>CM037587.1:166165148-167365148 GCA_021018995.1 Chloranthus sessilifolius | reverse complement strand
TTATTCTGAAGGTCTTATTTGGGCTAATTCAGACTTCGTGTGTAAAAACACCCCTAGAGTCTTCCTGATTTATAATATTTGATTTCATATTTTCTTCCCAATAATTCTGTAATAGCAACTGTAATTCTGAGGGCTAATTTTATAAATATACCATCCCAAAACTGCACTATAAACCTGTACTACTGTATATAATACTCAATAATTTCTGCTCTTTAAATAGGGCACGGGCACTTTCAATAAGTGTAGAATAATAAAAGATAAATAACAAATACACCTTACCGTGATTAGTAATGTACATCTGATCTGAACCCCGGTAGCAAGTATGATGATAGTAGACCAATGAAAGCACTCTTTTACAGCAATAACAGATGAATGAAAAAAAACAGTAGCAATACTTACTAGAATTGATGAATTTAAGTATCACAGCAGTAACAGAAACTAGATTATAATGCAGCAACAATAACACACAATCCAGAGCAGCTTCTACAGCATAGAGTTCAGAAAACAGTAGAAACAGAGTTACAAAATACCAGACCAGCCGTCAAACCAGTCTTAAAAGACTCGATCAAGCACAGATGGAGTGTAGTTTTAATATCAATAAACTGGACTGAAAAGTCACAGCAATCAATCGACCACCACAATCTAAAAGGATGTGATTCACGGCACAAATCAGAAATCAAAAGCCCAGAGTTACAACTCTCAGTCTTACTCTTTTTATTTTCATCTATTCAAATTATTGTGGACTGCAGTCCACGTTACTATCATTCTCTCCCAGAGTTATTGATATACTAGCTTTAGTTGTGTGATCTTACCAGCATAAATCCAGTTGTTATACATATTGTAAAATATGTAAGCTTGGGATATGAATTTGTTTCATATAATTGTTTTTTATTCTTCATCCTTACATTGAACTATCTCCACTAACGTAGACAGACATACGTACTCAGCCTTGCTGCTAATTTAGAATAAAATCATTTATGGAAACAAAACGTAAAAATAATTTTCTGGAAAGTAGCATACCTCACCATACCCACACGCGAAATGCAAAGCTGTCCTTCCCTCTGAATCTTCTTCATCTTTGTCTGCTCCAGAAGCTAGTGCACTCTTCAAACCCTATTGAAATCATAAATAAATGAACTTTAATTGGCTTGCACGTGACTGATTGTTAACCACAAAAAATAAAAAAACTGTACGCATATCTTGAAAACATCAGCTAAGAGCATCGAACCGCACAGAATAATACAAGTTTAAACGGAATGACAATGTACTGATTACTGGTATCTCTTATGGAGAAGTGATAAAAAAAAAATCCTAAATACCAAAACAATGTTTAAAACCACCTCATTTTTAGACCCCACAATCTTACAAATTATCAGTATACTACCCTTTGCCAATTTATGACATGAATAACAAGGGAACTGATCTAAGCAATCAGAGGAAAGGGGGGACTGATCTATCAATCAATTTTGACTAAAATATTTTTCTACCATGTAATTATTAAAATAACATACATAGATCTGAGATAAATAAATTCAATAACTCGTTGCCAAAGCCATTTTTAGTTTCCCATTCTGCATTAATTGCAATGTCTGAAAGATTGTCTACAGGACCAGTACATTCAAAAGGCCGAACTGATTAAAATACCAAACCAGTGCCACACTATTTGGAAGTTAAATGCCTGGAAATCAACCAATTAGGAATCAGCAGAATCATTCACATTGACAATTTCCAAATCAGAATCAATTGATTTAAAATCAAACCCATCCAATTCCAATTAATCAAGATATACCTGGTTAGAGGTTTGCCATTGGCAAAGTTACATTGGACTCGGGAAAAGTTTCTTATTTACAAGCCAGATAGATCACTTTAAAGTTTAGATGAGAAAATTCCATATTATGACTTGCAATTCCTTTAGCAGGTATAATTGTTATAGACTAACGTGTGTGCGTGTGTAAACTTCATAACTCAAAAATAACATTAAGACTGAGAACATAAATTTGATAGGAGGGAGTGGATGTAGATGACAAGCATGTTATTCCAGATATCTACTACATGATATTGTATCAAATTTTGCCATTGGTAATTACTTTCAATTTTTTCTTTTGTTTCCTTCCATTTTATCGATATTTTATTAGTTTATATTAACTATTTATTTTTTTATTTTTTTTGATAAAATATTAACTATTTATTAGCTGATTAAAAACTAACATGGAAACCTCAATTCCATGCTCAGTTCACCTGCTCTGTACCATTGAGTCCCAACCAATTCTGAACAGGAATCCACATTTGTGAATCATGACCAGAATTGTTAGACCGAAGACACCTTTGAAAACTTAATACTTACAGACACCTTTGAAAACTTAATATTTACTTACACTATCCCTTAATTTCTCAAATGTTGGTCAAAATCATCCAGACTTTTCAATTTTACACATTATTCTCTCCAGAGGTCAAAAGTGCCATCACTTTTTTAGTGAATCTGGCACTGTGGATAGATGAAATGGAGCTGCATTGAGGAGGAATTGATTAGATGACCCAATGAGAAGAAAAAAACGCACAACCAAATAAGAGAAAACAGGCATAAAACAAAAGGAAGGTACTAGTTAGTGAACATAATGAAATTAATTCAAAAAACAGCATGCATTTGTCTTGGAAAAAATGGCATCAATATATAAAGACAATGGACATCTCATCCGACAATTAAAACCACATTGCAGAAGTAAAATACCTCTACATCACCAACACTGGCAGTGTGATGAACAGTAGAATCATCCTCATAACCAGTTTCTTCTTCAACTTCATCTGGTCCAGAAGGTTCAGCTGAAGTTGCAGCCTCCGCTCCAAGGCCCATAGCTTGGCCTAACTTCTGCAGAACATCAGGATCATTCCAGTACCTAAATCAAGTACAGGAGAAAAAAAAAGCAAAATAAATGACAGCAAAGAATAGAAATGATACTACTACGGACACACATCATAATGTGCCAAATCGAAATGTTAAAAAAGATGATAAACCTATCTTAGCATCCATCTGGTACCTCATCATTGCTGCTGGACCTCCACTCTCAATCTCATCTAGAATAGGTTTCAGCGATGGATCTTCTTTAATGCGTGCCATTCGTTCTTCAAGCTGTTCCTTGTGAGATGGACTAGTCAAATTATCTAGCATGGTGGACATAGAAGGATCCTGCAGAACAATGAGTAAGTATTCAACATCTCAATTTTAATGTTATCCTTGAATAATACATAGGAATAGGAAAGATCCTTAATACCTGCATTAGAGCATTACCAAGACGTTCAGCCATCGTCATAAACTGAGGATTTTGCATAACCTGTTGCATTGTAGACATATATTGTTGTGTATCCAATATAGGGATACCATTTTGGCCTGCACCCTGGACACTACTTTGGAGCTGTTCAGCCATTTGGTTAAATGCAGGATCTTTTGCTATTTGTTCCGCTAACTCCTTTATGCTTGGATCCTATTTTCATCACACATTGGCACATAAGAATCTTAGTAAAGATGTTCACAAATAAAATATGTGATGTGACCAGCCCCGAATTAAAGCAGTCGGAGAGGAAACAGTATATAACGCAAACATAATGCAAGCTTTGCCAGATTAAAGTGAAAAGAACCAAGAAACAGAACATAAAGCATCAAATACGGTGAAACCAAACCTTTTTAACTCCTATAAAAGAAAATGAACCGTAGGAGATGCACCTTTTGTTTTGTATTTATAATAAACTAACAACCTGTGTTGTCAGAATAGGGTCGTATAGGTGGATTGGTTTTGTTTTTGTGGATCAGATCGGATCATTGAGTCGTTGAATCGTAAGATCCAATAATTTTCTTTTAATAAGAAAAATGTGAAAAAATATATAACAAATCTAAAATATTTCAATATGATGACATTAACCCCCAATAAATTATTTAATACCATATACGGTAAACAATTTCACAAACCACATACCATACAGGACTACATGTAATAAAACATTGGAAGTATCAAACCCAAAATGAAGATGTATAATTGTATACCAAAACATTTCCATGTTTAAAATTCAAACTACAATTCAAACTCATTCCATTTTCCTATAGATTCTAGTACAATGCTCCCACGTTAACATCCTCTTGCTTACTAGCCTTAGCCTTACTTTGACTTACACGTCAAGAGGGCATGACCTTAGTTGATGAGAATTCAAAATAAATGAAAGGGCCTAGAGAATCTATGGAAAAAAATAAAGAAAAGTTTTTTGTCTTAATTGAGAATGGTTGAAAATGGGTATTTCTTCAAGAACTACCAAAGCTAGCAAACTTCATATGTATTTCGAAACCCTCAACAAAAGAAAGTTTTTTGGAACAAACAACATCAAAATCCGGGTTCCTATGGGGAAGATATTTGAAAATTAATGAATAGGGTTTTTCCTTTTGGGGAAAGAAACCACAAAATATTTTTAATAGAATAAGAGATAGTGGGCCTAATAGTTTTAAAAGTTCCGTTTTATCATAAAGTTACTTTTATTCAAAAATAAAAAGATAATAAAATATTTTTGAAATTTTAAGATCAGCTATATCACGGGATCGTGGATAGTTTCGGATCATAAGATTCAGATCTGAGGATCGTACAATCCGGGGCATTAAAATGTCCCGATTCGATACAAATAAAAGGATGTGGGTCGTGGAACATACAATTCTGACAACCCTGTTAAAAGTTTTGTATTCTCTAATAACCCTAAATTTTCTTAAAAAATTTGTATTGTCTAAACTAACCCTAAATGAGTCTATAATAGGTATGGCATCATCTCTCAACCAGTACGTATAACGTCATGGTGTTGTCATCCCTTTTTTATGACTTTTTTATCCTTCAATGTTAATTAACCCCTTGATTTTCCTTGAAATTCAACTCACAAACTAATGCAAGTAAAAAAAAATGCCCACTAAGCAAACCGGCAGTTTCAGGCCATGTATAAAGCCCTAACAAATCTAACAAAGATATAAAGTCACAAAAGAAAAAGTTGATTAACATTGTACATCTAAATGCACCCTTAGCCCTAACCGAAACAGGATTAGCAAAGCCGGCACTAATAGATGGAAAAGATCATGACGACAAGGACGGTGATGATGTCGATAGAAGACATAGCTAAAATAATTACATGAACAAACTATGTATTGGAGATATAATATGAAGATGTGTGTTAGTGAGTAACACTACATATTTATGTATGAGAAGTACACATAGTGGGTTGAGTCCCACATTGGTTAGGAATATAAGTTGTCTTGTATGCCCTCTATATAAATGGCTCATCTATTGTAACTTGTATATCTTGGAATAGAAGCAATGTAATCTTTAGTGACTATAGTGCTCTCTCTCTCTCTCTCTCTCTCTCTCTCTCTCTCTCTCTCTCTCTCTCTCTCTCTCTCTCTCTCTCTCTCTCTCTCTCGTAAAACATAAATAGGTAATTACTTCTCTTTAGCTCGTCTAATATTATTCTTTGCATGGTATCAAAATGGGTCAATCTTGTGTGTCTCGTTCGAGGTTCCGTTTGACGTATGCCCTGCACTTTGCCTCTCCAGTAGATCTCTGGGCATCAAAAATCAGAACCTGAGTCTCTTCTATGGTGTTCCTTGTTTTCCCCAATAGAACCTGAGTCTCTTCTCTATCAAAACCTAATCTATTGACGTTAGTCCATAGGTCAAACTTTGACCTTGAATCTTTTTCTCTTCTGCAGCTTTTTTTATCTAGAATCAGTAAGATAGACTTTATGGAAAATAGGGTTTCATGATTTTTAGGATTCATCTCTCAATCGGTCAGATCTTTATGGGATTTGAAATTTCTGGTTCAGAATGTATTTCTGCGCAACACAACTTTTAGATTTGAGGTAGTTTCCATGCAGGTTTGTTTGATTTTGGGGCAGTATTGAGTGAATTTCGATGTTTTTTTTGTATTAGATTAATCCTGTAGGCGGAATTTGAAATTATATTGCAGAGCTACAGTTGTGCTCAGATCTCTGATTCAAGATTTAAGAGTTACTGCAGAAAATGATCTTATAGTTGATTCTCTTTCAATGGCTGAAATTGTTGCTGATCTGATGGGTATTCTGATCATAATAATGGTAGTGTTTTATTGGTTGACTGCAACAACATCAGCCTTGAGTTGTTGATCTGATGGTGTTCTCTTTCAATGGCTGATGCTGTTAGTAAGAATGTCGGTCTGATGTTGCTACCTTGGACTATGTGTTGGAAATACTTCCTATACCTCGTGAATATGATATTTGGTCTTGCTCACCCTCTACATGGATACTTCAACCTGTTTTGTAAACCCCGCTCTTTTTCACATTGTTGTATGCATGTGGTGCTTAAACACACCCTTAGGCTACCCGTTGCCCCTCCTACAGTGAGTAGTTTCTTTTTGTGGTTATATCCAGCCTTTTATGCACGTGGATGATTTTTCCTCCATTTCTTTGATCGTGGATGATGTTTCCTAGAATTGTATTGTTTATCTGTCCTTATCAATGTAAGGTGGAGACGGTTCAGGGGCATAGGTTTTTTTGGCAAGTTGACCATAATGTAAGGGGCAGATGGTTCAAGTGTTTCTCTTTTAGGAAGTTCTTGTGGATTTTCGTTTTGGTATAGTGAGTTTGCATCAATCTATGACAGAGCAGTTGATGTCCACAATCATATAGTTATCATCACATTGGACAAGACAGATTACTTGAAAGATCTTGAATTGATTTCCTCCCATTTATGGCATTTTTTCGGAATTCTTAAATGATTAAAGTTGAGTTATGTGATCTATCCACTAAATTTCACAATAGTTTCTTAGTATCTCATTTTGTGTGCTTTGTTGTTTGGAGAGTTCTCTTTCGGTGTCAGACTGTTAGAGACCATTATTGAGAGATTTTCCAATCAGAATTGGCTCCATTATGACGACTTGCGGACGCCTATGAAAATATAGCAGCTGCTCTTTACAACTATACCCCATATTTTTAGTCAATATTTAGATTTTAAAATAAATAAATACAGAAATAAATATTGTCCTTGATCTTGATGAATATAACCATATGCAATGATTGAGGTATGACGGTTTGGCCTTTGAACCTCCTCACTTGACATACATATAGATAAAAACATGGTCCCAATTATGTAGAGAACGTGGACCTCTATGTCAAAACAGTTACACTGAATGGGCAATGGTAACTTCCTTCAATGTTCCCAGTCTGTAAGCATGTATTTGGCATACAGAGATTTGGATATGTCAATGGCAAGAATCAAGAACCACTCATCAACGATTCGAGAATTGAAAAGAGGAAAATTTTACTTGCTTAAGTCCACGAATCCCTCTATGGATATACCACTAATGTTCTTCATACAACATAAGCTATGGGATATGGAACGTGATTTGAATTAACATTTCTCAAACTTACCAAGTAGAAAAAGAGATTGTGTATCATTGTCAAGGTGAGCAAGCTCTCAATGAATTTTACACTTATCTTAAGGGATTGACACAGCGAAGAAGAGGAGATATGAAGGTCAAAGGAGAATACCATTTTCTTCTTCCTTAAAGTAAAACCCTTCAAACCACAAGGAAAGCTATAGAAGAAATTCTCTCAAAAACAAAATCAATTGATAATAATGGAAAGTGTTCTACAATTCGATTGCCATGGCTTAAATAAGTTTTAGACTTCTAATTCGACTAAAACTCCTACTAAACGCTAAAATTACCAAAAATAGTAGAAAAATCTTAAAATCTGAAAGTACTACAACAAGTTATTAATTACCAAGTTAATGCTTCTACAGAAATTCAAACTCAAAAAACCCTAAAAAATACGCTAAATGGGCATTTACTATAAAAGTATAAATAGTTTGTTTTTCTTAAAATTGTGAATTGACTCTCTAAACAGCCTCTTTTGGCACTGGATTGAGGCAATGATCTTTAGTTCATATTGTTCATCGTGAAAAACGACTTGAACACCCATGGGTCCCATGGCAATAACAGGGTCAAAAGTTATGCCATTTGAAGTTAGCGCTACCTTTAGGCTGGTTTCCTTCTGATATTGGCATTCTAGAAAATGTTTGGCCACTTATTCTGCATCAAGGATGCACACAAACCGGACTGGCCTGATGAGCTTTAAATGTCCAGTTTATCTCAGTCCAGACTTAGGCAGCAATTATACGCCTTAGGAGTCAGGCATGGGCTACTTTTTTTGTCTAACTTATTTTTGAAAAGCACAGCATACCAAACTGCATCATCAAGGGACTCCTTAGGAAACACAAGCCCATAGAGGATTTGTTTACTTCCAAGGAAAACCATTCAGACATAACAAGCAACACCTTTTTTCTGTTTTCGCACATCTATCAAACGTCTAGCAGCAACACTAAGATGATGTTTCATGTTGTGCACATATATCTGAGAAAATTAGAGTTCATACATTCAGCAACACAAAGTAGTCCACTAAATATGTAGAAAATCCCAAAGGAAAACAAAGCTACTTTAGTCGACATGTATGAACATAGTTTGAATCCCTCTTTATATAAAAAAACAACCCTACTGGCCAACCATTAAAATGTTAATACTCCTACAGATTACAAAAATAAAGAGGAATACAAAGAAAAGGATATACATTCAACAGCCCAGTCATTGCTGAAAAATCAAACGAATTTGCAGGAAAGCCTGTTCCTGGCGCAGGAGCAACCCTTCCTCCAGATTGCGGTTCCAAGGAAGAAGTTTCAGTTTTGGAGGTTTTGTTTTCTGTTGACACCAGTTTCCCATCTGGAATAAAAGATTTAATGGTAAGAAGAAGAGTACTTGGAAGTTTAACAACATGGGAAAGAAAATTGCTTGACCTTTCTTATTCCGAAAGTAACGATTAGAAGGTAGAAAATACACGCTACAATGCACCAGAAATTTATTCGCATTAGCATAAGAAAATTTGCTCTTAATTAGGAAGATAATAGTGAAAATTTCATGCTGGATAAAATAACAGCATAGAAAGTACACACTTCAAAGCACCACATAGCTTTTGGCAAAAGCAAATAAATTCTCGATTAAGAAGATAAAAGTTAAAATGATATTATGCTAAGTAGAGAACTTGATCTCGTGTGTGCCTTTAGCAATGAGTTACTTTTCAATGAAACGGAATCAAAATTGATAAGAAATAAACTTAACACAATCTATAATAGTTTACACCCATTTCATCGATACAAACACCCTTTGACATTACGTACTAACAATCACAGAGAAAGATAGCATTTGAAATGCAACATACAAAAAAACACAATCCACAATACTCATTCATATCACGTGTATGTACAAGAAGAGATGCATGAAAACACACTCCAGCACCAATATGCGGTCCCAATAATTCTGTGACCATGAGGCACAGGCCATGGAATCAACTGTAACTAAGTGTCCTTGTAAGAGACAGTCATTTTAAGCTCAGATGCAGTATAATAGGCATAATGTATATATTAGTTAAATTAAATAAAACAGGCACACCTAGGCCAGTCAATATCTAATAAACTAAGGGCGCATTTGGCATAGCTCTCTGCTAGCTCCCTACCTGAGCAAGGTTTACCTGCTTTACAGGTTCCCTATCTCTTTGTTAAATCCCTTTAGCAGGTCCCCCTTCTCCTTAGTTCTCCCATGTTCTCCGCTCACTCCCTGCCAGAGCAGGTTTTATTTGCTCTGACAGGGAATTAGCAAAAACCAGGGAGGTAGCTGCTAGAGCAGGTAAATCCTGCTTTGCATGGAGTTAACAAGAGGAAGGGGGCATGCTAAAGCAAGCATATCTGGCTCTGGCAGGGAGCTGCAAAGAGCTATGCCAAACGCAGCTTAAAAGTAAACAATAGTCCATGCTCGTCATACAACTCTTTTTAAGAGTAACAAAAAATATGATATATACATGGTTTCCATGAACTTCCTTTTTAAATTAGGATAATCTTTCAAGCTTAAACAGACCACAACGTACTGTATAATACAAGAAGGTTCCTCGATCAGGAAAATTGACAAGCAGGACCGATAGTTTATCACTTCCTACTACATATGTCACCAAATAAACCAACTCTTGAACCGAGACATAAATAAAAATTTATTTCGGCCATATAAGAAAATGGAGAATTATGAAAAAAAATAAAAAAAATTGATCAATTAAAAAGGAGATCCACTAAATCTGCGTACCTGTGCTACCGGAGATAGGAGTATCTCTCTCAGAATCCTTGTGTTCGTCCGAGGTATTCTTCGATGCCATGGAAATTAGCTGTGTTCTTATCAGGGGAAAATGTTAAAAGTCAATATAATACCTAAAGCTGCACTCTAAAATGAACATAATTTACAGGGATACCCTGTATGTATGAAACCCTAAATGTTCAGCGCAGATTAAAGAAGCTCTTAAATTATAACCATAAAATTCTCAGAGCTCATTAAAATTAGGAAGAGAGCTCTAAAATTTTCATAGTGATTTAAATTACTTAACCTTAATTTACAAATTATAAAAAGACGCCCAGACCTAATGAGTCCTATACTCCCCGATAAGATTTCAATCAAATGAAATATTAGAATTTTCATAAAAAAATAAAAAAAACTAAAAGTGATCGGGATTGAATCAAAATGATTGAGAAATCCGTAGGTAGGATTAAAGAAGATCGCACGAACCTGTTGGTGGGAGTGGAGTGGGGGAGAATGAGAGAGAGAGAGAGAGAGAGAGAGAGAGAGAGAGAGAGCGGGGATGGGGAGAGAGCAGATCCTCCACCACCACTTTATTTCTATCCGAGACCAAGTGCGAAGTGCGTCGAGAGTATCGATGACGGGTATTCTACCATCTCTCACCCTCAATCTCGTGGACTGGACAGTCTTAGATGTACTGACTTCAGCTGTCAACGGGATATAGACCAGGTGAGGTGCACCCGAGAATCAATAGAAAGAGGCGCTACTTCCACACCAATCTTTTCTTATCACAACCCAAATCATGAATGATAAAACCCCATCCACCCTCCAAACGCTGCACCAGTCCAACGTTCTCGGTTTTCGCGGCTCACCTACGCCCCACGTGGCACTTATCTTCTTTATCTAGGGTTCACTGTTCTTAATGCTTCTTTTATTCATGTTTTTTTAAAAAGGGAGGTGCTACTATTACCACTTCTTCTGTTACTGCCACACCATTTTCCCTAAAGAGAAAATCCATTGACTAATCGTTGAATGATCTAAATCAGATGATGGAGATTAATTTTTTGTCCCAATCTTTAACATAATAGGTCTGATTTTTTGTCCCAATCATTATAGATATGGAGAAAATGACTATCATCAAAATGTTAAATACTGATTCCTCATGACACTCATCCCCAAAAGTAAATGCGAGCCATGTTTGATAATCCACATTGATCACATAAACGTTTTGAAATGTATGCCACATGGAATCAATCTCTTACTATCTGATGACATATTAATAATCACACAAAAAAATTGTAAAAGATTGAAACGAAAAATAATCTCCACCATCAGATTCAAAGTAATCAATGATTTGTTGCTTTGCTTAAGTGGTGTCGCAGTAATAACAAAATGGTTGTGGTCCAAACATTCATTAAAAATAAGATATAAATCTAACGTGGCTCTATTTATCTTGAGGTAAGCATCCTTCTCCGACTAAAATGCCTTCATGTAAAGGTATTTTGAAAAACATATCTAGTCTAGGTTAAAATTTCTTATTTTCGTAGCAAACTTATAATTATGAAGAAAATTTACAAGTGAAAAATGAACTATTGAATTGATGAAAATATTCAACTGTTCACTCTTTCGACTACTTATGACCAACAAATCGCCATTATCAAGGATTTTTTTTTTTTTTTATTATTTTACGGATAATAATTAATTGATAGATCTTGCACGTGAATTTGTGTTTGGGTGCTACGTTGGTGCTCATCGGGCTTGGTTGGATGCACCAGTTTCCATTTGACCGTTGCACTCTTACCCAACTTCTTTGCACCTATGTTAAAAAGATCATTTATATGTTAAACAATATCATCTCGCTTTATCTTCTTTTCACTCGATAACTTATATTTAAAATGACAATTGTACGACAAACAATAGAGTTTACAAGTGTTGGTGTTGGTGGACGCTCTTAACACTGGATTAACTATTTGGAATTGTAAAAAATATATATATTAAAAAAAAAAAAAAAACTTTGCATAAAACCAGATTATGTCAGATAGTACACATTTTACATCTTACAAAGTTATGTGGCTTCAAATTAGGAGATAAAGCATTTCAAGGCGTTTATGGATATAAAACATAATCTCTAAAAGTAATCATTAGTTTTACTCTTAGACACCAAATATTTATAATTTTCATAGCATCTCATTTGAAAAGAGTAAAACAATTTGACATTGACAAATAAGATAGAGGAAAGAAATGTGTGAGTAAAAAAATGAGCATCCCTCTTCTACTTAAAAAGATTTACAACAATGAGTTCAACAAAAATTTTATTTCTCAATCAGTCAATCAAAAACATGAAACACTCTTAAAAGGTCAATAAAATATTTATTAAATGAGATGAAAAATAACAATATCAAGAGGCATAAATCAATAAAATATTTAGAAAAAGTATTGTATGAGTGAGTTCTCCAATATCAAGAGAAAATGAATATGATTGAAAAAATTATAAGCAAAAAAGAGTTTTTGCATAAAATATATGGTAAAAATAACCCGAAATTTAACTTCTCAAGTGGTTGGTTAGATTAGTTTAAGGTAAGAGATGAAATTATGTCTTACTGACGGTTTGGTGAAAGTGGTTCAATTGTTATGGAGAACATTGAAAATATTTTACTGGGAATATATTATGACCCGGGATTTAAAAACCCAAATCTTGTGGCCTTAGATGAGGTGCGCCACCAAAAACGGTGTGCAAGCTCTACACCCTATCACTAACTCAGCTTAGCCACACATCTATCTCACTCACACTCACACTCTGCATGTGCTCATCACTCAAAACTTGCCACTTTCCCTCAAATTAGCAGGTAGCATACTCTATGGGGACTCTTTCTTTTCTCACTGATTGAGTTGCCAAAATCGGGCTCTTGCCTTTCTTACCTCCTATTTTAAGGTAAAAGCTAACATAGAAGAGATCTTTCTCTTTCTCTATCTCTTCTTTTTCTCTCACAGTCCTAAGCAGCAGCCAAATCTCTCTCTTTATCTAAGACCCAAGCAACCCCAGCCGTCCTTTTCTATTTCTCTCTCTCTCCTTATAAACCAACGACCCAACATCTCCACTTCCCTCTCCCAGCCAACCTATCTCCTCTCTCTTTCGTCCTTTCTAACCCAAAGAAACCCCCACAGTAGCAAACCAAGAAAGTTGGATATTCCCTCTCTCTCTCTCTCTCTCTCTCTCTCTCTCTATATATATATATATTTCTCTCCACCTCCTCCTTTCTCTCTCACCGAGACCCAACTGCTTGGTCTCTCTCCCTCTCTCTCTCTCTCTCTCTCTCTCTCTAGAATCCTAGAAAAATAAATATATAATAAATAAATAATACCCCCTTCTCTCTCTCACTGATTTTAGCACTAACAATGCCTCTCCATCTATATATTATTAGCAATAGGACCTGCCGATCTATCGAGATTTTCAAAGTCTCCCTCTAGATCAGGCCGCTTTCTCATCTTCGTTGATGCAGCCACCAAACACCACTACTCCTTCAATGAGATCGACATCCGAGCAACACCACGAGTTGGGCCACCCTTATAATAGCGAATTCGAACCACTTCGAACCCGAGCCAAAGCGATGTGTCAAATCCGATTTTGCGTCAACGTGAACCCATCGATTCCAATTAATTGAAACTTTGCAAAATCTTCGCGATCACGCTACAACAGGTGGGTGCCTTTCTATCCATCCAAATTTATACTTTTACACTATGTGATGAATTTAGAAAAACTAAAATTTCTTAGGTTTTGTGTGGATTCACAAAACGGTTATAGTCAAAGGGTTGACCCTATGGTTGAACCCATCGGCCGAGAACTATAATGCACTATTCCACATGGCACTCAAGTGTGCCGGCAAAATAGATCCCACATCAAGAATGGACTGCTACCCTGTTTTATTTTGTTGTGCACTCGATGTAGAGGTCTAAGTTTCACCGTTTCAATTTCGATGATCCGATCAATTTTTTACCTCGGTCAAACCTTAGAATCCCCATAAAATTTGATGCTTTTTACATCTAATGGCTCACATTGATATAATTGTATTTATTTTCATGAACTTTAGTATTTCAAAAACCTGAGGATATATTGATTTTACACTTAGAATATTTCCTGTACTTGTTTTAAAAATCTGCACTTACATTAGCCAAAGGGTCTAGTTTGACCCATTAAATTAAGCGAACCATAGACGTATGATTCGAGGCTGATAGATCTAAATAAAGATTATTTGGTCATCTGTTAAATCGATGGTCAGATTTTAATTATAATAAACAAACCTCGATCTTTGAACCGCAACATAACCACAAAAATTCCTGCACTCTATGCTTATTACGCCTTAGTCTAGGATTTGATTTGACCCTTTTAGATCTCAGGTTTGAGTCGAATCAGGCCAGTGGTCAAAACCCACTTTTTCTGTGACACCACATGGTTACTAAACCCGATGTCTCATATATGATTTATTCAAATCCTTAAAATGGACCTTAGATATCGTATAAGCCTTTTTGAAAATTAAATCATTTAAGACCCCCAAACATTATAAAGGTCCATGGGCCTCGTGGGCCCATCTAGTCTATGGACCTTTAATGGGCTCGAATACCCAATGTAGTTAAACACGCGTTTTGTAAAATCGCATACTCAAACCTTTTGAATAGGCCCAACTCACCTTCTAAACTTAGGACAATTATTTAGGTACATCTTCTACCCACGCTATGAAGGTGTACATACCCCGAAAATCATACAACAAGGATCCGACGGTTGAAACTTGTTTAAATCATATGAGAATCGATACTTGGCCAAATTTCATAAACGACCAGTTCATTTTTATCAGATCGATAAGATTTATCTGATGAGACTAGTTTAACATTACCATGTGATATATTTTCTGGTACTCACGTACCTTCATTGTAGGTCGCCTTCTTCTCTCTATTAATGATGAGCAAGGCATTCGAATTACAAGTATTATGGTTATATGATTTCTTATTATATATTTCATTTTCTTTGTGTGATATTCATCAGTTAGAAGTACGTTAGGACATATGTATGTTAAGAAAAAAAAAGAATAAGATACGACACACGACTTTTAAGCCTTCGTCACAGTGGGGTTTCTTTCACGGTCACGTGAAACTTGGAATATAGGCATTTATGTACAGATGCAACTCCTCTATGGTAGTATGGGATACCACACGAAGTACATCCAGGTTACTACGGAACCCGTCCTTTGGAAAGCGTGATTTGTGAAGCCTATCGCACTATGACTCATCTAATTAAGTTAAAAAAAGATGAAATATAAATATATTAAGATACAAGATGTTAAGAAAGTGGGAACTTAAACTCACGCAAATATGAAATTAGGGCGGGGACTTAAGCCTATAATCGAATAATGTTATGATATGTTAAGATACACTGTGAAGGCCAGCCAAACAAAAATTAAGTTTCTACACGTGCCATGTCTTGCGTGCCACCACAAGATTCAACGTCTACAGCCAAGACGGGTCTTAAGGACACTATGATAGCTTTGTCTCGAACTAAGGGGATATTGTGGTTACTATACGCGCAACCTCATCGGGCTGGATGGTGGTTTATGTTATGATATGGAGGTTAGGTGATTATCTACACGTGGACCTCGCGTGATAGGCTCGAGCAACGATCCTGGCACAGATCGTTTAAATAAGATAAGTAAGATGCGAAGTATGTTGTGTAGGCGTATGGAGTAATAATAAGATTTTCAATATGCCACGTAAGTTAAGTTGACAAGACAAGTAAGAAAAGTATAAGTATTAGAAACATCATATGCATTGAAATCTGTTATGTTCTTTCAGCTTATTTGAGATGGGAAGTTTATGAGATTTTTTTGTTTATTGGTTATATGTATAATTATAAATGTTTCACTTTCACTAACAGGGTTGCACCCACGATCACCTGGGTAGATTGTGGTGGATCGATTGTGCAACCCACTGAGTCTACGTAACTAAGTAAACTCACCCCACTAAAAACAAACAGCTGCAGGTGAAGATATGGACTATATTGTCCGATAGACTTGATGCCTTGGAAGATGATACAGATTATAAGGGTGACGATTTGGTTGATCAACTAGACGACGTCAGGTATATATTAATTGTTTAGAAAGATCTTTCTGTAGTTGACCGAACCACTATTTTTTGTCAATTTATTTATTGAACTCAAAATTTAATATAAGCTTATTGAAGAGAATTTTTAATATGAGAAGAAAATTTGATTCACGATTTTTGGAAGCCCAATTTTATGTAAGATCTTAGAAGATATGTATGTCCGCTTATCGCCTTAACAAGCGTGCGGGGTCATGACACGGGATTCTAGGCTCTCAAGATCGGATAGGATTCTGGGTCGTGACAGAGATGTCCCCGCCCCGATTTCATATTTGCGTGGGCTTAAGTTCCCACTTTCTTAACATTTCGTATCTTAAGATATTCATATTTCATCTTTTCTTAACTTAATTAGATGAGTCACAGTACGATAGGCTTCACAAATCACACTTTTCAAATGACGGGTTCCGTAGTAACTTGGATGTACTTCGTGTGGTATCCCATACTACCATAGAGGAGTTGCATCCATACATGGATGCCTACATTTCAAGTTCTACGTGACCATGAAAGAAACTCCACTGTGACGATGACTTAAAAGTCGTGTGTCGTATCTTATTATTTTTTTTTTCTTAACATACATATGCCCTAACGTATTTCTAACTGATGAATATCACACAAAGAAAATGAAATATATAATAAGAAATCATATAACCATAATACTTGTAATTCGGATGCCTTGCTCATCATTAAGAGAAAGAAGAAGGCGACCTACAATGAAGGTACGTAAGGACCAGAAAATATTTCACAAAGTGATGTTAAACTAGTCTCATCAGATAGATCTTGTCGATCTGATAAAAATAGACTGGTCGTTTGTGAAATTTGGCTAAGTATCGACTCTCATATGACTCAAACAAGTTTCAACCGTTGGATCCTTGTTCTATGATTTTCGAGGTACGTACACCTTCATAACGTGGGTAGAAGATGTACCTAAATAATTGTCCTAAGCTTAGAAGGTGAGTTGGGCCTATTCAAAAGGTTTGAGTCTGTGATTTTACAAAACGCGTGTTTAACTACATTGGGTATACGAGTCCATTAAGGGTCCATAGACTAGACGGGTCCACAAGGCCCATGAACCTTTATGATGTTTGGGGGTCTTAAATGATTTAATTTTTAGAAAGACTTATACGATATCTAAGGTCCATTTTAAGGATTTGAATAAATCAGATATGAGACATCGGGTTTAGTAACCATTGGTGTCACAGAAAAAGTGGGTTTTGACCACTGACCTGATTCGACCCAAACCTGAGATCTAAAAGGGTCAAATCAAACCCTAGACTAAGGCGTCATAAGCATAGAGTGCAGAAATTTGTGTGGTTATGTTGCGGTTCAAAGATCGATGTTTATTTATTATAATTAAAATCTGACCATCGATTTAATAGATGACCAAATAATTTTTATTTAGATCTACGAGCCTTGAATCATAAATCTATGGTTCGCCTAATTTAAGGGGTCAAACTGGACCCTTTGGCTAATGTTAGTGCAGATTTTTAAAACAAGTGCAGGAAATATTATAAGTGTAAAATCAATATATCCTCAGGTTTTTGGAATACTAAAGTTCATGAAAATAAATACAATCATATCAATGTGAGCCATTAGATGTAAAAAGCATCAAATTTTACGGGGAGTCTACGGTTTGACCGATGCCAAAAATTAATCGGATCATCAAAATTAAAACAATGAAACTTAGACCTCCACATCGAGTGCACAACAAAATAAAACAGGGCAGTAGTCCATTCTTGATGTGGGATCTATTTTGCCGGCACATTTGAGTGCCATGTGGAAGGGAATAGTGCATTATAGTTATCGGCCGATGGGTTCAACCATAGGGTCAACTCTTTGACCATAACCGTTTTGTGAATCCACACAAAACCTAAGAAATTTTAGTTTTCATAAATTCATCATATATTCATCACATAGTGTAAAAGTATAAATTTGGATGGATAGAAAGGCACCCACCTGTTGTAGCGTGATCGCGAAGATTTTGCAAAGTTTCGATTAATTGGAATCGATGGGTTCACGTTGACACAAAATCGGATCTGACACATCGCTTTGGCTCGGGTTCAAAGTGGTTCGAATTCGCTATTATGAGGGTGGCCCAACTCGTGGTGTTGCTCGGATGTCGATCTCATTGAAGGAGTAGTGGTGTTTGGTGGCTGCATCAACGAAGATGAGATAGAAGGAGAGAGACCAAGCAGTTGGGTCTCGGTGAGAGAGAAAGAAGGAGGTGGAGAGAAATATATATATATATATACATATATATATATAGAGAGAGAGAGAGAGAGGGAATATCTAACTTTCTTGGTTTGCTAATGTGGGGGTTTCTTTGGGTTAGAAAGGACGAAAGAGAGAGGAGAGAGAGGAGATAGGTTGGCTGGGAGAGGGAAGTGGAGATGTTGGGTCGTTTGTTTATAAGGAGAGAGAGAGAAATAGAAAAGGACGGCTGGGGTTGCTTGGGTCTTAGATAGAGAGAGATTTGGCTGCTGCCTAGGTCTGTAAGAGAAAACGAAGAGATAGAGAAAGAGAAAGATCTCTTCTATGTTAGCTTTTACCTTAAAATAGGAGGTAAGAAAGGCAAGAGCCTGATTTGGGCAACTCAATCGGTGAGAAAAGAAAGAGTCCCCATAGACTATGCTACCTGCTAATTTGAGTGAAAGTGGCAAGTTTTGGGTGATGAGCGCATACAAAGTGTGACTGTGAGTGAGATAGATGTGTGGTTGAGCTGAGTTAGTGATAGGGTGTGGAGCTTGCATACCGTTTTTGGTGGCGCATCTCATCTAAGGCCACAAGATTTGAGTTTTTAAATCCCGGGTCATAACATTATCTATCCCTAAAAGAAATTTTCGTCCTCGAAAATTAAGTACTTAGTAATTCAAAGATCGATTTCGATTTCGTACATGAGGGTACCCCTTCCCCAAAATAAAATTAATAATAATAATAAAATAACATTGGGTCCAACAGTCATATCAAATGGGTCAATGATTTGACTAAGGTCAAATTAGTTAAACAAAAGTCAAAATATTCACAAACGACAACGATTCAACGTCAAGGAAAATCTGGGTCATTACAGAATATGAGTTAAACGATATCAATTTCATTGGAAGGATATCTACAATATTGATGAAACAAGATTATTTTATTGGTAAGAAACAAATCTTTCACTTGCTACGAAGCAATTGGAAGGACGCAAAAAAGACAATGAGAGAATTATTATTGATGTTTGTTGCAATGGCGATGGTTCAGACAAACTACTTCTTTAGGTTGTGGGTAAGTATGCTAATCTTAGATGTTTAAAAAATATTAACATAAGAAATGATAGTTGTTATTATCGAGCAAATGAGAGAGCATGGATAACTGATTTACCTTTTCAAAAATTTGTTTGTTGGTTTGATAAGAGAATGAATGAAAAAAAATGTTTTCCTTACGATGGACAATTGTCCAGCCCATTCAAAGGTTATTGAAGGCTTAAGAAATATTAAACTAATTTCTTGCCTCCTAATACAACATTATTCAACCATATGATACTGAGATTATTCAACACTAAAAATTCATTATCGACGTCATTTTTATTATAACATCTTGGAGGATTATGAGGTAAGAATAACAGATCCTGAAAAATTAACATATTAAATACTATCAATTTCATTAATAGACTTTGAACATTGATGTGAAAACAACAATCATTGCAAACTATTTTTTGCATTGTAAGATTTCGTTCGATGAAGATATGTTTTGTGAACCACAAGTTGATGAAGATGAAGGTATTCATGGATTACGTATAATCATTTATGATTTACACTATAGAAATGTGATGAATGTTAAACACTTTATGAAATATCCTAGTGAAAATGGTACAATGATGGAATAAATTGCTGATGAAGAGCTTATTAAAGGGTAATGAATACGCTTGCCGATGATAATCATGATCTAGTGATTATATAATTAACAATTAAAAGAAAAATAAAAAGAAAAGAAAAGATATAAAGGATTGAAATGGTACTTTTAGTTAACATAAGTAGGAATTTATGAGTGAGAAGATAAATGGAACTGACACATGTGTGAGCAGGTAAATTTAGGTCTCATTCAGGTGTTTCCTAATTTTTTCTAGAAAAGCTTAGATTATTAGACACTTAGATTCTTGACAAATTCTTAACATACCCAGATTCCTGATTTTTGCCACATGTGTTCTTAAGTTACTCAGATTCCTGATAAATTCTTATAAAACATAGAATCCTTTGTTTTTAAGTTCATCTAAGAAAATCTTCAGAATCAATTCAATCAATAGTTCTACTATGACTGTAGAAACATGATCTAATCATCGGTTATATGCCATACACAGATTTCTCTCAAAATTTACGAGCAACTAATTGAGATGGGGCTGAACATATTTGACAGAGTTTTTTTTTCGAATTTAAGTTAATGGCCATTACTTTAAAAATGGGCCATTAAAGTCACAATTTCGGTGAAATTAGTCAAATTATTGGTAAATTTCAATATATTTTTCATTTTTTTAAAAATATGCTCTGAATTTTGCCCTACTTTTTTTTTTAACTCTTTAACATTATTATAACACATATTTACACTCGTGAGACTAATAAATTAGTCTTAGGTGTTTTACTCGCCACCAATGAATGTACTAGTGATATTTAAAAATGGTTATTCTGCCCATCTGATAATTATATTTTTTTATCCAATAAATGCACTAATGGTGGGTTGCTAAGCGTCTCAGTTCGATGGAACATGCTGATAAAGTGGATGTGAACTATCCGATTGACGAACTTTATTATCAACCATTAAAATTAAAAAACAATGGTTGATATAATAGCCATCAAGCGGATGGTTTAAATCTCTTTAAAATACTATTTTTGAGCCTGCTGCACTTAAATTTATGATCTCATTGACTATTCTGATCACTCACATCTTAAATCATTGATGGTGTAGGATCATTTAAACATCATTTAAATGACGATTAGGAGAGTCGGTCCCTTTCTATTTTTGTGTATGCACAATAATTAAGGCAGACATCGTTCATGTGAATCATCTAATTGACAAACTTTAATATTAATCATTAATTAAAAAACAACGATTGATATTGTAATCAACAAACAGATGATTTAAATCTCCCTAAAACAAAATTTTTGGGCATGTTGCACTTAAATCAATGATCTATACCTTTGATTGTTTTTATCACTCATATCTTAAATCATTGATGGCATAAGATCATTTAAACAACATTTAAATAATAGGTAAGAGAGTTGGTCCCTTTCTATTTTCACAAAATAGATCTTGATACAATGAAGCATAAATCAGCGATTAATTTTTAAGTACATATATCATATATTCTCAAAAAATAGCTATAAAATCATATTTCAACGTGTTGTATGTCATGATTTACGGCTATATTTTGGGGAGGTGTAAAATAAAAAATAAAAAATTGACCTTCTAATATGATCTTAATATCTATTATATGGAAGATTGGCGGGATGGACAACCTCAATCTCATTACACAATCAATAATTTTGAAGAGGCGTGGGGCGTGGGGCGTGGGGCGTGGGCGCAAATAAAGTTGCCCAAATGAGTTTAATGCACTTCTGCTGTGCACCGAGGCTTGCAAGCAACCGCCTCAGCCGGTTACTCTATCGGATACCAGTTCATCCAGTGACCAATCTCTTCACATCCATACGGTCATAACCCCCATCAATCAACTCTCTGCGTATGGTGTTTTTGCCTTAAAACGCTCCAAGATTTTGTATGCAGAGTCTGCAACCTCTCTGTCTAACTTCTCTGATAAAAACGGGAAAACCTCAATCTCTCTCTCTCTCTCTGCAGCCACTCTCTCTAACTTCTCTGATGAAAACCAAAAACCCCAAATCTGGCCCCTACCTGAACTGCAATGGACTCTAGCTTCAAGGAGCAGGAGATGAGCAATTTGGGGAAGAAGACATTCCGAAGATAATACATAGCAGTTTCAGTTTATGACGGTTGACGGGTGAGTTCAGATCACATGTATATGGTAAAGTGAAGTATACTTTACAGCCGAAATCTGAGCTCAGAGAACTTCCGAACGTGGGCCTCTCACTGAGGTATTTATCTGGGGGCAGAAAACACTCCCGAACGAGGCCTTAAGAGTCAGTTATATTTGGATTGAAAGAGATAATGATGATATAGGAGAGTAGAGTAGTAGAAGAGGGAGAGAGAGAGAGAGCAGCAGTAGCAGGGAATCCGCAGTTAGGGTAGATATAGTGGTTAGATATAGCCACGTACCCGCCCAAAACAAAAACAAATCTAAAGATATATAGTTTGATATAATGATGTTGTACGCAGCATCAGCATCAGCATCAGCAGCATCATCCTATTCATATCTCTCCTCCTCTCGCTTCATCACTCCTCCTCCACATTCCAACTCCCCTCTTCTCCTACCATTATCAATCTCAATAATCTCCAAGACGAAGAAGAAGCCCACGCTTTGTACCGCTAAGCAGTCGGGCGGTTCCCTAAAGAAGAGAAATCCGAAAAAGAAGAGAGCTTCTTCTAACTCTAAGGATGAAGACCAACATCACTACACCCCTTCCCCGCTCCCAAAACCTCCTGCGGGTTTCCTTCTCGACGCACATGGAAGGGTCCTCATGGCTTCCTCAAAACGCATTGCCACCATAGTACTTCTTCTTCTTCCTTCCTCCTTACTTCATAACTTTTATATATAATAATGCAACCTTGTTTTCCTTCATTTCATTGGGGCTATTTATATTACTAAATTGTTAAGCACCACTGACAATTAAACTTGACTGAGCCTCTTCTCTACCCTTTATTTATTATTATTATTATTTTTTTTTTTCCTTCTTCTCTAGGAGACTATAACTAATTATTTGCCATTGGAATGTCATGTTCGTGTCAATTGCTGTTTATGTTATGTAAAAATTTAAAGGTTGAGTGTGTAAACAATCTGCTAACTTTGCTATTAATTTTCTAAATTGAGAGGGTGAAATGATAAATTATTCAGTTTGGTGAATGTAAATTTTTACCCACTGTTTAGAGTTCAAGATGTCCTATGGCTAGCGTCTTTATTATTACTCTTCATCTTTCTCTCTTATGTTTTCCTCTCTTCTAACAAACAATTCAAGGGTCTTCAAAAGACTAAAAGTCCACAATGATTTGTGGGTGAAGGATACTCAATTTCTTATCAATTTTATTAAACTCGAAACTGTTGGTTGGAGGGGCTTCCCTATGGTCCAACCTGTAAGACCATGGTCTGACCAGTCTACAAATTGTGGTCAATAATTCGGATGAACTGGATAATATATATACATATATTAAATTGTTTTAAAATATATGGGGTTTATACACAATTTTTACTTTATGTAATATCGATGAAAGTGTGAATTTCGAAAATTTGATTTTGGCATTAGAGCTGTGGATAACTGCCTTCTGATGGGGTAGGACTGCTAGGGTGACTCGGTCTTAGTCCCACATTGGTAAGGCCGCCCAAAGCAATGTCCATTTGTTTTTATGATACTTCTATATGGAATACCAAATTGTTAAGGGAATTCAAACCCGTTAGCCAATATCTTTGTTATCCCACATCAGAAAGGTCAGTTCAAGAGATGTGTTCTGATATCTGTTGAGCGCATGGTTTTTGTGCTCTAGCTACTTGGTAGCTTTATGTTGTATGTGATAACCTAACTGCTACAAGACTGTTCGGTAATTCAAGTATAATTAATTTTCACAGGATTTTAAGTGCGTTTCAGTTTAATTTCTGATATTGCTTCAGTTTTCCGCATAATAAAAAGGGATCTCTCAAAATCATTTTGTAAGCTGAATTCTACAAGTTATTATCTGTCTTCAACACATGCTGTTCAGATTTGATTTATATTTGCTTTTATAATATGATATTTTTCCGTTGCATGTTTTATCTGCATTAGATTACAATGAAATTTAGCTCGTTGAGGTTTTTTTCAAACACACACATAATTTTTATCACCACAGACTAAAGAGTGAAGTCAGGCGAATTCACGTATTAAATAAAACAAATGAAAAACATCAATTAATATTAGTAAGGTAAGCAGTTGTCTATTCCGAGTCCAGTTGCCAGGTCCTTTTGATCCGACTGAGGTTCACATCCCGAAGTCTATGCATGTGGATTTTGGAGTGTGACATCTAAGCTCTCTGTAACTCCTCAATCCTTCATGTCACTTCTCACTGCTTCCTTCTAGGTTTTCATTGGTCTTCCTCTTCTACTTCTTTGTGCTTGTAATGTCTCAATCTTTCGTACAAGTCTAGTTTTACCCTCCGAGGAACATGTCCAAACCATCTCAAACAATATTCTGTATCCTTTATAGGTGCCACTCTCAAATTTCCTCTTGACGTCCTACTCATTCCTAATTTAATCCTTTCTTGTTACTCCCCTCATCCCTCTTAATACACACATCTCAGGCCCATGCACTTTATCTTCTTGTCACCTTTTCGTAGCCCAACATTTTCCACTCATGGTAGGTCAGAATATATTCGATTATGTCAGTAAAACTGAGAATTTGTAACCGTGAAAAATTTGATCTAAACTTAAGAATAAGAAACTATGTTTGTATTTGCAAGGACCAATGTGTTAGAGCTTATCTTTGGTGCTTGATTTTTGAAGGGTTACTGACTTGGAGAGCCACATGTTTTACTTACACATAATATAGATGAAATAATTAAGCCAACGCCAAATAGATGGGATGAGGCTGTGATGATGATGAGCCTAGAAGAAATAATTACGGAAAAACTAAAATCTCGTGTGAAACCTAGTTCAAGAATCTTTGTCTGCGTATTCTAATGACTATTCATTATTTTCATGCAAATTAATCCATAACTTAAGAAGGATGTTGGTTTTGTGCAGAGGAAGTTCATATTTACAGTTTGGAAATACGTAAGTAGGACTTCCCATAAGTGAATGTCACAAAAGGTACCTGGTGAAAAACATTTGGGTGGAGACAAACTACCTACCTACCTAACTACCTATATATATATATATGGCAGAGGGGAAAATGCGCCCGGTCGTAGAGATATCTCTGCACCTTTTGTGAAGTGATGGGTGGCATGGGGCCCACTTTATTAACTAGGGTTAAACTTTTAAAATATTTTAAAGGCTATATTCCCTTTCAGCCATCATTTTTTACTTTTTTAGGAGTCTCTTTCTTTTCTCTCTCTTCTCTCCCTTTTTCCAAGAAAGTATCAGACTTACTTTTTCAAGTATATTTTACTCAGAAAATGTGGGCGCCCGGTAGCGTAGTGCTAGCACCTTGGTAGCGAAACTCCGACACCCGGTAGAGAGGCACCGACACCCCCGATAGCGAGGAGCTGCACCCTGGTAGGGGCGCCAATGCCTCTATATCGAGGTGTCGACACTTCGCTAAAAAAAAAGGGTGTTCACGCCTCATTTTAGGGGCGCCGGCGCCTCTATATCGAGGTGTCGGCACTACGCTAATTTTATTTTTTATATCGAAGCGTCGACACCTCGATATAGAGGCGTTAGCACCCCTTTCTTTTTTAGTGAAGCGCCGACACCTCGATATAGAGGCATCGGCGCCTCAAAAATGAGGCGTCGACACCTTGATATATAGGCGCCGACGCCCCTAAAACGAGGTGCCGACACCCCAGCGTTGGCACCCAGGTGCCGAGGTGCTAGCGCCTCGCTATCGGGCTACCAACACCTCTCTACTGGGGTGCCGGCGCTTCGATACTGAGGTGCTAGCACCTCGGTATAGCTTTCTTGGAAAAAAGTAAGTCTGACACTTTCTTGGAAAAAGGGAGAGGAGAGAGAAAAGAAAGAGACTTTTAAAAAATTAAGAATGACGGCTGGAAGAGTATAACTTTTAAAATATTTTAAAAGTTTAACCCTAGTTAGTAAAGTGGGCCCCATGCCACCCATCGCTTCACAAAAAGGTGCTACGTGTCGCGCTCATATCTATAGGCACAAAGATATCTCTACGCCTGGGCGCATATCCCCGACCCTCTCTCTCTCTCTCTATATATATATATCATTCCTACCTGTCTCCCTGGCCGATGGCTAGAGTGTTTACCAAAGCTTTTCATGGTAATTCGTGTCTATCAGGGTCGGTCAATAAAACATCCTACTTTTTTAGCAAATTGCGCCTCCCAAGTCATCAAATCAATACAAATTACTTATTTCTTAAATATTTTTTCTAAAATTTATAATGATTTAACTTGCTGGAGTTTCTCTTTGTATTTACTCTTCCGGTGATCACTCTTTGTAGTTCCATTAACTTTTGTATTTATCATTTTCATGATTCTTATGAGATCATGTGCAGGTTGATTCTACAAATAATTTGCCTCTAGAATGTGTTATAAGGAGAGTGTTCAGCAGTTCTCGAGGGGATGACTGTCTGCTGCTGTGCCCAGTCGATACGTAAGTGATTTTTATTATTAAATAATCTTAGTTTTTATGGAAGTATAACCTTACTAAGATGAGTGGCATTTTTCTTGCAGACCTGTCCAGATCTTGAAGAGCACAAATTTTGATGGATGGTCTGCTGTATGTATTTTACTTTTATTTGGTTTTCAATTGTCTGATTATGAAATAAAGCATAAGTATAAACTCTTTGTTTAAGTTATAGTGGTCGGCTGTATTTGTTCTCAAGCTCTTGAATCGGCAACATTCTTATTTGAGAATTATACGCTATTATAATAATGACATCATTCATTGTAGCTCTTGGTCTCAAATGCGTGTTTTGTTCAATCAACAACTATTAGCTTACGTGAAGAATATGACTCCACCTTGTACCTTTCTTAGTGCGGACATCTAGAAGATGCTCTTAAATTGGATTGTAAATGGTTAGGTTGTAAAAATGTTGGAAATGGATTTCTGGAAAAGCAAGTATATTTAATTATTTATGGCATAAAAAATTGTGTTGTATTTTTTCTTTGTCGGCATAAAGCAGTAAAAGGAATCTGTGCATCCGAGCTTTTTGGCAACATACCTGTTTTCTAATGAACTAAAACAAGTTTGGTGAGTCTCTTATTTTGAGTGTTTTCTTCATTTTTTTTCCCTCTCAATTTTTGTTTTAAGAATATTTTAGATCTTATTGAGATTCGATTATAATATAATCTTAAAAATATTTCTTGTATGCAATAGCTTCCCAATTGTTATAAAATCAAAGCCTTTGACTATATCTGGCATGATTTTAAGATTTGTAGTCTTTTCCCTACGCTTTTATGCTCTAGATATATGTCAAATTAGTTTGTTTTCTTCATTTATAAACATAACTTGTGGAATTTAAGAGAATTATATAATTATCATTCATGGACATACTAATGTAAGGTGATAATATACTTTGAATACACATGTAAAAAAATTGGTTGGAAGCAAAATAATAATGAAGAGCCGAAATCTTACATATGAATGACAGAAACAAACTTTTAGAGTTTAACAAAATACTGGGGCATTCTTGGTGTAGAGATATCAGGTGCGTCAAATTTCCACTCTCCAAAATTGATGACAAAAACAAATCAAGCTTCTTTCTACAAATTTTCGATATGTACCCACAATACAAAAAACCACACTAACGTAATATAAACCTTACAATTAGGGAACTGTTTATTTTGCAGGTCAGTGATGAGGAAATTGAAGCAATCATTCCCGATGCTGCATATGCTCTAGCCAAGATACATATGCATCTGGTATATAGCGGGTAAATATCCTTATGGCTTAGCATGTTGATTTTATTGAACTTTCTTGTGCTTTTAAGAGTATCTTTTGATTGGACTGAGTTATCTTAAACAAGTCTTTTCTTTATTCATTTCACTTAGATTTCCTGCTTTGTTTTCCCGCATCAGATTTTGTTATACAGCACGAGGAGGATTTTGCTATTCTGAAGAGGATATAGTTGAATTTCGCACAGGTAATGAACATATTCTCCTGTTTATTGCTCTATGAAACACGGGAGTTCTGTTAATCTTTAACTATTAATACAATAACTGTTCAATACTTGTTAAATTTTATTCCTTTTTTAAAAACATGTATAATGAGCAATCAAGCCGCAGTGGTCCTTTACTTGCGACCATCATTACATCACCAACCCCCCCTTACTCTATTAGGTGTGTCTTTTCTAGTTATGTTAGAACATAGAAGGCTGATGCAAGCAAGTTTTGTAATTTATCTCGCTTCGAGTCCTCTTGATCTTTTTTGAGTAAGAGTTAATAATATGAACCGTGGTAATATAAATGTAGCAGTTGCTAATTAGATATGTGAAACTAAGAGGGTAAGGGAGATGTGTATATTTCTACAATAAATTAACTAAAAAACATAATAGCTGCCAACTTATGCCTGATACCCCTCATGTTATTTTCTAGTCTATTGGTGGGCCTCCCTGTGGACTGTGGAGTACGTACTTCATAATTGGAAAGAGGCCTGTTTGGGGTCTTCTCAGTCGTCCTGTCCAGTAATTTAATGGACTCCTCATGATGCATTAAATTTAACTTTGAATGTCAGTTAAAAACTCACCCAATTCAAGCTGGAATTGGTGGAGCTCTTAGGGACCATTATGAACAGATATTAGGCTCATTTTGTGGTTCCATCACCCATGAAAACTATGAGCGCCAATGATATAGAAATTCGCGCTCTGCAGACTGGTATTCTTATTAATGGTGCATTGATCTATTGGGTTTTGGGCGGGAGGTGATTATGTTGTTATGGTTAGCTGGCTAAAGAAAGAATCGTGCCTGCCCTGGAACCTTGCTATGAGATATAGGGAGATGTTTACATCCTGGATAGATTGGATGAGGTTCATATATCTCAGTACATAGTGAAGGAGCTTCCTTGGTGGATGCTAGGTCTAATGAGGGAGCCACTACCAGGTTTTTGTAATGGAGTTAGTTTACTTCAATTGTTTTGTTGCTTTACTGTGCTACCGTTCAATTTGGTTGTTAACATCCTCTTCAAAGTTGTTGGACATGGTGCCCTTTTATGTAATATGGCCCGATTATACTTCTTCCTTAATTAATAAAAAATAACATTTACTTGTTCGAAAAAAAGGATGTTGTCATCAGTAAGGTTAGTGCAGAATATTCACAAGAAATGAGGTATAGGCTAGGCAACTGGAGTGGGATTAGATTTGGGAGGATCTATGGATGGGGAGTATCCTTTGTATAAGGTAGAAAAGAGTATTCTCATTAAGGAATGTATTGGGTTATATGTTTGGTGTGTACATAGTGTTACTGGTTAGTGTGCCACTTATGGTGTGTGTTGTAATTGTTCTATTAATATAAAGCTAGTAGGGCTGCTGTAAACCCTAACTATGTCATTCCATTCTCTCTCTCTCTCTCTCTCTCTCTATCTCTTCTTTCTCTCCTTCACCCATCCCAACCCTAATCCTTTATTAAGATCATGTTGGTATTAGAGCCACTCTTGGGAATAAATTCATCTCAGAATTCTTGATGAGAGTTGCTGACGTAATCCAACTCGGACCATCTCAGATTTTTACCAAAATTTAGGGGATTGATCAAAATTTCCAGAGGATCATTTTACTCTCTTGCGCCGCCACCATCCGAGGCCTCTTCCTCAAAATCGGTGCAGATTTGTTAGTGACCGGTTTTCTGGGAAGGTTTGGCCCCTTTTCTTGATCAATTTGAGTGATTCTGGTGTGAATTAGCTGTGATTTTGTATTTCCATGATTTTAGAACCAATTTTTGCTTGATTGGATGGAGTTCTGCAAAACCCTGATACTCACCCTATCATTCCCCCATTTTTTTTCCGAACCAAACTGTATGATGTTAAAAATCCCCTCAAGACACCATGACACATCTCATATAGACGAGTCTCCCGCCAGTTCAAACCAGAAATCGCCCCGACGAGCATCATCATTCAGCCCATACACCCAAATGAAATGCTCATTCAAACTGTCGTCCGTATTACGGAAAAGAACCGTCACAAAAACTTCACCAATTTCCTCATTGCTACTTTCTAGCAAGAGAGAGTTCCAAGCCACTATAATACCCCCCCGAAGCCCTATTGAATCAAGGCAAAATCACTCCTTTTGTTACCTCCCAAGGTAGATCTAATTTTTGACCTCGTCGTTGAGGTCCATTTCTCTTCTTAGAAGGTGACGACAACTGGATTGTTGACTGCCCAAACAATTTATAGACGCCCACTTGTTCAAATCACCCAAGCCCCTATGTTCTAAAAGAACGTACATATTAAACCCCAAAACACTCAACACCTCAAAACTGGAGATGCTGCTAAATAGTATTCACTTTCCTACTTGTCTGGCCATAATTTTTGTAGGATAGACGCCACTCTAAATAGTTGTTTTTCCTTTTTCCTTGTCTTACTTCCTGGAGTGTTGACTTTCCTACTAGCTTCATCAAACTGAAACAGAGCCGAGAGGGTACTAGCTGCTCTACTGCACGACATTCCGTACTCTTGACCAAATCTGATCATGTATCAATACCCCACTGGTCAATCTGCAATAGACCATATCCCCGCTCTCTGAAAAAGTCCCATCACTATTCACAAACATAGATTCATTATTATTCAATGTCTCTTGTCGTCCCCCATTATTTCTAATTTCCACTGTCCTAAGCGAGCTTTCGTTTACCGTACATACGCTCTCAACCACTTCCTTCCCCTGTCGCTGCCTATTTTGAAGCTGAGAATCCATCCCCATCTCTCTGCTACTACTCATGTAAACTCAAAAGTAAAGATCGTTTCAGCGGTTTGCTCTTCTGTCAACTGGGTGTGCGAAACAAGCACTTCTTCACTGTTCACGTCACTACTCACGCTGTCCTCATCTTCAGCTGTAACACTTTCCTACTCCTTAATACTGCACCATCTCAAAATACCCTCCCTCCCTCATTTTCAGAATTACTAACTAGAATTACTAACTCCCTCCCTTTCCATCCCTGATTTGACCCCGTGGGTGTCCAAGAGCGAGATAGCTCCCTAAAAGAGGCATTACATGCTACAACGGAAATTTTTTAATCTAGAGAAACATTTAAATAAACCCAAGACCCCATTATTTAAAGCACAATGATTAGAATTATTAATGAAACGATTTGCTCCTAAACACAACATTTGACAAACCTGTGACAGAGAGATACATGATTGATTACCCAATTGTATAGCTTGTACCCATCCCTACAGATAAGGGAGAACACACTAAAAGGGACAGAAATCATCCACGGTGCACATACCCATCCCAGAAGATATGTGAGAACTCATGGTTCGAAGGATATTTTCCACCAATAAGCCCTTTGATGCCTAAAAAATCGGAACATTCTCCTGATCAATTGTTATCATCATCATCATCTCAGCCTAATCCCATCTATTTGGGGTTGACTTTACTGTCGTCATTAGGATTTAATGAAGTCTTTTACATCCGGTTGTGAATCTGACTCTAACCCTCCATTCTCGTCTCATCTGTAAAATTCTGGTTGGAATGCGATCTCATCTACATTACCGACCTAAGTTCCCCTGAATCAACATATCATAGATCTCGTTCACTCCCCACCGATACCTCTTGAACTTCACTCTCGTTAAAAATTCGAATCTCATCATCTAAACCCTCTCCATCTTCAATAAGGGAATCCATTACCCCGCCGCCATTTGTGGAAACTTATCAATTGTAGTAGCTAGATCCCAAGCAAGTGTATCTTCTCGAAACAACGAGTTAACCTTAGTCTCTTGAAATCCCGAAATTGAAATAAGAGATCCCCGTTCATTGATCCCCTAAAGATCCTCTTGGTATTGGTCCAAATTTGGCCCTCATCCGCCCTTATCACAACTAGGTTGCAAATTTTGGCTCTCGTCCAAGCTTATGTCCGAAACACTCCTAGCCATGGGTTTTTCATTACTACCGGCAAACACCAAAACCGCTACATATTATCCGATACATATCAGTTCCGGACGATACATTGGTATGTATCGACTGATCCAAAAAAATATATGGATCGATACATTCAATGTATCGCCCCGGTCTGGTCCGAAATCGATACGTATTTCGTCCGGAATTGTGAACCATGCTCCCAGCCTAAGTCTCAAAGCCCCTCTCTTTGGTTTTGGGCCCTACAACTTCCACCAAGGGCGAAACACGTGGCCGTAGTCATATAGAAGTCTCCCGACGATCCAAGCTCACACCTTACTCGAAAAGCCTCCAACCCGTCGTGTCACTCCTATAGCCATTAGATCAAAACCCCAAAACCCTCTCTTTCTTAAAGGAATTAAAACCCCTCACCCTTACACCAGTGCTCCTCAAAACTTCCCATCTCCAACACCTCCTCTAAAACTCTCGTTCTCGACCAATGGCTTTGCTCCAACTTGACGTCACGCGTCCTGCTAAAACAAATTTGAATTATATGGAGTAACGTTCGATTAAGAATAACTGCGATCACGACCATTCACAATGATGGTCTATTGATGACGATCATAATCATGTAAACCAATGATCAATAAAAAATAATCGCAATCAAGATCACTTAAAATGACAAGTTATTGGTCATGATCATAATCACGTGAGGTAACCGTCGATCAGAAATAATCATGATCAAGATCGCCTAATGCGATGAGTTTTTTATGATGATTGTGACTGTGCAAAGCGATGATCATGATCGCGATAAGCCATCAGAGTCAACAATAATCATGATCTCGCGAGGCAATGGTTTTGATCACGTGGTCATAAATCTTAGGTGTTCATATCCAATGTTTTCTTCAACTCTATTTATTGCAAAGGAATGACTCGAAGTTGATAATTGCAATCTATGTACCTGTAAGGGTGTTAGGAGAGTGGGCCATATAATCCTAAGTGTATACCCATGCATGTAAGGGTCTTAGGCATGGACTCAGAGTGGGCCCCACATAGTCCTAAGTGGATACCCTCAGGATAAAAGGTCTTAGGCATGGGCCCAAAGTAGACCCATATAGTCCTAAATACGAGCTGAATAAAACTTAGACATGAGCCTAGAGTGGGCTCACATAATTCTAAGTGTGGAAGATACCTTGAGAAAAGTCTCCGAGGATCTTCCCAGATGGTAGAGAGGCAAAGCTTCGAGGCAGAGAATTCGAGATCTGTAAAAATGAGAAGGGGCTTGCTATTTATAGAGTTACCGCAGTGGTTACTGGAAGTTACCATCTGATGGTCTTCACCCTTCTCAGATCTACAGTGAAGAAGAGGCGTGTTGGCCCTTTCATTTCACGCAGATAGGTAACTACCAAAGTAAATTTAAGGTATGTGGGGGAGGACCTACGCAACGTAGTGGTTACTAGAAGTTACCATTCGATGGCCTTCACATCTCCTTCTTAGGTCTACAATGAAGAAGAGGCACGTTGGCCCTTTCATTTCTCATAGGTAGGTAACTAACGAATTAAATTTAAGGTATGTGGGGGAGGACCTACGCAGACCCCTTCTCTTTTTATTATTATTAATTATTATAGTTGACCCATTGTGTGGGTCCTTAAAGAAGGAAGAGAAAGAAGTTGCGGGGCCCACGCAGCCTACCCTGCGTGTGTCCCTAAAGAGGAGAAAGAGAGGGTCCCACTCAGGTGGGCCCTGCGTGGGTTCCTAAGGAGAGAGAAAGAAGAGAGAGGAAACGAAGAAAGAAAGAGGGACATGCTGGTGGTTCCCTACGTGGGTCCCTAAGGAGAGAGAAAGAAGAGAGAGAGAGGGACCCACGCAAGTGGGTCCATGAGGAGAGAGAAAGAGAGAGGGACCCTGTATAGATCCCTAGGAGAGAGAAAGAGTAAGAGGAAGCGAGAGAGAAGGACCCTACATGGGTCCCTTTTAGAGAGAGAGAAAGGGAAATAGAGAGAAAAGAGAAGATATGAGGGACCCTATGTGGGCCCATAGGAGAGAGATGGACACACACAGGTGGGTCCCTGCGTGGGGCCTTGGAGGAGAGAGAGGAAGAGAGAAAATAAGAAGAAAAGGAAGAGAGATAATGGACCCTGTGTGGGTCCCTGAGGAGAGAGAAGAAAAAAGAAAAAGAGAGGAACAGAGGGAGGGACCCACCACGCAGGTGGGGTCCTTGGAGGAAAGAGAGAGGAAGAGAGAGAAAAGTAGAAGAAAAGGAAGAGAGAAAAGGGACCCTGTGTGGGTCCCTAAGGAGAGAGAAAGAGGAGAAAGAAGAAAGAATAAAAAGAGAGAAAGAGAGAAAGAGAGAAAGAGTTGGCCCTGCATGGGTCAACTTCTTTGTTTTTATTTTAATCTTAAAAAAAAAAAATTATTTTTAAGACAATTTTTTAGTGTCCACAACCTCGTCAGTTCAAGCATGCAAGGGTAGACAAAAAATCTTGAGCCTGTAACCACCATTATGTTTTGCTATTTTGTAATTGTCGTCGATCGCCATCTTGAGAAGAAAAACCTCGAAGCATTGAGGACAATTGACCTCCTCCTCATCAGCTGTTCGATACAGATCTTGTCCTGGAAATGGAGGATGCCTTTTTGTATCCCACCATGATCTTAGGGCTCTCCCAAGATTTTTAGATACCCATCTATGTAAATCCATGTAAGAACACTTATTATCAATGGAATAGGTGATAAAAAAAATTTCTCCATTGCAATCTGTTTGTTTAAATATAAGTTATCCCAAAATTCAAAATAACGAGGTCTAATAGACTCCCCACCAAGGTTCTGGGGACCAGAAGTAGATGGTGAGGGTCCCAAAACCATCAAAGCCTTCTCGGCTCTCAAATCATGTTCCCTCAAGTAGGGTTGGGGTGGGGGGTAGGGGTGGTAGGAGACCTCTGTGGTCCCAGCACCATGGTTCATTCCACTACCACCCTTCGTGTCCACCACCGCATCTTTAACTTTTTTCTGGAGATTTGCCAGCCATCCTCGGTGCCACGAACTTGTTGCTTCATCAAGATTGGCTGGCCTTTGTGGCTTGCATCCTGTGCTCTCTGTTCCTCTCGCTTTTAATCAGTCGTCCTTCCTTCCTCTTAGCAGTGCAACCTTTTCGATGGCAAACCACCCTAAGAGCAAAATTTATGTTCTTACAGCGGTTACAAATCCCGTCTTGAGCCTAACCGCGACCGCTTTGTGCGAGGAAACCCTATTTTCACTGCCGCCTTTGTCCATCACTACCGCTCTCCACTGACCTAGTACTCTTTAATGTATATATAGTGATTTAATGTATGTATAGTGAATACCTGAAATTCGAAACTCTTTCTTAACAAAATTTCGGTTTAGAAATTATGGCTGAGTTTTTTATTTTTATTTTTTTTGTGGTACTTGTCCCTAGTTTTGGTCTCCTAAAAATCCTAATAAAGCTTGCTTATGATTATGCAGATGATGGTCAAAACATAGATGGCTTGCCAACTGAAGGTTTAGAAATAACTTGCTTCCATCAAGTAAGATTACCATGCATATCTTACATTCTTACCCTTCTGTATGTGATGAAAATATGACTGTTTCCAAAAATTTGAAGAAGTTGATTAATTGTATTGCTACGTGTTTGTATTTGTATGATATCCTCCTTTGCTTGCACCACTACAAATTACTTAGGTAAAAAGTTTTGAAACTGAAAGACCATTTCATTTCACAATCTCCAGCATTGATCCTGTTTGAGATATCCTTCTTGAACCCATCATCTCATTGTATCATGGAACCCAAATATCAAAATCTTTGATATTTTGGCATTAAATGGTTTTCTATTTTGACCGGATCATCCTCTAGGTTCTTGCATTCGCTAAATTTTCACTCGATCTATTTTGTCTTTGTTTCTTTGAATTTTTAAATATCTTAATTCTATAGCCTTTCTCCAAAGTTGCAACGTATCATTTACTTGTTTCCTTGTTTGACTAGTTAGCACCACACCATCTACAAATAGCATACACCTTGGGACTTCATCTTGTATTTCTAATGTCAGCTCATTCATAACCAATGTAAATAAGGAATCAAAGGAAACCCTTGATGCAAACCAACCTTAACAAGAAACTCAGTTGTCCCTCTAGACGTAGTTCTTACACTAGTTATTCTCCTTCATACATGCCTTGAATAATCTCAATATTTTCATTTAGAATGCATTTCCCCCTTAGCGTCCAGGCTTTCTCTTAATCGATAAAAACCATATGTAAACTTAATAAGTGAATTAGGGTTTGGCGAGAAGTGGTTTAGGTTAGTGGGATACTGATATTAGGGAAAGATGGTATTAGGGAGGGAGGGTACACAAAACCCAATCATACTACACACACCCCGTACTAACATAAACTTTTCTTCAAGTTACCTTAACAAGAAAATGACACCAATTGCTAATTTTTTCTGGCATAAATCAGAATTGATTCTCAGAAATATTTGACTCTTGTATTAGATGTTATTCCACTATTCTCTCTCTGTGTTTCATAGAATGACTTTCCATTATTTTCTTATAAAATAGGAAAACAATTTTCTTTTCCTGTTCTTCAGACATTTTGCTTGTTCTAATATCTTATTGAATAATTTGGTTAACCAAGAAAGCCCCTTCCTCCATAACAATCCCAACGTATATAGGTATCCCATCCAGTATAAATGCTTTCCTTTTTTCATCTTTGTTGATTATACCTATGATTAAAATACTTTGTTATTGTTTTTTTTGATGGGTAATCTGGACTCGAAACTGCGACCTGGAGGTTGCAAATGTCAACCTTCCACTGTGCTACAGGCCCCCTGATTTAGTTCCCCTTCTTGATCACATATTCTATATTCAACAAATCTTCAACTATCATTTCCATTTATCTTTTATCTTGTCTTCTATCACCAAAATTCTTTGATCTTTATCCCAAACACAGTTTACCTAGTCAAGGTCTCTAGTTTTCCTTTCTCCCGTCTTGACAAACTTATAGATATCTTTCTTTCCCTCCTTTATTGACGGGGACGCCGACATCGTAGACATTGGATATGAACTGTTTCGTGTATACCGACGTCGGAAGAAGCGGAATGGAAATCAAAACTAGGCGAAAGATGAAATTCTAGAAATTGAAGGAGCATAGAAAAAATCGATTGATTGAAATTGAATTTCGATCGATCGAAATTAAAATTTCTATCAATCGAAATGTCAACGGCGATATTTTATGTATGAGAATTGCGATCGAACGGTTTTCAATTTCGATTGATTGAAATTCAATTTCGATCGAACGATTTTTAGTTTCGATTGATCGAAATTTTGATCAAACGAAATTCAATTTCGATTGAACGATTTTCAATTTCGATTGATCAAAATCGTGTCAGGTTGTTTTAGTTGTTTTAGAAGTTTAGTTTCAAATTTTGTCTTAGGGGTTTATTTGTCTTTTATTTATTATTTGTTTTAGGGTTTTCTTTTATTGAAAGGACTCCTATATAAGGTCCTTAAGTGAACGATGTAATTAGTTGATGATTAATGAAAAGAGCTTTTGCTTGTGTGCTTGAGATGAGCCTATACGGAGAGTGATTCTTCTTCCTGAGAAGGGTTTGGTGTGAAGCCTGCAAATCTATCTATCTACCTATCTATCTTATTATCTTTGCTTGCGTGATTCTACAACCCTAAATTGACCATCATCTTTTGAGATCCTAAACTCTAGTTTTCCCTAAACCATTGAATCGACTTGATTCAACAACCGTAGCCCCATCAGACTGTTAAGCCCAGCCGTATCAAAATAACCAAAAACCAGAGATTCCATCATTGCATTGTGAGCGCCTTAATATGAAATTCTAGAGTCCTATCTCTAGGAACGATCCACACTGCAACCTAACGGATCTAACACCTGGACTGAACCCTGCCTGAATTATGCGTGATTCTCCCATGGAATACTGCGAAAGCCTGAGGTATTCGTTATATTTTGCAAGTTTTATTATTTAATTTAATTCAATTTAATTTCGGCAAAATCAATCATCGCATTCACGTAGTTTAGGGTACCGTCCTGCGTCAGTTTTGGTATCAAAGCTTAGGTTCTAGGTTAGGGCATACTGTGTGACATTGCATTCATTGCACTTTAATTTTCATCACATATTATTTCTGTTTTGGCCAAAGTGTTCATCTTGAATTCCATTCTAGAACCCGTCAGTAGTGACCCGTATCACCATGGACATGAGTGGGATTGCCGAGGCTCTTAACGGCATGAGGGCTGATCTAAAATCGATCAATGATCGAATGACTGCCTTGGAGACAACCCAAAGGACTCTTGAAACATCTAATGAGAGGTTGTTAGACCGAGTTAATCGGTTAGACGAGGGTGATGAGTACTTCGAACCACCCCGTGAGCGTGATGGTCCACGTTTCGAACGAAATGACTACCAACATAATTGGAACTGGAACCATATGTTTGATTATCATGAAGATGACTACGACCCGGAAGGGAGACTCAAAAATATCCGAGTTGAGTTCCCGACTTTCGATAGACGACTAGACCCTCAGGTCTTCCTCGATTGGTTATCCGATATGGACCAGCACTTCGAGCGGTTTGGCATGAGCGATGAAAGATGTGTTAGACTTGCCAAAATGAAGCTCATAGGCCAAGCTCGACTCTTTTGGGTCAACGTTGAACGCATCAAAACGAATGCGAGTTGTACTCCCATTACCCATTGGGAGGACATGAAGGAACGACTTATAGAGAAGTATGCTCCTTCTTCATACTACCATCGTCTCCTTGACCAATGGCAAAATCTGCGCTAAAGTAGTATGCCCGTTTCGGATTACATTGGTAAATTTGAGGAATTCATGATGAGAGCCAAGGTATCTGAAGACCCTCAAGTCACTCTATCCAGATTTTGCACTGGATTGAGACTGGACTTGCAAAAAGAGTTAGTCTCTCACCCTGTTGAGACTCTCGCCGAGTGTTATACCGTCGTTCAAGACCTTGAACGATATTTAAAAATGACGGTAACTAAGCGATCTGATTTTCACCCCGGTTAACTCCGTACCGGCGAAGTGAGAACTAGTACTGGAAACCCGCCTGCCAATCCCACACAACCCACATCTATTAATGTGAGGTTTGACAAAGGTAAGGGTGTAGCCGGAGAATCCTCGAAAAGTGGGTCTCATGTTAAGTGTTATAAATGTTAAGGGTTGGAACACTTTGCCACCTAATGCCCAACGAGAGACCCACAACGGAATCTCTTCATCGACGGGGAATGAGAAGAAAGTGAAGGAGTTTATGAGGAGGAGACCTTTGAGCCGAATGCCACACCTAGTGATGAGGAAGGTGATGACATGGGTCGCGCTCTAGTTGTGAGGTGTGCCTTTACACAATCTCAACGGGATGAAAAGGAGGATTGGCGAAGAGAGAATATTTTCCACACCTTTGCCACATGTGGGACAAAGAGTTGTAGGGTAATCGTGGATAGCGGAAGCTGCACCAATGTGGTGTCAGAACATACCGTCACCCGCTTAGGGCTTACACCTGAAGCCCACCCGAGACCTTACAAAGTCGCGTGGGTCGACTCCTCATCCATTCCCATATCTCAGAGGTGTCGTGTACCCATACAGTTGGGTTCATATTCAGACACCTTGTGGTGCGATGTGGTGTCGATGGATGTGGGCCACATTATCTTAGGGAGGCCATGACTCTATGATCTGAACGTGATCATTTTTGGTCGATCTAACATTTGCACGTTCAATTACAAGGGCAAGAAAATCACTCTTAACCCTTTGGCTCCCAAAGCACCGTCGGTCAATAGAGTTGAGAAAAAGGGAGGCTAATCCAAGGCCATCAATATTGTGAGCCCTTTAGAGTTCGAGAGGGCATCGTTAGATGAGAGCGTCGTGTATGTCGTTGTCACTGTTGAGAGTACTTTTGAGTCAGTCTGTGAGTACCCCAAGGAGGTAGAGCCCATCCTGAATGAATTTGCGGATGTCTTCCCCGAAGACTTACCTAATGAGCTCCCTCCCATGCGTGACATTCAACACGCAATTGACTTAGTTCACGAATTTACATTACTGAACCTGCCCCACTACAGGTTGAATCCGGTTGAGCACGCCGAGTTGACTCGGCAAGTTAGTGAGCTCCTTCAAAAGGGGTTCATACAAGAGAGTCTGAGTCAGTGTGCCGTACCGGCATTACTCACGCCTAAGAAAGATGGTACATGACGTATGTGTGTGAATAGCCGTGTGATTAATAAGATCACTGTTAAATATTAGTTTCCCATACTGCGGCTTGATGACATGCTAGACATGATGGTTGGAGCCACTATCTTTTCTAAGATAGACCTTAAAAGTGGCTACCATCGGGTTCAAATTCGTCCTGGTGATGAATGGAAAACCACCTTCAAGACTAAAGATGGTCTTTATGAGTGGATGGTCATGCCTTTTGAGCTTTCCAATGCCCCGAGCACATTTATGAGGCTCATGACCCAAGTGTTGAGGCCATTCCTTATCATGTATTTTGATGACATCCTAATTTACAGCACAGACAAGGAACAACACATTATCCACTTGAGGTTGGTTTGCGAAACCTTGAGGGGAGAAAGGTTATATGCGAATCTCAAGAAGTGCACCTTCATGTAATACTCTGTTGTATTCTTGGGATTCATTGTCTTGGTAGACGGGATGGTTTTGGACCCTGCGAAGGTTTAGGCCATTGTGGAGTGGCACGAACCTCGGAATATTCATAAAGTCCGTAGCTTCCACGGTTTGGCCACGTTTTATCGTCGCTTCATCCAGAATTTTAGCACCATCATGGCTCCCATTACTGATTGCATGAGAAAAGGGGAGTTCCTGTGGAGCAAAGCCGCGATGAGGGCCTTTGCCGAGATAGAAGAGAAAATGGTTACTGCACCCGTCATACGCTTACCAGACTTTTCTAAAGTCTTCGAAGTAGCCTGTGATGCGCCGGGTGTAGGCATAGGCGGAGTGCTGAGCCAAGAAGGCCACCCTGTGACCTATTTTAGTGAGAAACTCAATGAGGCGAAACAGAAATACTCCACATATGACAAGGAGTTCTATGCGGTCGTCCGATCTCTGTGGTATTGGAAACATTACCTGAGACCGCAGGAATTTGTGTTGTTTTCTTACCACAAGGCCTTACGTTTCCTTGCTTCCCAGAAAAAGTTGAACCTGAGGCACGTGAAGTGGGTCGAGTACCTTCAAGGGTTCACATTTCTCTTGAAGCATAAGGCTGGTGCCGAGAACAAGGCCGCTGATGCGTTTAGTTGTCGAGTGGCGACTTTGCAGTTTATGAGCACTGAGGTCGTTGGATTTGAGCAGTTGAAGCAAGATTATCCTGATTGCCCAGATTTCAGGGCAGAATACACTGCTTTCCTTCAAAATTCGAACAACATTAACTCCGAGTATACCCTGCTGGATGGGTATTTGTTCAAAGGGAATCGTTTGTGCATCCCTCGTACTTCATTGTGGGACTTCCTCATCTGGGAGTTACATGCCGGAGGAATTGTCGGACATTTTGGGCGCGATAAAACCAGCGCGCTCGTTGAGGATAGGTTCTATTGGCCTAGCCTTGTGAGAGATGTCTCTAGGGTCGTAAAGCAATGTCGTACATGCCAAGTTGCGAAGCATATCAAACAGAATACCGGCTTGTACACCCCTTTACCTGTGCCGCACACCCCGTGGCAAGACGTCTTTATGGATTTCGTGCTCGAACTTCCAAAGACCCAATGGAAGCACGATTCTATTTTTGTGGTAGTAGACCGCTTTTCCAAGATGACCCACTTCATACCATGCTCCAAAACCTCCGATGCGGTTCACATAGCCAAATTATTTTTCGGGGAGGCTGTGCGTCTACATGGTTTACTTCAGACGATTGTGTTGGATCGAGATGTGAAATTTACCAGTTATTTCTGGAAAACTTTATGGCACATGATGGGTACCATGCTCTAATTTTCATCGGCCTATTATCCTCAAACAGATGGCCAAACGGAGTCCACCAATAGGAGCTTAGGTAATCTTCTCCGTTGTCTTGTTGGTGATCACCCTAGGACTTGGGATTCTATTTTACCTTTAGCCGAGTTTGCATACAACAATTCAGTCAATAGGTCCCTAGGTATGAGTCCTTTTGAGGTCGTCCTTGGTCATAGGCCTAGAACACCCATTGATCTAATTCCCATGTTTGCATCCCATCGAGTCTCCGAGTCAACCGATTCATTTGCACAACATATACATGAATTGCATGCCGAATTTAGAAAAAGAATTAATGCAAGCAATGAACGGTACAAAATATCTGCGGATGCGCATAGGCGCTTCAAAGAATTTCAGGTTGGAGATTACGTCATGGTTCGGGTTAGGCCTGAGCGGTTCCCATTGGGAGCTGCAAAGAAACTTCAAGCCCGTGGTGCTGGGCCTTTTAGAATTGTTGCAAGGAGCGGACCTAATGCATATGTTCTCGAGCTTCCACCGGATATAGGGGTCAGTTCTACATTCAATGTGGAGGACCTGGTTCCTTCTTTGGCTCCAGCCCCACCCCCTCACAACCCCTTCCAAGCAGCTCCGAGCCCGAATACCAGCCCCATCCTACAACCCCTACGCTTCCCTTCTCTACGCAAGCAGCGCAGAGATGAGATCGAAGGGATATTAGATGATTTGGTGATATCCACCCATGGGGGCGGAATTCAAAAGTACTCGGTTAAGTAGTTGGGAAAGCCAGACTCTGAGAACTCATGGTTAGCTGAAGACGAAGTGCGGCGCCTGGACCCCGACATACTTGAGCGCTATCACGACGTTTCTTCATGGGTGATGAAGCCTTTTTGGCCCGGGAGAATTGACGGGGACGCCGACATCGTAGACATTGGATATGGACCGTTTCGTGTATATCGATGTCGGAAGAAGCGGAATGGAAATCAAAACTAGGTGAAAGATGAAATTCTGGAAATTAAAGGAACACAGAAAAAATTGATTGATCGAAATTGAATTTCGATGAAGACGAAGTGCGGCGCCTGGACCCCGACATACTTGAGCGCTATCACGACGTTTCTTCATGGGTGATGAAGCCTTTTTGGCCCGGGAGAATTGACGGGGACGCCGACATCGTAGACATTGGATATGGACCGTTTCGTGTATATCGACGTCGGAAGAAGCGGAATGGAAATCAAAACTAGGTGAAAGATGAAATTCTGGAAATTAAAGGAACACAGAAAAAATTGATTGATCGAAATTGAATTTCGATCGATCGAAATTAAAATTCGATCAATCGAAATGTCAACGGCGATATTTTATGTATATGAGAATTTCGATTGAATGGTTTGCAATTTCGATCGAACGATTTTCAATTTCGATCGATCGAAATTGCGATCGAAATTTTGATCGAACAAAGTTCAATTTCGATCGAACGATTTTCAATTTCAATCGATCGAAATCGTGTCGGGTTGTTTTAGTTGTTTTAGAAGTTTAGTTTCGAATTTTGTCTTAGGGGTTTATTTGTCTTTTATTTATTATTTGTTTTAGGGTTTTCTTTTATTGAAAGGACTCCTATATAAGGTCCTTAAGTGAATAATGTAAATTAGTTGATTAATGAAAAGAGATTTTGCTTGTGTGCTTGAGATGAGCCTATACGGAGAGTGATTCTTCTTCCTGAGAAGGGTTTGGTGTGAAGCCAAGGGTGTGAAGCCTGCAAATCTATCTATCTACCTATCTATCTTATTATCTTTGCTTGTGTGATTCTACAACCCTAAATCGACCATCATCTTTTGAGATCCTAAACCCTAGTTTTCCCTAAACCATTGAATCGACTTGATTCAACACCCGTAGCCCCATCAGACTGTTAAGCCTAGCCGTATCAAAATAACCAAAAACCAGAGATTCCATCATTGCATTGTGAGCGCCTTAATATGAAATTCTAGAGTCCTATCTCTAGGAACGATCCACGCTGCAACCTAACAGATCTAACGCCTGGACTGAACCCTGCCTGAATTATGCGTGATTCTCCCATGGAATACTATTCGTTATATTTTGCAAGTTTTATTGTTTAATTTAATTCAATTTAATTTCGGCAAAATCAATCATCGCATTCACGTAGTTTAGGGTACCGTCCTGCGTCATTTATCCTCAACCAGACATACAGATTGTCATATGCTTCATCTTAACCTTTTAACTACGCTTTTTTCCAATTTAATTCTTTCAAGATCTACTGTATTTATTGTTTTTTGCTTTTCCTTGAAGCATGCCATCTTTTCGGCCATAGACTTTTGAACCTCTGTATATGATCACCTCATTTTCTTAGCAACTCATTTAACACAATTCACTATATGTTCCAATATCTCATTTGAACTCATTCCCCGATGCCTCACTAGTTTATCTTTAAATGCTGTTATTTTTTCTCCTCTTAAATTTGACCACCTTATTCTTAGGCAATTTTTGCAACCTTTATAATCATTTGACTCTTTATTTGGATATCCAAAATCGCTAACAACTAACCTATTTTGTGTTGTGAGAATCTCCTGGGTTGACTTTACATCCTAGCTTCCTCACATGCCCATTTAAGTCTCTACCAATGAATTTACTTTTTCTAATAGGTGTATCTTGTATGCTAAAGGGTTTATTTATTATTTTTATTATTTTCACTTAAATGCTTATTGACATTTAAGATCTCCTCATCAAAAGCATTATTAACCATCATAATCCTATTAACCTTTATGATCTCCTTTAAAGCTTTATCAACCCCTATGCGTACCCTATTTTTAAAAATTTCCGTTTCCTAAGTAGAAATCGCACCCAGGTCTCTAGTCCCCCTCACCCCTCTCTTTCTCCCCCCCTTTCCTCTCTCTCTCTCTTGCAAGGAAACTATATTTATCATCCTCATGCTTAGAGTATTCACCAACTTGACATTCTTTCCACTTAGTGTCCCCACATTCCAAGAGGCGAAGTGTACATCCCAGACTTCCTTCTTTACCTGGACCTGTTTAGGTGGGTGTGGAAAACCTTGCCTTCTATTCACAGCGATCAGGTGTTGTTGCTGTGAGTTGCTTACTTGAGGGGCTGTACAACCGTGAATTAGAATGTCAGGAGAAACTGATCAAAATACATTGCCAAAAATGTCGTTGAGTTTCTAATCTCACAAAATTCACAATTGAATGTCAAATGTATTTTGATAATTCATAAATCATAGATTGGATCTGATAATTTGACATCGCAACATGCAATGAGGATGATAGTGATATTGCAATGAATGAAGCTGTCATCTTCGTTCATCATTGCTACATCGTGATACTCCCCAGGATCTCTGTATATCATGATTCTCTAAATTTCGAGAACTCAAAGGTCCGCTAATCTTCACTTCTTTACAAACACAATTCTCCAAAATACAACCTTCCCAGTCACTTAGATGAAAATTTATATGGTTGATATAAATAGAAATGGGGATCACTCTGTATACAATGAATCAAGAAAGAATGAAGAGAAATTTACTGAAATAAAACTAATGAACTAGGACTCGAATCTTCACATCAATTCACAAATCTTCTTACCTGATCTTAAAGAATTCAAGGGAGGACCCTCCTGATCTCTCGATCACATTTCTTCTCACAGCTCTTAATTCCAACTCTCACCGGATGAAGCTTACTATCTCCTCTCCGAAAAGATTGCTTTTCTCCTCTAGCAGGAGCTGTTTATAGAAGAATTCATGTCTGAATTTTCTCTCAAAGCTGGTTCCATATGTCGCATACTGATTGTGCTCTTAAATGGCACTTGGACAGAGGCCATCTTCTTAATCATTGATCATTGAGATCAATTAACGGTTTTGGTTCGACTGTGTTTTTACTGAGTCTGTTACTTAGTGTTAATGTCTGAACCTGACTTCACTCATCCACGTGGAGGTAGTTCTCTGATAATCACTGACCAGAACTTGTAATCATCCTATTCCCCAATGCCTGAAGAATGTTCTCGAAGGCCTAGAGAATGTCCACTCAAATGACCTCGTGTTCAGAATCTTCGAACTGGTCCGGAAAGGGTGTCCTTCACTGACGCTCAATAACTAACTCTTCTGGATCTTTCTGTCACTTTACTGTTAGCTGAACCAATGTCACAACCCTTTTGAACTGTCACGAACACACTTATCTGTGGAATGTCGAGGTCCTTATCATGTCGTGGTCGTTCGTGAGATGTCGTGATCTTCCACGAGATCAATGTTTATGCAGTGCATAAGAGGGGGCAACTTCAGAGCTGATTCGGACTGTTATCAGCGGCAAAGTTAGGATGACAAGGGGCTGGAATATCTACAGGAACTTCAGCCTTATGGGGCTGTAAATCTGATAATAGAGGGTCTAAAATTAAAGACCCAATGGGACTCCAAGTTAAAGAGAAGTGGGCCCTGAGATAAAACCCATGTGAGCCATTTATAGAAATATTTAATCTCACTTAAGAAAAGGGGACATGATCACTTGGAGTGACCACGTGACTGGAGACTTGGGATTCTCATTCTTGAGACCCAAAACTCAATTCATTTTTATTAAGTAGCAGTTGTTTTAGGAGCGGTAGGAGTTTAGTTGGTAAAAGAAACCAAAGAACCATATTTTACGTGACAACTCAAATAGTCCTGATTAGGAAGGATATTCAATTAGAATCGAACTAGGATTTATTTTTCTTTTATATATACATGTAAAGACTGAAACAAGAGATGGCTTTTATTATGGAATAAGAGTTGTTTTTTTCTTTGTGCTTTCTTTTGAGAAAGTTGGGGAAGTGGAGAGTTTTCACTCTGTTCCTGCCGAGTGACTTTTGAGTCACAGATCTTGAGGGTTCTCATCCTCCGATTGCTGTTGGACTATGAGTCTTTTGAGGTTGATCTGGAGTACCGATTCAATGATCATTTTAGACTGTTGATTTCTGCTATTGCTGAACCTAATCTATGATTTCTTTCTGTCCCAATATTCTACTATCCTACCTCAAATCCCCTGATTTGGTGGTGCCTCTGTGTCGAAGTATAGCACTACTGCTGATTCTCTTCTCATGCATTTACTGCTGCAAAATTTCTGTATTATCAGTGATTGATCAACATATATGGTGCTGTTTTTTGTCTGATAAACTGGTACTGTTATGTTGATTTTGCTGACGTTCATGGCCTATGATTGTTGATCCTCAACACAGAATTTCTACAATAAAGGTTTTCATCAACAAACTTGAAATTGTATGGTTGATGGCTGCGGTTTTTCCTCATTAATTGTTTCACAAAACTGATAGTCCACGAGATCAGAACATGCTACATATGAAGCCGAGCCATGTCTAGAACTTCTTTATGACTGAAAACGGTTATATCCTTTACTGGATACCTGCACTCTCAATTTGGATTAACTAAATCCGCCTTAAAATAAAGCTCAAGAGATACATTATTGTAAAACCTGTAACTGGCTTAGGTAAGTGTGGTTTAGTCAACTAACAATAGATGTAGCTTCTCTGATTATCAAACTTCAAAATTTAATCTTCAAAAATCAATTAAGAGATACATAATTGAAACTATGAAACTACGAGACACCCAAACTATAACTTTTCATATCATATAGGATGTCGCAACATACTGAACTGGCTCCCACTTCATATCACTTCAGTGTCTTTTCAAAGTTTGCATGCTCAAATCACTATTAGTCTTCACTAATCTTGTCCACATTTCACTACAGAATAGGGGTGCCCTAGCAACCCTTGCATACTTCTCACTACAACCAATCTCTGTTGTAGCGTGTCGCATATAGGGAAAACCTTACCTTGATAGTAATATAACTTACCATGGTGATTTGATAGGTTCTTTATAGCCTGCTATCAACTTGATGCTAATCCTCTTCTACATCTGGGTTTGGGACCAGGACGGCGAGGAGATTTGACAAGAATTTTGTAGTCATTGTCAACCAATGTTTGATTTTTAGATTATCATGTAATCAGACTTGAGACATACTAAAAGGTGAGACTACTCAGTATCCTTTTTGATGTCTGATTATCAGATAATTAGACAATCAGATGTTGCCAAAACCCAAAATACCCATAAATGAACAGGATATTGCCAAAACCCTGAATGCCCATGAATTAATGTTTGATTATCAGACATCTGATATTCAAGCATAATCAGTGTGATTATAAAACATTAATGCCGAATAAACACTGAGAGTCAGACATAAACAGTGTGATTATTGGACAAATGTCTGATAAATAGTGATTTATTTTATATTAATGTCATATAATTGTGTTGTGTAATGTCTGATTATCATTTAGTTGTTTAATGGTTGAAAAATCATTTAGTACAGTGTTTCTCTAGGTTGAAACCTCTAGCCAAAATTATCGTATATGGAGAGATCCATTGTTCTATGTTTGCTATTGCATGGCTATAATTCTCTGCTCAAACTTTTGATTCCAATTTTTTTTATTTGCAGGATGGTACTCATTATATGATTTATACGCCCACTGATCCACTTCTTTTTGTTGCTGTAAAGGTATCTTTCTTCAAATTTTTGGTCTGCATCTTGCTGGAAAATATTATTGATATTCTAGAGAACATTGTGTACAGGGGTGGAGCCAGGATTTTTTCATAGGGTGGTCATCTAATCAATTAATGTTGGAAACTTGTATAATTTTTTTCTAAGCAAACGCTATATATATATATATATACCTACAAATGAAACTAGATACGAAATAAAAGAAAATCATATACATATCGATTAGGTCGTTTCAACAAAATTAACCTAATTCAAAGTTCCCTCGAAGAATGACTACGAGGTAGTATCATCCTCGTCATCATCCTCCAAAGAGTAGGATGATGTGGCAGTAAGTTGTAGGGAGCCCGTGAGACCATCGAAGCTGTTGAACATATCCCTCTGATGAACGGGAAGACCTAATGTTTTTTATTTAATAATTTTGATGCCTTTATAAAATTATATATGTATTAAGCTTTTTTTTACTTTTTACATGTCTTGGTGATTTGCTCTAGTGGTAGACTTAGTGCTTTGTGAATGTTAGCTTCTAGGTTCAAACCGTGTTATGTGTAATAAATTTTTTGATTTTTTAAATTAATTATACTAGAAGCTTATACACCATATATGTGAGTATGTAGCTCTACAACATAGTAGAGCCCGTGAGAGAAATCTCTCCAAAAATAAGTCCGTGGAATAGATGGAGAGCCTAAAAATAGGCCAAAATTGTAGGATTTAGTTAAAAAATCAAAGAAGAAATATTTGTTATGAAAACAAATACCATAAAAAAGTTTGAAGATTTTAGATAGTTTTGGGTGGTCAATATGATTTTGGATGGATGAGAATCCACTAATATAAATTAGGACACCTAAAGCTTAGTAACAAATTTTTAGAAAGTTTGGGTGGTCAATTGACCACCCAAGTCATAACGTGCCTCTGCCACTGATTGTGTATTCCCTTGTATTAATATTTGCAACTCCTTCGCTAGTACTCCTAATACGAAATTTACTTGAAAGTCCCTTCCCAAAACATTTTTTTTCTTTATGATGAATATAGTGAGTTGTTTTATTATTGTTTTGGATCCGAAGGCTTTCAAAATCACTGGTGTAGTGTCTAAATAATGTAGAACAATTATCTATGTCAAGAATCAAAACTAAACAACCTTTTTATTTTGTGCATGCAGGATAAAAATGGCATATTGCAAATTGCTGATGATGTAAGCAATCTCGCCTATTACGTTTTGTTTGTTAGTCATTGTCTCTCATAAAATGTCACATCATGTAGGATATACTTTTTCCTAGTCTGCTTTATTAAACTTTGACCAAAAGTCCAATTTAACAAATGAAAAAATATTTCAATGAACATAGCAAGAATCACTGTCCACTGTTAGATCATACTAGTAAAAGTTTGACTAAAAATCAAATTTTGATAAATATCAAACTGACTAAAAAAATTTGCATTGTCAAGTTGCAAATTAAACTAGTAGACAATCTTTATTTTCAGGTTGCACTAGTCAAAGTTTGACTAAAAATCAAATTTTGATAAAATTTGATAGAGTCAAACTTTGACTAAATATCAAACTGACTAAAAAATGTCATTGTCGAGATACAAATTAAACTAGTAGACGACAATTTTTAATATCAAGTTACACTAGTCAAAGTTTGACTAAAAATCAAACTGTGATGAAAATCAAACTTTGACCAAATATCAAACTGATTAAAAGAATGTGCATTTTAAAGAAAAAAATTAAACTAGTAGAAGACAATCTTTATTTTCAAGTTACACTAGTCAGTTTGCCTAAATTCAATTTTTAAGAAAAGTCAAAGTTTGACCAATAGTGAAACTTTAACTACAAAAGTTTACATTATTAAGTTACATGTGAAAACAGTAGTAGTCACTCTCTACCAAGGATCCAAATGTCGGCCAAAATTTCGTTTTCGGGCATGACCGAAACCGAAAATTTGGCCGAAACCGAAAATTTGGTCGAAATTTTGGCCAATAATTTCAATCTCATACAAAATATGACCGAAATTTTGATCCTTAGTCAAAGAATAATAAAACTCAAATTTTAGTAAAAGTCAAACTTTGACCAATAAAATAGTTCCATCGGAAAGTTACAAATTAATATTGTATTAGCCCTATATTGCATTTACTGAAGTTGAATACAAGCCAAATTTTGACTTAAAGTAAAGTTTTGACCAAAACTCAAACTATTGACTAATAAAAAATATAAGAATGTAGTATCATGTGGTAAATAAACACATTAGTAGCCATTGTTGACTGTAAGGGTATAATTAGTCAAAATTGAATAAAACATAATTTTGACTAAAAGTCAAATTTGACCAAAAGTCAATTTTTATTTATAATTTTTTTAAAAATATACTACTAAGTTAGATATTTATATAGAAGTAGCCCTACATAGTATTCAATGTGAGGTTACACTAGTCAAAATTTGACAAAAAGTCAAACTCGAAAGAGCACATAAATTTTTAAAAAGTTTGACAAAAATTCAAACTTTGACCAAAGTCAAACATTAATTAAAAAGAGAAATATATAATTAATGTAGCCGTGGTGGCGATAATAGTTGTAGTGAAAGTATGGGGGTGGAACGATCGCTATAGAAATACGTCACTTTTTGAAAGTCGAAAGCTAAATTTTTTTGCTTCTAATTAAAGTTGATTTTTAACTTTTTTGAAGTAAGTTTTGACTGGTTAGGCAAACTTACTTATCTACTTTTTCGCTTATATAAGTCAAAAAGTTGCTTTTTTGTGTATCCAAACGGGCCCTTAATGAACACTTTTAGTGAAACACGCTTAATTCTGAAATAAACTCACGTTAGGTCTGTATTTTTTCAACTTGGTTTGCATTGACTAGTTAAAGATGTGTTCTGTTGTTGGAAAACAGGATCTTTTGGAGGACCCTGCCATTATTGGTGCCATAGACGAGGAGACAGAATTCAATGCTTTGGTGGTATGTAGTTTCCCTTCACATTTATCACATATACCATTCGCTAAATCATTATAATGGTAGTATCCCATATAATTTGTGATATTGATACGAGTGTACACATAATGAATAAACCTGATTTTGTTTCCAATACAAGCCATTCACTGTTCTGAGATCAACAGATGGTAGAAATACCTGCCATCATGTATCTTCACTAAGCTACGCCACTATTCATGGCCGTGCAATTTGGAACTTTTGCAGGAGGAGGAGTCTGCTCTTCTTGAATCATTGTTAGGAGAAAGATAGCTAAGCCATCAGCTGTAATTAATTACTGGGAATAGGTATGTACTCACTAGAAACTGTTTCACGTTGTTGTTTTTGTATATAATTATATGTTTTACGCTTTACACCCCACAATTATTTTGTGTGATTGTATGGATGCGTATTGACCTGGTAGAAAGAAGGGTTTTAGCAATATTGTTATTATATATTTTTTCTTTTATGTGTTGGGAGGGGGGATTGGATCAATAATAAAGAATTTATTGGAAAGAAGAAGAAATTTACATACCTGTGTTTCAACGAGATGCTAGAACAAAAGTTATTGCATTTCTTTCGGAGAAGCCAGGATAAGGTAGGCGGGGAAGGAGGGTCGGAATATGGTCTTTCTAGTAATTCCTTTATGCCCATCGAAGAAGAAAATAGTTTTTAAGTCTCCATAGTTCACTGCCGAAGCGAAGGATTGAGAGATCATAGGTGATCACTGTGCAAGTGATGGCCAATGGCTTGGCAACTTGGATTTGTAAGATGTGGTGTCGTGTCAAACAGGTAGAATTGGTTGCCTATGGTGCATGAGCTAGTCCACCTAGTACTAGGAGATGGTTTTAATATGAAATTTTAGCTCAAACAAAGTGTCGTAAGGCACTTGTAATAAAAATAAAAGTTGTCTTAACTGATGCCTTATTTTTATTTTTATTTTATTTTTTGTGGACTATCTACACCTGTGTAAGCAAGAGGCTCTCACTCCTGTGAATAGATGGTAGCCATGTATCTATTCAACTGGAGCGGCTTCTTTTTATGAGTTCTGCTTTTGTACGAGCATGGTTACAGTTTATTAAAAACGAGAAAGAAATAAGGAATTTGAACCACAGGCATGATTGATTATTCTTTTGTAAGCTGCTTAATGCGTGTTTAACTATTGATGAAGGTGATCAGGGTCGATCCCATATAATAAATTTACAGATTTGACAAAGGAGTCATCGAGTTGACACCCACTTTTTGTCTAGGATAATAGATCACCATAACCAACCTTCTTCTTCTTACTCCCTTTGGAAAAAGGAGTTAGCTTCAGGTGTCCATAGCTAAACTGGTCGATCCTCGGGAGAGAGTTGCAATCAGCCTTTGGCAATTCGCCTTGCGTCCATGTTAAAAGAATGGCTGAGCTTTCCCTTATTCTTAAGCAGTGTGCTGGCCACAGTTCGATGTCTCAGGTAATGGCAGTTCATTGCCAGTCACTGAAACTGGGTACCTTCTCCAAACTCTGTTTTGCAACCCATATTCTCGTTGCCTATTGTAAATGCGGGTCTGTCGTCAATGCACAGCATCTATTTGCTGAAATGTTCGCAAGTACTGAACGGCAACTTGGCTTGCTAGACGTGGTGTGTTGGAATTCCATCATCTCAGGGTGCGTCCACAACAGAAGGGACCAAGATGCCTTGCAATATTTTAAAGCCATGCAATCCTATTACCATGGCCACTACTCGTTAATGGGTCCCGACTCTTACACTCTTTCGAGCATCCTTTCTTCTAATTTGTGCTTGGAAAGTGACATAAGTAGTGGCCAACAACTTCATGCGTATGCCACAAAGACTGGCATTCTCTCAGGTGTTTCGGTTGGAAATGCATTGATCACCTTTTACGCAAAGTGGGATAGGCTACTAGAATCGAGGCACGTTTTTGAGTTTATGCCCACACCTAACGTTGTGTCGTGGACGGCTTTGATTTCGGGCCATGCTCAACATTTGAGCCACCGAGAAGAGTGTTTGAGGCTTTTCGGGGTTATGATGAGGGAGCCCGAGGCTCATAGACAGAGACCCAACGAATTCACTTTAGCATCAATCTTCTGTGCATGTGGGAGCCTGGCATCACTCTCTCAAGGAACTTTGTTCATCTCAGTGGCTTTGAAGATGGGCCTTTTTTCCAACATCCATGTCCAAAACTCACTCATTGGTTTCTATTCTGAATGCGGTCGTTTAGAAGATGCCAAAGCCACTTTCGACACCATAATTGAGCCCGACCTTGTATCATGGAACTCCCTTCTAAAGGGTTATGCCCAGCAGGGAAGAGGAGAAGAAGCTTTCCGAATCTTGGAGGAAATGTGCAGCAAGGGTGCTTCGCCCGACTCCATTACCTTTCTCTCCCTCCTCTCTGCTTTTAGACACTCGGGTATGGTAGCCGCAGGACTGGGCGTATTTAATAGCATGGTGCAAGATCACAAGATAGAGCCGCGAGCAGAGCATATATCATGCATTGTAGATCTGTTGGGGCGTGCGGGCCATCTTTGGAAGGCAAAAGAGTTCATTGATAAGTTTCAGTTTGAGCCCAATCCTTCAGTGTGGCGGACATTGCTTGGAGCTTGCCGAGTCCACGGCAATGCAGAAGAATTAGCAGAGTCAGTAGCGGCTAGACTTGTTGAAATGGAACCTCGCGACATAGAAGCTCACATTGTGCTCTCCCATGTGTATGCAACAAGGGGGAGATGGGAGATGGTGGCAAAATTGAGGGTGTCTATGAAGGAGAAGGGAATAGGGAAGGAACCCGGGTTTAGCTGGATTGAGGTGAAGAATAGGGTTCATTGTTTTGTGGCATGGGAGTGGGGACATCCTCAGATGGTTGAGATTGTGACGAGGTTAATGGAGCTCACTAACAACATAAAATGTGCCAATGAATAGGAATCTGCAAGCCTCCACCTAATCAATATAACAGAAATGGAAATGATGCGATGCCCTGTTTGTTTTGAAACAAGAAACAGTTACATTTGTTGGGGCCCCAAAATCTAGGTTGTTGTTTGATCACCTATTGTTACTTGAACGCAAAGGGAAGCACCGCCGCTAGGCTGGTTAGTGCCTTTATTCATTGTGGTTTTGTGGCTAGCATCTAATATCCCATCTTTGGCATTCATGTTGTTGGATTCCTTGTAGGTCTTTTCATGTCCTATGTCTCTCTTATCAAACGGGTTGTAAAGCCCAAATTTATGAAATGCTTGGATATACCCATCAATACTAAGGAGAAACCACCCTCTTTAATTACCTAACGGTAGGTGATTAATCACATGCATGTACCTGATTAATACTTAATGTGATTCCGAATCTCTATTGATGAGGTCTCATGGCCACCAATAATTTGCCTAACTGGCCAGGATTGGGTTTAGGCTCATGGACATATGTGGCAACATCATCTTTGGTGCTCATATTATTATTTTGAGGGTATTTTGGTCATTTTATTAATTTATAGTTTGGTAATAAGGGCAGTGGTTAGATGAATGGTTGGATAGAATGGAATATTGGGTTTCTTTTTTTTTTTTTGAAAGGTAGAATATTTGGCCATCGAAACACACTTTTAGGTGTTAACTACCTGGGATTCATACCAAAGAGCTTTTCGAATTTATTTATTAAAAAAATAGATTTTAGCATTTAGCTTCTGTATTATTACGAAATTACACTTATCCCCCGAATTATTCATATTTATTCTCCTATTAATAGATCGTTCCAAATGGGGTTCCGCGCCTTTTCACTTGACGGGGTTGAAGCTGTAGAAAATACAACTATTACCCTTTGTGGGTTCGAATCTATTTAATTTGATTTTTTTTACCCTTCGTTGTTTACCAACTCACATTACCTTCAACCAAGATTCCAGCAACTTAAGAACTCCATTAAAATAGGAAGAAAGCTTCACCCATCACAATCTCTATCTCTTCTCAACCTCCTCCTCCTCCTCCTCCTGCACCTCCCAAGCTGTACTGCCGGAATCCTCGATCAAGATCTCGACAATGCGATCGGCGCCCTGAGATTCCACGGCTACCATCTCTTGGGCTACGCAATCGCAACATCAGATGTCCGGTACGAGATCCTCTTCACCTTCTTCTCTCCCATCGACACTGCTCTCTTTGGTGCGAGCTTTTGGAATTAGATTCGAAGAAAAAGGGGATGCCGCGGGGTCTCGAAGACTTCGATGGATGCTATGCCAAAGATCAAGGTGGCGCATGGTGGTGAAGAGTATGGTGAAAAGGGTATTATGCAGGCCTCAAAGGCTTCGATCAATGCGATGCCGAAGATAGAGGTGGTGCATGATCGTGAAGAGTGTGTGATCTGCTTGGAGGGTTTGGAGATTGTGGGAGAAGCTAGGGAGATGCCTTGTAAGCATAGGAGCCATTCAAATTGGATTGAGAAGTGGTTGGGGATTCATGGGTCTTGCCCAGTTTGCTGGTTTAAGATGTCTTTTGATGATTATGATCAGAGTGGGAAAAGGGATGGTGGTGATGGTGGTAAGGTTTGTAGAGATGGTGGTAATGGTGATAGGGTTGATGAAGAGGGAAGAAGGGGTTTAGGGCTGGTGGACAGAGATTGTCCTTTCTCGATCGAGAACTTCTGCACCACAGAGATCGTCCTTTCTCGATCGACAACCTCCGCACCATCCCTTATGGTTCCTTTCTCGAAACCCTCCTCCTTGGGTTCTCTTCCATCACTCGCCTCACTCGCTATCTCCATCTGCCTAGAATTCTCAGCCGACCGATCCGACGACCATCTGACCTTTCATGTCTCTCCTCGGCCACAACCAGGCAAATGTCCTTGCCCTTCACGGGATCCGAACAAATCAGGTGCAGAGAGAGAGAGAGAGAGAGAGAGAGAGAGAGAGATTATCGCCTTTCCCATGGGTCTTCGTCTTTGAGTCATTCTCTTATGCTTTGTTTGAGAAAAAATGGAAATGTTTTTTTTTTTCCCATTACATGGGCTTGTAAGTAAAAGAAGTCCTGAAAAGTTTTATTTTTAAAATTTTATAATCGGTTAATTTTATTTTTTTCAGCTATTTGGTTATATTGTGTAAAATTATTTTTATAAGGCACCATTGTTCACACCATGTGAACATGTAGCCTCATCCTATCTTGTTGGGCTAAAATGCATTAATTATTTTAAATTAGAACATGAATTTTTTTTGTCTCAACTTTTTACAAGATGGGTCTTGAGATCATATGGGCATACACTTAGATAGTTTTTTATTCCGCGTGGTACAAATCTCAAACAGTAACTCTAAACTCGTGAAACATACATCAAGTTCAAATACAAATCACGAGTCATTTTTTGGAATGGGTGCCACATGAAATAAAAAAATCGATATAGCCATGATCTCAAGATGCATCATCTGAAAGATTGGGATAAAAAACAATCTCTTTTGTCAGATTCAAAGCAGTCAATGCATGTTGGCCGGAGGAGATGAGGCGATGTTACGATTTTACAGTATAAATAAATAGTACGATTATGAGGTGAGGTTGCATCTAAATCGTCTGATAAAGGCCATGGTCTACAGATCTACAACGCAAAAGAGTTGTGCAAAACTCAATCTCTATCATATGCTTCGATATAATCAACTGTTGAATTGAATAATGGCTTTGGAGTGCATTGAGTCATATGATAAAAATTATGCTTTTTGCCAATCTATTCACTTATGTTCTTTAGATTATGTCTTTCAAATTAACTGGCTTAGATGGTTAGGTTACATTTATTGGCATTGTTGTTTATGGGTACTTCTGTTCACGTCCATGCGTTCTCTGAAAGCGCTCACGTCCCAGACCCCTTGAAGACTATTGATTACTTTGGATAGGATGAGAGTGATTGTTTTTCACTCCGATCGTCCATAGAATGGATCTTAAGATCATGTAACACCTATCAGACGGTTAGTTTGTGATTCCATGTGTCCCTAGTCCCCAAAATATGGCCCTAAAGTCACGTTTGAGCATGTTGTGTGCTATATGATTGGAGAGTCATATTTTGGGTATCGGTGATACAAGAAATAAAAAATTGACTGTCAAATTGATCCACCATGAACCCAAGATCTATTTTGTAGAAGATTTTTGTTAAAAAAAATCTTTATCATCTGATTCGAAGAAATCAACATTTTTTTATACGTCTGAGGTGTAGGCGTTTTCAGAGAACGTGTGGGTGTGAAGAAAGAGGTATTGACATCTGTGCCGCATTAACAAAAATATTGAGCGTTTGATGATAAGTTCATGGTCTCAAGATTCATTATGTGAAAGTTATGGTAAAAAAAAAATCTTGATCAGTTGATCCAAAGCAATCAAACGATTTTAAGCATAAAATATTCGAGTTGAGAAGAATGAATTTCGGGTTGTAAAATAGCCACCAAAATTTCTCTACGCTTTTAACCCATGTCGTGGGCAGAAAAAAATTTTGATCAAATTTTGGCTGAAACTTTTATGTGAGTTTTTATCAAAAAAATCCTAGTTTATGGGTCCCACTACATTATCAAACACTTGTAAATTGTATTTTTATGGGAAATTTCAAAATTTCAGTTATTTTTTTTTGCCAAAAACTCGTGTTAAAAGACAAGGCAATTAACGTCCGTCTTGCATTTTCTATTAGTCAAAGAAGGTTAATTCAATAAAAGGGGTTATATGTTAATTAAATTCCAATCAAAGGGGCGCATAATAAATATGAATAAGATGAGAGGCCGATTACAATTTCGTAATAACAGAGGCGCAAAATGGCAAAATCCCATAAAAGAAGAAGACCTTATCTCTTCCGTCAGCCACTTGTTATTTCTTATATAAAGGAAGGCGGCAGGCTTGTCCTTTTCTCCCTGGGGCCCTCTAACCTTAATTTATAATTATTAAAAAATAGAATAACGGCCAACTCCCCATCACCAGATGCTATGTTCTCGTTTAAATAATATTTATCCTTTTTTTTTTATTTTTTGGCTTCTCTTTCGTTAACAGCTAGTTAACTAAAAAGATGCAATGCCCACCACGGCACCACGTTTTTTTGGCTTCTCTTCATTAACAGCCAGTTAACTAAAACGATGCAATGCCCACCACGGCACCACCACCATAATTTTTTGAATTTGATCGAGAGATGGTTAGCCACCTTCCAACTATCCTTTCCGAATAATCTCGCGTGCGTCCCGGTGGTGTAACTAATTTTAATTAATTTACTTACAAATAATATAAAGCTCCCTTTGGGACCGTGGATTTGCATTTGGAGATTTCAAATTCAAGCATTTTAATAAATTCAGACATTTAAAATATTTGAATTTGCAAATCTCTTGTTTGAATGTTAAGTATTGTCTTAAGATTTGGTTCTAAGGATTTATAGAGACTTTATTTGATTATTTTTTTTTATAAAAAGAATTTATATTTCATTGGTTTTATTCATTCTATGTAGGTAAGGATGTAAGTTTGATATATCGAACCGAATTGAATTCGATTTTTTCAGTTTTTGGCTCAGTACACCACAAACCGAAATCGAACCGAAATATATCAGTTTCGATACTTTAACACATAAACCATTTCTGAATCGAAATCGAATTTTTCGGTGTTCAGTTTAATTCAGTTTGCTTCAGTTTGGGTTCAAGAGAAAAAAAAAAATCAAAAATAGGTGCAACCAGTGATTTTTTGATTCAAGGTGCACTGTATAAAGATGGGCTACAAAAAAAGAAACAAAAAAAAAAGGAAAAAATGAAAAAACAATCAAAATGGGTGCAACTAGATATTTTCTAGGTACACTATACAAAAGTGAGCCATAAAAACCAAAAAAAAAATCAAAATGGGCTGCAACCAGTAATTTATTGTTGCATCCAAGGTGCATTGTACAAAGGTGAAATGCAAAAATAAAAATAAAAAAATAAAAAAAATCGAAAATGGATGCAACCAACAATTTCATGATTGCACCTAAGGTATACTATATAAAAGTGGGTTCCAAAAACAGAAATAAGAAAATGCAAAAAATGGAAATGGGTGTAACCAGCAATCTCCTAGTTGCACCCAATGTGCATTGAGGTGGGCTGCAACGGCCATGCCATAGCTGTTGCAATAACTAATTAAGCTTGGGTTGGGTCAGTTCGGGTCGGTCGGGTTTGGTTTGGTCTGATACTTGTTTAATCCGGTCCATTTACCATCAGTTTAGCCCGATTCGATTCGATTTAATTCGGGTTGGGTACCATCGATTCGGGTCAGTTGCAGTATCAGGTCGAACTGAACATATGATAGCACTGGGTAACAACTTTTTATTCACTAAACATAGCCGATTATATATTTGTAAGATTTGAATTTTCAGATAACGCCTAAAAGGTATTATTTACAAATCCATGTTTTTACAATACAACCATTGATTTGTAAATTTTGGTGGATTTACTAAATCCAAATTCAAACACAAAAATAGGGAACCATAAGGTGGATTTGGATTTAGGAGATCCGAATCCAAATCCACGTTCCCAACTGCAGCCTAACTGAATTCAAGAATCCAATGAATTTGCTGGTTTGGTTAGTTACAATGAAATATATATATATATATATATATATATATATATATATATATATATATATATCTTGTTAGGTCCTCTAATAGGGGACGGTGACCATCCTCCAAGATCCATATGGAGCTCCACGTGGCACCCAAAACAATTTTTGGGTGCCACGTGGAGCATAGGTGGAAAGTTTAGATTAATATTTAAAAAAAAAAAATTTGAAAAAAAAATTTTAAACTCACAAGTCAAAGTTTGACGATTTTTATTGGTCCATATTTCACGATTTAAAATATATACGATGGAGATGAGGTTTTAATTTTTTTTTTTTTTCAGAGATGATCTAAGCAATGCACCAAAGGTCCACGTGACACCCAAAAAGTGTTTTAGGTGTCACGTAAAGCTCCACGCGGAAGGTTGGAGGATGACAACCGTCCTCTATTAAAGGACGAAAGCCTTTTCCTATATATATATATATATATATATATATATATATATATAAATGGGTAGCTCGTTTTTAGGTGGTTTCGGTTAAGGTTAGCCAGAAAACAGGTAAACAACCACATATCTCCAATTGCTTGCCACTTATAGAGACAACCCAATACAGATTTTGTCCAACCATACCGATACTAATAATTATTATAATAATCTGGAGCTCCATCTTCCCTTCGTAATCTCCACCTTTATTTATATTATTATTGTTATTGGATACCCTTTTCTCTTCCTTTAATTTGAAGTCAAATCTTTGATTAACAAAAACTAAAGGTTTACCTTTTTTGTTAAAAAAAAGTCTTGCTTTCGGTAATAATATGTCTTTATATATATATATATATATATATGAAAAATGTGTCCGTCCTTCATGAGAGGACAATCACAATCCTTTAAGCTTTCACGTTGAGTTTCATGTGGCAGTCAAAATATTATTTCGATGCCACGTAAAACTCTAGTGTATTGTTTAGATTATCTTTAAAAAAAATAATAATTGAAAACTTATCTCCACCTTGTGTTTTTTGAACTAATGAAATCCGTCAAATTTGAATTTATGAGTTAAATTTTTTTTTTCAATTTTTTTTTTTTTTAATATTGATTTAAACCGTCCACTTATGCTCCACGTGACACTTAAACAGTGTTTTGAGTGTCATATGGAGCTCCATGTATATCTTAGAGGACCGTTACCAACAAGCTCCTCTAAATAGGTAAATGCATGAGAAGAGAGTTTACAAAGGAAAAATTTATAATTTTGGCCCTCTCATTTTTACGATTCACACTTTCACATTAACATTTTGTAATGGAAGGTGGACTCAAGCTGCCGCTATGTCACCAGATGATTCAAAGAAATCGCAGAAATGACATGGAGCATCGCTCATCACATCATATAAATCCCTATGATGGTCTTAAGGGGAAGAGGGGATTCAAACTTTGGTCACCTGTTTTTAGAAATAGGTATTTAGCCAGCTCGCCAAACCCCTTAGAGGTTGATTTCCTATGATTGTTGCGTCGAGTCTTTCATTCTTTTTCGCAGGAGCCATATATGGCAATATAATCTTCTGGGAGTTCCCTAATTATCTTAGCTAAATGATTAATGAAATATAATATTGTATTTGATGAAATATCTCAATTGCTGGCCCGCCATCAGATATTCCAATTTTTTTAAATATATATAAGATGTGATGGCTCAACAACCGATGTCTCGCTCAGTTGACTTGATATTGGCTCGAGCGATCTGACATTGCATCAGATCAAGCAATGGTTGGATGTGCTATCACTTCATATTTTATTGATATTTCAACTTGGTTGGACACCGAGCTAGACTCGATTGATTTCCATTGGTGCCACTGCCGTGTGCGGCTTATATTAGCTACTCTACTGTGAGGACTGAAAGTGCAAATTTCGTTATATATATATATATATATATATATATATTTTACGAGGACTAATTTTGCTTAAAAACAATTGTACAATATATATATATATATATATATATATATATATATATAAAATACATTATTAATTAATTAATTATTCTTCCCATCTATATATCGATTCTGTATATGTTAAAAAGCCAAAAGCCAAAAGTCAAAAGCAGTTGTACAATCAAAAGAAAACAATATATATATATATATATATATATATATATATATATATATAGAGCGAACCCTTCACCTCCACCTCTCGTTACTCTCTTTGTATATATAAATAAATAATGCATTGATAATCTCCTGCGTGTCTAGACTCTAGACGGATAGACTTTTTAGATTATAATGGAAGAGGAGAATAAGAAGGCAGCGTTTGATAGAGAAGCCGCTTCTAATGTGGTGAAGGAGCTCCGAGTGAGCTATGCGTCTGGTAAGACTCGAAGCTACGGATGGAGAACGGAACAGCTTAAGAGGATTCTCAAACTCATCGACGACAACGAGCTTCTCATTTTGGATGCCATTCGAACCGACCTTTCCAAGCCCCATTTGGAAACTTTTCTCTCGGAGGTCATTCCTCTCTCTCTCTCTCTCTCTCTCTCTCTCTCTCTCTCTCTTATTATTACTTTCTATTTGGAATTTGAACTTTAATGCATATATAGAGGCACAAGATGCAGGTTGGCTGTTCTGGATTCATAATTCTCCTCAATTAACTCTACTTTACCACTCATCATTTTACATTACATTACAGCTCCTCCAAAGCTTATATGATACACATAATTATTATCAACTGGATATGGGCTCTCGTTGTTCTGCCTCTTTTATATATATATATATATATATATATATATATATATATATATATATATATATATATATATATATATTAACAGCAGTATCAGTATGTAAGGGTGCAGATTCAGTTAACCAAACCGAACCGAGACCAAAAATTTCGGTTTTCGTTCGGTTCAGCCTGAACCTAGACCAAACAAAAAAAAATCACTTCAGTCTCAGTTCAGTTAAATTTCCGAAAATATGAAACCGAAAAAAATCAGTCCGGTTTAGGTTCGGTTAAATTTCAAAAATAGGAAACCGAAACTAAAAAAAATAAGTCTGGTTCAGGTTCAGTATTATTATTATTTTTTTAATAATCTTTTTTCCTATTGTGGGTGAATTTTTCAAACCTACCCAAATGGGTTTTCAGTTTCGGCCACCTAAAACCGAAACCAAACTGATTAGCCGCTGACAATATACCCCTCAAGTTGAGGATGCTTAACTTGCCAATGATAGAGAGAACCCCTGAACCATTTCCCCTTACACTGATAGGGCAAAAAGAAAAACCATTAGATCAAAAAGAGATACAATGGGAAATAAGAAATAAATTCACATTAAAGTGCTGCATATCATGACAGCAAAGGTCACTTAACATCAGTGTAAGAAGATCCAGAGACATCGATGAATTTATAGAGTGAGCAGTACCAAGTATCTTCATCAACAATCATCATGGACCTTGAGGCATCAGCAACTCGAATCACAAGGCAGCATTATAAACAATTTTCTGAAGAGAAATCCCAACAGCCACACCGTCATAAACCCTTCAAACCAACAATCCCGAGACATGTAAGAGCAGAATATCCAACTAGAGGTCCAATGCTAAATTTTTTCTGATACTTCAAATATTGTCGATATTAGGCAGAAGTGCAACAGGGCACCAAGCAGCTACTACAACCACTAAATAGCAGCATCAACCAATAAACCCCTACAACATAATATGCTCAATCATCTCATACTGTGACATCTATATAGAACATCAAATGATCTCAAACTTCAGCAATAACATAGGTAATATCAGGCACGATACTGCCAATAATAGTCATATCACTAAATTTCCAGTGATATCGCCCACTAAATGGCCCAAAAAAAATAGCTATAGCAGAGAATTTGGAGCTCCGATTCATCAATACTTATCTCAGACCATAGAAAACATGCATCTAAATGCCAACAAAATTGGAGGGCAAATATTCATTTGAAGATAAGGATTTTTGTGTGAAGATTAATTTATAAGGCTATTCCTGTGGACACGGTGGTAATGACCCGAGGATTCCAATTGTTTCAAGATTGTCTCTATGCCAAACTCATATTGAAACCCTGAATCATTAAATCATAACTTGTGTTTTTGCTAAGAAGTTGTGGTCTTATTACTCAAATCTTTTTGATGTTCAATGCAAACTCTCCCATATTGCTGCGATTATTGAAGAGTGGATAAAGCCGTGTTTCAAAAATCAATTTTCCATGATCTGTGTTCAGGTGCCTTGGTGTGAAAGGAATGCAACTGTCCATGATTTTGCTCGTAAGGGAGAGCTGGGCACTAAGAGGAAGATTGCCTCATGACTTATAGAATTTAATTCCTTGTTTAAAGCCCAAATCAAAATGTTCGGTTGAAGAGAAAAAAGTTCTTCATTATTGAATATCCCTTCTTTCCCTGTGAAGTCTCTCTGGGTAACTATTATCCACTGGCAATGTCCTCCACAAGATGCAATTAAAATAAATGTGGATTGTTTGTCCAAGTTGGATCCTGGGAAGGAGCTGGTGGGAGTATAGTTTGAGACTGCACTTTATGATGGTTTAATTCTTGTCTCAGGCTACTCTTTTATTTTCTCTCAAAGGATGGGATTATATTGTTGGGGGGTGATGGCAATGCCGAAGCTCCTCCTCTCAATGAAATCCTTTTTCCTTTTTCTTACTAATGTAATTCTTCTATTATCTGTGAATAATATATTTCACTTATTTATCAAATATATACATATACACAAATGATAGTTTAATTACTTCGAATGCTAATATGAAAACCTTTTGTTCTCATTTCCAAATGGTTGGTGGTAATGCAGATTTCTCTGATAAAGGCCTCATGTACGTTGGCACTTAAGGAATTGAAACGTTGGATGAAGCCAGAAAAGGTAAACGTGGTCATTATTATGCAATTCAATCTTACTTTTTCTTTGTTTAAAAAATTTATGGATATTTGTGTGTGATAGATGGTATTACTATTTCTTAGTAATGGGTAAGCATTGTTTGTTGATACTGAAAACCTTTTGACCTTCCCATTTGGACAGGCCCAAACTTCATTGACAACATTCTTCTCACCTGCAGAGATCGTCTCTGAACCACTGGGAGTTGTATTAATTATTTCGGCATGGAATTATCCCTTTTGTATGTATCAACTATCATATACAATTCCTCAAATCACACCCTGCAATAGCTCCCTTTAGTATGCATTTTCATTTAATGAGAACATAATCTAATTTAATAAGTGGGTTTTTTCCAGTGCTATCTCTGGATCCAGTCATCGGAGCTATTGCAGCTGGTAATGCAGTGGTGTTAAAGCCGTCTGAGATTTCTCCGGCCGCATCCTATCTGCTTGCAAAACTGCTACCAGAATATCTAGACAGCTCTGCTGTAAGAGTTGTTGAGGGGGCCGTTGCTGAAACATCTGCACTTCTGGAGTGCAAGTGGGATAAAATACTCTATACAGGTTTCTACTTACTCTATAAATTGGGTTTCTACTTACTATCTATAAATATTGTGTTTATTATATATAGGATGATGTCGTATGAATAAATGTAAATTTATAACTAAAATAGCATCTGAGGTTTATCTTGCAACATTCTATTGAATTCATGAATTACATTTTGAAATCTAAGATTTATACTTTTATTCTGTGTTTTCACTTGCTTCTGCTATGCATTGTGAATGATATTTTGTAACAAGTCCTTCCTGTACTAAGAATCTAATAATGTAATGAAGTAAAATAGTCATGTTCTTCCTGCCAAAGTCGAGTCAAGTCGAAGAAGTCACACATTCAGTTCATATTAATAGTCCTGTTCTTCCTATTCCTATTCTTGATAATACTGCAGTTTCCAACCAGCTCGCTAAGAAAGTGTATGTCAGAAAAACAAAGTGTAATAGGTTTCACCAACTGAGCCCACTCCACCAGTGCCTCCCTTAATGAAGGTGCCAACTCTTTCAATGCCTTCCACCATTGACGATCCACCTTCAAAATTCGTGTTAGATGATCGCCCTATGCTCAGTTTGTTTTTATTATAGATTTTCATCTAGTTATTGTACATTTACATTAGCTATTTCTTCAGTTTATATCCCCAAGTCTTATCAGGAGGCTCTTTCACATTATGGTTGGAAGACTGCAATGGAAGAGGAAATCAAAGACTACAATGGAAGAGAAAATCTATACTTTTTACATGAATCATACATGGGATTCGGTGACTCTTCCTCTAGAGAAGAAGATAGTTGTAGATGGGTACACACCATCAAATATCATCCTACTGGATCTGTGGAGCGACTCAAGGCTCAACTAGTTGCTAAAGGGTATAGCCAAACACCTAGAGTCGAGTACTCAGAGACCTCACTTTTTTGCCAAGATAACTCCGTTTGTGTCATATTATCGATTGCGGGCAACCAGGTTTGGCCTATCTTTCAACTTGTGGTAAAAAATACTTTTCTTCATGGTGATATAATTAAGGTACATGGGACCCGGGTTAAGTGGGCCGTGCTTTTGGGGGCCCGTGTTTTGTTGCATTTTCTCTTTTCCGTTGCTTGTTGCTCTTTTGGTTGTGTGAGTCGAGGTTGTATTGTGTTTCAGCGCCTTGCTGGTTATATATATAATCTCTATTGCTGATAAAAAAAAATATAATTAAGGTACATATAGAGAAACCTTCTGGGTTTATTGCTCAGGGGCAGTTAGAAAAGGTGTGTAGGTTGCGCAAAGTAATCTATGGTCTGAAGCAACCTCTAAGGGCATGGTTCCATAAGTTCAGTAAGATGTATGAAAAGATGTTATGTCGATCACTTTGTATTTGTGCAACAGATTACAACCATTGCATGTTGTTTTGGGTGTGTACATTGATGATATTATGGACTAATTGTTCCATTACGAATTGAAGAATCATCTTAAACGTTAATTCTATACTAAAAGTTCCATACTAAGAATTTGGTCGTTTACAATATTTTTTAGGCATTGAAGTAGCTAGATCCAAGATGGGCATTTATCTATTGCAACGAAAATATGTACTAGATTTATTTGCAGAGACTGTGCTCTTTGGATCCAAAACTGTAATCACTCATATGGATCCACACCATAAGCTGGTTGTGGATTAGGGGGAGTTACTTGATGACCCTGGTAGATACCATAGACTTGTTGGAAAGTTAATTTATTTAAATAGGAATAGGCCCGATATTGTATTTTCAGTTAGCACAGTTAGTTCATGCAGCCGCCACATGTTCCTCATATGGAAGTTGTCCTGCGAGTACTAAAGTTGATGCGGAATCGAAGCCTACACGCCGAGATCGTGGCCGGATAAAGAAAGGAAGCGCAAAAGATACTCAGAAAATGAAAGGGGTTCTATCCACCTTCGATCGATCGAGGTTGACTCGAGAGCCATCCTGAGATGACACCGTCTCGATCGATCGAATTCATGCGAGGATTTCGTTGGAGTCTAAATTTTGGGTCGAAAGTTTGACTTCTAGTTAAATTAAGAACTTTCTATTGTCATCTTAGGGTTTCTTAGTCTATTAAAGGCATGTAAAGACTTTATTTTTTTAGTTTTATGATGAATGAAGATTAAGGTTGCTTTTATGCATCTTGTGAAACAGTGAATCTTTCGTAGAAAACTTGCGATGAGTTTTCGCCTTTGAGGAATGATCCTTCAATGCTATCGTTGGTGCGAAGCTGACAAGCCTCTTTGGAGCGATTATGAAGATCTTCTACCTATTTTCTCCTTTTATTTTTATTTTATTTGAAGATAGAGAACTATAAATCCTATCGTGCTGGATTTTATGCTATTTCAGGGTTAACGCTCGTTTCCGTCTTGCATCAATTGGTATCAGAGCCAGGTTCAAACCTTGGCAAGTGGAGTGGCTCGATCATGAGAAAAACAGAGATTGTAGCAGCCCTTTGCGACTTGAACGATCAGACGAACAAGTTTGTTCAGAGATTTGGCCAGATGGAGAAAACATTGAGCGAGAAATTTGATGAGATGGAAGAAACTTTGTACGAAAAGTTCGGTGGATCGAGGAAGATTAAGTCATTAGATTCGATGGTTGTTGTTGTTCCCGTAAACCCTACACTATCGCCTTCCTTTATTCTTATTCCTAAACCTGTACCCGCAATTACCATAACCACCCATATCAACCAAAGTCTTCCACAATCTTACACCCGTTGTGAAACCTAGCGATCCCCTACCCGTTGTTAGCCCCATAACCGTTGTAAAGTCTATACCGGTTGCAAATCTCATTCCCATAGATGATTCCATATCCACAACTAACCCCAATCCCGTTGAAGATCCAGTACGTGTGATGAGTCTTAAGGATCCCCTAACCCACAGGTCCCAGGATCGTATTAGTTGTGTATCGACGTAGATCTAGATCGAAGTATTCAAGTCAAATCAGATTGACGTGCTCAAACTAAGTCCGATTAAGATTTCCACTATGAATTCGATTTAGTTGTCCAAGCCGTGTCAGATGAAGAATCCCAAAATCGTGTTATTGAGCTTCGCATAAAAGATTAATTTTGATCAAAGTTCGAGGTCAAACTTTTTTAAAGAACTGGGGAATGATGCAGAATTGAAGCCTACATGCCGAGATCGTGGCTGGATAAAGAAAGGAAGCGCAAAAGACACTCGGAAAACGAAAGGGGCTCTGTCCACATTCAATCGATCGAAGTTGAACCTCGATCGATCGAGATCAAACCGAGAGCCATCCTGAGATGACACCGTCGTCGATCAATCGAGACTTAAACTCGATCATTTGAATTCGTGCAGGCATTTTGTTGGAGTCCACATTTTGGACGAAAGGTTGACTTTTTTTTAGTTTTAGTTAAATTAGAATTTTCTAATTTCGTATTAGGGTTTCTTAGTTTATATAAAGGATTGTAAAGACTTTATTTTTTTAGTTTTATGATGAATGAAAATTAAGGTTGCCTTTGTGCATTTGTGAAAGAGTGAATCTTTCATAGAAACTTTACGATGAGTTTTAGCCATTGAGGAGTGATTCGTCACAGATATTGTTGGTGCAAAGCCGACAAGCCTCTTTGGAGCGATTCCGAAGATCTTCTACCTATTTTCTTTTTTTATTTTTTATTTTATTTGAAGTTCGAGAACCCTAAATCCTATCGTGCAGGATTTTTTCGCTATTTTAGGGTTAGCACTCGTTTCCGTCCTGCATCAAAAGTATTTGAAAAGAGCTCCTGGTCAAGGAATCTCTGCAAAACAAATGGCCAGCTTTGTATTGAGGGTTATTCTGATGCTGATTATGCTGGAGAGTTATCAGATAGATGGTCAATGACTGGTTACTATATTTTCTTAGGAGGTAACCTGGTTCCTTGGAAAAGCAGAAAGAAAAATGTTGTATCTAAGTCTATTGCTACGCTTGAGTACGGAGAAATGGCTCTTACCACGTGTGACTTACTAGATATGAATTGGAAAGACTTCAGTCTAAGCTGAGCATCATATATATGCTCCAACTTGAGAGGGATGTCACGGCATTAGAGGAAGTTATTGAGACTGCCAATAGGAGCTGCCAAATTTGCTGCCAAATTTTCATTATTCCGTTCCCCTTTCTTTGTTCAATTTTATTTCATCCTCTCTGTAACCATATCATCTCTGTAACTATATCAAAACTTTGGAAAAACTGGGGTTTGGCCTGTAGCTCAACTGGAAATTAGTCACCACTCTGATTTACGGTGAAGTTTCACTACACTTTGCGGGGCACTTGCTTTCAGGCCAATTATCATTCAGCCAGATTTCCTGTTTTTCTTTTCCAAGTTTACTCAGAAGTAGAGACCTCCTTTAGAAGGTGGATAGACTTCCTATTTCACCAAAGAAATAAAGTGGTGACTAATTTTGCCTTTTTGGTGAAAGTACTAACAATAGGGTTATATTGAAATTTGTCACTGTCTTAGTAATATTATCCAACATTTCAAGTAAATAATCTCAAACTCCACATTATTTCACCAAATAGGGTCCTTGTCCTCATCTTCTTGAGGCCGTTTGTTATGTCTGTTCACTTTGTATTTTTTCCATGTTTTTGTTTTTTCTGTTTTGTTTTTATTTTTCTATTTTTTGGATGAGCATATGGCTTAACATGATAGAAGTACTGAAGGAACTTGTTGAAGACCAAAATCTTTGAGATAATAAAAATAGAGAAGACTGATACATCTATAGAAATGGTCCACAGATCCCGTTGTGTACGTACACATATGTATATGAAGTAAACTTCTATTACAGCTATATTGCCGAGTTTGCTTGCACACACATGCAACAATATTTAAGATTGGCACCCAAATCAAAGATTGGGAAGTTTCCACTCATGATCGTGGAACATTCTACTGTCCACCACTCTACTTGACCACAATAAGGTTTGTAGTTTATCTAGTTGGATGGCTAATCCTTATGGTTGGTCTTCAAAGGTCAGAAAATACAGATCCACTTTCTCTGTCATTCAAACTTTCTTGTGAACACAAATTCATTAATAAACTCGCAATCTGTGGCTTCCAGTTTCATATCAGTATGCCATGTTGCTCCTTCCGTTCTGCTTTAATTGACTTTTATCATATTTATATAATACCAATAGAGATTAATGGCCCATTTGGACGACATAGTTTAATGTTGAGTGTTTCAGGTTCCAATTGGCGCAATCCAAGTTTTAACATGTTCTGCATTTGGACAATCTCATAATGGACTTTTGCGCCGTTGACATTTTTAATCTAAAACATCATTGGTGCAAAAGTAGGAATCAGCTTCTTTTTTATTTGTCACTGGCAGTTTGCAGGAAATTGTTCTGCAACGAGAAGCATTTCCAAACAGGTCCTAAGAAATTGGATGATCTGTATGAGTAAAGATTGCCACACATCTGGTCTTTTGGTGGTAGAAACCACGAAGAGCCCACAGAACATTTTTCATACTTCTAGAGAACATCTTAAACCGTTGCATAATATGGTATAATATGCATGATACCTTATGGTACTATGCATTAATATACTTGGCCTATTTTTTGTTGTTGTATAATTGGTTGACCAAATACTAAATTGTGCAGGTAATGGGAAGGTGGGTCGCATTGTGATGGCTGCTGCTGCAAAACACCTTACACCAGTAATCTTGGAGCTTGGAGGAAAATCCCCTGTTGTTGTCGATTCAAACATCAATTTAGAAGTAAGCATCTTATCCTCTTAGTGGACCTCATTGTTCCATCTTGCCTATAACGCAATAGTTTGAATGGAAGCCTGAGATGTACTTGGTTGGGTATTCCAAGGTTGCAGCGAAGAGAATTGTTGTGGGCAAGTGGGGAAGCAATAATGGACAAGCTTGTATCGCTCCGGATTATATTATAACGCCAAAATCATTTGCACCGAAATTGGTAAAAAAAAGGTTCAGATATTTGGTTCAACAAGCAATGTTCTTTTGGTGTTTTTATATTGGTATTTCTATATTTCACCAGGTAGAGGCTTTAAAGTGTACATTGGAAAAATTTTATGGGAAGGATCCATTGCATTCAAAAGATTTGTCTCGCATCGTCAACTCCAACCATTTTACACGCTTGACAAAACTTTTGGATGATGATAAAGTTTCTGGTAAGGTTGTCCATGGAGGCGATCGTGATGAAAAATGCTTGTAAGTACCAATTCGTCTATCATTATTTTTTCTCATAGAAAAGGACAAAGCATTAACCCATAAGAGCATCTTTGTGATTTTGCAGGAATATTGCACCCACAATTTTATTGGACGTTCCACAAGACTCTTTAATAATGAATGAGGAGATTTTCGGCCCCCTACTGCCTATTATCACGGTAGACTAGTCTCGTTGAGTGGACACTTCAAATTGGATTTTATAATGTTTTAATCTATATATATGGTTTAGTAAAACATCTCTCTTGCTTTAAGTCTTCAACATACTTTTTTGAGATCTCAAATGCCTACTGCTGTTGCAAAAAATTAAAATTAATAACCCAATTATTCTGAAGATTTTATTTTATATGTTTTGGGAAGGTTGAGAAGATAGAAGAAAGTTTTGATATGATAAATTCAAGATCAAAGCCTCTTGCTGCATATCTCTTCACTAAGGACAAGAAGCTCGAGAAGGAGTTTGTCAAGACCATTTCTTCAGGGGGGATGCTCATCAACGATGCTTGCCTACATGTATTTTTCTTTATGCATATATATATATATACACACACACACACACACACACACACATACGCTTACATATATATTAATGCATACGTTTACATGCATGAATCCATAAATGCACACGTATCTATATACCTTTCAACTGAATTTACTAACATATGGAACTTCATGGTGCAGTTTGCAACTCCGACACTACCTTTTGGAGGAGTTGGTGAGAGTGGAATTGGATCTTATCATGGTAAATTTTCTTTTGATGGTTTTAGTCACAAGAAGGCTGTGTTATATCGAAGCTTTGGTGGGGAAGCTTCAGCAAGGTATCCCCCATATACGCCTCAAAAGCAGAGACTGTTGAGGGCACTGCTGAATGGTGATATCATAGGCCTTGTTCTAGCATTGATTGGGTGGCCGAGAATTTAAATAATCAATATTGTTTTTGTAACTTTTATTTCTTGGTTATTTGATATCATGTTGTACGAGTGAAAGCATGTATAATTTTAAATTGTTCATATATATACAATATTGTCATAATGAGAACACTAGTGATTAGTACGAATTAAAGAGTAGCAAAATAATTGTTGTGTTAGATAATTGAGAAATCAAACCTGGGAAGTGCATTTGCATGCAAAGCCAACCCCAAATAGATGGGATAAGGCTATGATGATGATGATGCTAACTTTCTGAAAATTGAATTCATATGAAAATGAAACTTCTATTGTTTGATTATGTTTGTGGGAAATCATTTCCTTGGAATTGCAATTCTACTATTTGATTAAGGCCCTGTTTGGCAACCCTTTTTCACAAAGTACTTCTCAAGGGAAAAATGTTGGGTGAAAAGTACATTTCACATAAGGACCTGATCACCTCTAGCTGAAAATGGTGTTCTCTTGAGAAGCTGTCTTATGCTACTTCTCACACCACTATTTTCAACATGTGATAGACCATTTTAAGAAACAACATATGATAACCTCTTTAAAGCACCTGAAAAGTGCTTCTTAGAAAAATGTTGCCAAACAGGGACAGTCTATTTGGGAAATAAATGGAACTGCAAAAGAGTATTTTGGCCATATATAATACTTAAAAAAAATCACATTCTATTAAAAGATAAATATTAAAACTATAAAAATTGTTGAAGTTTAAATTCTCCTACATATAAAACATATTCATAAAAATTTCCCTATTGCTATGTCAGACCCTACTCATTGACCTAATGCATATTAAAAAAAAAAAACACACTTGTTGACCTACTGAATACAAGCCATTAACTCTACATTTAGTTAACGGAGCCATACTCATATTCATAAAGATGATAATCATAGAACTAATTCGAGTTTAAAGAAAATACCCAACAGTGATCCAATTCTACAATCTTAAAATCATGGCGTTTAAAAAAATAACATTGTTCAATGGATTTTGAGCAAAAATAAAAAATAAAATATTATGACACAGTTTTAAGCAAGGAACCACGAAAACTTGAACAGGGCCCGGCATACCAATATGAAGTTATAAAGTAAATAATGTGTGACAGGGGTAGTAGTGATATTTGGAAGTTGGCATAGGCATAAGGTCCATCCATTCATTATTTTAATGAATGTTAGATGGTTCAAGCGTACAGTTATGCAGAGAATGAAGAGATGTTACTCAAAAGACAGCAGAAAAAGAAGCCCTTTACAAAAAAAACTTATCGTACAAAGAATGAAGTACAAAAAAGAAGGGACGTGCTGAATGTTACTCAAAAGACAGCAGAAAAAGAAGCCCTTTACCAAAAAAATTATCGTACAAAGAATGAATAAGGGACGTGTTGAATGTTTTGATAGCAATAAATCCGTTAAGCTTTTTAAATGACTGCCAATTCAACGATTTGGTGAGAGGAATTTGAATTTGGTGGAAGTGAGTTCCACCAGTCGAGTCGGCCCACATGTTTCCTATGTGACTGACTATTTTTACCACCAATTTGAAGGCCCCAACCACTAATTGGGATGCCGTTAGGGGTGTCAAAGGGCCCTGTTGGCACTAAACGCCCGGTCTGAGCCGACCCTTTTACATATCAGAGTTAGGGTTGGGCCCATCAAATTTAATGTGCTAAAATATTAGGGTTGGCTATGGCAGAGGTTTGAAGCCTTAGAGCTAAGCTTGACTCGATATATATATATATATATATATATATATATATATATATATATATATATATATATATATATATATATATATATATATATATTGTCACGACTTAAGATTCTATCCTATTCTGAGGACCTAGAATTTTGAGTTATGACCTATACATATCTCGGATATATTAAGCGGATATACACCTAATCATAGTTATTGCACAAATCTGGTTCTACGAAATTTGTGAAAGTCAACACATATAGGTAGAATATAAAGCAGCCATAAATACTGAATAAATGCGATAAAATTCAAGTAAACCACTAATGAAAGAGAAATAAAAGTCGGAGACAAATCCGATAAAAGAAAGCATAGAGTCAATAATAATAATGTCAAAAGAACTCAGTATCGAATTTACAATTGTCAATAATCGGCGCTAGGATCAGAATCAACACCAAGGTCCTTCTGGTATACAACAGCGTTCCCTCCTAAGGCTCCTGATACTCAGCGTCCACAGGGTCAACAAAGTCAACGTCAATGAGATCTGAATAGCCGACGTCTACTCCACTAACGTAATCACCTGTAGCTGTTTAGATTTTCGTGGGATGAGTTTACTCAGTCACGTAAACTTAGTAGATATACTAGCAATCCATCCCATTCTACTTAGATGCATTGTGGGTGCATCAAGTGAGTGATAAACATAGTATAACAATGAAAAAAAATATATATATATAACAAATCAAGTGTATATCGTAAGCTCATTTCATAATCATGAATGTATGACCATGATTTAGACACTTATATTTTAACGTATCTTATCATACCTCATATCATATCATATTGTATTTTATTATTCTCGTACATATATTTGTACATCGCATGGGCATAACTAACATATTTATAAATCCTAAATGACTTGTGCCAGAGCCGTTGCTCGAGCTACCATGTGAGAGTCACTATAGTATCATACCACCATATCATAACGCTCCCGTATGATACTCATACTACTTCATCCAGCCCAATGAGGAGACATAAATGGTCACACGTACTTACAACCTACTCATACTCTTGGTCATACTTATATTGTTTCCCAAAGACTCGTCTTAGCTATAAGACGTTGTTGCCTTTACGGTGACTACGCAAGGAACGACATGTACAGACTGAAGTTCTTAATCTTTTACTGACCTATATAGCGGTATCTTATTATCATATTCATAACTTATCTTATCTCATACTCATATCATAATATATTCTTACAACTTAATCCTAGGACGAGCTATAGTGGGATAACTTTCCTAAATCACGTTTTTTAAGGAAAAGGTTCACGTGATCGTAAAAAAAATCACCACAACTAAGGCCTAAGGGTCAAACCTCATATCTTAATTCATATTTTATTCTATCATATTAAAACTCAGGGTGATAGAGTCACCGCATATGCCATTGTATATAATGTTACACTAAATTCGCACTCACCCGACTTGTCATGATGTCTCATACCACCATGAGTTGTAAGGTATGTGAATACGATGTATTCATTGCTTCGATACCATCTCGACGAATCACCACGATCAAACATAGAGATGATCTCATACACTCGCGTACATATGACCTAATATATCCATAACTCGTATAACATGATCAAGATGAAAGTATAAAATTATTATACACAATATATATTTATATTTTGATTTAGTTATATTTATATATATATTTATTTACATTCACATCAATACAAATATAGAATAAGGTAGTTATTATTGTGATTTCGAAAATGTGAAGGTTAGAGTTTGATTTTCACGAGGTATCGAATTTATAACATTTTGTGTTATCGAAGAGATCGCGTTGAAGTGATAATTTGATATATATATATATATATATATATATATATGTAGATTACTGTAATTGGATAATTAAATTAAAAATATTTATAACCACCAAGTTATGATTTATCATGACCATCGATCGAAAGACCTTAAGTAAGATATAATATATATAAAAATTTTGATCATAAAAATTAAAAAATAATATTAAATTCGTGTAGCCTTAGATCATTCAAAAATGAATCTGACTTATTGCTCTATTTTGACCTCTAAACCGTTAGATTCGTGAAATAGCTATTTCACACAAAGTTGTAACGTTCGCTGTCTTCTTTTCAATATCGTAAGAATCGCATCAATCCGAGATCGGAATAAAAAGTTATGATCAAAATACTGAGATCAGTACATCAATGGTTGCGAGCTTGGGTTCGTGGCCTCGAATTTGAGTTCATAGTCGCGAGTTCGGACCCAAAACTTCATGATGGCGCAATATATTATTCTTTTAAATAAAATAAGACCATAGTTTAATTTTAGAGCTTAATTAGTTTTAAATAAATAATAATATATATCATTATAGTTTTAGTAGAAGGTAAATTTCTAATTATATAGATTTGAAAATAAATAATATCAATATAATATTATTCAATTAAGTCAATCTATCAAATTTACAAATATTAGAGTTTAATTAATTTTATAAATTAAAAATAAAATAAAATGTTAAATATGAAGACCTAATAGAAAAGTATAATATTAAATAGTCAACAAAGAGATTGTTTAAAAAGAGAAATAAAATATAAACCCGACTTACAAATCATACAACTTTAATAGAAAATAAAATACTAAATATGCATATTTATCATATTTAAGATTATTCATATTTAATTAGTATGTAGATTTAAGAGGAAGTAGACATATTAAATATGCAGACTTAATAGAAGATAAAATATTAATAGCACAATCAAAGAGGTTGTTTGAAAAGAATAGAGAAACAAAATATAAATCAACCTATAAAATATACAACTTTCAAGGAAAAATATAATATTAAACATATAGGTCTATTAATTCATGAGATATTAGGGTTTAAATAAGATTTTTAAACCCGTCGATGCGCGATCGAATGCATCCTACGCAACGGGGTCTGAGAAGAACAAGATGGATTGATGAGTACCCACCTCTTAAAGCGTGAACGGTAGATCAACGACGATTCGGGTTGAAAAGGTCGATGCCCAAGGCATCGATTCGTCTAAGTCTTGAGAGAAAATAATTTTTTATTATAGAGAGTAGAGAGTTTTTAAAATTTTATTTATAATGGTATAAAATTTTAGGTCAACTCTAATTAATACTTTTCGTAGACGATTTAATAAAATAGAAGTTTTTACACGAAAGAAGAATTTATACGTGGCTTGAGTAGCTTGAGAAAAGGTTTCGCTCTAGTGCTTTTTATAAGCACCGAAGCAATTGGTGTTTTTCTCCCGAATTTACAGTTATACCCGTTAACTTGTTTCATCACTTAAAATGTGCGTAACTTTTTATATTCTTATCAGAAATCGCCAAATTATATATCATTAGAATCGTATTGACGAGCACTTCGCAATAAGTCTAATTTTCATATAGGAAAAATTATAATTTTTTGAAAAGAGGGTGAGTTCCGGTGTGGAGCACTAACATCGTGCATGATGAAAAACACATCAAACACCATTAAAATAAAATAAGAAAATTCGGTTTATTAGATTCTCCCCCCTTATAATATTTTCATCCTCGAAAATTACGTACTTGTAGTTATAAGTTCAGGGTACTTTTCCAAAGTCTCGGCTTTTTGTTCCTAGGTGGCTTCTTTCGGTGAATGATGCTGTCACTGTACTTTGACGAAGCATATAGATTTATCCTTGATGAGTTGTTCCTTTCGATCTACGATATGAACCGACTTCTTTATGATGGTCAGATCATCCCTGACTTCAGTCGCCTCGATATCAAGGACGTGAGATGGATTAGACAGGTATTTTTGTAATATAGAGACGTGAAACATATTATGTATATCGGCGAAGTGTTTCGGAAGTGAAATTCAGTAGGCCACCTTGTCGATGCGATCTGTGATAACGAAAGGCCCCACATATCTCGGACTTAGTTTTTCCCGCATTCCAAAATGCATGATCCCCTTAGTTGGTGACACACGGATGAAAACCAAATCACCGGCCTCAAATTCAATCAAGCGCCTTTTACTGTCGGCGTAGGCTTTCTGTCGGTCCTGAGCTTTTTTCAATTTCTGTCGGATAACCTTAACCTTCTCAGTCGTGGTTTGTACGAGTTTCGATCCAAGCATCTTTCTTTCGCCAACTTCATCCCAACAAAGAGGCGTCCTTCAAAAGGCTACATCCCAATGCTTGCCTGAAAGTTGTTATAGGAGAACTCAATCAGAGGGAGGTGGTCATCCCAATTACCTCAAAATCCTAACATGCAGGCTCGAAGCATGTCCTCTACATTTTGATTAACTCTTTCGGTCTGCCCATCAGTTTCGGAATGGAAGGCTGTACTGAAGTCTAGTCTCGTACTCATTGCTTCCTGAAACTTCCTCTAATGCTCTAAGGTGAATTTCGTGTCTCTGTCTGACACAATGCTTAGAGGAACCCCATGAAGCTTGACTATTTCCTTTAGGTATGTCTCAGCAAGTTTGTCCCCACTATCGGTATTCTTGAACGGTAGATAGTGCGCGGACTTAGTCAATCGGTCTACGATAACCCAAATAGTGTTGTGCTTTCTTGAAGTTTTCGGGAGTCCAACTATGAAATCAATAGAGATATTTTTCCACTTCCACTCGGAAATCGGTAAGGGTTGTAAAAGACCGGCTTGCTTCTGATCCTCAACTTTCACTTGTTGGCATACCAGATACCTGGAGACATATTCGACAATCTCTTTCTTCATATTTAGCCACCAATAATAGTTTCAAATATTTTGGTACATCTTCGTGCTACCTAGGTGCACCGAATATCTAGATTTGTGTGCCTCCTCAAGAATCTCGTTTCGTAAGGTTGCAACATCGAGAACATACAATCTATTCTGAAATAGGAGGGTCCCATCAATGTGGATAAAAAAGTCTGGTTTAGGGCCCTCGGCTAACTGTCCCACAATCTTTTAAACTTCGGGATCTAAGGGATGCTCGATTTTGATACGGTCAACAAAGGTAGGCTTGACCATCATACTGGCTAGGTACACTCCTTCACAAATTCTTTCAAGTCGCACATCCAACTGAGCAATCTCATCGAGCAGCTTTCAAGCCTTCAGACGTGCTAGTAGTCCTGAGGATTTTCGAATTAGAGCGTCTGCAACTACATTTTCTTTACCCGGATGGTAATTAATAGAACAATCATAGTCCTTCATGTATTCGATCCATCGTCGCTGTCTCAAGTTTAGATCCTTTTGAGAGAATAAATATTTGAGGTTCTTGTGGTTCGTATAGATCTTGAAGGTCTCACCATATAGATAGTATCACCAAATCTTAAGTACAAATATAACTGCTGCCAACTCAAGATCATGAATCGGATAATTCTTCTTGTGCGACTTCAACTGTCTAGAACCATAGGCAATGGCTCTCCTGCGTTGCTCCAACAGACATCCAAGTCTCTAGCGTGAAGCATCGGTGTAAATTTTATAATCACCAGGTCCAGAAGTAAAGTGAGTATGGGAGCTGTCGTCAACTTTTGCTTCAATAGATTAAAATTCTGCTCATACTGATTGGTCCACACAAATTTGTTGTTCTTACGAGTTAGCATAGTGAGTGAGAGTGCCAAACGAGAGAATTCTTCAACAAATTTGTGATAATATCTAGCTAAGCCGAGAAAACTTCTCACTTCGATGACATTTTTTGGTGTTTGCCAATTCGCAACAACTTCAACCTTTGATGGATCCACAGAAATCCCTGTGACGGAAATCACGTGACCCAAGAAAGATACCTTCTTAAGACAAAACTCATACTTGCTCAGCTTCGCATACAATTTGTGCTCATAGAGAGTCTGAAGCACAATACGAAGGTGGTTCTTATGAGCTTCTTTCGTGCGAGAATAAATAAGGACATTATTGATAGACACAATGATGAATTTATCGAGAAACTCTCAGAATATGCGGTTCATTAGATCCATAAATACAGCAGGAGAATTCGTGAGTCCAAAAGGCATAACAAGGAACTCGTAGTGCCCATGCCTTGTCTCAAAAGCAGTCTTCGAAATATCTACTGCTCTAACTTTCAACTGATGATATCCAGACCTAAGATCTATCTTCAAAAAGTATGTAGCACCCTATAGTTGGTCAAATAAGTCATCGATATGAGGAAGGGGGTATCGATTTTTCACGATGACATTATTCAGCTGTCGGTAGTCAATACAAAGTCTCATTGAGCCATCTTTCTTCTTAACGAATAAGACCGGTGCTCTCTATGGTGACTCATTATGGCGGATAAATCCTTTATCAGATAGCTCACACAACTGAATGTCTAACTCCTTCAGTTCTGCTAGTGTCATTCGGTACGGGACTTTCGCAATCGGCAAGGTAACAAGCGCGAGATTAATTTTGAACTCTACTTCTCGATCAGGTGGAAGTCCAGACAATTCTTTCGAAAAAATATCGACGAACTCCCTAATGATGGGAATAATTGAGGGGTCTGCTTTCTCATCGCGATCACCGTCGACTGTAGCAAGTAGGGCTGCTCCTCCCTTTTTAATGCCATAAAATTTGAATGAGGGGCTCCCAATTAGTCAGAAGATAACTATCTTAGAAAAGCAATAAACTGAGGCGTGGTAAGCTGCCAACCAATCCATACCAAGGATTATATCAAAATCTTAGAATCTGAGTACCACAAGATCTGCGGGTAACTAATGTGTTCCAATTACTAGAACTGTAGCTTTACTTCTCCTTACGGTGTAGAAATTGCAAGCAGACTATCCAGGAGTATGGACTTAGCTCCAATTTCAGAAATAAAACTCGGTGTAATCAATGAGTAGGTTGATCCGGAGTCAATCAAAACCCAAGCATGACAATTGGACAAATCTGTAGGCCTAAAAACTTTTATAGTTTCTGAATTATACAAGGGTTTACACGTGATCTAAGCTATACATATGCCATAGTATTTCTCAATCAAATAATAACATAAAGTCGTACACTAAATAAATTATTCAAGCAAATCGAAAAGGAATAAAGCTTAAGGAAAAGTAGACAGGGTGAAATTTGTACCCTGAATGACCTTGTCTATAGCCAAAGCGTCCTGATGTGACATGGCAAAAACTCGGTCCTGCGCTCGAGGTTGCTGCTGCTGACCTCTCGCAAGAATATCTGCGGCAGGGTCTCGTTCTGGGCAGTCTCGGATGAAGTGTCTCGGCTTCTTACATCGGAAACACACTCGTGTATAGTAAACATTCACCTGGCTTGTGTTTCTTGCCGCACCTGGCGCAAGTTTCATTCCGAACAAAGTAAGGTTTCTGTTGGGTGCTAGCTGGGGTTGAGGTCTTCAGATACTGAGCAGGGGCATTTCTGGGGTATGCCCTAGATACAACACCTTTCTGAGCAGGTGGGGCTGTAGTCATCTCTGGGTGGGTGTAGCCAGACGATGGTGTCTTTGGTAACTGGAGACAAGAGTGGTCCTTCGAACTGGGCGAGTCTGAGGGTACGGCGTGAAACGCTGCAGTCGTTGTATCGGTGCAAGTCAAGGAGAAGGTGCTCTCTAAGTAAAGGGTGAAGGGCCTTCTCGAATTAGTTTACCCCTTTGAGCTGCCTGACGAGCTACATGTTGAGCGCGCAACTCTTCGTTTTCCTGTTCTTGGATATGAGCTCGTTCTATAAGCTCTCCATAGGTTAAAATTTTCATTGCTGTAATTTTGCTCCTGATAACAGAGTTGAACCCCTTCTGAAAGTTGTAGCATTTCTCGGCTTCATCAGCTACTAACATGGAGGCTAATCGGGATAGTCGATTAAACTTTGTCTCGTACTTGGTCACGAACAGGGTTCCTTGCTGTAATGCAAGGAGCTCACTCTTTTTCTGAGTCTTCGTGGCATCGGTGAAGTACTTATTATAAAATATTTCTCTGAACTGCTGTCAAGTCCAGTGTTCTTCTTGCCTGTCTGTCAACCTTTTCGCTGACGTCCACCAATTTTGTGCATCACCTTGCAAGCACATCATGACCTAAGGCACTTTTTCATTTTCCGCAAGAGTACAGACTTTGAAAATCTTCTCTATCTGTGTGATTCAATCATCGATAGTATCAGGATCTAACTGTCCGAAGAATTGCGGAGGTCGGGCCTTGGAAAAGGTCACGTAACCGTTATAATAGTTGTTCTCAAACCGAGGCGGTGGTGGAGTAACCGGACCGCGGTTGGCAGGGCTGTTTAATTGCTGGGCAATCAGGTCCTGATAAGTTCTGGCCTGCTGTTTCAGTTGCTAATTAAACCCTTAGATCAGCCTAGCAGTCTCTTGCTGATGGCTCTCATTCAAGTGGGCCACATGTTATTGTGCGGCCGTCAACTTGCGTAACATGCGCGCTATCTCACTTTCTTCTCCCTGGGAAGATCCTTCACCATTTCTTCGCGGGGCCATTGTAATCCTGCTTCAAAATTCAAGGATTTAGAACTCGTAACATCTTAAGTTTCCAAAGTCCAACAGAAAGTAAAGCCTTGGCTCTGATACCACTATGTCACGACCTAAAATTCTATCCCATCTCGAGGGCCTAGAATTTTGAGTTATGACTCGTACATATCCTGGATATGCTAAGCGGACATACACTTAATTATAGTTATTGCGTAAATTTAGTTTCACGAAATCCGTGAAAGTAAACACATATAGGTAGAATATAAAGCAATATAAAGTAATCATAAATACTGAATAAATATGATAAAATCCAAGTAAACCATCAATGAAAGAGAATAAAAGTCGGAGATAAATCCAATGAAAGAAAGCATAGAGTCAATAATAATAATGTCAAAAGAACTTAGTATCGAATATATAATTGTCAATAACCGGCGTTAGGATCAGAATCAGCACCAAGGTCCTCCTAGTACACAGTGGCGTTGCTCTCCTAAGGCTCTTGATACTCAGCGTCCACGGGGTCAACAAAGTCAATGTCAATGGGATCTGAATAGCCGACGTCTACTCCACCAACGTAATCACCTGCAGGTGTTTAGATTTTCGTGGGATGAGTTTACTTAGTCACGTAAACTCAGTAGATACACCAGCAATCCACCCCATTCTACTCAGATGCATTGCGGGTGCATTAAGTGAGTGATAAACATAGTATAACAATGAAATTAAAAAGAATATGATAAATCAAGTGTATATCGTAAGCTCATATCATAATTATGAATGCATGACCATGATCTAGACACTTATATCTTAACGTATCTTATCATACCTTATATCATATCATATTGTATTTTATTATTCTCATATATCTATTTATACATCGCATGAATGTAACTAACATACTTATAAATCCTAAACGACTTATGCCAGAACCGCTGCTCGAGTTACCATGTGAGGGTCACTATAGTATCATACCACCATATTATAACGCTCTCGTATGATACTCATATTACTCCATTCAGCCCAATGAGGAGACATAAATGATCACACATACTTACAACCTACTCATATTCCTAGTCATACTCTTGGTCATAGTCATATTGTCTCCTAGAGACCCGTCTTAGCTATAAGACGTTGCCATTACGGTGACTATGCAAGGAACGACATATACATACTTAAGTTCTTAATCTTTTGCTGACTTATATAGCGATATCTTATTATCATACTCATAAGTTATCTTATCTCATACTCATATCATAACATATTCTTATAACTTAATCCTAGGACGAGCTATAGTGGGATAACTTTCCTAAATCACGCTTTTTAAGGAAAAAGGTTCACGTGACCGTAAAAGAAACCTCACCACAACTAAGGCCTAAGGGTCAAACCTCATATCTTAATTCATATTTTATTCTATCATATTAAAACTCGGAGTGATAGGGTCACCGCATATGCCATTGTATATAAGGTTATACTGAATTCGTACTCACCCGACTCGTCATAATGTCCCATACCACCATGAGTTGTAAGGTATGTAAATACGATATACTCATCGCTTCGATACCATCTCGACGAATCACCACGATCAAGCATAGACATGATCTCATACACTCGCATACATATGATCTAATATGTCCATAACTCGTATAACATGATCAAAATGGAAGTATAAAATTATTATACACAAATATAAATTTATATTTTGATTTAGTTATATTTATACATATATTTATTTATGTTCACATCAATATAAATATAGAATAAGGTAGTTATTATTGTGATTTCAAAAACGTGAAGGTTAGAGTTTGATTTTCACGAGGTATCGAATTTCTAACATTTCGTGTTATCGAAGAGATTGCGTTGAAGCGATAATTTGATATATATATATATATATATATAGATTACTATAATTGAATAATTAAATTAAAAAATATTTATAATTATTAAGTTGTGATTTATCATGATCATCGATCAAAATACCTTAAGTAAGATATAATATATATAGAAATTTTGGTCATGAAAATTAGAAAATAATACTAAATTCGTGTAGCCTTGGATCATTCAAAATTGAATCCGACCTGTTGCTCTATTTTGACATCTAAAATATTAAATTCGTGAAATAGCTATTTCACACAAAGTTGTAAAGTTTGCTGTCTTCTTTCTAATGTCGTAAAAATTACATTAATCTGAGATCGAAATAAAAAGTTATGATCAAAATATCGAGACTAGTACATCAATGGTCGCGAGCTTGAGTTTGTGATCGCAAATTTGAGTTTGTAGCCGCGAATTCGGACCAAAAACTTTTAGATGATGCAATATATTATTCTTTTAAATAAAATAAGAGCATAATTTAATTTTAGTGCTTAATTAGTTTTAAATAAATAATAATATAAACTTGTAACAACAATATATATTATTATAGTTTTAGTAAAAGTGTAAATTTCTAATTATATAGATTTGAAAATAAATAATATCAATATAATATTACTCCAATTAAGTAAATCTATCAAATTTATAAATATTAGAGTTTAATTAATTTTACAGATTTAAAAGAGGATAAAATGTTAAATATGAAGACCTAATAGAAAAGTGCAATATTAAATAGCCAAACAAAGAGATTGTTTAAAAAGAGAAATAAAGTATAAACCTGACTTAAAAATCATACAACTTTAATAGAAAATAAAATACCAAATATGCATATTTATCATATTTAAGATTATTCATGTTTAATTAGTATGTAGATTTAAGAGGAAGTAGACATATTAAATATGCAGACCTAATAGAAGGTAAAATATTAATAGTCTAAAAAAAGTGATTGTTTGAAAAGAAAAGAGAAACAAAATATAAACCAACCTACAAAATATACAACTTTTATGGGAAAGCATAATATTAAACATATAAGTCTATTAATTCATGAGATATTAGAGTTTAAATATGATTTTTAAACCCGTCGATGCGTGATTGAACGCATCCTACATAACTGGATCTGAGAAGAACAAGATGGATTGATGAGTACTTGATGAGTAGTGAAATATGATGATATTTTACCCCTAGATACCTATATTTAGGTATCCGATAAAGGCTATCTGATAAGAATTATTAAATTTGAAGTGTTTCAGGTAAATACAAGCCAAGTGCAGAAAACAACCCAAGAATTCTGAAAATAATGTCAAAACACTGCAACTTTGGGTCATCGAGAACTTGGTGCGACTTGTAGCTCAATTTGGACATTCAAGACGGCTGAATTATGAAATTGTTAAAACACAAAATTTGTAGATCTTTCTGTCAGCTTTCCAACGGATCAAGAATCGCCTCAATCTGAGTTCGGGACAGAGCGTTATGGCCAAAATACCAAATCAGTATCTGATGCAAAGTTCGGCGGGAATTCACGAAAATCTGGGAGATCGATGCATCGACCCTATTGGGTCGATTAATCGACTCTAAATTTTCGAGTTGGAACACCTCTGTGGCTGGAAAACTTCAGCTCTATTTAAAACGGATCAAACACTTCGGAAAGGAGAAATGAGAGATAGGAATTAGAGATAGGAATTAGAGATGAGAATTAGAGATAGAGGAATTAGAGATAGATAATTAGAGAGTTAGTTTTGGCTTTTCTTTTTTTAGAGTTTTTGGAGAGAATTTTTTAGAGGATTATTATTCATTATTATTATTTTTGGTTTTAAGCTCATCTTGGCATCTTTTCAAGAGTTCTTCTTTCTCCTTCTTCTAGGGTTCCATCTGGGTAGATTGTACCTAGGATTTGCATTATTTTTTCTTTACGTTAATGAAAGCATAGATTGTATTTATAAAAAGGCATTATAAACAAAGATCTTTGGGAGAAATGAAAAGAGGAATGACTTTGAATGAACAAGGAGATCATACACCAAAGATGAGCGGCTAAATCAGTAAATCGGGGAAGATGCGATCCCCAGATAAGTACCCTTATTTATGATTAATACCATAGTCGATTTATTATCATCATGGAATCGTTTTGCTAAAAGTTTGTGTTATTAAAAATATATTGAATGCTTGTTATGACCGTTGATTGCGCGTATCAACGGCTATAATCGCTAGATCTGGACCTGCAGACTGATCTAGGCTGCAGAGCGATTATGTGTTTACTGTTGTGATCTAAACATCATGAGATACGCTATGCTTCATACATGACTCATACCGCAATGATAGGCTGAGTCATAGTTTTTAGATAGGGTATGCCGGATTGATGATCATATTTTATTACGAATCATCTCTATAGCTGAATGATGGTGTGAATGATGGTTTAATAAAACTGTGGGTTTTAATGGTAGAAAAGGGGTACAAATCTGGGGTAGCATATTCCTTGATCTCATTTAATTATTATTTTAGATTCATCAGTAATTAGTTGTTTAGATTAATTTATTTTTCTGCATTTAGAAAAAGTGTGATAAATTTTGGTAAAATTGAATCTGCCCTTTGGTACTTCTTTAGGGACGCTTTTAAATCTCTGAAAGAATTAATTAAAATTCAAGATTTCTCTGTGGGTTCGACACCTTTGTTCTTGCCATACTGCAATAGATCTTGTGCACTAGCAAGGGTTACACTTTAAATACACAAAGTTTTTGGCGCCGCTGCCGGGGAGATCGGCAAAATTTTGATTAATCCGGTTAGGAATTTTTGTGTTTTGAAAAAAAAAAAAAAAAACTAATATTTAAAATTTTGATTTGTAAAATCTTCTTTCCTTTATTTTTCTCTTAGGTAAGTTTTTGTAGGACTCTTTTAGAAAGTTTAGGTTTTTAGGACTTCTTATTTTAGTAGGATTCTTTTTCCTTATTTTCCTCTTTTAGATATTCTAGGATTTTCTAAAATTAGTTATTAATTTTTTTTTTAGGAAGTTTATAAATTTAGGATACATTCCTTAGGAAATTTAGGAATCTTTTATTCTTTCCCTTATTTTTCTCTTTTAGATAAGATTCTTAGGATTGCCCTTAGATTTAAAATTTTAATTTCTAATTTTAATCTTGAAATTTTAATTTTAATTTTTGAAATTCGAATTTAAAAAAAAAAAAAAAATTTTTTTTTTTTGAAATTTAATTAAAAAAAAAAAAAAAAATCAAATTTTGGATTTTTGCTTTGCAGAATCTTCTTTCCCTTATTTTTCTCTCTTAGGTAAGTATTTTTTTAGGAGTCTTTTAGGAAGTTGAGATTTTTAGGCTTTTTATTTTAGATTTTGTAGGAGTCTTTTTAGGAAGTATAGATTTTTAGGATACATTCCTTAGAAAATTTAGGAATATTTTATTCTTTCCCTTATTTTTCTCTTTTAGATAAGATTTTGGAGGATTGTCATTAGGTTTAAAATTTAATTTTTTTAATTTTAATTTTTGAAATTCGGATTTAAAAAAAAAAAAAAAAAAAAAATCTTGTTTTGCTTTTCTTTTCTTCTTATTTTGGCCACTGTTTATATTAGAGCTCAATCGATTGAAGCTTCAGGTTCAATCGATTGAGACTGAAATATTCTCTGTCGTGATCTTTGCTTTTCTTTCAATCGATTGACATTCCTCTGTCAATCGATTGACAAAAATTCTGTGCTTGTCATTTCGGCTGAAATTCCTGTGTTAACTTGTTTTGACTTTGAATCTCAATTGATTGAGAACAGGTTTTCAATCGATTGACTGATAAAGTCATTTCTGTGAAAATTTAAGTGTGCTTCTGTCAATCGATTGAGGTCTCTGCTGCAATCGATTGAGCCTATTTTGTGGATTTGTTTTGGATTCTTCAATCCCTGTTTGTGAGCGTGGTGTATGAGCTTTACTCGTTCTCATCACCCACATCTGCTACCATTTAATCTTGAGATCGAACGATCTTGTAGAGAGAATCGCAGAATTCAAAGGAATCAGTATCATCATACTAATACCATGGCTGATCAAAGGCAAGAAATGAATGGGAACAACCAGAATATCAATAATGACAATAATGGAAATAATGGAAATGATGGGAATAACAATTACAATGAGGGCCCTAGAACACTCGAATATTATAATGATCATGGTTTTTACGAGGATCAGGAATGTATAATGCATGATCCCATTCCAGGAAACCACTATGAATTCAAATCAGCGATGATCCAAATGCTACCAATTTTTTATGGGTTAGCAAATGAAAATCCGCACGTTCATCTAAATGAATTCACTGGGGTATGCAAAATGTTTAGAGTCCACAATATCACTGATGAGATAGCTAAACTCCGACTCTTTCCTTTCTTTTTAGGGGACAAGGCAAAAACGTGGTTTTATTCCTTAGAACCGCAATCTATTCAGAGTTGGGCAGAGCTACACCGTCAGTTTCTTAAAAAATATTTTCCCATGACCAAAGCCATTGAGTTGTGTCAGAAGATTCAATTCTTTTCCCAACAACCTACTGAAACATTCCATGAGTGTTGGGAACGTTTTAAGGAATTGATTAAGAGTTGTCCAAATCATCAAGTTCCAAGGTGGCAACAGGTCCAAAGTTTTTATAATGGACTGATTCCTAAAGAGAGACGCATGGTTGATACATCGTGTGGTGGATCATGTGCCACAAAAGAAGCTGATGAATTGTGGGCATTGTTTGAGAAGTTATACCAAACTTCGATACAAAGTGAAACACTGGGGCGAACTAACTTGGATTTGGCATCTAAATCTCATGTGTTGACAAGAGATGGATTGTATAATGTCAAAAATAATACCTCTGATCTATCGACAAAGGTTGATAAGTTGTCCAAGCAAATGAATATGTTGTTATCACACCAAGCAAGCTAACGCTCCCTCACCCCATCTGTGTTCAATTTGTGACCACCCAGGTCACATGGCTAATGAGTGCCACACTACCTTGTCATTATTCCCTGATGAACCTACTCCTCAAGAGGAGGTGAATCTGATTCAATCTTATCAACGGCAGGGTAGAAACATATACTCCAATACCTATAACCCGAAATGAAAAAATCACCCCAACTTAGGATGGGGTGGTTCGAACCAGACTGGTCAGGTAAACCAGCAGTACAGAGCCAACACAATGGTTGGACAACAAAATTTCCGCCCACAACAAAATCCCACTACCCAGCAGAATTCTAATTTCCAGCAGAACCCTCCTTATTACCATCCGAATTTTGATTACTGAAAAAATCAGAATTTTAATCAACCTCAGGCTACCGTTTCTAGAGATTCTAATTTGGAGGAAAAGGTGATGCGAAGCATGCATGCTTTCCAACAGATGATGATAGATCAATTCAGTCAACTGACAAATCACCGAGTCAACGAGGAAGGTAGGCTCCTAGCCAACCTGGTCAACAATCCTCGAGGTCAAGCACCACCGATGCGGGACCATCGAATAGTTAAGCGGTTGAAAGAGAGAAGTTGATAATTAAGTGGAAATGCTCAGTGAAATCGATCAGAAAAGAGGAAGCAAGAGAAGCGAAGAAAAGAGAAAGAAAACAAATCGAGAAAAGAACAGAGAAAGAGAAAGAGCAAAGAAGAGAAGGAAAAGAAAAAGTAATCGAGGATGAGTCTCCTCAACGTCCAACTAGGACATGAATAAGAATAAAAATGGAACTCGCACCTTATGTCCCAAGGGCACCATTCCTCAATGCCTAACTCCTCCATCTAGAATGGGAAAGGGACCAAAAAATGGAAGAAATTTTCAAACAACAAGCAAGTAAAGATAAATCTTCCATTGCTTGAAACAATCAAACAAGTGCCTGAGTATGTAAAATTTTTCAAAGATTTATGCACTCGTAAGCGAAAGGCGCGTACTCATATTTCCAAAAAAGTGTTCCTGACTAATCAAGTCAGTTCAATATTACAATTGGAAACCCCACAGAAATTGAAAGACCCTGGAGTTCCAACTGTTCCATGTGTCATTGGTGGGCAACCAATTGGAAAAGCGCTATTGGATTTGGGAGCAAGTGTGAATCTAATCTCATACTCAATATACGAGAAACTCGGATTGGGTGAATTGCAACCCACGACGGTCACACTCCAACTGGCTGATAGGTCAGAAAGAAGACCTATGAGAATTATCGAGGATGCTTTGGTTGGAATAGACAAGTTTGTCTTTCCAGTGGATTTTGTTGTTTTAGACATGGAACCACCTGTTAAATCAATTAATCAAGTCCCCATCATCCTTGGACGTCCGTTTCTCGCCACTGCCAACGCTTGCATTAATTGTCGAACGGGAGTCATGGACGTTTCTTTTGGGAACTTGAAGGTCAGATTGAACATATTTCATGCGATGAACCATTTCTCTAACGAGGATGAGGTCGAATGTTTTTACATCGATCAGATGGACGAAGTGGTGGATGAAGCATTACCATCAATGCTCACCAAAGAAGAATTTGAAACCGCTTTGTTGGCCATCTATGAAGAAAAAGGATCTGAAAGGAAGCAAATCCAAGAGACGAGGTTGAGTTTATCATGTCCATATGATAACTTATGTGAAGTTGTGACTAAGATAGAACCGTTACCCATTGAGTAAAAGTGAACCGACTCCATCAATTGAGGAGCCACCAACGTGGAATTGAAACGATTTCTGAATCGCTCAAATACGCTTTTCTGGGGCCACGAGAAACATTTCCGGTGATAATTTCATCCACGTTGTCTGAAGAACAAGAGCATGACCTGTTGAAAGTGCTTCTAGATCACGAGCTATCGGATGGACTCTAGTGATTTAAAAGGATTGACCCATCGGTATGTATGCACAAAATACATCCGGAAGATGAGAGTAAACCATCGAGAGAACCGTAGAGGCGATTTAATCCAACATGCAAGAAATCGCGTTTTAAAGGAAATCATTAAATTACTCGATCTGGAATCATTTATCCGATTTCTCGATAGTGAATGGGTTAGTCCATCCAAATTGTCCGAAAAGTCCTAATCATTGTGAAAGAAACCGCGAAAGGAGAATTGTTGCCTACTCGTGAAACTCTTTGGGTGGCGGTATGCATTGATTATAGAAAATTAAACATGCCTACCGAGAAGGATCATTTTCCCTTCCTTAGTTCATCGATCAAATCCTCGAGAAGTTAAGGGCAAGAGTTTTATTGCTTTCTTGATGGTTATTCGATACAATCAAGTGCCCGTTTCCACCGATCAAGAGAAAACGACATTCACATGCCCTTACGGTACTTTTACATATCGAAGGATGCCGTTGGCTTATGTAATGCACCGCTACTTTCCAACGATGTATGTTGGCCATATTTTTGATATGATTGACAAGTTCATCGAGGTGTTCATGGACGACTTCTCGGTTTTGGGAAAACATTTGGTTCTTGTTTGAATCACCGCAAGTTTTACAACGTTGTGTGGATTCTAAACTTGTTCTTAGTCGAGAAGAGCCATTTCATGGTTCAACAAGGAATTGTTCAGGGCATATTGTTTCCAAGAAAGGAATTGAAGTGGATAAGGCCAAAGTCGACTAATTGCCAATTTGCCCCCCACCAAAGAGTGTTCGCCAAATTCGATCATTTTTGGGGCATCTTTGGATTTTATAGGCGATTCATTAAGGATTTGCAAGGTGGCTAAACCTTTATGTACCTTGCTTGGTAAAGATGTCCCTTTGAATTTGATGAGCATTGCATGAAATCATTTTGAAGTCATGAACTCTTATCAATCGCACCAATAATCCAACCACCAGATTATTCTCTCCCATTCGAACTCATGTGTGATGCATCTGATTACGCTATCGGAGCTATTTTAGGGCAAAGGGTGAACAAATTACCTCACGTAATTTATTATGCCAGTAAGACGTTGATCGATGCACAACTTAACTACACCACCACTGAGAAAGAACTATTAGCTGTGGTGTATGCTCTGGATAAATTTCGTTCTTATCTGCTTGGATAAAAAATAGTGGTCTTTTCAGACCACTCTGCATTGAAATATTTGTTGGCAAAGAAGGATGCCAAACCACGATTGATCCGCTGGATTCTGCTACTTCAAGAGTTTAATTTCGAAATCAAGGATAAAAAGGGAGTCGAGAATGTTGTGGCTGATCACTTGTCTCGCATTTTGCTTGAAGAATTGGTTACACCTGAACCTATTCGGGACACTTTTTCGGATGAGAAATTAATGGAAATTGACGCGACCGCTACGAAAGTTCCTTGGTTTGTCAATATCGTGAATTATTTGGTCACGGGCAAAATCCCTACTGAATGGGGAAAGAATGATAAGAACCTCTTTTTCTCCCAGTTCAAATACTATTTTTGGGATGAATCACATTTGTTCAAGATATGTTCAGATCAAATCATCAGGAGATGTGTACCAGCAGAAGAGCAACTAAGCGTTCTCAATTTCTGTCATGCTGGAGCCTGTGGAGGCCATTTTGGAGGACAGAAGACTGCACAGAAAATTCTTCAAAGCGGATTCTACTGGCCCTCCATCTTTCGTGACGCAGCTCAATTTTGCAAAGAATGCCAACGATGTCAATAGCTGAGAAATATTTCACGACGAAATATGATGCCCCTTAATCTGATTCTAATTGTTGAAATTTTTGATGTTTGGGGGATTGACTTCATGGGTCCTTTTCCCCCATCTTTCGGGTATTCGTATATTCTTGTGGCTGTTGACTATGTCTCCAAATGGATAGAAGCTGTGGCAACCCGATCAAATGACCACAAGGTTGTTGTCAAATTTCTGAAAGAAAATGTTTTTAACAGATTCGGGTTTTCACGGGCGATCATTAGTGATGGCGGTTCGCACTTCTGCAACCGCCATTTTGCTACTTTAATGAAGAAATACGGCGTCACCCACAAGGTTGCAACGCCGTATCACCCGCAAACTAGTGGTCAAGTGGAAGTGTCGAACTGAGAGATTAAACGAATTTTAGAAAAGACGGTACGATCGGATAGAAGAGATTGGTCAAACCGGCTCTCTGATGCTCTGTGGGCCTATCGTACCGCCTTCAAGACACCAATTGGAATGTCTCCGTTCAGAATTGTCTACGGGAAAGCATGTCATCTTCCTGTTGAATTGGAGCATAAAGCATTTTGGGCCATCAAAAGATTAAATTTCGATATGCAAGCAGCAGGATCAAATCGAAGGCTACAGCTAAGTGAATTGGAAGAGCTACGCTATGATGCGTATGAAAACTCAAAGATGTACAAAGAAAGGTATAAAAAGCTGCATGATGAGTCCATTTCTTGGAAAGAGTTCCACATTGGACAAAAGGTTTGGCTGTTCAACTCCAGACTTAAGCTCCACCCGGAAAAACTGAAATCTAAATGGGAAGGCTCGTTTCAGGTTGTTTCCATTAGTGTGCATGGTGCGATTGAGATCCGCAGTCTCAAGGACAATCAAGTCTTCAAAGTCAATGGGCAACGCCTTAAACCAATGTTTGAGCCGATGACCCAGTTCGAAATTGAGGCGATGCACCTTAGTGACCCAGATTAAAGGAGTTAGACTCAGGTTTAGTTTAGGATTTAGGATTTCTCTTTTCGTATGTTTAGTTTTAGAATATTAGTTTTTAGTTTAGTTTAAGTTGTTTTTAATTTCCAAATTAGTGTAGCCGCATTACCTTCAATCTATTTTTGGTCATGTTTTAATTTGATGCACATATTCTCTTGAGATCTTTGTGTTGAGGTACTTTTCAATGTGTTTGGGGTGTGCTACTTATTTCAATCAATGAGGACATTGTCATTTTTAGGTTTGGGGGTATGATTCTCTATCTTGCGTCACTTTCTTATTTTTCTTCATATAAAAAAAGATTCTCTATCTTACGTCACTTTCTTATTTTTCTTCATATAAAAAAATATTAAAAAATAAAAAAAAAAAAAAATTTGAACCATCATACATAAATTATTTTTCGATAGTTTTCAAACTTTAGTTGATGATGCATGTGAATTTAATTTTGATAATATCGATGTCAGATTTTGAATGCTTGTATCTAGGATAATGAAGCTTAATGTGATATTTTATGGGTAATTTTGATATTCATGCTTAGAATTTTTACACTTATACCAAGCTAAGACTCAGAAATCGATGAACTCTTTTGAACGGTGAATCTTAGGTTCTTAGTGGAGACTAAACCCGGTAAGCTTTAGAGCTAATTTCCCGTCATTGATGAGTGAATACATAAACTCGGAGTTTTCCTTGAATACGAATTATTTTGAATAATCTCATACACTTTATTTTGGCTTGTGACTTTGCATGATATCAAATTCATATTATTGTGTTAGAACGTACTGTATATCTACTCAAGACAAATAGGCAAGGTTACCATCTTTTAAGGACATGATTGAAGGCCATCTTAGGCTCGTTTGTGCTTAAATGCCCCACCTCATATAAATTTATCCTTCTAGTACCCCTTTAAGCCTACTGAAAAATTTACCTTTATACATTCTTTGATAAACCACGTTAACTTTTAACCCTCTACCATTTATGAAAATTCAGCTTTACCCTTCTTATTTATGAGAAATTAGGAACGAGGGATGAAAATAAACGAAAAGAGAGTAAGTGAAGAGATATTGAGTTGTGGTGTTTACTGAGAGTGTATGGCAAAAATATAAAAGAAAAAGGGGGGAGAAAAAGAAAAAGAAAATTGTGAAAAATATGAGGTGCTTCAAGAAAAGAAAATTCAAAAGAAAAATATTGAGAAAAATAGTGAGAGATTAGAAAAGAAAAAGAAGAGAAATAGAAAAATCAGAAGTTTGTTTCTTTTTCGATTTCTCAGAAATTTTGAATCTCAATTCCTATTCTTTCTTACCCTTTCTTGAGCCCCATTACAATCCTACAAAAGACCTTCATGATCTAATCTTGCATTGGTAACTGCCTTGTGGAGAGTTGATGTGTCCTAAAATTTATACTCGCAAGTGCACGAATCGTGATGTAGTCAGTGGGTGCAAAGTACGAGATCGTTCCCACGAGGATTAGTTAGAAAATATAAAAAACAGAAATATTAATTAACTAAAAGAATTTCTACAGATCTTATGCAGTAACTGAAAACCTAGAATTATGGTAACTTTTAATAACACAGATAAATACTAACGAAATCTAAAGGATTAAACAATTAATGAAAGATAAGGATTGGGATGCTAAATCCTCCCATCGTTGGTTTATCATTTATAAAATACCAATCTGTGGTTTGAGATATGAAATCCTTAACAAATTTCTCAAAAGAAGAACTGCCCTATACACACGTGAGTTCTAAAATATAGATCTGAGATCACGGAGATGTATGATTAACACCCCATAGGTGTATGATTAACACCCACACCTCAGATCGTGATTGAAACTCACCATCGATAAAGTCACACCATCAATCCGAGATCAAGGAGATGTATGATTAACACCCATAAGTGTATGATTAACACTCACACCTCGGTTGTGGTAAAACTTCACCGAGATGGGTGATAACTAGGATAAAATCATTATTACAGATCTGAAATCATAGGGCATGATTAGCACCTAGATCTCGGACTGAAATGATGATTTCACCATATTCAATAAATATTAGGGTCTTAAAAGGCATCTGACATCTCAATCACAGATTGATATTAGTATAAATAAATACCTCGGATGGGAATCATTAGATCCCCATCCTTAATAAAACTAGCCACACATAGTAAAAGTAAACAACATAATTAAAATATAAATAAACACTAACATCAATATAAAAATACCGTAAAGAGCTTTAACAATTTCCACAAAGAGCTTTTATTCCCAGTACGTACGATTTAGAAAAGCAGAAAGAACTAACACAGAAGAATGATAATAATGCAGAAAAAATGAATAAACTCTCTGTAAGAAAAAAAACTCTCTCTAAAGAAAAATAAAGAAATAAAACTAATCAGAATAAAACAGAATGCTCCTAATTCTCCTAATCCTCCTAATCCTCCTAATCCTCCTTTTTCAAGGACTCCCCGGATGAATATATATATCCCCCAAGAATATCTTTTTTTCCCGTAATTGCCAAAACGTACGCCACTCTTGGTTCCAAGATTTTCTCGCGGCCAAACTCTATCCGGACTCAAATTCGTCTTTGGTCGATCGATCGACTAAAAAGGGTCGATCGATCGACCTCCCAGATTTCCGTGAACTCCCGCTGCACTTTGCATTCAGACACTGCCTCGGTCTTTCGGCCATAACTTTCTATACTGAAGTCGGATTGAGGCGATTCGGGTGGCGTTGGAAAGCTGACAACGAGCTCTACAACTTTCGTGTTTTAACAATTTTCTGAATCTACTGTCTTGAAGGGTCAAATTGAGCTCCAAGTCGGGATAGGTTCCGCATGATCCAAAGTAGCACGAATTTGACGTTATATTCTGAACTTGTGGGTTATTTCATGCTCAACACATCTGCCGGCCTATAAATCACTAAAGCCATCTAAAAACATGTTAAATGGCTTTCATCGGATAGCTAAATGTAGGTCTTTAGGGGTGAAATATCATCATATTTCACTGCACATCAAGAGTAAATATGTTATACTTATGACACTTGATATGACATGATTAGGATATACAAGTATTTGTTCTTATGAGATTTATTTTTGTTCATTGATTGCATCGTGTTTCATTCATCATGTGAGACCTTTTTGCTTGCTTTGTATTGATCTCTCACATGTGTGCGAAAGATTACCCCATCATCAGAGTGATTTTATTTTGAGAGTATACCTAAAGTGAGGATTGAGTCGAGACAACAGACCCGACGGTTTTCCATTTGGACTAGTTCCGAGATGGATGAATCTTAGCTTTGGTTATGCACACACTTCCCGTTTAAGCATGAATGGATGAGTTATCTAACGATTTGAGCATTAGACTAATTTGAATGGATATTAGTATGATTAGTATAACATTGTTATTTAAAATTGAGAATTCGCATGTTGAATTGAGTAATGATTTTGAGTTTTGAATGGTATATATGTTATCAAAATAATATTTTGAAAACTCAATTTTATCGATGGTTTAAAAAAATGTATTGAAGTTTGTGGGTAACTTCACTGTAAATCCTCAGGAGACACAACTCCTTCACTAGGGATCACCTAGGGGTTTAAAGGCTTGTTGCACACGCTAAGTGCAATCTTGTTCCCTACGAAAGTGGCATTTATTTTCTTTAGTTTGCTTTGCTCGAGGACTAGCAAAGTGTAGGTTTGGGGGTGTGATGAGTAGTGAAATATGATGATATTTCACCCCTAGATACCTATATTTAGCTATCCGATGAAGGCTATCTGATAAGAATTATTAGATTTGAAGTGTTTCAGGTAAATAAAAGCCAAGTGCAGAAAACAACCCAAGAATTCTGAAAATAATGTCAAAACATTGCAACTTTGGGTCATCGAGAACTTGGTGCGACTTGTATCTCAATTTGAATATTCAAGACGGCCGAATTATGAAATTGTTAAAACACAAAATTTATAGATATTTTTGTCAGCTTTCCAACGGATTAAGAATTGCCTCAATTCGAGTTCGGGACAGAGAGTTATGGCCAAACTACCAAAGCAGTGTCTGATGCAAAGTTGTGCGGGAATTCACGAAAATCTGGGAGGTCGATGCATCGACCCTATTGGGTCGATTAATCTACCCTAAATTTTCGAGTTGGAACACCTCTGTGGCTGGGAAACTTCGGCTCTATTTAAAGCGGATCAAACACTTCGGAAAGGAGAAATGAGAGATAGGAATTAGAGAGAAAAAATTAGAGATAGGAATTAGAGATGAGAATTAGAGATAGAGGAATTAGAGATAGATAATTAGAGAGTTAGTTTTGGCTTTTCCTTTTTTAGAGTTTTTGGAGAGAATTTTTTAGAGGATTATTATTCATTATTATTATTTTTGGTTTTAGGCTCCTCTTGGCATCTTTTCAAGAGTTCTTCTTTCTCCTTCTTCTAGGATTCCATCTGGGTAGATTGTACCTAGGATTTGTATTATTTTTTCTTTACGTTAATGAAAGCATAGATTGTATTTAGGAAAAGGCATTGTAAACAAAGATCTTTGGGAGAAATGAAAAGAGGAATGACTTTGAATGAACAAGGAGATCATACACCAAAGATGAGCGGCTAAATCAGTAAATCGGGGAAGATGCGATCCCCAGATAAGTACCCTTATTTATGATTAATACCATAGTCGATTTATTGTCATCATGGAATCGTTTTGCTAAAAGTTTGTGTTATTGAAAATATATTGAATGCTTGTTATGACCGTTGATTGCGCGTATCAACGACTATAATCGCTAGATCTGGACCTGCAGACTGATCTAGGCTGCAGAGCGATTATGTGTTTACTGTTGTGATCTAAACATCATGAGATACGCTATGCTTCTTACATGACTCATACCGCAATGATAGGCTGAGTCATAGTTTTTAGATAGGGTATGCCGGATTGATGATCATATTTTATTACGAATCATCTCTATAGCTGAATGATGGTGTGAATGATGCTTTAATAAAACTGTGGGTTTTAATGGTAGAAAAGGGGTACAAATCTGGGGTAGCATATTCCTTGATCTCATTTAATTATTATTTTAGATTCATAAGTAATTAGTTGTTTAAATTAATTTATTTTTCTGCATTTAGGAAAAATGTGATAAATTTTGGTAAAATTGAATCTGCCCTTTGGTACTTCCTTAGGGACGTTTTTAAATCTCTGAAAGAATTAATTAAAATTCAAGATTTCCCTGTGGGTTCGACACCTTTGTTCTTGCCATACTGCAATAGATCTTGTGCACTTGCAACGGTTACACTTTAAATCGACCAGTACTCACCTCTTGAAGCGTAAATGGTAGATCAACGGCGATTCAGATTGAAAAGGTCGATACTCAAGGCATCGGTTCGTCTAAGTCTTGAGAGAGAATAATTTTTGATTATAGAGAGTAGAGAGTTTTTAAAATTTTATTTATAATGGTATAAAGTTTTAGGTCAATTCTAATTAATACTTTTCCTAGACGATTTAATAAAGGGAGCCATTACTTACACATGTGTTTCAAGTGATTGCACCGAATTTAAAGAAAGACTTGGTATTTTAGAGACGTGATATGTTGAAATGCAATATGAGCCGTTTGATTTGAAGTTCATGATCAATAGATCTCTGGTACATAAAATTGGAGCAAAACACAATACTTGTCATATGATCTATTGTCGTCAACTGTTGAATTATATAATAGCCTTTGACTCCATTTAATCAAATGATGAAAGTATATTTTATTCTAATCTTTTGCAATTGATATCTTTAAATCATGTTTTTCAAATCAAATGACTTAGATGGTGTTTTCACTGAATAGAGATCGCCAAACTTACAAGTCTTTCTTTTAAATTCGGTGCAATCCGGTGCAATCACTTGAAAAGCGTGTGCAAGTAATGGCTCCCTTTAATAAAATAGGAGTTTTTACATGAAAGAAGAATTCTCGGCTTAATAGCTTAAGAAAAGGTTTCATTTCGGCGCTTTGTATAAGTACCGAAGCAATTGGTGTTTCTCTTCCGAAATTACAGTTATACCCTTTAACTTATTTCATCACTTAAAATGGGCGTTTCTTATCAGAAATCGCCAAATTATATATCATTGGAATCGTATCGACGAGCACTTCGCAATAAGTCTAATTTTGATATAAAAAATTATAATTTTTTGAAAAGAGGGTGAGTTCTGGTGTGGAGCACTAACATCGTGTACGGTACAAAACACAACAAACACCATTAAAATAAAATAAGAAAATTCAGGTTATTACATATATATATATATATATATATATATATATATATATATATATATAATATAAGGCCGTGATACTACCCTTAAGCGAGCTGGGAGCCATGTGGCACCCAACTCAAAGATCAGGTGCCATGGAAACATGCCCAAGCTCCATCAGGCACCATGACAAAAAATATTAAAAAGAGTGCTTATCCACCTTAGCTAAAGTTGAAAAAATCAGTGCATGAGGGTAGATGGGCGTTGCCCTATATTTAACTTACAATTTGAAGGACAAAAAAGTCTTAAAATCAATTTTTTTTTTCTAAATCACATGTTACGTGATTGTACACTCCAAAACTATGACGACACATACTCACATGCCACAATATTGTCCAGTTCTCAACTTAGGTCCCCACCGCGATTTGGTTTATGACATGGGTTTAAGTTCTTACCCAAAACACGTCATGACATGTAGTGTCGGCAATCACATATAGCTCAGGGTAAGGGCTTTTCCTTATCCGATGTGGGACTATCACAAAAACGAGGAGTTGTCTTGGAGGTTACATGTGGGGCCGACCCTCGACCAAGGACCATCAGGCGGCTGCCTTGGGCCCCTGATTTTTAGGGGCCCCAAATTTTGGAATACCTATATGAAAATAAGTTTAAAAAAAAAAAAAAAATTTAAATAAAACCATTAAAAAAAGAAAAAAATTATTATCAACTCTCTCTCTCTTCTGGAAAGTCAAAACCCCCCCAAAAAAATTATTACTAAAATATCGCTTTCTCTCTAGAGAGACTCCAACACCTTTCTCTCTCTCTCTCTCTCTCTAAACTCCCAAGTGGAGGCTGGAGCCCACTGCTATTTGAACCCTCCTGCCTGAACGGCTGAACCCGACTCCCTCCCCCACCTGAACCCTCCAGACGGCTGACGCCGACCGATAAGCCCCCTCTTCTTACTCTTCTTCCCCTCAATAGATTTAGTTTTTTTCTTCTTCTTATTTGTAGAATTCCATGGGCCTAACTCAACCTCACAAAACCGGCTTGTAAGGCGAGGAGTGCTCAAATTATATATAGCCCAAGACCTCCAGGCCCACAAGCAATGTGAGACTATTCTAACACGCCCTCACACGTGTTGATGGGATTGAGCCAAGCCCAATCACGTGGACAATTAAATTGGGTGATGTGGAGTGGAGAAATACCTACTCTGATACTATGTAAAATTTCACATGCCTAACTCAACCTCACAAAACTGGCATGTAAGGTGAGGTTTGCCCATGATATAAAGAGCTCAAGAAGGGCCAACCCACAGCCGATGTGAGACAAATCCAACACTCTCTTGCACGTGTTGATGAGATTGAGCCAAATCACGTAGACAAGAAATGACTGATGTGGGCCGAAAGAATGGCTTTGATACTACATAAAATTTCACTGGCCTAACTCAACCTCACAAAAATGGCTTGGAAGGTGAGGAGTGCCCAAATTATATATAGCCCAAGACCTCCAAGTCCACAGACAATGTGGAACTATTCTAACATTATCTCTCTCACTAGATTTAGATTTTTTTTAATTGATTTAGGATTAGGATTTCATTTCACATTTTTATTAGATTTAGGGTTTATTTTTATTAAATTTAGGATTTTAATTGTTAAAATATTAATTGCATTTTAATTTTCTTTTTGTAGATTTTCAACAAATCGAATTTGTCGGATACTCAGATCATGTAATCCGATTTGAGGTAAGATTTCATCATATTGCGCTAAATCGAAGGCAACTTTTGTGTCTTTATGAGCTAAAATTTTGTATAGATTTTTAATATTTTTATTTTTCCTATATTTTACTACTTTTCCCGAATTTTACCCATTTTTTCTCTTTTCATTTATTTTCATTGCCCATTTTTTTATGGGTTGACTTGATTACTATGATTTCCATCATTTTCATCACAGTGGTCAATTGTTTTCTTTAAAGGATAGCTTTGTTTGCACTCACGCACTCTCTGAAAGCGCCCATGTGTGTAACCTCATAAAACTTGTTGATTGGTTAGATCAGATGATGGGGATTTTTTTAACCTCGTTCTTCTACACAATGGATCTTGAGACCATGTAGCACCTATCAGACGATCAATTTTTGATTCCACATATCACATATCTCCAAAAAGTGCACCTTCTGTGCAATGGCACACATCATGCTCAAAAGTAATTTTAGGGACATATTTTGGGGATCTGTGACTTGTGGAATAAAAACAATTGTCTGATAGGTGAGATATGGTCTAAAGATCCCTTGTGTGGAAGATTAAGGTGAAACACGATCTCCATCGTCTGATCCTACCCAATCAATGGGTTTTAAGGTCTCCGATGTGAGTGCTTTTAGAGAACGTGTGGGTGTGTTTAGAGCTACCCTTAGTTTAATATTCCATATAAATCTTACCTAGGTAGACATGACAAGTTAAAGGTGCCACATGGGCAGATTTGGGCTCCTCCCTAACTTTGTTGATTCAAAAGGGGCCCAACCAATTAGTGCCCTTAATTTTTTATTCTTTAGTGAATGTGCCATTTTACAAATGGGGTTGTACGTAAAATGCATTTTTGTTTGGAAAATGGATGTTTGAGGAGCCAATTAGTGCCCTTATTTTTATTTATTTATTATGTTGATAATCAAATGATAGACATAAATGTTTATTTGAGAAATGGATGTTTCTTTGAGGCACTTGGTAGCTAGTTCTTATAAGCTTTGATGAGCAGGTGATTTTTTGAGAAATTGATGTTTGAGGAATTTGAGAAATGGAAGTTTAACTAGTATGATGTTGGATGAGGACTTTTTAGTTAATAAATTTGTCAAAAAATAAAATTTTATGAGTATTGTTGGGTCCTTAACAATTGTTAGAAGTATGTTATCATCGGCATTTTAAGATTACCACACCAAATTTATGAGCCTATCTGAACTGTTATTTGTTTGTTATATAGTGTGTTGATGTCACAAGAAAGATTAAATGGATTAACTATGTTATCGATTGAAAATGATATGGTAGATAAGATTGACTAAACAACTTTAATCAGTGACTTTGCGGCTAAACATGCGAGAAGAGAAATATTTACATGAGTTTTTTTAGGTAATTGTATAAAATAATTAATAATTTTCATTAATGTTTATATTTTGCTAGAATATAAGACCTTATACTTTTCCTTTTCGAATGCAGAAGAACAAGTTCGGAGATGCTAAAAGTTATTGCCTAGGTTATTTGATCTATCGGATACGATTTTATTATGCGGAAGCTTTCAAATTAACTAATGATCTCACGATGAACGATCAAATAAGAATGCAAAACAGAAGAAAATCAACCACAAACACACAAGAGACAATATTTATGTGGTTCGATAATATGCTTACGTCCACGGGTAGCGATAATCCACTATATTGATGATTACAAAAGAATACAAGAATACTCAAGCCTCACCAAAGCTCTCCTCAAACTCATAGATAGGTTTTCCAAAGCTTTACAATGATATCTCAACTCTCTAATTATTTGGCCAAGAGCTTTTCCTTTATATAGAAGACATAAATCCTACTTCTAATCTCAGAGAAACTAGGCTTATATAGAGTCTGAATGTAGTTGGGCCATCATAAGTTAGAGTCAAACTACAATTCAACTTCCAAGTTAAAGTTAAACTACAATTCAACCTTCAAGTTAGAGCCAAACGACAGTTCTACTATTTAGTTTTTCTCTTTTTGTATTGCATTTTCTTTTAATATATACTTGTATTAAATTCTTAGTTACATTTTCAAATTATATATAGTACAATACAATATGAGTATTATTTTATTTGTCAAAATATAATTGTGGAGAAATTTTTTTATATTACAAAGTTATATGAAGTAGGGGCCCCATTTTAGGAACTCGCCTTGGGCCCTCAAAATCTCATGACCGGCCCTGATTACATGACATGTGATCTAGCCTATGTGGGTAGCGCTTGGACACTTCCCACGAGTATTAATCCTCTACGACTCACGCGAGCTAGATTACATGCCATGTGGCATGTGATCACAAAGAAAAATCCCCGTTTAGGGTAGTATAACTATGGGGCATGTGTAGGGCCAATAATGAAATTTTGGGGGCCCAAGGCGAGTTTCTAAAATGGAACCCTTCCTTCATATTAATCTCAAAAAAAAAGATTGCTCCATTTTTTTTTTTTTGACTAATACAACAATACTTATTGCAACTAGATTACAAATATATGCATATTCCTATTCTACTACATATTCCATTCTACCATATATATTAAAGGAAAATGCAGCACAAAAAGAAAAAAGCTAAATGGTAGAACATGGTTGACGGATCGAATAACCCAACCAATAACTTTTTTTTATATTTTTTTAATACTTTAACTATCATTGAATCTTTCACTATCTATTTTTAACACTTTAAAGTTTCAAAAGGTTCCATAAATAAGTTCATTTGATAGCTCTCATCGAGTAGATCAAAATTGCATCATTATAATGATTGTACAACAAAATGTAATCGCACCCTACTTAAAAACAAAAAAAAACTAATAAAGTGAGCATTATCTCACATGAGCATTTTGTGATTGCGCCACTTTTTTTTGGGATCTATACCATGTGGAATCGAAAACTAACGATTTGATTGTACGTTCATGGCCTGAAGATCCCTTGTGTGGAAGATTGGAGCGAAACACGATCTCCATCGTCTGACATAAATAAATCAATGATTTTTGGCGTGGGCATTTTTCAAGATTCCATGGGGACTGATTTTGCAACAAAGCAAATCAGTCCCCGGAAGCACCTCTTTGCGAAAACCAAAAGATCAGACCAATTTTGAGCTTATTGTTCACTGTCAAAATTTTATATATAAATTGTTTTTGCATAGTATGTGTAATATACATGCTAAGCCAAAATTTATCAGAATTTGCTTAGCGTGTATAATATACACGCTAAGCCAAAATCTTTAGATTTTTGGCCTAGCATATGTAATACATACGCTAAGCTTATTCTGGTTGGGCAACCTGAATCTGAGGCCTTTTCTCACTTTCCCGAGTCTCCCGCTTGGCGGTTTAATGCCTCCAATAAATCCTCACACGTTCTAACACCAATACGCCCTCGTCGGTCAAAAGAGGCCACCCTCTTATTGACTTTTTTCGAGGTTGTCGCGTGGATTCCCGTGCCTTCACATAGAATAAAGGTTCTCCTTTGTTTCTTCCGAAGTACGTCGGGATCCCGCCGTGGGAATTATTTGGGGTGTAAACACCGCTCGAAACGGGTATTCCAGGGCCCCAGAATCCATCATAGGAAGGTTCATTTTTTCAAAAAAATCAAAATCAAGAAAAAAAAAATAATAATTAAAAAACCAAAAAGACTTGTGGTGTCGGCACAACGGCATCGCCTTACCCTCCGTCATCCCGTAGGGACAGATTTTTTGTCCTCACCCGAGGAACCCGTACCCAAATAGCTAAGAAATGTCGTGGGCGGTAGATCCACTTACGCCGATCCCGATTCATCCCCGCCACACTCCCCAACCCATTCCCATTCAGAGAAAATTCCTACCTCCATCCTGTTCACCCAAACACTATTTACCATCACCGAACCCTTCGGTGAACCCGTGTTTCCCGCCACATCGTCCACATTTCCTCAAAGTCTATCCCATTCTTCCCTTGTAGCCGCTCCAAATTTACCCTCCACATCTAACACATCCAATTTTCCCACATTCTCCCAAAATCCAACACCTCATTCCCCACTATCTTTTCAAATCATACCCCATCCAACCATACCTTCCCAAAATACAAATATTACCCAAGTGATATCTTATTGTTCCATATCCACACATACCGGCTCTGCCCATTTTTTCAAACCTCTCGTCTACCTAGGCCATGCCCAATTTTACCTGGGCTATGCCCAATTTTTCCCATACACCCATGTCATCCCATACCCAACATTTTCCCTCCATCGGATGTACCCTTTACATCCACCCTATCACCCAATCCAATGGCCATGATGGACGAGATGGTCAAGACCTATACAATATGGAAGGCCCCAAAGTACTCTTTATGGCTCATTTTTTTAAAATATTTCAAATAGGGTGCAATCACATAATGCTCATGTAAGATAAGGGTACCTTTGTTCACCCCCATGAGTTCTCTGAAAGCGCTCACGTCCTAGAGTCATTGAAAACTATTGATTGCTTCATATTAGATGATGGAGATTGTGTTTTAGCCCGACCCTCCACACAATAAATCCTGAAATCATGGCGCACCTATTAGACAACCAAATTTTGACTCTATGTGTCATTGTTCTCCAAGAAATGACCCTTGAATCATATGGCACACATCACACTCAAACGTGAATTTAGGGCCATTTTTTAGGGATCTGTGATACGTGGAATAAGAAATTGATCGTTGATCGATGCCGAAATATGATTATATTTCGCACCTTAATTCCTACATTTAGTTATCCGATGAAAGCATCTGATGGTTGTTATATAGTTTTAGTGATTGCAGGTGTTTCTGACTATTAGATCTTCAAAGAACATAAAAGAAGATAATTAAAGGTTACACAAGAACCGTGGATCAAGAGGTCAACAGAAGCATCAAAATCCTTTAAAACAAGTGATATACCTTGCATCCATCAGAAGAAGGAAGACCTTACACCTATGTGTTAATCGATTGAGAACAAACTCTCAATCGATTGATAAGAAGGACAACTTTTTCCCTCCACTTCAAATTCGAATTTAGTGAACTTAGACTCAATCGATTGAGAATGGATTCTTAATCGATTGAGACTATTATGGAAATTGTCTTGTCAGCTCCTATAAAAACAAAGCTACGACTTTGAGTTAGGGGTTGACTTTTTGGCTCTTGTTCTATTCCCTCTTTTCCTTTAGTTTTCTTCTTCTCTCAGTAGATTGTATTTAGGTTTTATAATTATTTTCTGTTATAATTTTTGGAGCTTAGTATGTACCTAGGAACCAAAGCATTATAAAGAGATATTTGTGGTAAATAAAAAGTACATGATTAAAAGAATGGCTTCGAGTTTACGAGATTGCACACCAAGGATGACCAGTTAAAATATTTATTTAAGGAGGATGCGATCCTCAGATAAGTAATATTTTTATTATTAACTCCACAATTTCTTAATTTCATCATGAAATCATTCTGTTAAAAAGTGTATTTAATTGAATAGCTTCTGAATGCTTTATTATGGCTATTGACCGTGATTATCAACGACCATAATCTCTAGATCTGTACCTACAGGCCGATTTAAGCTGCAGAGTGATTATTTGCTCATTGTCGTGATTTAAAAATTTTGAGATACGCTATGTTTTTTACATGATTCATACCGCAATGATAGGCCGAGTCATCGTTTTTAGATAGGGTATGTCGGATCGATGATCACGTTTTCTTACGATTAATTTTTCTTTAAGATAAATGATCGTGTGATTGATGTGTTATGGAATTGTGGGTGTAATGATAGAAAAGTTATAAATCTGGGGTAGCATATTCCTTGATCATTCCTTCAAGTTGTCCTTTTATTTATCAGAATTTATTCTTTCTTAGATTACTTTTCCCTTGTTGCATCTAGAATAGTGTAGTAATTGTTTGGCAACTCGAACTTTCTCCCTTGGTACTTCTTTGAGTGTCTTTTTCTCTTTAAGAATTAATCAAATTTCACGTTTTCCTGTGGGTACCGCATCCTTGATTTCACCATGCTACAATCGATCTTGTGCACTTGCAAGGGTATATTTTAAAACCGATCGACCGTCTGATAGGTACGCCATGATCTCAAGATCTATCGTGTGGAAGATCGGGCTGAAACATGATCTCCATCATCTGATCCAAAGAAATCAATGATTTTCAAGGGGGACGTGACACTTTCAGAGAACACGTGGGTGCAAACAGAGGTACCCGTGAGATAATGCTCACTTTATTTTTTACTATTTTAAGTGGCAATCACATTAAAATGGTGCAATGCCTTTTATTTGGAGTGCAAGTATGGCTCCCTATATAAAGGTTATGGTCAAACAAATCCGGTTCGACCAAAATTGGGCAAGAAAATCCACGGGGCCATACATAAGGTCGCCTTGGCCAAGTGAGGCATGTGAACTGACTCGACCCATTACCCATACAGACTCGACTGAGACCTGGGCAATAAAAAAATGCAAATATGGGGTCGGGGAAGAGTTGAACCCACAACCTGTTGAGTAAAAGGCATAGTAACACCAATCACTTAACCAACTAAAGCATTGGTTTTATTTAATGCTTTTGTACATTAAAAAATATATTCGCTAACTATCCTGTAACGACTTACAAGAATTGGGCGGCGGCCTCGTTAGCATTGCCCCAGGGGCTGGCCTTGGGCGTGTCATTTATAATTTTTTTTTTGACTTTTAAGACATTTTTTCCCCTTCAAATTATGAGTCATACATGTGGTAATGCCCGCCTACCAAAGTGCATTGATTTTTTTCCAACTTTGACCATATTTTTAACGATGGGTAAGCATAAGAATTTGCCCAAATTTTTTCGGTGGTACTTAATCGATCTTATAAAAGTTACCTATCTTCGAATTGGATGCCATGTGACGTCTAGAGGAGTCGTGGGTAGTGTGAAATTGCTACCCTCATGGGTAGCATCCCGGGCATAATACATATACAGGGAAAAGGGTTTGTGATGCAGTCCACAGATGCTCTGATACCACTTAGACACAATAATGACAATAAAATATTGAGAGTCTGTTTGGATGAGGGGAAAGGAAACAAATCATGAGAAAGAAAAGAAAAAATTATGAAATACCTTATTTTACAATAAAGTTGTGTTACTGAAAATAATAGGAAAATTAAAATTATTTTTTTTCATTGAAAATCGACAAATCTCTCTAAAATAGGGGGATTTCATCGAAATTTTTTTCCTCCCTCCCCTCCCCTCTTTTTGTTGCGTGAGAACTCTCTCTATATACGATGTATCTCTCTCTCTCATCGATTTCTCTCTGTCTCTCTCTCCTCTTTTTCTCTCTCTTTCCCTCTCTATTTAATGAATAAATTGAAATGAAATCAATTGGCAATAAAATAAAATAAAAAATCAAAAAAATTGAAAAAAAGAAAATAATAAAAAAATAAAATTAAAAAAAAACATAAAATGAAAAAATAAAAAATAAAAAAATAAAAAAACTAAAATAAAAATTTGCAAAATAAAATAAATAAATTAAAATAAAAAAGTAAAAAAGTAAAAAAAATAGAAAATAATAAATAAGATAAAAAAAGAAAATAAATAAATAAAAAATAAAATAAAGATAAAAAATAATAAAATAAATAAAAAAATAAAAAAAATTCTCTCTCTCTCTCTCTCTCTCTCTCTCTCTCACCGAATCTCTCTCTTAGCTCTCTTACCATTCTCCTAATCTCTTTCTCTCTCCCCAATCTCTCTCGTTTCCATTCTTTCTCTCTAATTTTTTATTTGGTGTGTGTTGTGTACACCAAAGATGATGTTCCCTTTTCTCTTTCCTAATCTCTCTCTCTCATAATCTCTCTTTTGTAGATATACCTTTCTCTCTCCGAATCTCTTTTTTTTAGATTTATCTTTCTCTTTTCGAAACTCTCTCCTATATTCTCTCTGTCCTAATCTCTCTCTACGTTTCTCTTTTAATTTCTCTCCTAATCTCTCTCTCTCTCTTTCTTCTAATCTCTCTTTCTCTCCAAAATTTTCTCTCACGTAATTTCTCTCACAATAGAAAGTTGAATTTATTGGGTGCGTGAGATGTATACTATCGATAGTGCTCATTTTTTATTTTCTATGTGTAATTACTGAATCCAAAAATCGGAAAACAATGAATTCCTGTGAATTCTTAAAGAGCTGGAATCTATTGGATCTACAAATTCTTTTCCTATATTTTTCGAAAAATTGTCAAACAGGCCCTAAGAGTGGTGAAATCACTCACACCGGGTGAAATCGCTCATGCCAATAATAGAGACTCGCTCGCACAGACTAGGGAATCACTCTCGTAATAGAGATGAATCATTCACTCTATAATGGAAGCTTCAAGCTTTCAACATAAAAAATTCAAATATTCTTTTTTTTTACTTCCTTGAATGTATTAATGATTACATGACCTTTAAGTTTCCAAAGCTAACAAATGCCTAGTTTCTATAATAAAAAATTAAAACAAACAAGTTTCTAGATTACTATTTTCTAAGACAAATAACTACCCTAGTCCCAACACTAACTATTAATTAAGAGTCCATAATCGCTAAAAGTAATAGAATATTAAATATGTGCCGCAAGTCAAAATGTGCCACATTGGCTAATTAGATCATGCCACGTGAACAAGTTGCATCAGTTGGTATCCACGAGAGTAGTGCCCAAGTGCTATCGATGTGGACTAGATCATATGCTACAAGGCATGTGATCAACAAAACAACACCCGTTTTTGCATAATAGACCCATGGGGCATGGGATCTATAAAAAAAATTGATTTTTATAACTATTTTGCTCTTCAAATCATGGGTCAAACATTGGGTAAATCCTACATGTCCGAGTGCATTAATTTCCCCCCCAAATTTGACCATACTTTTAACTATGGATAAGCATCGGATTTTGCTCAATTTTTTTGGGTGGGGCCTTATCGATTTTTTCCAAGTTACTGTCACATTCGATTTTTGGATTGAGTGCCACATGGCCATCCAGCGGGCTCATAGGTAGCGCCAAAATGCCACCCTCATAGGTAGCATCCCGGTCCTCATATATATATATATATATATATATATATAGAGAGAGAGAGAGAGAGAGAGAGAGAGAGAGAGAGAGAGAGAGAGAGAGAGAGAGAGAGAGAGAGAGAGAGAGAGAATTACGAAAATGCAACTTGACGAAACCCTGGAGGGGTACAACCGGATGCCAAATCACATGCTGGGTGGCATGATCAACCCAAAACAACATCCGTTATGGGTTGATCAACCATGGGACATGTGATTTAGAAAAAAAATAATTATTTTTTTGACTTTTTTGCCCTCCGTTTGATGAGTTAAAGGTAAATTAATGCCCAACCAACTTGGTGTATTAATTTTAGGCATCTTTGATCACATTTTCAATAGTAGTTATGCATCGGATCATGCCCAAATTTCTTGGGTGGCACTTGATTAATCTTGTCTAAGTTGTAATGGCGCCCGATCCTCGTGATAGGTGCCATATGGTACCTTTTTGATGTGGATGCAATGCTAAGGGCTACGTCTGGATGTATAGTCTTGGACCTCATATATATATATATATATATATATATATATATATATATATATATATAGAGAGAGAGAGAGAGAGAGAGAGAGAGAGAGAATTTGGACCGTACCTCTAATCCACCTGAGTGTTGTGTGACACTCAACTCAAAAATCGGATGCCACAATAACTTGCGCAAGGTCAATTAAGTACAATCTAAAAAGATTAAAAAAAAAAAAGCCTTTCCAACATTGAATATTGGTTCAAAGATGAAAAGAATTCAATGCATCAAGTTTGGGTTGCAAAGCACAACAATTTGTATTAGAGCTTTATATGGCATTTCGGCAATCAAAACATTAATAATACGTCTATATTTTTCACAACATAGTGGGAGTATGATGATGTAGAGAGAATCAACTCTCTCACTCTCGTCCCATATCGCTCATATTTTCCGGGCATCGGCCAAGCCTTGGGTCGACGGTTGGACTTCGTTTTGTTAATACGGCAATAGAATTTAATGAAAGAAAGGGAAAAATTCTCGTCGTCTATCTCTTGCCCTATTTTGGTTGTAAAGAACGTCTTCACGTTGCTTCACCGATTTAGAGTAAAGCAGAAATGTAGCTTCCATTCATACTACAAATTTCGCGAAATGGGTCAAACGAAATTTTTAGGAAATTTTCAGTACTTTTAAAAAAAATAATAATAAGTTAGTAATTTAATATATATTTTAATAATTTTTAAAAAAAATATTAAATATATTTTTAATTCCCAAAACTTTCTTGAAATTTTTCCGAAAGGTATTGAAATTAATCCAAAATGTACCGAAAGGACCCCCCCACTGAAAAATTCCTGAAAATGAAATTTGTCACTACGGATATCATCATGAAAGAGAAGATAGATAGATACCTTCTTTGTCTCAATTATTTTTTAACTAACAAGTATTATTGTAAAAACTCACTTCAGATGCATGTTTATATCTTGAACTAACTGTTCTAGTGGTTCCACTATATTTGACCTGATCCTCGATTGATTTATCTCAATCTAATGGGGGCATTACTTAATTTGATTGTCGCTATCTCGTTCATTTATTGGTATCGGTATCGTTAATCAGTGCTCTTGATTATTGTCATTGTTGTTGCCCACCATAACATGTTTATCTTCTTCACCTCGATATATTTCTTCTCTCGAAGAATATAACTTATTCACATAATGTATAGGGAAGCTACTTTTTACCAGCCAAACAACTATTTCAAGAAAATACAATCTATTGTAGGAGAAAGAGTAAATTTAAATAGACATCCCAACAGTTGGAAAAGCGGAATGCATTCTAATTCAAATGAGCAATGTGTCTGGAATGTTTTATTTCTATTATCAGCTGAATTTAAAAGTTGCAGCCAAACAGACAGTTAAGAGTAGCTGGCCTTCAGCTCGCATTCTAAATCCACCAAAAATAAAAATACTACTATCTCATCTCAAGTAGAAAAAAGAAAAGCACCCTACCATGCGAGAAAGTCAATCATATATAATACATATAAACTTGAAATAAATATATACTGTGTTTATTAATACATTGCAACCTTGACATAGATTATCACATCAAGTATGGTTAGCCTTAATTGTACATGTTGGAGGCAAATCTGCAAGCAATAGTGCATTATTTGTTCCTACACTTGTTAATTCATCATGCCAGAAACCCATTAGTATTATTATTCCCTAGTTACACACTTGTCCCAAAACCATATTGCTGTTACACTCAAATGTCATTATACATATCATACATTCACATGGACAATATGTTACAAACGAGTTACATCAACATGTTTATTTTTGTTTATTTTTTTCTTTTTATTGGTATTACTACCAATTAATTTTTTCTAGCAACTAGTACTACCCTTCAGACCAAACTACCTAGTTCCCTTCGGATGAAGAAGCCAATTTCTCTAAGAGGGATATAGGTTCAAGCGTGTCTTTATAGGTGCCCGGCACAAGGGACACTCTCGTAATGTTGCACCACAGTCCTTGCACGTCTTGACAACAAAGCCAACATACAAAAGGTTATAATGGGTACAGAATAGAAAGTGCATAAAAAGTAGCAAATGACAAGGTATCTATCCTGTTCAAAATTTCATTGTCAGGCATTAGAGTACCAAATATGCATTTAATCATTCAATAAAAAAAATGAATGCAGCTCTTCTTTTATGCAAAATCCCTTCCTTGAAGGATAGTTCCGTAAAATCGCTTCGTGACAGTAGGCCCAATTGTTGTAAAATGGTGGCAGATGGACCACCTTGTTGCAGAAGATGGGCCTATCATTAAGCGCCATCCTTCAAGGTGAAGAAGGTGCAGGTAAGTGACGTGAGAACTTCATGTTTGACAGTTTGTAAAAGCATTACCCTGCATCCAGCTCCATTGCTTGAATATTCTTATAAATTGTATTACAAGTTTACTTATTTATTTCCTATGTTAGTATTACATGAGGATTTTGGTAATTGTTCAAGAAATAATTTGTATAAATATGCTCTCATTAAACAAGTACCCTGTATAAACCATCATTACCAACAATCGGAGCACAGCTGAACATGCCCATCAATCAGAATCATCTAGCTGATGAGCCAGAACCAAAGATCATTGTGACTGGATGTCCCTAACAGTCTGATCAATCACCTACAATGGTTTACGATAAAAGTTTGATCAATCACCTACAAAGGTTTATTACAATTTGGGAAGCAATAATAGAAGTTTATTGATCAGACTGTTATGATCATTGGATTAGTGCATTGTTTGGTCTACTCCTATCAGAGAAGTGGCCACTGATTCGATTGGCTGAAACTACGAGCAAATGACAGCTAGTAGTTTATAAAAACCATACACATTACATATGATAATTTGATATTGTGAGTTTGTATCATATCTATATGAACTTGTCCACTTAACCAGAGGTTCAAAATGAAGCTTACCATATGACCACATCCAAAAGCCATGTTCTTTGGATTTGTCAAGCAAATGAGACACACCTTGATAACAATGACAAATTTATTAATACTAAGTAGCAACTTGGAATCTAGATTGCAGCATGAGTGCATGACAATAAAATACATACCTGGTCCATGGAAGCAGCATGGCTAGTTGACTCAAAGCTCGTCATGTGTGGGTATGTGCTCATTGCAATATCATGATCCAACACTTCGCGGGGAGGAGGAAGGGGAAGTGAACTTGGCACTCTTTCTTTTCGTTTTCTGTGTAGTACATTCCAGTATCAATTCTTAGAATACGAAACAAGCAAGCAACAACCTCTCTGACTCTCTATCATAATCTTATCATGCATGTGACAGATGTAGATTGATCCAGACCATCCATAGTAAGTCATCACATCTATATGTGACGGCCTAAAAATCATCCTGATCAGATAATCCTAATAATCCAATCAAAGCAGCCTTTATTTTCAATTGACCATTCAATGCAAACTCTTGATCAGACAACTAGGATCATCTGACTGGATTTGAAATTTGCACTCTGGCACATATACATGCAACCTCCCATGAGGATAGTCTGGATTGATCTACATATGCTATATGCATGAGGCAACATGCTGTACACTCAAGTGTACATCAGCAGCCTACACATAAATCTACCACCATGTGCAATTATTTGAAATGGTAGACTAATAGAGTACAATTGTACTCGACCTTTATTTAAATTGTGGAGTAAATTTGTACTCCATTGGTCAACTATTTCAAATGGTCGCCACTGGTGATAAATTGTGTATTACTGTAGTACATGTGTCTGTATGAGTTTGTGTTAGTCACATAGCAGTGTACCGCCAGCGGGTACCCTAATACAACCTTTCTCTATCTCTCTTAGTTCATGGTTCTTACTCCTGAAAGCTGAGTTCTTGGGTGGCTCTGTACTGAAATGGAATTTCCATGAGGGCAGCAAGGGCAAATGTTGCTTCTTTCTTGGACATTTCCATGTTTTGAGACATAATTTTTGTGAAGTTTACGAACTGCATTAGCACAATTTCATGAGCAGCAGGAGAAAAATCAGCTCCACTTTTTAAGTTATTTGACTAGTATGACTTGAGACCAATAGAAAACATTGTCAAGTAGTACTAATAAATGATTTTTGTACATGTGACATTTCGTAATTAACAATTCAAAACAATGCCCAAAGATCAAATGAGAACAGAAGCCTCCAAGTGGATGGTTGGAGAGTGTATGGAAACAGTCTACATGTAATTGTAGTGTGTGCTCTTAATTGGACAGTCAATATTCTCTGATAGATGTTATTTTGGGCTTATGTGCATCCACAAGATGAGTTGCTATGTGCACAGATGGGATTCTTATTCACCCCGATGAATGACCTTTAGTGAGTCTTACAGCCCAAAGAAAGGAAATTTCCAAATCGATAAGATTCCACGCTCATGCATTTCCACATGTCGTTCCTCGTTTATAAAGATATGTCAATAATGAAAGAATCCCAAAGAAATTGATTGTGACCACACAAACTAGGCAATGATACTCCTCATATAAGCATCAAGGATGTTTAAGCCCTTGGATTTAGGGCTGTCGATAGGTCGTGTCAGGAAAAAAATTTCTGTTTCCCGGACTCTTTGATGCCCTGGTTGTCAAAGATGTAATTACAACTCAAATAACATGTACATAGAGAGGTCTTTTCTAGACATGTTTATATTATAAATAATGCTAATTAGGAGATCAACGGACGGGTAATGGGATTGGGTTGGGTTTCTAGTCGGGTCGAGGCAAGGTGGTTTGTCGAGTTGGCTAGGGGTGGGTCGGGGAATCTAAACCCCACCCGATCCGAAATTTGCCTTAGCTCCACCCCACATGACACAACCAGATCTAATGGTCATATACATTTGTCCAACCCGGTTAAAACCTTGGGCGGGGCAGGTATTGGGTCGACCCATGATCCGTTGACCGCCCTACTTGGATTCATGACCTCGTTAACACTCTCTTAAACATGTGTTGTTCCTCTTTTATATAGAACTATAGATATTGAAAGAATCCAAAAGCAATTGATTGTGACCACAAAAACTAGGCAATGACACTCATATGAGCATCAAGGATGTTTAGTCCCTTTGAATCATGACCTCTACCCAACATCTTCATCACCTAAAGGATACTAAAGAGTTGAAAATTTTGTCACTACTTTTCAACTTCTTGTTAAGACTACCAATAGGCAAGAGACCGGTAAGGAGGCTTTGAACAACAAATGGTACTGGAAAAGGAGAAGCCTGGAGAATTCATTTCCTAATGATAAATGAGAAAGCATCAACTTCAAGCTTAACCTTGTTTAAATTGAATACGCTTACCACCACTGTTGTCATATGCGATCGCATATGCGACAATATGCGATCGCATACATCTCCAACGGTCATAAATGAGCTTTTTTTATTTTTATTTTTGTTTGTTAGGGCTCTCCAAAGTCTATAAATGAGGGGTTCCTCTTCCTAATCCATACCACATCCATCCAAGGTATGATTTGTGTCTTTTTGGTTTCTTTTTTGAGTTTTTAGGCATCTTTTTTTTTTTTTTTTCTCTCTTTCTCAAAGCTTATATTATATACTTTTATTTCGCATTCTAGACACTACAAAATTAATAGAGCACAAAATTAACACAAAACATATTACCGATCAATATGGGGAACTTCGGGGATTTTTTGGGTTTTTTTGAAAAAAGTTATATATTTTATGCCATGGCATAATGGCATATGCGATGACCATATGCAATCCATATGCGACTTGATTACACTGCTTACCACTAATATATCAGAACGGTTCATAATAAATTACCTACGTAGGGATGTTGAGACATGAAATGCATGAAAGACAGAATTGCCTCATTGAGAAAACATGGCTTTTGAAAAGATAGCAATTTTTTGCATCAAGGCATTATAATCATCATGAGTAATGATGAATAAAATCACCACGGTTCAGCACCTTTTGGAAATACAAAAACACCCAGTTTGATCTCTAGAATCAATGGGTACATTGCTGCACTACCCTGACCATCATAGTTAAGCCAAGTGAACCATGTTAAACACGATTAAATAAGATAAGCTTATTTAACTAAGTTAAATATGACTAAGCAGGTTCAACAAGAAAAGTTAAGTATGACTGAGCTATCCTAATAATCTAGTTAAACTTGGATAAACATGATTAACCAAGATAAGCATGATTAAACAAGTTAAATATGAATAACCCACATAAGCATGATTAAATAAGTTAAACATGATTAAGAAAGTTAAGTACGAGTAAATTCGTTAAGCTAATAAGTTAAGAATTATTAAACTGTTTAAGCAAGGAGGATAAGCCTGCTTAAGCTGTTAAGCAAAAAGGCTAAACATGATGAAGTTATTTAAGCATGAAACTTATGAAGATAATTACGAAGATGTTTGGTAAAAAGCCTAAGTTTTCTATGGTTTTAGTGAATCAAATAGATATTCATTTGAATTCAGTACAATAAGGGAAACATCTATGAATATGAAATTATGAATAACGTGATCCTGTAAAGAAAGGATAAATTCATGTGAAGTGACCAGTCCTGAACCCTAAAGTGCTTCTGAACCCTGCAACCCGTGTTTGATACGATATGTGGGTTCACGCCAAGAATTGCTTCGAAACATATGAAGGAGGCAACAAAAGAAGTCGAGCTAGAAGAAGAAACTGATGGGAAGGAATTTTAATTAGATCCCCATCATCAGATTCCGATCTCGAGGTCAAATTTTTTACCATGCTGACATCATTGTTATGTCATCATGGTGTCAGCGGCCTCTTGGATGATGTCAGCACAGTGCTCCTACACGATGCCCTTGATCTTTGCTCCAATACCAACTTAAAATAGTTAGGATTGGATTAGGGTTAGGGTTAGTCGAAGGAGAAAGAGAATGAAGAAGAAGAAGAAAAGGGATGGAGCAATTAGGATTATGAGTTGTGTCTCATACCCAATTGTCATTAATATTTATGGCCTACTTACAAACAGTTATTTGCAGCCACATTAATCTACACACACCCACATTTACATAAGAGTAACAAACACACACTACTACTGACACACAAACACTAACAATGTAAGAGGGAGATGGTTCAGGGACTTTTACTATCATTGGCAACTTCAGCATCAAAAATGCACAATTTGAGGGGGAGTGTGATATAATATTTTATGAGATGTGTGTTAGTGAGTGACACTGGATACACTAGTAAAAGAGGTATGCATAGTTTAGTCCCACATTGGGGAGAAATGTAATAGGAGTCTATGCTGTCCACTATGTAAAAGGCTTGTGCCTTGTACCTTGAATTACCATGAATGGAAGAAATGTACTCTTCTATTCTCTCTCTCTCTCTCTCTCTCTCTCTCTCTCTCTCTCTCTGATAATCCCTCTACGGGTATTTTCTCATCTTTAGTTATTTGCCTTTAAATTTCTACATTACAATCAATAAATTCACTTGGTAATATTCTAAACGAGCAAGAGCCTCTGCACCTTGTGCTACATGCATCATCACTTATCTACATTTCATGTGGTATGCAACTCCATAAATACCGAACAGATGGTGCACATGGAATCATATAGATAGGATTATAATGCCCAAAAATTGATTTTTTGAATGATCTCTACCATCCAAACAAATGGACAGCAATCCACATTAATGAACTAATGTGGTCATATTAGATAGTTTGAATCCTCCAGTGAACCTGGTGTTTGGGCCGAATCCCATCTAGACAATGGTCTGCCACTTGGGGATCTAGGATTTGTGAGGATAAATGTCATGTGTACAAAATTTGATGACCTGTGAAACATAGGTGGTGAACGGGGTTGTGAACCTAATACCGACTCTAATATGAACTCTGACAAACCCTAAAAGTTAATGTTGGAAGCGTGATGGAAAATTCATACACATACCAAGTATTATTGGCATGAGAACTTAAATATAAAGTTAAATCAGTTGACACATTCAAGCATATTATTAGGAACTAAACTGCTAAATACTTGAGACTGTCACCTGGAAGTTATCAAATGACCGTAGGGGAATGTTATCGTCAAACTGCTGCATCGCTTCCCATGGTCCATCACCCACACCAACCAAAATAACAGAGAGTGGATATCGACTGAATAAATTAAATGTTTCAGAATAAGTAATTAACGAAAACATAGTTCTAGAAGATGAAAAAAACTTTATTGTCTTACCTAGCAGCAACTATAGCGTTTATAGTTGCATTCTCTTGGGGACTAAAACTTCCAGGCCGTGAGTCAACCTATGGGTAGTCATTGAAGAAGATTGTCAACAGAAATAAGTTTCAGATAAGCCATTTTTTTAAGACAAACATTTTCAAACCTGCCCATCAGCAATGATGACAAGGACATGGTACTGCCAATTGCTTCTCTCCACAATGTCAATTGATGTCTCAATGACTGGAGCAAATGAGGTTGGACCTGAACATACAGCTCATGAAAAATATATGAATATGGAGAATGTCAGAAATATTAAAATTTTATAAATATGTGAAGAATGATTATATCCAAACATGTCCATCAAAATATCATACAAAGCTTAAATAGACGAATAGCATCCCTTTTTTTTTTCTTTGTTCTTTTTTTTTGATAACAAAATTTATTGCCAATACAGAAAAGAAAAGAAACATACAAAATAAAGGCTAAATCAGATAGTCTACATAAGGATATGGCTTGGATTCATGATGTATTTCTGATTGCTCCCTCTTTTGCAAGTGAGTCTGCTCCACATTCATTTCGTGAGGAATATGTGACAACAAAGCATGAGCGCTACAAGCTCTCTCTTGATCAAACACAGAAAACAGTCTCCATAGGATATTGGCATTAGTTTTCAGCCATGCAAAGGCCTAGCTCAAGTCACCTTCAATGAATACATTGTTAGCAGTTAATACCCAACCTGCAGACAATCTGAATCCTTCCAAAAGCAGCACAAAGCTAGTTTCAACCTTATCACATGTCCCAATTGATTCTGAGAACCTAGCAATGACACTGCCATCTGAGACTCTGAGAAGTTCTCTGATATCTAGTTACCTGCTACTGGATTTCCAAAGGAACAGCCATTGAAGTTCAGCTTCAATACCCCTGTGGAGTCATCTATTTAGCGGTTTTTTTAAATTTAAATATTCCACTTTTAAAACTTTCGATTCAATACTTACTCAAGTCATCCGTTCTTGGAATTTGAAAGATTTCAGTGCCATAACCTAGGAAATAATGTGCGGATTCTATGCAGGCATTTAGACACTGCACTGCATTCCCTCCATTAAAGATTCTCTCCTGCCATAAACTCTAAACAATTGCAAGTAGAAAAATAAACCACAGATTTTTGGTACTTTTCCTAAATCGGCCATCTCCCCAACCTCCAATTATGTCCCCAACAGAAATAGCATCACCCAGAAAGAAGCTGATGCTTCTGGATCTGATTCTTCTGATGTTTTCTTCTGCTGAGATATCTGTTGTAGAGCCTCCATATGATCTATTTGCTCTTCGCGCTGAGCTTACGTGGACGTCTTCAGGTTCCACAACCTACTTTGACTCCTGCACCAAGTGCCTCATCCGCCTATACTAGGGCTGTCAACAGGTTGGATCAGATCAAATTTTGACTGCCCATTAGGAAAGTCGCAAATGCCCGACCCAACCCGATGGTGCACTAAAGCCGACCCGAGAACCTGACCTGACCTAAAAAAACCCTCCTATTTTTGTTTACATATAAAATATCGGGTCGGGTCACCCGACCAGATACGGTAAATACCTGACCCGAGCCAACCCAACCCAACAAAACCTTTCGGTCGACCCGACCTGATACGGAAAATACCTCACCTGAGCCGACCCAACCCGACAAAACCTTTTGGTCGACCCGACCAGACGGGTCACGTTTATGTAACCGACCTGATAAAATATCGGGTCGGGTTGGGTATGGGGTCGACCTGATCCGTTGACAGCCTAGCCTATACTACAACTATATCCACATCATCTGCTTCTCCCTGGATCATTGATTCAGGTGCTTTTGATCATATAACGAGTGAATCTCCTTTAATCTCATCCATTTTCGACTTTCATCTCCTAGGTAGGTATGTACTGCTGATGGTTCTTTTACCCTTGTATCTAGTCAGGATAGGATTCCCTTGTTAGTTGATCATACTTTTTCCCATACGAGGCATGGTCCAAATTTTAACACCAATTTATTATCTGTTAGTAGACTTACAAAGTCTCCAAACTGTGAAATTCTTCCCTAATTATTGTTATCCCTCTTCCAATTTGAAAGAAGCCCCTTTCTCCTGGATGTTGGCCCTCCCTCCGCCGATTCCTTCACCGCTACCAGAAACTCGGTCCATCACACCTCCAATAAATTGTTTCATATCAAGTTGCAATGCTGGTCAGAGTGGTCTCCAGCACTGGTAGAGACAGATTTTATCACAAGCCTTCCAATGTGGAGAAACAACTTTCGGCATTATGGTATTACGTAGAAAATACTCAAGAAATTATTCGAAATTAATTATTTCATCTTGTCATGCCATGTCAAAAAAAACGTGCAAGTTAAAGTAAGCTTACCATGAACAATATCATCAGTTGACAAAAAATATTCAAATTTCAACCAATATAATTTTAAACCTGTAAACAGTGGGATACAATGAGAATAATATGGCCACTCAAATCACAATTGCAGGGAAATAAGTACAGAAAATTAAATTTTTTGGTAAAGCATTTGAGCTCCACGCTCCCTATTAACTGATTTAGTAAATACATAAAAGACAATAAAAAGGGGGAAAAAAGTAACGAACCTGACAACTTCAAACGTGGAACAATTTCTCTGTACCGTGTAAGAGCCTCCTCAAAACCATGGCAATAGCGATGATCAGAAAAAAAGCTGAATACATGTTGATCGTGAGTAGATGCTACAGAAGAAAAGAAAAATTGATAACTAGCTCAAAGGAAGTAACATCATTTCTGAAACAAGTAAAATTACAGAAGAGCTCTAACCATCACCAAATCCAAAGCAAGGTATCAAATTGTCCTCGTCAAAAGGAGACAATGTACGCCCGATTATGGAAATGGCCTGCTCGTATGGGTTAGGTGTCTCACCAATTGCATGAAGGCTTCTCCTATTAAATGAATACTTACCTACAATCATTAAAGGATAATGTGTTTCCTCAACTAGTATGAAAAACAATTGTTCAATCCATTAAAATACAAATATGAACTTGTGTCTACTAATATATGATACAACCTGTCCACTCATTGCTTTTTGTAAAATCGATACCAAGAATTAAGTTTGATGACTCAAGGCCAGAATCTCTCAATGCAGAAATAACCTGAAGATAGAATTAAGTCAGACATTTTTTTCCTGAACATAACTACATGTGTCATCATATTTCAGACGTATGGTATTACCAGATGAGCTCATATAAAGGGACAAGAAATGCAAATCACATAAGAATTACTCATGCACCATTTTAACGGGCAACTTATTGACAGGCATTGGCACCAATAAATAGGTACAAGCTCACTTTAGGAATAACCTATGGTTGTTTTGAATATATTTTAGTGATAAAATATCCTTAAAAATCTGATAGTGGGTATATGGTAACTGAATCAATACATGCACACCTCTCTACTACAGTAAAATCCATTGTTAGAAAGATTTGTTAACGCTTCGACAGAAGCACCTAGTGAACCTAGCTTGTACTGCAATTTGTTTCCGATTATATGTGCAACTCTTTATTCAATTTTTATTGAAATGCATGGAACTGATTTATCACATTATCTTTACAATATGCATGATCAAAGTTGGAGTTTTTTCAAGCCATTGGCGTATCATAGAGACAATATATGGAAATTAGATTCTAGGTTTTTTTTTTTTTTTTTTGATCGGTAAAGGTGTAGTATATTGAGCAGCAGCGAGAAGCTGACAAAACCAAGTACAACGACCAAAGAGACCGTAGAACATTGAGCAACAGGGAAACAAAATAGACTAAACAGAAACAAAGCAGCTGGTCAGCTGCGCCCATCCTAACCCGGGTCCCACATAGGGGTTTCCTCTCTAATTCCATTACCCCCTCGAGCAACCCATAAACACATGAGGTCTTTGACGGATTTCAGAATCATCCCCACAGGCCTACGTTTTCTTTCGAAAATGCACGTATTCCTTTCAATCCAAATGCTCCAAACTACCGCAAAGTAACTGGCCTTCTAGAATTCCCCCGGCTGACCCTCCCACTTGACCGTTGACCACGCCAAAAACTGCTGGTAGGGGGATGCAGAGTTAACCCAGTGCATCTCAAATGACTTAAGGATGATCCCCCATATCTTATGGGCGACCCAGCAGTGCAGGAAAAGATGCGATGCTGATTCCTCTGCTTGGAGGCACATTGCGCAGCGGTTAGTCATATCTTTCCTCCTCCGAATCAGCTGGTCGATCGTGATAATTTTACCTTTGAATAGCGTCCACGCAAAAAATTGACCTTGGGGGGAATGGCTGCCTTCCACTGCCAAGCCCCGTCGAATTTGACTAAAGGTCGGTTCGCCAGCATCCAAAAGAATGACCCGACGCTGAAAATTCCATACTTACTAGGGCACCAGATCCGAGAATCTCCTCTATGAGGATTTCTCCTCATCCCATACAGCAGGGCCAGCAGCCGCGAGAAATGTTCCACCTCCTCATCTCGAAGGAGCCTACGAGTGCCCATGTCCCACAGAACCCCCCCCCCCCCCCTCGGAATCAGAGAAGAAGTTGGCGATCACCCCATGAGGATTTCTCGAAATGTTGAAAATCGCCGGGAAATAAGTTTTGAAGGGACCGCTCTCCGCCCTCCCATAACCGAATCCGCGTCCCGTAGCCCCAGCTGAACCGGATTCATCTGGCGTAATACTCCCAAGTACTACAAACCGCTTTCCACCATGCTGAGTAGTCGCACCTAACGGTGACGTTAATCCCCCAACCACCGGCACCTTGTCTATACTTCTCCGCCAACACAGTCCGCCATAGACCGTCCCTTTCTTCTTTGAGACAAGCGCGCCAAAACCATTTTCCCAAAAGCGCTATATTTACCCACCACAGATTTCGAATGCCCAGCCCACCGCAACTAATCGGGAGCTGGCAAGTGTCCCAATTCTAGGTTCTTTTTCCCATAGGTTTCAAAATTTCCTTCAGTAAAGTCTTTAACATTCTAACTGTATGTTCTGCAAATCTTTCAAGGGGAAGTGTCAACTTAATCAATATTTTATTATACATGTCATACTCTTGTGGGCACATTATAGCAAGGGTTTATATTATGATTTTTTGTTGCAATCATCTAAGTGTATTTTATCTTTTGCCCCTTCCTTGCAATCCTGTATAACCAAATGTGAGGCTCATATTAAATGAACAATTCATTCTCTCTTTTCTCTTTGCAATGACCAAGAAAATCTTAGCTACTTACAGTTTGCTTATAGTCTGCGATTTTTTTAGTTTCAAGATACTTTTTTACCAAAACTAACATAGTAGCAACAACTGACCATTGACTATTTTTGAAATGGCATAGATGAAAACCTTATGGTAGAATGAATCTAACCATGAAAAATGGCCATTAAGGATGAAGTAAGCACTCCTTCGAACCTTCAAAAAATGAAATTACAAGTACCACGCAAGCAAATAATTTCTAGGGTTTCAAAAGGAACTCCCAAAGCATGCGTGGTTGGCTTATCCGTACCATATACTTACCAATCAAAACATCAAAGCTTGGCAACTGTCTGCAGAGGCATCATGTGTACATGCGTGTCTTGATTGGTAAGTGTAATTTTTCTCATATCTGCTTCTTCTATTTTTTCCTAGATCCATTTTTCAGTCTGGCAACTATGGTCTGCACAGGAAAACATCCCAAACAGAACCCAAATCGAGGTCAAGACAGGACACAGGACATCAGCAATAAGCTGGACACACTTAGCTCGCAACTTCGCAGTTTCCCAATCAGTAAATTCCACAGAAGTAAAAGCCCACAAAATAATGTCTTCAAGAATACTGCTTTGAACCTGCCGCACAGTCCTTTGCCCTTAATATTCTTGCATTGCTCTCTTATGCCATGAGGCACCAAAGAAAGAGGTGATTTACCGATTTGAAATTGCTATTGCACATGAAGCATTTGTTTGGCATGCTTTTACCTTGTTTATGAAAGTGTCCACCATCAAAATTCTTTCCCCAGCTGCACGCCATACAAAAAACTTTACTCTTATACGAATCTTCATCTTCTACATACAAGTCCATGCCTGAAAGATTAGATGATGTCTACTCATGAAGTTAAAGAACGATTAAACTGAGGACCTTAACCTGTGAGCAGTCCATCTTCTGCTGTCCTAGGATTCTTCCTCTTTAAGGTTGCATCTTAGCTGGATATCCCAAACCATACCGTTATGATCTTCCACAGTATACCCCTAACTATAGCACATTTGTTTCTGGGTAGGTTATAGATACTTTTAAATCTGCCCATTAACTGATACACTCCAATCCAACAATCAGATCAAAACAGGATTTTATCCCCATCTTCGACCTCAAGGTCAGTGCAGCTACTAAACAGATTTGACTCTAGAACCCCTTTCCACCAATCAAGAACATCAAACTTCCAGAATCCATCTCTGCCTGTCCCATATTAGTGAAAGCACATTTCTTTTTTCCCCTAGTTGCCACAACCATTTCCCCATTAATGCATGGCTCATTTCTTTGATTGGTCTAATGCCAAGACCGTCATCCTTGATACGAAGAGAGAGGTAGTCCCAAATTTACCAAGTGATAGGTCTCTCTATTCTGCCACTCCAAAGGAATCATCTTTTAATTATTTCAATTCTATTGGATACACTCCTTGGGGATTGGAACATGGGTAGGAGAAACATTGGATGATTTGCAACAATCGCTCTAATTAGGGTGAGTCTCCCATCCAGTGAAAGGAATTTCCCTTCCAACGTAGCTAGCCTTGCTCCACTTTTCCAAAACCAGATCCCAGGACACCTTGTGGGGATTACCTAGTGTTTTAAATAAAACTTGAGGCATAACCTTCGAGGAATGCCTCAAGGCATACCATTGACGCGTAATACTCCTGAGGCGTACTTGAGGTGTAATGAGGCGCAGTAAGGCGTATGTGAGGCACGGTGAGGCTTAAGCCTCACATAAATCTTTATTTTTTCACTACTTTATCCTCATATTTCTTACAAATTTACCTTTTTTTACAAGTTTACCCTTTTAAAGGATTATTATGGGATGAAATAGGGTACGCTTACCGTAGTTAATGTTTAATAACTTAAAAACTATTACTTGCTAATGAGAAAGGTATCAATGAGCGGTTGAACTTCAATTTGTATTGTATGAGTATGAGTCATGACTTGAGACTTATATAGAACAGACATTTGCCATCTTGAGTATGTTTTGATTTTGAACTCTTCTTTTGTCAAGGGTAAATAATTGTGCACTTATATCTCTCATTGTATTTGCGCAATGAATATTGATTGGTTTATGATTAGAAAGTTGTTCGTTATTTTTTCTTATATGTTTTCTAATTTATTTATCATTTTTTATGAATCATATTTATATTTTTAAACTTATTATATTTTTCAACTCTAAAATTTAAAAATTGTGAGGCCTACACCTCGCCTCGCCGGAGGGCTGAGCGCTATGCCTTCGCCTATCACCTTTCACCTTTAAAAACATTGGGTTTACCCATACATAAAGGAAGCTCAAGGTATATAGAGGTCAAGGATCCCCAACATGCCCAGACTTCCCGCCGGGATGGCCACCTCAATGTCTTCCAGACAAATAGCCATAAGTTTTTTTTTGGGTCGGTAAAATAAATTTTCATTAAGCAATAGAAGGGAATATACAAAAATATATATATAATTAAGAAACAAGGGTAAGATCAAGGTTCCAACTTCGAAAAACCACCTTAACTTCTTCAGTGTCTGTGCCTTTCAAATTGTGTCCTTTAAAACGGTTTTTGATATCACTACTAATTCTCATAAAGATGTTTCTCTTATGAGTGACTTCACCTTTGAAGATCCACTTATTTCTCTCTTGCCAAATATGCCATACTGCTGCTGCAAAGCAAGTACATTTCAAGGTAGAGGTGAGTCTTTCACCTTTCACTTCATTTTGAAGATGGGCTAAATCACCGCCATAGGAGTTAGAAGTAGTGCTCCGCATATGTAGTCTTCCAAAGATTGATTTCCAAATCGAAGATGAGTATGAAATATGAACATTTAAAGACTAAATGATCAAGGGTTTCAGAGTCGCTCCAACATAGAACACATCTTGAAGAAAGTTGATAACCACGCTTCATAAGATTCTCAAGAGTTGGCAAATGATAGTTTATTGCAAGGCATGCACAAAAAAGCATGCTTTGGGATACGATAATGATGTCATATGACACTAGCCCAGTTCCCTTAGGTTCAATTGCTCGAACGGCTTTCCAAGCAAGCTTGAAGGTAAAATCTCCTTTATGAGAATTCTTCCAGATGATTTTATCTTCTTTCATATAATTGGGAAGGGGGTGTTGTGCGATCTCCTCAATAATGGATTGCATTCGATCCGTGGCCATAGAGGGAAAGACCCAATTGGTGCCATTAGAAATAGTGTTAACTGTAGCATCAATGGTAGAGCCAAATCGGTGAATAATTCTCTTCCCAAAGCGATTCACTAAAGGTCCTTTTTCAAACCAAGGATCAGTCCAAAGCTTGGTCTTGTCTCCCGAACCAATTATGAAGTGGATGTTGGATAAAAAATCATCCCTTGCACCCATGATACATCTCCAAGTCCATGAAGGATTGGAAGGGGACATATGAGTCCAAAGATCTCCGTTGCCAACATATTTAGCCAAAGACCATTGGCTCCATAAAATATTTTTGCTAGTGATAAGGTTCCATAAAAGGTTGTAGAGACCTGCCTTTTTCCAATCTTTGATGCATCTTAATCCTAGGCCACCTTCATCAAGAGGATAAAATGAAGGACCAATTGGCTTTATCAAAGGCTTTTTTAATGTCAATTTTGGCACATAAGTATTTTGGGCCCAAGTTTAGATGAAAATTTCTAGTGAGCTCATGAGAAAGGAGAATATTATCGAAAATATGTGTTCCTTTTATGAATGCAGATTGAGCATTGCTAAGGAGAAAAGGGAGGACATATGCGAGGCGATTCGATAAAATATTGGTAATAATTTTGCAAGCAAAATTACAAAGAAAAATTGGGCGAAATTTATCAAAGGTGTTTGCATTAGGAACTTCGCAGACCAATGTAATGAAAGTAGCATTATAGGATTTTAGGAGGTTATTTGAGTTGAAGTTTTTGACTGCCTTAACAATTTCATCCCCAACAATGTCCCAAAAGGAGATAAAGAATTATGCAGGATACCCATCTGGGCTAGGCGCTTTGTTCCTAGGGGCACTATGGATGACTAACGACTTCCTCCCTCTCAACCTCCCTAGTGAGGTGATTGGCTTGCGATTCAGAAAGGGTTCGGTGTAAAGGAATTAAAGGGGGGTCTAAAACAGGATCCGATGTAAGGATTTCTTGAAAGTAATTGACAGCATGGTTACCTAACTCATCGAGGTCCGAAATCTTAGAACCATCAGGCTTAAAAATTTCAGTGATATGATTTCTAGATATGTGAGAAGCAATGCTAGAATAAAAAAAAAATTGAGTTAGAATCACCTTGTTGGAGCCATTTAGTTTTAGCTTTCTGCATAGCAAGGATTCATCGAGCACAAGTTGCTTGTTAAGATTGGATAAGGCTTCCTTCTCTTCAAAAGCAAGCTAGGGATCCAATGGGGTACTTTGAATTTTCATTAGGATCTCACCAAGTTTGTCATTGGCAGCTTTCTACCGAGAATGGATGGATCCAAAGCTGTCGCGATTCCAGTTTTTATTTGCCTCCTTAGTGATCTTCAGCTTTTGTGCAACTTGGAACATGGGGTGACCTTGAATTGTGGTATGCCAAGCCTCTTCAATGATTTCACGAAAACCTTCTTGACCAATCCACCAATTGAAACTTGAAGGGCTTGGGCCCTCTACCAATGTGGTCAGATTGTCAGAAGCCTGAACATCATAGGTGAGTGGTTGGAAATGCCTGCAGCAGCATATTCAATGTGGCTTGGAGGTAATAGATTCGTCCAGAAGGGGTTGACCATAACTCTATCAAGACGGCATAGGATATGGCGATTTCCGGTAGAAAGAATTCTCCATGAGAAGAATTCAGATGCAGTCCTAAGATCACTGAGGTTGCAATCATTGATAAAACCATAAAATTCATTGAGTAAAGGAACGACTCTCCCGCCAATTTTCTCATGATGGTATCTGATTGTATTGAAATCTCCCACAAGGAATAGTTATAGAACCAGATAAATTTCTCAATGAATTCCATAAATTAGTTCTTCTTGAGCCAAATCTGGTATGCTTACTTGTAATTTTTCATTTGGTATACTCAACGGAATTTTGAGGATTCATTGATCTTGTGGGTCGAAAAAGCTCCAGGATTCCATAGGAGCCAAATTCTTCCATAAGAGCAGGACAGATAATTACGATCGAAGCTCCAATCCCTTCTGCTTTTTCTTTTAATTCTTTGAGAATTTTTCTCAATGATTTTGGTTTCTCAATGCCAATGAGATCGAGGTTTTTTTACACAATTAAGTCCTTAATGAAAATTTTGGCCAATTGCAACCACGAATATTCCAAATATTTGTCTGCTGGCCAAATACTTCTTCGTAATTTCATAATTTCATGACTCTTGGCATTGCATAATATAACAGTGTCTGAAGATGTGTGATTGGCGGGCCCAATCTAGATAGAGGGAATCTAGAAATTATCCCCAAAGCAGCAGCCCCCTCTATCAGTTTGCTTAGATCATCGCCAACAATATCAAAGAGTAAGGGGGATAAAGGATCCCTTGTCTTAAACCACTAGAGTTACTAAAATAACCATTTGGCGATCTATTCATTAGAATTGCAAACTTCGAGGAGTAGCACCCCTTCATCCATTTACCCCAAAACCAAGCCTAGATTACATATAATCTAGAAAGCTCTATTCACTCTATCATAAGCCTTTTCCATGTCCAACTTGCAAATCCCACTTTGAGAATTTAAATTTGTCTCAAGTGGGTGCATTCATGTGCGAGCACAAACCCCATCACGAATTCGTCTACCTAAACGAACCCAAACTGAGTAGGACATATAATCTTCATTACAAGCTTTACCAATTGGCCAAAATTTTTATATAGGCTGCCCACTAAGCTGACTGGTCTGAAATCTCCAACAAGGTCTACTCCATTTTTCTTCAGAATTAAGAGTACTAAAAGTTTCATTTTCCATCTTACCCAAATTCCCATCATCTTGAAACCCAAAGAAAATTCAAAGTGAATCATAATGGATGACTAGATATAACTTCTAGTAGAAGGCTACAATAAAATCGCCAGGTCCAGGAAACCGATCCCCACTATTTTCAAAATTAGCTTTTTTGATCTCATCTTCAAAGTTTCGAGCGAGAAATTCGTTATCCATACTATCAAGGGAGTTCAACTAAAGATCATCTAGCACTGGTCTAATCCACCCTCATCCCCATATAAATCCTGGAAGTGCTTCACAAAAGTAGCTCTAATATTCTCTTTTGATGAGCTGCGGTGACCAGTAACCATAAGTTGATGAATATTGTTATTCCTCTTTCTAGTAGTAGCAATATCGTGGAAGTATCTGGTATTTAAATCACCTTCTATGATCCACCTTACATGGAAGTGTTGCCTTTTGATTTATTGATAACAAAGATTATATTAATAAAAAAAAGAAAGTGCAAAGGAGACCAAAGAAAGAAAAGTATAAGTGACGCGGGACGATAACCCTAAAATGCGTGATTATGATTTTATGCGATTTTGCTGAAATTAAATAAAATTAAATCAAACTTAATCTCAAAACTATCTTAAATACCTTAGGGTTCAGAGAATTTAGGTTGGTAGATCATGGAAGATTCAGTTAGGGTCCAGTCCGATGCGCAAGTACTATTAGAATTGAGGCGAGATCGGCCTAGAGATAGAACTCTAGCTTTTTTCAGGCTTGGGCGTTCGTCTTCGATCCGACATAGATTCGCAGGCTCTAACTAGGGCTTTGAAAATAGGTGTATGGTTCTGTAATGGGCTTATGGTTTGATTTATGGCTTAGAAAAGGGTTTTGGGCTCTGTTTGTTTTGGGATTCGGAAAGGAATTTATGGTTTTAGGGATCAAGAAATCAATAGGTTAAGATGTAGAAAAAAACAAGCAGAGATCAATAAGGCAAAAGATTCAAAGAAGACGGTGATAGATAATAGAGAAAATAACAATGGCTTTTGGGAATCACTCACACCAAACCCATCTTAGGCAAAGAATATTTAAGCATAAAAACATTCAAAATATTCAAATAACATATTAAAAAGTCTTTACAAGCCTCAATATATAGGCTACCAATAATTAAATTCGAAATAAAGAGTCCTAATACAAATAAAATACTAAAAAGAAAATTTTCGCAACAAAAAACTCAAAGACGTCTCAGTAATTATGCCACAGACGTCCGTGACCTACACAGACGATGAGGGGGAAAATCACGTCATCGTCATCAGCTTCATCGTGAACAGTAATTTTAAAAATTTTTTTTTTTCTGAAGTTGACATTCTGTTGCGGTTCAACTTCAATGCTCTCGATTTGACGTTCCCCGTCAATAAGGAAGCATACCAGAAAGGTAGAGAGAATCTACCTGTAAAGAGCTCTCACCCAAGAAAAACCTCGGGACCCAAGACATTGCAAGCATCCAAAGACCCGAGAGCAAGGCTATGAAAAGACGGATCAGGAGTGTGGGAGGCAGAAAAGGGGTGGGGTAAAGGCCAGAGATCCAGGGGGAAATGGACTACCCGGTAAGCAGCACGTGATCCCATTTTTGGACAAAAAAGTCATCATCAAGGTCCAGTTGCAGAAGCGCCCAAAGCAGCTGAAGACCCTTCTATTTTTTTCTCGCCAAATGACCCATATAACTGCGTACAGGATCCTCTGGCAAGTGGTGTCCATGCTCTCTAAGCTAATGACCTGACACATGCCCTGCCACTGCCACAACAAAAGATGCCATTCGGGAAAACCCAAGTTAGACCCAAAATTCCGAGGACTGCTCCCCATACAAAGTGAAAGAAGGGGTAATGGATGAGGGTGTGCAAAATGGCCTCCTTTCCAGTCATACATAGGAGGCACTGGTTACAGATGGTGATACCTCTTCTTCTAAAATGGTCACAGGTGATAATTCTTCCCCAAGGGGCGGACCAAGCATCGAATTTAATTTTAGGAGGAATCTTGAAATTCCATAATTGGAGCCATCTCGGTCTATCTCCTCTCCGATCATGGGATGCTCGACACTTTTGTAGAAAGTCATAAAAGCTCCTAACCGAGAACCTGTTGTTTCATCTCCTATTGTCTATGCGCAAGAGATTGGGCATAGTCGCGAGAAGGACTTGGAACAGCATAATGTACTCATCAAGCTCCTCATCTTTCAAACTCCTTGTCGTGGTAACATTCCATGTAAAGGCCCCCTTTCTCTATTAGGAGATCGAACTAACCGATGCATCCTTTATAGCTGCAATGTTATATATGTGACGCGGGACAAAACCCTAGACCATGTGAATGATAATGAAATGATTATCTTGCCAAAATTAAACTAAATTAATTAAACAATAAATCACACAAACGATCGTGATACCTTAGAATTTCGCAGATTTTCGTTGATGATCAAGTCGAGTCGGGTAGGGTCCAATCCGTGCGCTAGATCCGTTAGTCTCGCGGAAGGAGGATCCTAGAGTTAGAACTCTAGCCGCTTCTAGATTAGGGCGCTCGCTCGTGGTTCAATAATGGAATCGCTGGTTTCTCAGGGGGTTTAAATGTGTAATGGTTTAATGGCTTAGGTGAGATATGGGGTTATTGAATCGGGTCGATTAAACGATTCAGATGAAAGCTAGGGTTTATGATTTTGGAATATTTGAAAAGAGTAATGGCTGAATTTGGGATTTATGGAAACAAAAATCAAGCAGTGAATAGATAGCAAAAGACAAGGATACAAGATAAAATTATGGGCATCGCACCCTTGGCCTCACACCTCTTGGGAAGAAGAATCACTCTATAACAAGGGCTCATCTCATGCAGAAGCAACATAGCTTTCATTCATTAATCAAAACTAATTACATTGTTTATTTAGAGACTTTATATAGGAGGCCTCACAAAAGAAAACTCAAACAAATACTAAAAAAAAGATAAGTATGCCCCTAAAATGACTTTCGTATTTTGGCGGAGCTCTATTTCGCGAAAACTCGATCGATCGATGTGAAGCTTCGATCGATTGAGTAAATATATATACATGGTTGTCAAGGCCTTGCTATAGCCTCGCTATGGCGAATGGCGATGGGAAACGCCATATATAACCAAATAGCCATGATGGCTAAATAGTGATGCCATGGCGTCGCCATAGCGGAATAGCATTATGGCGTCGCTATACACGCTATTTTATATTTTGGATAATAATGTATAATACTTGTAAGTTATGATATTTTTATAATATATAAGTTACAAAAGCTAACTTATAAGTCATAAAACCTCTACTTATAAGTTAGACTCTTTCTCTTGACTACCAACCAAGTATTTGAAAACCTTAGCGTCGGCAGCACTACCGTATTTGTACTTAATATTTCATATTTTTTAATATTCTATATTTGTTGATGTTTCATATTTATTTATTTATACTTACCATGCTGCAAATTTGTTGATGTTCCATATTTGATTTGTATTTATTGATATTTGTTTACTCTTAAAACATGAAATTCTCAATATTATAATCAAAGTATGATGCTTTAGTAGTTGAATTTTTTTCTTATATAAAAAACATATATAAAAAAAATACTACTAATTAATAGATAAGATACTTTTTTTAAAAAAATTACAATAACAAATAGCCTCGCCTTGGCTTCACTAGGGCCATGCCATAGCATAGTGAGTTTCTTCGCCATGACCTCGCCACACTGCCTTAACTACCTTGTATATATATATATATATATATATATATATATATATATATATATATATATATATTGTTGCGCACAAGCATACAAACTAACCAACGATCTCACGATGAACGATCAAATAATAACGCAAAACAGAAGAAAATCAGCCACAAACACACAAGAGACAATATTTACGTGGTTCAACAATATGCCTACGTCCACGGGCAGTGATAATCCACTATATTGATGATTACACAAGAATATAAGAACACTCAAGCCTCACCAAAGCTCTCAAACCCTAGATAGGTTTTCCAAAGCTTTACTATAATATCTCAATCTCACAAAGGCTCTCTAATTCGTCCATGAACTTTCCCTTTATATAGAAGTCCCAAATCCTACTTCTAACCCAAGAGAAACTGCTCAAATCCCAAGTCTGCACGTAACTCAGCCGTCACGGGTCGCTCGAGCGACTAACACCCATAAGTTTAACCTTTGAGTCGTGCCCCGGTCGCTCGAGCGACTAACACCCGAAAAAACGCCTTCGTTTAGTGACCATCTCGCTCAAGCGACTTAATAAGTTAGAGTCAATGACAACGATTCTCCACCTGGCTCTAAGCTTCACCATGTACTCCTTTTCCGATCATCGCTATACTCATATCACCGCTGTCACCAGCACCCCTAGGGCGCTCAAACTTGCTGAACATTGATCAAATCCAAATAATGTTTAGACTTAACCACTGGTACCACCTTTGTCATCATATCCTTAGGATTGTCCTTCGTACTCACCTTTTTTAAAGATATCTCACCATCTTCGATTATTTTCTGTAGGAAGTGATAGCCCTTTGCTACCAACCGTGCCTTGTACTTTACACCACTACTATATGGAGAACCCTCTTTCTTCTTATAAACCCACTTGTACCCAATCGCTCCCTTTCCCTTAGGTAACTCTGTCAGTTCCCAAGTTTGATTCTTGTAAAGAGAATCCATCTCTTCACTCATTGCGATCTTCCATTCCCGTGCACATCTACCATTGATTGCATCCTTGAATGAAGACGGACGACTCATTGCCATCCAAAGTCAATGCGTAGGTGACCATATCCTCATAACCGTAGCGAATTGGTGCTCCAACATTCCTTTTAGGTCTTCCACCTGCTAAGGATTGTTCTGGCTCTCTCAACTGTTTCTACACTTTTCTCTGATGTAATAACTGTAGGAGTTTCTAACTCCACCTCAAACTGATCTTTCGCCACCTCTTCTACAATTTTCACCGTAACCTGTATCCTTTCACATCATTTGCATACCCTAAGAAAATCGCTTTCTTAGCCCTTGGGTCAATTTTATTATCTCTGACATGATAGTAAGCTGCGCAACCAAAAACCCTCAATGCACTATAATCTGCAGGCTTCCCTGATCTCATCTCAATCGGAGTCTTACATTCTATTGCTGTAAACGGTGATCTATTTACTAGATAGCACGTTGTACTAACTGCCTCGACCCAGAACTCTACCCAATCCCGCATTAGATAACATACATATTGCCTTTTCAAGTAGAGGTTTGTTCATACATTCTACTACCCCATTTTATTGCGTTGTATTCCTCACCGTGAAGTGCCTAGCAATACCGTTCTCTTCACAGAACTCCTGGAACTGTTCACTGGTATACTCACCACCATTATCGGTTCTCAACCGCTTGACCTTCCTTGCAGTCTGGTTTTCAAACAGTATTTTCCACCTCTTGAAGATTTCCAACACCACATCCTTACTCTCCATCATGTAGATCCATACATACTAAGAATAATCATCGATGAAGGAGACGAAGTACCTAGCACCACCTTTAGGAGGAACCTTTGAAGGCCCCCATACATCTGAATGTCTATAGTCCAGTGTGCCTTTCGTAGTGTGAACCGCTATGTTAAACTTAACCTTGCACTGTTTCCCGAAGACACAATGCTCACAAAAGTAAACTTTTTCGGCCTTTACACCTTTCAACAAGCCCTGCTTGCTCAACTCTGTCATCCATCTTTCTGACATGTGCCCTAGGCGCATGCGCCATAACTGTGTAGAGGACAAACCTTATCATCTGACGTAGATACTGCTGCTCCACCTGTCACTGTACTTCCTGATAGAAAGTAAAGGTTCCCGACCTTTTCCGCTTTCATCACTACCAGAGATCCCTTTGTCACCTTCAAAACTCCACCTTGAGCTGCAAACTTGAGCCTATTGAAGTCTAGCGTACTAGCGATATGAGGTTCTTCTTCAGTTCCGGAACATGGCGTATATCGGTCAATGTTCTCACAATTCATGGTGCATCTTTATTCTGATACTCCCCTTTCCAACTGTTTTACAAGTCATATTGTTACCTATCAAAACTGTTCCACCATCCACCTCTTTATAAGACGCGAACCAGTCCCTATATGGACACATGTGGTAGGAGCACCCTGAATCAAGTATCCATGCATTCTACAAGTATTTATTTGAAATCACTGATAACAAGTTTCCATCATTATCCAGAGCTTGTTTGGCTATACCAGCCTCATCAATGACCCCTTTCTGCTTCTTATCCTGAGCATCGTCCCTCTTTGTTTGTAACTGTGAACAATGCCTTCTGATGTGACCCTTTTCATGACACTTGTAGCATTCTACTGTCTTTCTGTTTTTGGATTTAGATCTGGACTTTAATCTACCTCTTCTAGAATGCGATCCTCTGCTCTCCTCTAACCAACAAGTCATCTACTTGTGTATCACTATCCGAACCTTTCTTCCTCATGTCGTTACAAAGCAGTGTCGCTGTAATCCACTCCAGTCCAATAGTATCATTCTCATAGAGCAGCGTAGTAACTAGGTGCTCATAGGAATCAGGGAGGGAAGACAAAAATAATAATCCTTTGTCTTCATCCTTAACCTCTTCTCTAACATTTAATAATTCAGATATTATTCTATTAAATTCATTAAGATGTTTGATGAGAGAAGTACTTGCCTTCATGTGCAACTGTACAGTTGCTTCTTGAGATATAGGCGACTTGTCAGAGATTTCATCATGTAGAAACTCTCCAATTTGGCCCATAGCGAGACCACCAAGTTCTCCCGCATTACGTTGTAGGTAATCTCCTTCGCTAGACATAGCCGAATCGTACTACCCGCCTGAAGTTCGAATTCTTCCCAATCACCATTGGACATATCTGCCTGCTTACCCGAAAGCCCTTTCAATGCCTTGTGCAACCCTTGTTGAATCAAGATATCTCGGACTTGTACTTGCCACAAGCAGAAATTGATCTTCCCGTCGAATTTCTCAACCTCGAACCTCGTATTTCGATACTTTTGCGAACTTCGATGCCATCTCTGATCGTAAAACAAAAACCTAATAGCTCTGATACCAATTTGTTGCGCATAAGCACACAAACTAACCAACGATCTCACGATGAACGATCAAATAATAATGCAAAACAGAAGAAAATTAACCACAAACACACAAGAGACAATATTTACGTGGTTCGGCAATATGCCTACGTCCACGGGCAGCGATAATCTACTATAATAATGATTACACAAGAATACAACACTTAAGCTTCACCAAAGCTCTCCTCAAAACCCTAGATAGGTTTTCCAAAGCTTTATAATGATATCTCAATCTCACAAAAGACTCTAATTTGTCCAGGAGCTTTACCTTTATATAGAAGTCTTGAATCCTACTTCTAACCCAAGAGAAACTGCTCAAATCCCGAGTCTGCACGTAAGTCATACGTCACGGGTCGTCGCGGGTCGCTCGAGCGAGGTCCAAAACGCTCGAGCGACTTACACCCGAAAAAACGCCTTCGTTTAGTGCCCATCTTGCTCGAGCGGATTCGATTCACGCTCGAGCGACTTAAAATTATAAATTTCGGGTCACAAATCAATCGATCAATCGACAATGGTACTCGATCGATTATATATATATATATATATATATATATATATATATATATATATATATATATATATATGAAATAGAACGTCGCCAAAATTTAATTTCCGTTGGTCGCAGTCGATCAATCAAAGCCTGGAATCGATCGATCGACTGGCGCATGCATCGGTTCTTCTTTATTCTTCGCTTGAAAATCTGTTGTGACCCAACTCCAAGGCTCTCGATCTTGGCGTCCCTAGTCAATATGCCCGGAAATTGATGCCTAAGGATGTTGTCACCAGTCCATGCGTCCTCCCAGAAGCTAATGTGAAGACCATCTTGACGTGGGACAAAACCCTAAACTACGTGAATGAATATGAAGTGAATATTTTGCCGAAATTAGACTAAACTAATTAAGCAAAAATCAATAAATAATCGCGATACCTTAAGGCTTATGGTTTTCCTCGTAGAAGATTGTGTAGATTTGGATATGGTCCAGTCTGTGCGCTAGATCCGTTAGCCTCGCGGAAGGAAGATCCTAAAGATAGAACTTTAGCCGCTTCCAGATTAGGGCGCTCGTAGTTCAATGATGGGATTGCTGGTTTTCTCCGGAGTTTTGATGCGAAATGGATTATGGTTAAGGTGAGGTTTAAGGTGTATTGAATCGGGTCGATTCGACAGTTCAGATAAAAGCTAGGGTTTTGATTTTCAGAATATTTGAAAGAGTAATGGCTGAATTTAGGGTTTATGGGAAACAAAATGAAAACAGAGAAAGATAAATCAAGGAGATAGAAAATGATAGATTGTGGGATTCGCACCCTTAGCTTTACACTAAACCCTTCTTGGGAAGAAGATTCACTCTTTGAAGAAACTCATCTCAAGTTTCAAAAGCAAAAAGCTCTTTCATTCAATAATAAAAAACTAATTACATTGTTTATTAAAAGACCTTATATAGGAGGCCTCTAAAACAAATACTAAAAAAAAGACAAGTATGCCCTAAAATTGATTTCTGTATTTTGGCGGAGCTTTGTTTCGCGAAAATTCGATCGATCGATGCGAAGCCTCGATCGAATATATATATATACGAAACAGAACATCGCCAAAATTTAAATCCCGCTAGTCACAATCGATCGATCGAAGCCTGGGGTTGATCGACTGTGCATTCCTTCATGTCCTCATTTATGTTCGACTCTGATTGTTGTTACGCCTGTGGCTCTGGTTTCCTTCCTGTTTCTTCCGCTATCGATACACTTGATATGGTCCATAACCGATGTCCACAATGTCGAGTTCACTAAGTCGGCGTCCTCGTCAACTCTCTCGGACTGAGAAGGCTTCATCACTAATGAAGCGGAGGTATGATATTGATTGAGCATGACTGGGTCGAGGCAACGAACTTCGTCTTCATGTATCCACACGTTCTTAGAGTCCGACTTGCCCATCCATTTCATCAAGTATTTTTGAAATCCCCCATCATGGGTGGAAACCACGTGATCATCCAAAATCCCTTTAATTACATCTTTCTGCTGCCTGCTTGGGGAATGAAGGAGTGCTAGCTGTAAGGGTGGGGTGGGTGTGTGGGTAGGGGTTAATTGGAACAGGTTGCAAGGAGGTGGGTTGAGCCCAGAGAAGGGACTAGGTCCTTCACATTAAATGTAGAGTTGATCCTTACATCCGGAGGAAACTCAAGGACGTAAGCATTAGGGCCACTCCTTGCCACAATTCTAAAAGGCTCAGCGCCACGGGCTTGGAGCTTTTTGGCGACTCCCTGATGGGAATCGTTCCGGCCTAATCCGAACCATGACATGATTACCTATTTGGAATTCCTTAAAACGCTTATGTGCATCCACCGATATTTTGTATTGCTGGAATTAATTTTCTGTCTAATTTCGGCATACAAATTGTGAATATGTTGTGCGAATGCAGCTGCGGACTCGGACACTCATTATGATGCATACATGGGTATTAAATCAAGTGGTGTTCTAGGCCTATGACCATGTACGACGTCAAACGGACTCATGCCTATGGACCTATTGGCAGAATTATTGTATGCGAACTCGGCTATTGGCAATGTAGAATCCCATGGCCTAATATGATCACCGACAACATAATGAAGGAGATTACCTAAGCTCCTATTGGTCGATTCCGTTTGGCCATCAGTTTGCGGATGATAGGCCGATGAGAACTGAAGCATGGTACCCATCATGTGCCACAAGGCTTTCCAAAAATAATTGGTGAACTTCACGTCCCTATCTTGGCATGATGGTTTTGGGTAACCCATGGAGATGCACAACCTCTCCGAAAAATAGCTTTGTGATATGAGCCGCAGGGTATGAAGTGGGACATTTTAGAAAGTCGGTCCACTACCACAAAAATGGAATCGTGCTTTCGCGGAGTCTTGGGGAGTACGAGCACGAAGTGCATGAAGATGTCTTGCCACGGGGTGTGTAGCACGGGTAATGGGGTGTACATGCCAGTATTTTGTCTACTTTGTTTGGCCACTTGGCATGTACGACATTGTTTCACAACCTAAGAAACATCTCTCATAAGGCTATAGGCTAGTAAAACCTATCCTCAGCAAGCGCAATGGTCTTGTTGCGCCCGAAATGTTCGGCAATCCCTCTGGCATGTAACTCCCAAATGAGAAAGTCATGCAATGAGGTACGAGGGATGCAGAGGCGATTTCCTTTGAACAGATACCCATCTTGCAGGGTATACTTGGAGTTAATGTTGTCCGGATTTTCAAGGAGGGCACTATATTCCACCCTAAAATCTGGCACTTGAGATAATCTTGTTTTAATTGCTCAAATCTGAATATCTCGGTGCTCATGGTGTGCAAAGTTGCCACTCGACGACTAAGTGCATCAGCCGCCTTGTTCTCAACACTGATCTTGTGATTCAATATGAATGTGAACCCTTGAAGGTACTCGACCCACGTCGTGTGCCTCGGGTTCAACTTTTTCTGGGAAGCAAGGAAGCGTAAGGCTTCATGGTCGGAAAATAGCACAAATTCTTGCGGTCTAAGGTAATGTTTCCAATACCAAAGAGATCTGACAACTGCGTAAAACTCCTTATCGTAGGTGGAGTATTTTTGTTTCGCCTCGTTAAGCTTTTCACTAAAGTAGGCCACAGGGTGACCCTCTTGGCTAAGCACTCTATTTATTCTTACACCCGATGCATCACATACTACTTCAAAGACTTTAGAAAAATCTAGTAGGCGCATAACGGGTGCAGTAGTCATTTTCTCTTTTATCTCGGCAAAGGCTCTCGTCACAGCTTTGCTCCACTAAAACTCCCCCTTTTTCATGCAATCGGTAATGGGAGTCATGATGGTGCTAAAGTTTTGGATGAAGCGACGATAGAATGTGGCCAAGATATGGAAGCTACAGACTTCATGAATATTCCTAGGTTCAGGCCACTCCACAATGGCCTTAACCTTCTCGGGGTCCGTAACCATCCCGTCGGTCGAGACAATGAATCCCAAGAAGACAACAGGTCGTTGCATCACTTCTTGAAATTCGCGTAGAGTTTCTCCCCCCTCAAGGTCTCGCAAACCAACCTATGGTGGATCAGGTGTTGTTCTTTGTCATGACTGTAAATCAATATGTCGTCAAAATACACGATAAGGAATTTGCCTAGGAATAGCCTTAACACTTGGGTCATGAGCCTTATGAATGTGCTTGGGGCATTAGATAGCTCAAAAGGCATGACCATCCACTCATAAAGACCATCTCTAGTCTTGAAGGCGGTTTTCCACTAATCATTCGGGCGGATTCGGACTTGATGGTAGCCACTCTTAAGGTCTATCTTCGAGAAGATAGTCGCACCAACCATCATATCCAGCATGTTATCAAGCCACGGTATGGGAAACTGATACTTAACCGTAATCTTATTGATTGTCCGGTTATTCACACACATGCACCAAGTACCATCTCTCTTAGGAGTGATTAGTGCAGGTACGACACAAAGGTTCAAACTTTCTTGGATGAACCCCTTCTGAAGGAGCTAATTGACTTGTCGAGTTAACTCAGTGCGTTCAACCGGATTCAACCTGTAATGGGGCAGGTTAGGTAGGGTAGATCCGGGAACCAAGTCTATGGCGTGTTGAATGTCACGCATGGGAGGGAGCTCATTGGACAAGTCTTCCGGGAAGACATCCGCGAATTCTTTCATGATTGGCTCAACCTCATTGGGGTACTCACTCACAGGTTCAGGAACACTCTCAACGGTGACGACAACGTACACCACGCTCTCATCTACCGACGCTTTCTTGACAACGTACACCCTTATAATTGAACATGCAAATGTTAGATTGACAAGAAAATGGTCACGTTCAAATCGTAGAGCCATGGCCTTCCTAAGATGATGTGGCCCACATCCATCGCACCATGTCGCACCACAAGGTGTTTGAATACGAACCCAATTGTATTGGTACGTGACACCTCTGAGACACGGGACTGGATGAGGAGTCAGCCCATGCGACATTGTATGGTCTCGGGTGGGCTTCGGGTGTAAGCCTTAAGCGGGTGACAGTGTGTTCTAACACCACGTTGGTGCAGCTTCCGCTATCCACGATAATCCTATAACTTTTTGTCCCACATGTGGTGAAGGTGTGAAAGATGTTCTCCCTTCGCCAATCCCTCCTTTTCATCTCGTTGAAGTTGTGCAAAGGCACACCTTACAACTAGAGCACGACCCATGTCATCACCTTCCTCATCACTAAGTGTGGCATTCGGAGGTGTGGCATTCAACTCAAAGATTTCTTCTTAAAAAACTCTCATTCTCATCTCCCTCTCATTCGATGAAGAGATTCCTTTGAGGGTCTCTCGTGGAGTATTGGACGACAAAGTGTTCCAATCCTTGGCATTTATAGCAATTGACTTGAGAACCACCCCTCGAGGATTCTCCTACCACACCTTTTCCTTTGTCAAACCGCCCATTAGTGGAAATGGATTGTGTGGGCTTGGGAGGTGGGATTCCCGCATTACCGATACGATGTTGACCGGTAGGAGGTTCGGGTCGTCTCACCGCCGTCATTTTCAAATATCGTTCAAGGTCCTGAACGATGGTGTAACATTGATCAAGAGTGACACGAGACGACACGCTAAAACCCTAATATGTGAATTTGGGATTAACTTTAGAATGAATTGAATAGCGGAAACATTCAAAATCATGCAACACATAAAATTAATTCAATGAAATTAATAAAACAATTAGCTTAATCCATTTTAGCGTTCGCATGCGTGAGAATTTTCCGATTTAGAAAAACGGCTCCGATGAGGGAACTCGAGTTTCGTTCTAGTTTAAGGTATCAATCGACAATCACAATATCGTCTCTTGACTCCTCGAGGATTTTAAATGACAGAAGGCTTAAAATAATTCAGTAAAAGGGGAACAATTTGGGATTTTGATTTTTATCAACGAAATTAAAGAAAGATAATACCTGACAACACCTAGAGAAAAGACAAAATAAAGGGATAGATTCCAAGGCTCCACACCAAGGGTTCCGAAGCTTCACATCACGGCTGTACGTCGGCTTCGCACCAAGTCGCATGAGAAATGATTGCTCACTCCTCAAGGTTTGAAGGATACACTCCCTCGGTTGAAAACTCTTCACAAGCTCTCTAGGGTTTGCACAAAAACAACTCTCTTTTCATGCAATAATCAATCAACTAATTAATAAAGTGTTTACAATGCCTTTATATAGGTTAAGAAAACCCTAAAACAACATAAAACTCGCAATAAAAGAGCCCTAAAATAATAAAAGACTAAAAATGACAATTTTCGTAATAAAAATAGAAATTCCCGCAAGTCCGTCATTGTGAGTCGTCCCACAGGTTGTGGGATCGTTCACAAGACGTAGGGACATGGGTCTGTTGCACTATTCACAGCGTGATGTTGTACTCTTCACAGCGCATTGTGGGACAACATACTATTGTGTCTTATTTTTTGCCTTCTCTTTTGATTTCCTCTTTATGCTTTCATCTGCCTTGTTTTGTTGGATGTCTCCATCAATACTCCCAGAGTGGGAAAAACTCATCTCCGATGAGTTAGGGAACACGGATGCCATACTTTGGAAGTTCAACTCTTGGCTTGCCTTTCCATGCTGGGAGATACTTCTGATTCTTGCCTTCATTGGCATGGACGCCTGAAAATTCTATAACCTTCTCAATTGACCCTTTCTCATATTGGACAGATAAGGTACGGGATAGAAACTGGGTAAATGGGTGTGGTTCGACTGGGTGCTCAAGAAGGAATGGATCAAAGGGCGGGGTTGTGGGATCTAGAATAGGCGTAAGATCCGTTATGGCAACTATCGGATGGCTGCCCTTGTCTAGAGGAAGATCTTGACCTCCATCATTACCCTTTTCTGAGAATGGAAAAGATTTCACATGCTCGAGAATATCAGGAATTAACACAAAACCATTAGTATCAAATTCATTAAATATATTCAATGTGTTAGTACGATTATGCGTATTTTCAATGCTCAATAAATTCAGACTGTTAATCCCATGTAAATCAGAATGATGATATGCTCCTACCAACTCTAATGACTCACTTGGGATGGACACACTATCAACACCATCCTCGGTAATAGGAACTGTCCTAATGCAACCTATGGCTTGACTGGAACTTCACCTTCATCATCACTTGGTGTTTCACACGGTTCATACACTTCTTCGTGTAACTCGTTGCTCTCTTTCTCGGCATGCTCCTGAATAATCAAGGTTTGGGCCTTACTGGGACATTGGGATGCAAAGTGACCAAAACCTTGACACATATAACATTGTTGTGGAGCACGACTAGAACTCTCGATCATTGGTCCCTTTCCTTTGTCAATCTGAGGAGTCATGGATTTTATGGATTGACTAGAGGCAGTACTTCCCTTTTCTGTAGGATTAGATCGATACTCAAATTTGGAGGACTTAGAGCAGTCATTATTGGAGGTGTCGAGATACCTTTCTAATTCTTCAACCCTAGCGAAACATTCCTCGAGATCCGCAACGGGATAAGGAATGAGTTCCCTCTGTAACTCTAGGCGAAAACTCATTCGGAATTTGGAGAGGGTAACTTTTGTTGGCTCATCGACATCAGCTTGGGTCATCAGGTCTTCAAACCGATCGATGTAATCTGTGACTGGAGAATCTCCTTGATGCAATGACTACCACTGATCAAGAATACGTTCATCATATAATACGAGAACGTATTTTTCGTGTAGTTGAACTTTCATTTCAGCCCACGTGGAAATAGGACGAAGACCCTGGATTTGCCTACGACGCTCTACTCCCAACCAATAAAGTCTAGCTTGACCCATAAGCTTGACTTTGGCAAATCTGACCTTGCACTCTTCGGACATGGCATACCACTCGAAGTAGTTTTCCATGCTGGCAACCCACTCAAAAAAGACCTTAGGTTGTCTTTTCCCGTCAAAAGTAGGGGCATCCATTTTTACCGATTTCATGACTTAATGTCCAGATTGGTTTAGACCTCACGTCGGGGAGAAACATCTCTCCTACGGTCACGGTTGTTAACTCTATTGTGATTCTCAGCGATGAGCTCATTGATCTCTTCGAAACGGGTCTCTAAAGCCTCGTGCCGGGCTTGTTGATCAGCGATGTGCTCATTCATTCAGGTTTGACTAGCGGTCACTTTAGATGCGAGATCTCTAATCAGGGCTTCTAAGCTACTGGTATCTATGACGGAATTATGCAAGACTAGATGGTGTGAGACAAAGTATACTAAAATCTATATGACACGGAGAACCCTAAACTAAGACTGTGCTTTGATACCAAAACTGACGCGAGATGACATGCTAAAACCCTAATATGTGAATTTGAGATTAACTTTAGAATAAATTGAATAGCGTAAATATTCAAAATCATGCAACACATAAAATTAATTCAATGAAATTAATAAAACAATTAGTTTAATCTATTTTAGCGTTCGCATGCGTGAGAATTTTCCGATCTAGAAAAACGGCTCCAATGAGGGAACTCGAGTTTAATTCTAGTTTAGGGCATCAATCGACAATCGCAATATCGTCTCTCGACTCCTTGGGGATTTTAAATTAAATAAAGCTTAAAATAATTCAGTAAAAGGGGAACAATTTGGGATTTTGATTTTTATTAACGGAATTAAAGAAAGACAATACCTGACAACAACTAGAGAAAAGACAAAATAAAAGGATAGATTCCAAGGCTTCACACCAAGGGTTTTCTGAAGCTTCACACCACGGCCGTACGTCGGCTTCGCACCAAGTCGCACGAGAAACGATTGCTCACTCCTCAAGATTTGAATGATTCACTCTCTCAGTTGAAAACTCTTCACAAGCTCTCTAGGGTTTGCACAAAAGCAACTCTCTTTTCATTCAATAATCAATCAACTAATTAATAAAGTGTTTACAATGCCTTTATGTAGGCTAAGAAAACCCTAAACAACATAAAACTCGCAATAAAAAAGTCCTAAAATAATAAAAGACTAAAAATGATAGAAATTTCTGCAAATCTGTCGCTAGGCGGAGTCGCCCACAGTGCACTGTGGGACAGTGTGCTTTTGCACTATTCACAGCGCGCTATGGGACATCGTGCTTTTGTACTCTTCAGAGCGTTGTGGGACAACTTGCTGTTGTGTCTTATTTTCTGCCTTCTCTTTTGGTTTCCTCTTTATGCTTTCATCTGCCTTGTTTTGTTGGATGCCCCCATTAGAGTCTCAACGGGATGAGAGACCAGCTCTTTTTGCAGATCAAATCGCAATCCAGTGCGAAATCAAGAAAGAGTGACTTGAGGATCTTCCGATACTTAAGCTCACATAATGTATTCTTCAAATTTGCCAATGTAATCAACTACGGGCATACTACCTTGGCGTAAATATTGTTATTGGTCAAGGAGGCGATGGTAGTATGATGAAGGAACGTACTTCTCTGTATGTCGCTCCTTCATGTCCTCCCAACTGGTAATGGGAGCACAACCCGCAGTCATCCTTATGCGCTCAACATTGACCCAGAAGAGCCGAGCCTGGCCGATGAGCTTCATCTTGGCGAGTCGGACACATCGCTCATCGCTTATGCCATACCACTCAAAGTGATGATCCATGTCGGATAACCAATCAAGTAAGACTTTAGGGTCCATCATCCCATCGAATGTTGGGAACTCAACTCGGACATTTTTGAGGAGTTTTCCATCCGGGTCGTGGTCATCTCCACAATGATCCATCCTACGATTCCGGTTCCAATCATGTTGGTAGACATTGCGTTCGAAGTGGGGACCATCACGTTCATGCGTTGCTCAAAAAGTTCATCCTCCCCTTCTAACTAATCAATTCTGTTTAGTAACCTATCATTGGAAGTTTCAAGGTTTTTTCAGGCTTGCTCCATGGCAGCCATCCGATCATTGATCGCACTCAGTTCAATTTTTATGCCTTTAAGAACATCGGCAATCTCATTCATGTTCATGGTGATCACGACTACTAACACGGGTTCTAAAATGACATGCAAATATGAACCAACAATGAAAGAATAATTTTATCAAACACTTGCTGTGCACAAACAAAACTGAAATAAAATGCAATAAATTAAAATGTCACACAATATGCCATAACCTAGAACCTAAGCTCTGATACATAAATTAACGTGAGACAAGACTCTAAACTACGTGAATGAATATGAAATGAATATTTTGCCGAAATTAAATTAAATTAATTCAGCAAAAATCAATACATAATCACGATACCTTAAGGCTCATGGTTTTCCTCATAGAAGATCGTGTAAATTTGGATAAGGTCTAGTTCGTGCGCTAGATCCCTGCCTCGCAGAAGGAAGATCCTAGAAATAGAACTCTAGCTGCTTCCAGATTAGGGCACTTGTAGTTCAATGATGGGATCGCTGGTTTTCTCTAGGGTTTTGATGCAGAATGGATTACAGTTAAGGTGAGGTTTAAAGTGTATTGAATCGGGTCGATTCGATGGTTCTGATAAAAGCTAGGGTTTTGATTTTCAGAATATTTGAAAGAGTAATGGTTGAATTTAGGGTTTATGGGAAACAAAATGAAAACAGAGAAAGATAAATCAGGAGATAGAAAATGATAGATTGTGAGCTTCGCACCTTTGGCTTCACACCAAACGCTTCTCGGGAAGAAGATTCACTCTTCGAGGAAACTCATCTCAAGTTCCAAAAGCAAAAAGCTCTTTCATTCAATAATAAAAACTAATTACATTGTTTATTAAAAGACTTTATATAGGAGGCCTCTAAACAAAAGAAAACCCTAAAACAAATACTAAAAAAAAGACAAGTATGCCCTGAAATTGATTTTCATATTTTGGCGGAGCTCTGTTTCGCGAAAATTCGATCGATCGAGTATATATATATATATATATATATATAAGCGTCGGATCATGAATCAATCAATCGATTGACAATGGTACTCGATCGATCGAATATATATATATATATATATATATATATATAAATAATATACAAAACAGAACATCGCCAAAATTTAAATCCCGCTAGTCGCAGTCGATTGATCAAAGCCTGGGGTCGATCGATCGACTGTGCATTCCTTCATGTCCTCCTTTATGCTCGATTCTGATTGTTGTTACTCCCGGTTCTGGTTTCCGTCCCGTTTCTTCCGCCACCGATACACTCGATATGGTCCATAACCGATGTCCACTAAGTCGGTGTCTCCATCACATCTCCATGCAACGACTAAGATTTTTCGATAATGTAGATCTTAATTATTTACATTAAATTGTGATTATGATTTTGTTTGATTGATTTGATACACTCACTTAGTTAATGCACATATACATAATGTTTATTTTATTTTATTATGACCTATGTTAATTATTTAATCTAATTAATAGATCTTAAAACTTTTAGTTGATATTTTAGTAATTTTGGTGTGCCACTAGTAATAATTAATGGACCTTTAAGACCCGTTAATAAAGTAATAAAACCCATTAGAATTATTAATGTTAGTAAAGGCCCGTCAGTAAGACCCATTTGTATGGCCCATTAGTGATATTAATGACTCATAAATTAATTAAGGCCTACATAGAAAATTCTAATTGGAGTTAGACTTTAAATAGGAAATCTTAAGGTATTTAAAAAATGGCTATTAGGTTTAATTTACAAAATTTTTACAGAACTTTTATAACCCCAAAAACCTTAGAAAGAGAAAATTCTAGAGAAGGAGAGCTAGAAGAGAAACTCTAGAGTTTTCGGTTGGAAGGCTTAGAAGAACGCGAGAGGAGCTTACGACGCGACCATATTTCGGATTAAAGCTCCGTATTGGATCAAGGGAGAAGAGTTACGTCAATTTTACGTGAAGACAAGAGGTATGGAGAAATCATGTTGAGATTAATTGGAAACATAGAAAACATAAAAATAAAATAGGAATTAGAGTTTATTTCATTTAATGAATATTCTTTATGTTAGATTGTTAAATTTTGATGCTTAATCGTGGGTTTTTGACTATACATGGGGTTACGTGATTGATGACGAAATTCTATGCATACACCATAATCTGTCTAGAATTCATAATCTGTTCAGAATCCATAATCTATCCAGCATCTAGAATCTGTCCAAAATTTCAGAATATGTCCATGATGCAAACAATGAATTTTTATTTCAATTCAAATATTGTCTATGTTTAATCATCATGCTTAAATGTTTATTTATGTTCATCCTTATTTTTTATTGCTTAGAATCCATGCAACCTAGGATGTTTGATTTACACAACATGAAACACGTAGGAATTGATAGAGATTACATGTTTATGATATGTCAGAGCTATTGCATGATTGATTGGCTTTCAATTTTTCTATGCATGTACATTCAAGACATCCATAAAACTTAAAAGATATCTTTATGACATAACACATGAAAGTAAAATATTTATGATTACGCTAGAATTTTTATGGGCTTATGTTAGAGGAATTAACACGAATAAGAATGACAATTAAGAAAAGTTATGCATTCATGCATTAATGATTAAGACTGAAGAGATATGAGGTCTTCAATTTTAAGTTTACTACTTAACTAAAAAGAAGTTATATGAAGGTTAGCGTAAATAATAATCGAAGGATCATAAAAGATTAAGATAATGATTTAGAAAGAGATAAACATGTCCATTATGCATGCTGATTCATGAGCATTAAATGCACAATTAAAATGACCACACATGAAACTAAGATAGAGACCCAAGCCACAATGTTTATTTAGATTTAATGCTATGTTTCAGTTTCATTATGTTGCTTTGCTCATTATTTATGTCACATGTTATATCTCTGATATTGGTTGATTTTATGAGTTGGTTTGAGTTATGGACCTTTTCTATTAGCTTCATCATGTCTGATCCATACCGGTTTACTTTGTAAACTGACCCCTTGTTTGAGATTCTAGGGAGTACATCTATACATGGAGTGGATGATGTAGATGTGTTATTGATTGATGGAAATCCAGTTTTGAGTGAAGAAGGGTTTGAAGCTTAGTTGATTAGGTTTTTCTTTATACATTAAAAAGGACTTTAAGACATTTAATTCAGATTTATTTTATGAACAAGTTTAATGATGAATTATGCATGATTTCAGCTTTTTTTATTTAATTTAAAGAGTATGCATAGAACTTGGAATAATAGGTTGTTATCTCATATTTTAATATTGTTCTCATGATGATGGGAAAAAAAAAATTTATGTGCACACTTTTAATATTTATTTTTTCGTTGCGTATATATGCAGATTTTTTTGGATTAATTAACATAATTATGATCATGGAAATGTGATGTAGTGTGATATCTCTAAGTGAACGCATTGATCTGGTGTGTGAATTTGGAGACTTCACAGTTGGTATCAAAGCTGCAACGGAACCAGCAGGAAAGTCAGATTTCTACAATGACGACGGACACCCAATTGTGTAAGCCATGCGGAAGGAGCCATGCTAGGAAATATTTGAAAGGAATGAACGTGCGCTATAATTGCAGAAATCCAGGACATCAAGCTGCAGTGTGCATGGACAAAAAAAGCATGGAGGGGAAATTTACGGCCGAAATTCAAATTTTCGGTTTCAGCCATGCCCGAAAACGAAACCGCAATTTTGACCTTGGCAGAGTGTAAAGAACCGAGGAAGACTCAGTCAGGAGCATGGATCAAAATTTCGGCCGAGATAACTCGGTTTCGGCTCTCACTGAAACGAGAAATTGGAAATTTTTAGGTGGGGGCGAAAAATTCAAAATCTCAGCTGATAATTTGAAATTATCGGCAGGTATTTTTATTTTTTTTTTGTCTTTCGCTTCGAATTTTTTTGGTTCCTATACATTTACTCAAATTTCATTCCTTTACACTTAGTTTATGTTTTATTTTTCTCATCTCCTCTCTCCTTCCATATCTTGACTAAATTTCACAGGATATTCTCAGATCTTGACGAAATCTGGTTGTATCGTACCGTAACTTACCGAATCTCATCGGATTTCGCCAAAAGTTGTTAGATTTTGACAGATTCTCGTCGAAATTTGATGGATTCTCTCACAAAGTTACCGTAACTTACTGAATATTGTCGGATTTCTCTGTATCTAGTCGTATCTCGCCGAATCTTCCCAGATTTAGCCAGATCTTATTGAAGCTTTCCGGATTTCATCAAATATTGTCGATATCTTGCCGGATTTAGTCTCAATAGTTCAAATACGTCTTCTAATAATGAGTTAAAAAATTAAAGTTTGGAGTAAATTTTCGAAAATTACCGAAAATTTGATCGAAATTTACCAAAAATTTGACCGAAATTTGACCAATTTATGGTTCGGGTGGTGAACGAAATCGAAACCTAAACCGAGATTTGATCCATGGTCAGGAGCAACTCCTACAACGATCACGGTTCACGAGAAGAAAGATGCTAGAGCTTCACGCGATGTGATCCGTGGTATGTTTAAAATATATTTTTTTTATCGGAGTATGTTTTAAATATTGTTTTCCTTTATTGCACGTAGAATGATTTGCATAGACGATGTTGTTTTGTGTTTGATGTGATGATGTGTAGTTATATATATGACAAAATTACTTTCAATAAAAATTACGCAAAAACGAAATGCTAATTAAAACACATGAAATTTTCAAGTGAGAATTTAAGTTAAAACACGACTAAGAACCCTTAGTGATGAAGAATGCAAGTGTAATTTGAAGGACCCTTCACATGTGATCGATTTGGAACCGTTAGAACTTGAGAAGGACATGACCGTCATTGAGGAACCAATTTCGATTCTAGAAAGAAGGAGAGAACACTACGTGATAAGAAGATTTCATTGGTTTTAGTTAATTGGAAACACCACTCATGAGAAGAAGCTACTTGGGAGCGCGATGATGATATAAGAAAAGTATATCCACACTTTTTTACTTAAGATACGATTTAATTTCGATGACCAAATTTTCAACGAGGGAAGAATGTAATGACCGAAAATTTTCGCTTATTTAGATCTTAATTATTTACTTTAAGTTGTGATTATGATTTTGTTTGATTGATTTGATACACTTAATTAGTTATGCACATATACATAATGTCTATTTTATTTTATTATGGCCCATGATAATTATTTAATCTAATTAATAGACCTTAAAACTTTTAATTAATATGTTAGAATTTTAGTGTGCCACTAGTAATAGTTAATGGACCTTTAAGACCCATTAGTAAAGTAATAAAACCCATTAGAATTATTAATGTTAGTAAAAACTTGTCAATAAAACCCATTTGTATGGCGCATTACTGATATTAATGATCCATAAATTAATTCAAGTCCATATAGAAAGTTCTAATTAAAGTTAGACTTTAAATAGGAATCCTTAAGGTATTTTAAAAATAGAGATTAGGTTTAATTTACAGAAAATTTACGGAACTTTTATAACCCTAAAAACCTTAAAGAGAAAGAGAGAAAATTCTAAAGAAGGAGAACTAGAAGAGAAACCCTAGAGTATTCAGTTTAAAGGATTAGAAGAAAGCCAGAGGAGCTTACGATGCGACCAGATTTTAGATTAAAGCTTCGGATTGGATTAAGGGAGGGGAGTTACTTCAATTTTATGCGAAGATTAGAAGTATGGAGAAATCATGTTGCGATTAATTGGAAACGTAGATAACACAAAAATAAAATAGGAATTAGGGTTTATTTCATTTGATGAATTTTTTTTTTTTGAAAAATCATTTAATGAATATTCTTCGTGTTAGATTGTTAAATTTTGATGCTTAATCGTGGGGTTTCAATGATACACGGGGTTACGTAATTGATCACAAAATTTTGTACATAAATCAAAATCTGTCAAGAATCGAGAATCTGTCCAGAATTTCAGAATTTGTCCAGTATGCAAGCAATGAATTTCTATTTCAATTCAAATATTGCCTATGTTTAATCATCATGCTTAAATGTTTATTTATTTTCATCCTTATTTTTAATTGCTTAAAATCAATGCAACCTAGGATGCTTGATTTACACAACATGAAACAAGTAGGAATCGATAGAGATTTACATGTTTATGATATGTTAAGCCTAAACAAGTAAAAGAGCTATTGCATGATTGATTGATTTTCAGTTTTTCTATGTATGTACATTCATGGCATCTTTAAAAGTGAAAAGATACCTTTATGACATGACACATGAAAGTAAAGTATTTTTATGATTATGATAGAATTTCTATGAGCTTATGCTCAAGGGCGTAGCCAGGATTTTTTGTTGGTGGGGGCTACAAATGATAAATATAATGTTAGTAGTTATTTTACCATTGATTTGGGGGCTTCTATATCCTAGATTTGGGGGATTATACACAAACAAAGGTTGTATAAGAACCCTACTCCATAGAAACTCTAGAGTTAAATGGGGGCTTGAGCCCCCACACCCTTCTATGTGGCCAAGCCACTGCTTATGCTATAGGAATTAACATGAATAAGAATGACAAGTAAGAAAAGTTATGCATCCATGCATTAATGATAAGACTGAAGAGATAAGAGATCTTTAATTTTAAGCTTACTCCTTAACTGAAGAGAAATTATGCGAAGGTTACTAATCGAAGGATCGGAGAAGATTATGATAATGATTAAGAAAGAGATAGTCATGTCGATTATGTATGCCGATTCATAAGCATTAAATGCACAATTAAAATGTCCACACATGAAACTAGGGTAGAAACCCAAGCCACAATGTTTATTTAGATTTAATGTTATGTTTTAGTTTCATTATGTTGCTTTACTCGTTATTTATATCACATGTTATATCTCTAATATTGATTGATTTTATGAGTTGGTTTGAGTTATGGACATTTTCTATTAGTTTCATCATGTCTGGTTCCTACTGGTTTACTTGGTAACTGACTCATTGTTTGGGATTCCAGGGAGTACAACTATACATGGAGTGGATGACGTAGATGCGTCATTGATTGATGGAAATCCAATTTTAAGTGAAGAAGGATTTGAAGCTTAATTGATTAGGGTTTTCTTTATGCATTAGAAAGGACTTTAAGACATTTATTTCAAATTTATTTTTATGGACATGTTTATGTTAATGATGGATTATGCATGATTTCAATTTTTTTTATTTAATTCAAAGAGTAGGCATAGAACTTGGTATAATAGGTTGTTATCTCATATTTTAGTATTGCTCTCATGATGATCGGAAAAAGAAAATTTATGTACGCACTTTTAATAGTTGTTTTTTTATTGTGTTTATATGCGAATTGTTGTGAATTAATTGGCATAATTATGATCATGGATATGTGATGTCTCCAAGATAGCGCATTGATCCAGTGTGTGAATTTGGGGACGCCACACTCCCCAACTATAACGAACACAAATATTGAATGAGATCAGGACCTTGTTTATCCCCTGCCACCATCCCGATGCATTCCTAATTTTGATTTTTTGCAAGTGCCATCCGCATTGTTCAAAACCGTACTTAGCCTTATTACTTGCCACCAAAGTTTACCCTTCTCGCTATCTTCCCCAATTTTCCACAACCACTTCCCCAATAGAAGAGTTGTCTCTAAATATTTCTTGTAAGGCCAGCTCATTGTAGGATTTTGCAAGCTTCATTCGATCTGACTTCTCTGCTCCCTGTTAAAATACTCTCTTCCTCCTTTTGGTCTTAGCTATTAACCTGCTCCAATATCATTTGCATTTGGGAGGGGATGTCCAATGATACTTCCTTAGGCCACTTCTTCAAAAGAAGTTAGGGTTAGGTGAATAAGAAGTTGGTTAGGTGGTATTACGCTTTGAATGACGGTATTAGGTCTAGGCTAGTGGTATTAGGGTTAGGGTTAGTAGGAGTAGGAGTAGGAGGAGAGAGGGAGAAGATAGAGAATAAGAGAGAGGGGGAAGAGATGATATTTAGAGATAATAACTTCGATAGGTTAGAGATACCTACTACCTTTAAAAATTTTAACATTGGTCAAATTACAAGTATACCTCATTACCTACTAGCCAAACAATAGATTACAATGAAATCAAAGCCAAACGATTGATTCATTCATTTTGATATAAAACCCCCATAGATAACACTGGTTTGGTACAATAAAGATAAAGGAAGAAGGCAAAAACCAAAAAATAGTAAGAAGCCTCTCTGTTTCAACCAAAATCACCATCCAACAGCTACATGTCAGCTCCATTCAGATTGAAAGGGACAAGAATTTGACCAACCCCACCACATTTTATCTGGCTTGGAGCTCTGCAAAGACTCCAATGCCCCAAAAAACGTAAGTGAAAAAACGTAAGACTGCTTACCAGCAGCTCCAATAAAACTGCCATTTGAAGGGGAAGATTCAGTGACCAAAACAGATCTGAACCCTGGCTACTTCCATGGTTCTAGCAAATCACAAAGTCTAGTGGCGTCAAAATACGTGAAAGAGAAATTCTCCACAAATCTCCTTTGAAACTCAAGAAAAGCTGCCCAAAACTATATAGTCCATTTACAAAAGCTAAAGGGAAGAGAACTCTAATCAGCATGATGTATTTTTTATGGTCATTAGAGGTCAACAGCTTGACCTAGTTGATGTCAGCATGACGTCTTGCTGACATCAGCACTGTGAGAGTGAGGTCAACAGCGATCTGGTCCAAAACTATGACTCTGATGCCAACTTGACTTTGTGAAGATAATAGGGTTAGAAGATTAGGTTTAGGGTTTCACTAGATGATGAAGATGAGAGTAGTATGGAAGGAGAGAGAGAGAGAGAGAGAGTAAAGTGACCTAGTTGGCCTTTATATTGATATTGAAAGACAAATATAGCCTTATATTACATACACCCACTATTATGTCTAACACACCACTATAAAACAGTTACACATACAAACATATATCCCAAATTCCCAATAGTACTGCTCACACACTTGCTCATTTTCTCATATCAAACTCTCTTGCTCCTACCTGTTGTGCTTATATTGTTGTTATCTTCTCTAAAATTGTACCTCGCACCACCCTTGATGCTTTTCAACAACCAGAGTGAAAAAAAGACTGCAAACCAAAAGGCAAGCACTTGAGAAAATCGCACTTGGGAGCTGATTTTGCTTCCTCTTGGAAACACTGTGGGTTGAAAATGGGTCTTTAACATCAAATGTAAGGCCGATGAATTTGATCACTGTAAGGCCCGTCTGGTGCCCAAAGGATTTACTCAAACATAAGGGCTCGACTCCAATGAGACCCAAGAGCTCTCATCTTTTTCAATAATGCAAGTACTTCCCAGACATGCAACGAGAAAAAAAAAATTACTCTAGATATTTAGCTATATAGGTCTAGAAAAACAATAATGTAAAAAGAAATAGAAGAAAAAACAAAAACGATGTTATTTTTATAGGAATTTTTTTTACATCTCTATTACATACAATGACCAAAGAAAAAAATTCGTACTGAATTGGTACCCTCATATCTTCATTCGGATCTATGTCTATGTGATTTACTACCATAGAAATCGAATGAATTGCCGTTGATAAGAATCAAAAAAGGTTCCAATTCTTATCTCAGTCTATTTATATATCATAATCATATCGTTGTGCTGTAGTTAATAAATGGAAAAGTAAATCTACTTTTAAGAAAAAAAAAAAAAAGAATGTAACATTAACAATTTTTTCTATTACTATTAATTGATCAAGCTCGAGGATAGAGTACCCATAATTTAAATTCAAATGGGGCTGTTAATTAATCTGTTAAACTAAGCAATACATTACTTGATAAAGGTCATTTTAGTTCTCTCTTATTTGATATTTTTTTCCTCTCTTAATGCAATACCGATCTCACTGTTAAAATTATTACGAATTAAAAACTGTTCCCTAGATCAAAATTGCATCATCAGTAGGTGCACCAATTAAGGACTCCAACAGTCGAAAATTAGCAACTTCTACTCTACAAGATCCAAGAGCTTAAACTAATCAATAGCATCTAAAACTAAATAATTATTTCATTTTTCTCAGTAAAATTAAATCATATTGGACACCTGATCAAGGGAGTTGAAATTGTCAGCTATATATGGTGGTTGCTGCTTATTCTGAGAGGAAGGATTTATGGAACTCCCAGGATGAAAAGGCTTGTATACATAATTATTTGGAGAGGAACCTTCAGTAGATTCCTTATTCCCCATTTCTAGAAATGGTATGTACAAGAATTACCCAAGCAATCCTGTCAGAGCATAGAAAAAGAAGAATTAATTCAAAATTTATAACATATCCACAATGATAACTAACTGCTAATTGCAATAAACTATTTAAAAACTATTTTACTATCACAAATCATATCAAATAATAGATATAGAAGTTCCAAAAGAGATACATATGCTACAACACTTAAGCTTTGAAAGAAAATACCCCTAGATTCTTGGATTTTCACATATGTAACGATACAAGGTGCTGGACATGGCATCTTTAGAAAGGACAACACATGGCCAACTCTGTACACATATATAAAATACATAAACATACAGTATTTGTACGTTAATATGGGTGATAATAAAGCAAGGTGGGAAAACTACCTGAAAACTTAGGGAAATAACAAAAAGCATAAAGTTTTTTTTTTGAGACGGTAACAAATATATATTAATCTAAAGAAAAAGTAGTACAAAAAGCGAAGAAAAAAGGAAAGCACACGTTGGTGGGTAGTAAGAAACTACCCAATTGAGGCAGCCGAAAAAAGCCCCCATAAAACCTCGCCATCTCCCCTAGGCTAGCAACAGGTCCGAAGGAAGAAGCCAGGTCCCCATCGATTCCAGCAGGTTTAGGAGCATAAGTCCTCCCAGATCGTGAGGAAATGACGGGGCCTATCATTGAAGATCTCCATTTTACTAGCATTCCAGGTGATCACCAAATCTCTGACGTTGCGGATGACCATAGAAAACGGTTTGGCCTTTCGTCTGAATATCCGGTTGTTTCTTTCCACCCAAATAGTCCAAACGACCGCATAAATGGTTAGGGGCCAAAGATCTCGCCTCAGGTCTTCAAACTTAAATTCTCTCCACATTTCCATCATCTGTCCCGAGCCATATGGGCAGATCCATTCCACCTTGAAGATGTGGAAGATCCTATTCCAGATGTACTTTGCAAAAGGGCAATGGAGGAAGATATGAGTCGCCGATTCTCTCCCTCTCATACACAGCATACACTTGTTAATGATGTGGATATTTCCTCGCATCAGCTGGTCCCTAGTAAGACCTTTCTGCCTAGCAACCAGCCAAGTAAAGAATTTGATCTTGGGTGGGACTTTAGCCTTCCACATTCCCGACCACCTCCGAGTTATCTCATTCCTCCTGTTCCACGATTGACTGAAATTATAAAACGAGTGCACCAAGAAGATCCCCTTGCTGGAATGTTTCCATATTCTCTTGTCAACATTAGCCGCATTTCTGTTGGCTTGTTGTAGCAGTTCCATCAGGTTTTGGAACTCTGCTCCTTCCCAATCCCTCAGAGAGCGTCTAAGCGGAATGTCCCATTGGATTCTTCCCTCAAATTCTTAAGCAAAAAAACCAACCTTCTCTTCCTTATTGTCGGACAAATTAAAGATCCTGGGAAACCTCCTGTATAGAGGTTGTTCCCCACACCCACACCTCCTTCCAGAACTTAACTCTTTGGCCATCTCCCCAGCTGAACTTAGTTCCTTCTAAAATGTCTTGCGTATTGCCATTGATTTCTTTCCACCAATTTGATCTGGCCGTGATGATTTGATGTCACAAATTGTTCGCTTCCTTTTCCTCTCCCAATCTCCATACCCATTTAGCCAAAAAGGGCTTTGTTGACCAGATTGAGGTATCTAATTCCGAGTCCCCCATAATCTTTTGATTCGCAACAATGATCCCATCAGATTAGGTGTATCTTCTTTCGGTCCCCCGCACCTTCCCACAAAAAATCTCTGACAATTCTTTCGAGTTTCTTGATGATCTCCGCTGGGGCCCTTAGGAATGACATCATGAATATTGAAATTGAGGCAAACATAGATTTGATGAGCGTTAGTCTTCCCCCATAGCTTAGTAACTTGATCTTCCAGATAGCCAACCTCTTATGAAACCTTTGAATAACTATGTCCCATAATCGGAGTCTAGTCTGTCCATGTCATAACGGAATCCCAAGGTAATTTATGGGGAAGTTATCAATCTTGCATCCGATCCTCCTTGCAACCCGGTGAGTATCCGCTTGAGGCAGATTGATTCCAGTTATACTAGATTTGTGGACGTTAACTCTCTGCCCTGACACTGCGTCGAAAATAGTAAGAATATCGGTGGTAACCATTAGCTCCGTGTCACTGTTGTTTCCCTTGCATAACACAATGGTATCGTTCCCCAACACAGTTAAACAAAAGAGGGGAAAGAGAGTCGCCTTGTCTTAGCCCTTGCTTGGTTCTAAAATACCCGTGAGGTGTTCCGTTGACAATAACTGAAAACCGAACTGACGCATAACGCCATTTCATCCACTTCCTCCACTTTGTTCCAAAACTCATTCTCTGAAGAACATAGTTCAAGAAATCCCACTTCACTCTATCATAGGCTTTTTCCATATCAACTTTGAAAGGACATCCTTTATCTTTCCATTTCTTAGTTGAATGAATGGTTTCCACTGCCGCCACTACAATGTCCATGAGTTGCCTTCCCGGAATGAAAGCTCCTTGGACATTAGAACCGATGACTCTTTTTAATCGATTGGATAAAACCTTAGGTATAATTTTGTAAGCACACCCGATTAAGCTTATTGGTCTATAGTCTGTGAGGGAGACCGGCCCGTCCTGCTTCGGGATAAGCACCAGGAAAGAAGCATTCATACTCTTTGCCACTCAGCTCGTCTGGTGCAATTCATTAATCATTGCCAAAAAATCAGGACTAATTGTCGCCCAACAGCCCTTAAAGAATTCTGTCATGAACCCGTCCGGCCCTGGAGATTTGTTGAGACCCATATTCTTGACCGTCTTTTTGACCTCATCTTCTTCAAAGCTTCTTTCCAACTCTCTCGCCTGATTTTGGTTGATAGATTTGAACTGGATTCCATCCATTCTTGGTCTAAAAACTTCCTCTAAAGAGTAAATCTACTCATATAAGCTTACAATTTTGCCCGAGATCAGAGATTGGTCCTCGTACAGCTCCCCATCAATCTCGATGGAGATGTGATTTCTTTTTCTTCTCCCATTGGCTACAAAGTGGAAAATTTTGTTACTTCCGTCTCCTTCTCGTAGCCAGTGCGCTTTCGCTTTCTGCCTCCACAGTTGTTCCTCTTCCAGCACTCAGCGATTGAACTCTATCTTTAGGGTGGTTCTGATTTCTTTATCAATTTCAGAGAGCGGGGCTGTCTCTTCGACCCTATCCAATATCGCTATCTCAGCCATCAATCTATCTCTTTCTTCCGCAGATTTACAAAATCCCATTTTGTTCCATTCCTTAATTTTACCCTTTAGATTTTTAATCTTAGACGTGAAAATGAACGACGGCGATCCCGTACTCTGATGCATGTTCCACCACTCATGAAGTAATTGTTTGAAGTCTTCATTGAGTAGCCACGCATTGTTGAATCTGAAAGGACCCGGCTTCAACTTGTCCCTGCTTTGCACATTGGAGACTAGAACAATTGGCCTATGGTCAGAGATTGTCCTCACCCAAATGGTAACCGAAGGATCCGACGCCACTTCCATAAACTCCATTGCGCAGAGAAATCTGTCCAATCTGCACAAGGTCGGATTACCTTGTCCATTAGACCATGTGACCCTTCCCCACGTCATACCTAGGTCGATCAACGCCCCTTGAGCAATACAATACACAAACATCTGTCGAGCAGTCTCATCGATGGCCCCCGTATTCTTCTCTTCGTCGTACAAAAGTACATTGAAATCTCCACCGATGCAAACTGGAAGATCCCATCTATTCATAACTGCACTTAGTTTAAAAAAGAACTCCATCCTACTTCTGTTGTTATTTGGGCCATAGACCGTAATCCCCGCCCACTCCTTCCGGTTTCTACAATCTTGGAGGTGTACCGCCACCATGTAACAGTCGATCTCAGAATCAATCATCATATGACAGTATCCCACGCTAGAAGAATACCACCCCTAGTGCCCTCTGCTTCAAGCAATCTCCAATCCCCTGACGCACTCAGCAGCACTGATCAAATCAGAGAAACATCCTCAACTCCCCACTTCGTTTCTTGAAGAGCAATAGCCTTAGGAATCTGGTGTAAAAGAAAAGACTTCACAAGGGCTCTTTTGTTCGTGAGCCCCAAACCGCTCACATTCCAACTGATAAACTTCATAAAGAAACACAGCTTGCGAACACCCCGACCAAAAACACACCTGACCCCCATTAATCCCCCCCCCCCCGCCAAGGGAGATCTCTTGCCGATCGACAATTTCCTCTGTCCCCTCCTTGTTATGGAGTAATACAAACCCCACCTCGATTTGACTCGTCCGTTCCTTCCCTTGGGCTTTTCGGCCATCACCAGTTGTTTCCCCCTTTCTATTATTTCTTCATATAGTCTTATGAGCCCATTCCGTTCTGCCTGGTAAGATATCCCTAGATCCATTCCCAACTTCATCACCCTCTCTCCAGCCTTGATCTGATTATACGACTATCTTTATCTGTCTCTTTTGTCTGTTTCGATGTTCTGATACCCCCCCTCGGAGTAAGCTCTGTCAAACCGGGTATCTTCTATTGTCTCTTCTCTCTGCTTCGACGTTCTGATTTCCCCTTCGGAGTGGGCTTTTTGGTTCCTTCTGGCGCTTACATGTCCATTACGAATCGATGAGGACCTGTTTTGCTCCTCGGACCTGTTACCCGGCCCTACAAAATTGCGCACTAAACCCATAACAATGTTAGAAGTACAAGTAAAGGGTCTGGGCCTAGATGTCCCAGGGTCCCCAAAAACACAAGATTGAGAAATCCCCCCATTTTTAGCTCCCATTGGCCCAATCAGAGGTCCATGATCGGTAGACGGGTCGAACTAACAGTCAGAGGTACTATGACGAACGGTTCCTCTATCCAGGTCAGAGGGACCATAATTCTCCTGTATGGGTCCTGTCAGGCCATGTCTCGCATTTGGCCATTTGTGATAGCTCAGGGGCCCAGCGGTCCTCTCATCTAGAGGTGGAAGTTGACCGGTGTTCCCGCTAAAACCCATGTCACTGCTATTAGTTTAGCTGACGTGGGAAATGGAGTCCCCATTGGGGCCACTCATTTCATATGGTATCGTCTTCCTGGATCTTTTGGACCCACAACTCTTAGACCCGCCCCGTGGTTCCATGGAGTTATTAATATCTGTTGTAGTTGCCTTGTGACTAAACCAGTCCTCCACCAGTTTGGTCGAAAAATTCCCTTGAGGCTGACCTGTTGTGTCCAAGTCAAAAAGACCCTCCTTCCCATTAATGATGTCAGCTGGCATCGGCAGCTTCGAGTCCCGCTCCACAATAAATCCCCTGCCACGCGTCCGTATGTCGTTTGAGGTCAGCGACATCCTATCGTGGATAAGCTCCCTAACGCAGTACTCCCGATCTTCCTCATTAAATATGGACAGCGTGCGGTTCGGCGATGGCTCCACGTGTCCCAACTTCGAGACATTTCCACGAGCCCTATTAGAAGACCTTTCATCTATCGTCTTCCCTACAACGACGTTTCAGGCAGCTTCTACGAAGATCTTATTCCATCTGTCAACAATCTCACCGTCCCTCTCACGTCATCATGCAACCTCGTCCTGCTCGAAACCTGGACCCCCCCCCCTTCTTTGCCGATCGAGCACGTGGTTGGATCCCCTCCCGAAGCGAACCCTATTTGCAAGCCCTTGAATTCTGGGAACTTCGTCGTTTGCCCGCGATGCTGTACCCCTTGAATGGCTCTCATTTGATTGAGATCTTCACCGTTGCCCCTCGCCGGATTATGTATATCACCGACCCTTATCCATCCGGCTCCTTCTATGCCGTGATCTCCGATCGATATCCCTTTGTGCCTATCCAGTTCCACCCACCACCAATACCTACAGCCGTCGATCAAGATATCTCCCCTCTGAGGTATATCGGCAATTTTCGAGAACCGTACAATGATCCTGGCATACTTGAAGATTATCCGATGAGCAATGAGAGTGTCAACGCCGAGGAACACGCCGCAGCGACGTCCAATACCGCTCAGCACTTCATTGGTCCATAGGGAAGGTGGGAGGCCATAGATGCGGAGCCAATGACCATCATCTTCCTCTTTTTGGATCGTCGAGGTGAGACAATCTTCCTCCCATCTTCTACACAAGAAATTGTTACCCACCCCTGTATAGAACACTTTTTTGTTTAAAAGCTCGATGACCTCCGCTTCCTCCTCTGTGAAAACAACAACGAAGAAGTTGTCTGTGGCTTTGTGGATTGTAAATCTTGTCTTGTAATCTTCCCCCAACTCTTGTAATAAATGGTTATAAATACTTTCTTTGCTTTGAATATGGTTGTTGGCCTTTATGATTAGCAAGCATTTACTATTTTCCTCTTTTCTTTTGGCATATATTTCTCCTTCCACTTGTATGGTGTGTATGTCTACCTCTTCCTTCGATTTAAGAGGCAACGTATTGCCAGTAACATGGTTTGTAGTATTCCCCCGGCCTCTCTGGTGCTCCTCCGTCCTCTGTTCTTCGTCTCTCCTTCTAGAGTCGTAGGTGGAAGCCTGAAACCGAGCATTTATCTTTTGGTAATGTCTCCCCACAATGGACCAACCATTGTTCAGATCTCTTTCTTGTTTGGTGGAAATGATTGTTTGGTTGTGTAAACCTCGTCTTCCCATTTTCGTCGCCTTCTGTACATTGGTGTCGTCGATCGTAGTCCCTGAACTCCAGTGCGCATTGCATTTCGTAATATGCATTATGGCATCTGATCCTACGCCTGAAGTTTAGGTTCCCGCACCTCTTGCAAAGCTAATCGCCATTACGAACAATCACCGGAAAGCCGCCTGGCCCTCCTTGCCATCTGCACGTCCCATCATGAGCTCTTCTATCGGATTCATAGGCCTCAAACGTCGATCTTCCCTTCCACCGCTGTGCATCAATATTTTCTCTTCTACTGTTCTTTTCCCTCCCCTCCCGATGGTCAATCTCCTTTCCCTTCTCCTCGCGTCTATTCCCTTCCCTCACCATACTGTTTCGATGGAAGATGATTGTCAAAATTCCGAAACGAGTACAACTTCCACGCTTTCTGGAATATTGATCTTCCACCTCATTAGGTGGAAGACGAATCCAAACATACAAAAAGCATAAAGTTATATAAACAAATATATATGATAGATATAAAATTCCTAAAAAGATTTTTTCAATTTTCTTGAAAAATAACTTATTAAAATATTCATGTCAACATGAGCATCAAAACAGTAAAAACAGCCAAATATGGAAACAGGAACAAACCTATCCGCCTGTCCATTTAAGTGATTTCTTAAAAGGGCAACATTGCCCCTCTTTGTGTGTTGCATGTGCAAAACACATATATGCCCCTCGTTTTGTGCATTGCATGTGACAATGGGTGTATGGATCATATATGTGCCCTGGCCCATGATCCATATGATGTATGGATCTCTAGCATTGATGGTTATGATCAGTCAATGTGAGATCACTTCATCAACCCATAACATCGACACCAATGTGATCAACCCATTATATGGATCGTATGTGTACCATGGCCCATGATCCATATGATGTATGGATCCCTTCAATAGATGATTGAGATTACTTGATCAATCCATAGCATCCACACTGATGGGACAAAATGCAATCACAGCCCCACCATATTACTATGGCCACTTGATTGGAAAGTGGTGATAACTGTGAGCCATTATTAAGATCACTAATCTCATGAATGATCACAGCTGTCAAAACAGGCAATCAGCTCGCATGATCACAGCCGGTGAACTAACATGATCAATCCATAACATCAATGCTAACATGCGATTAGCTCACATGATCATAGCCAATGAATCCACTTGATCTATCCATACCAAACCCTAACATAAGATCGGTTCGCACAGCTCGCAAACCCACTTGAAAACCCAGAAGATCAATACTAACATGTGATCAACTCACATGATGACAGCCGGTGAATCCACTTATCAACTCATAACATCAACACTAATGTGATCAAGGATCAATGCACTATCACTGTGATCACCTGTTTTGACAGTGGTGATCGTTATGAGAATATCAAGAGTCAAGACTGAGTGATCTCAGAGACAATCACAACCATCAGACATACAGTTAGCTCAAGTGATCACAGTCAGTGAATCCACTTGCTCAACCCTAAAAACAACACTAAAAAGCAATTAGCTCGCATGATTACAGCCAGTGAATCCACTTGGTCAACCCTAAAAAAAACACTAAAAAGGAATTAGCTCGCATGATCACAGCCAATGAATCCACTTGATTAACCCCTAAAAAAACACTAGCATGCGACCAGCTTTTATGATCATAGTCAAGGAATCCACTTGATCAACCCATAAACTCAATACTAATATGATCAACCCATTATAGGGATCCATGCAGTATGCACTGTATCAGTATGATCTCTTGAATTAATAGTGATGATCAATGTGAGGTATTATGAAGATCACGTCATTTCACAAAATTATCATAGCCGCAAGATATGCAATCAGCTCGTACGGTCACAAGACGTGATTTTGAATCTTGAGAGCATCAATTTTACTGATAAAAAGAAAAAGTTCATATAGTCACGACAAGTGAATCAAAGGACAGACCAAGCAGTCAATGCACCCTCATGTGAGCTTAATTATAGCAATTTCCTCCTCCATTTACAAGTGGCTTCATCAGCATGATGCATCACAGTCACTTGATCTTGACAATTTTCACGGTGATCACTTGATTTGATGGTGGTGATCAATGTGAGACATTATCGAGATCAAGTGAGCTCCTCAATGGCTACGATCGTCAAAAGATGCCATCAGCTGGCATGATCACAGCCAGTGATCCCACATGACCAACCCATAACATTAAGGAATCAGCTCGTATGATCATAGTCTGTGAACCCACCACCCATAACATCAACACAAATATGATCAACCTATTCTATGAATCAATGCACCGTACCACTATCATCACTTTATTTGATGTGATGATCAACACGAGACATTATCAAGGACACAAGATCAAGCGATCCCATGGGCGATCACAACCATCAAAACACGCGATTAAGTCACATGATCATAACTAGTGAATCCAAGCAGAGATGAAGTGATCAATGCACCGTCAAGCGAGTGCTTGCAATGATTTTGCATGACCATAGCAATTTCCTCCTCCATTTACAAGTGCGTTCACTAGAGTGATGCATCACCATCACTCGATGGTAATAATGTCTTGCGGTGATCACTTGATTTGATGGTGGAGATCATGGGTTCGCCAAGTGCGATCATGCGAGATGACTGCATCTCTAGACGGTCGAGCTGATCATGCGTGATAATAACCAGTGAATCCAAGCAGAGACCAAGTGATCAATGCGCCATAATGCGAGTGATGGCAGCGATTTCCTTGCATGTTCATAGCAATTTTCTCCTCCATTTACAAGTGGGTTCACTAGTGTGATGCATCACCATAACTTGATTTTGTAACGTATCATGGTGATCAGTTGATTTGATGGTGGTGATCCTTATGAGACATTCTCATCAATGATCATGACCAGTAAAAAATGCGAACAGCTCCACATGATCACAACTAGTGAACCCAAGGGGGGAAGAATAGGTATTTCGCAAGATAAGCCCACCTGTGTTAGCCTAATCCTGATGGATAGTAATGGCGTATAGGCCTGATGGTACTGTAGAAAGGTATAAAGTCCGGCATATTGCAAACGGATTCACACATACTCAAGGTGTTGACTACCAAAAGACCTTTGCCCGTGTCACAAAACCTAATACCATCCGTGTTCTCCTCTCTCTTGTTGACCATAGGCATTAGCCCTTATACCACCTCTATCTTAAGAATGCTCTCATCCATGGGGACCTGCAAGAGGAAGTATATATGGCTCTATCACTTGGGTTTATAAAACAGGGAGAGTCATAGAAGGCTTGCAAGTTAAAAAAGTCAATCTACGGATGAAGTAGTCACCCTCGCGCTTGGCTCCAGAAATTCAGCAAAGCTATTATAAGAATTGGTTATAGAAGGAGTCACCATGACCATACCCTCTTTGAAAAAAGAGGTACTCATCTCATTGCAGTAATAATATATGTAGATGACATTGTTGTCATTGGAGATGATAGTGAGGAAATTCTTCAGCTGAAATTTTATCTAGAGCAAGGTATTTAAGATTGACGATTTAGGCCCCTTGAAGTACTTTCTTGGAATCGAGGTAGCTAGATCCAAGAAAGGAATTGCATTGTCCCAGAGGAAGTATACATTAGATGTGCCCAAAGATACTGGTACGATTGAATGTATGCCAGCTACTACACCAATGAGCAAAATACATAGTTGAAGTGATGGAGAGTCACTTAAAGACATCTGTATGTACCAGAAGGTTGTTGGCAAGCTAATCCATCTCGCCATGACCAGACCTGATATTGTGTATGATGTTAGTGTTGTTAGTCAATACATGCACTCTCCTAAAAATAGTCATCTTGATGAAGTGTACAAAATTCTGAGGTTCTTGAAGGGAAGCCCAGGAAGAGGAACTTTATGGTGATCATGGCCATATGGATGTTGAGATCTTCACGGACGCAGATTGGGTTGGTTCTCTTGATGACAAGAGATCCACCACGTGTTCTTGTACTTTTCTAGGAGGAAACTTTGTAACATGGAAGTCTAAGAAGCAACATGTGGTTTCCAAATATGTACTAAAGGTGAATATAGAGTTGAGCCTCAAGGAGCCAGGGAAGGTATGTGGTTAAGACATATCTTTGTCGATCTTGGAGTAGAAGTAAATCTTCCAATCACCTTATATGGAGACAATGAAGTGGCTCATCAAATTGTGGAAAATCCGGTCTATCATGAAAGGACCAAACATATAGAGGTTGATTGCCACTTCATACGTGAAAAAGTTGAATCCAAGAAATTTTGCATCCCACAGGTCTGATAAAAAAATCAGTTAGTTGATGTTCTCACGAAAGTTGTGAGTGGAAACAGGTTACACGATATTACTAGAAAGTTGGACATGATAGCTATATATGCGCCAACTTGAGGAGTACAGAGTTATGTATTTACATTAGTGGGTGTGTTAGTAGCTATGTTTGGGGGTGTGCGTATGTGTGGTAACTGGCTTCACTTACTCTTTTTCCTTTATTTGTTAACCTTGATTTCCGTGATACAATTTGTTTCACATAAAAGTTATTAATGAATTGGAAAGAGTGGACATGTCGATGGCACAGGACTGAAGGGCATCAAAGGACAGTAGATGTTTTCTAAAAAACATGAAGGTTCTCTCTATAGTTGGCAAGCAATAAATGTACCAAGTTAGAGAGAGTAGGAAATATTGAAAATCTAAATACTCTTATCATAGAAGAGTTTTATTAAAACAAAATACTGTAAAGAAGAAGATTAGAGAGAGAAGAGACGCTGCACAAGAGGCTACATTGTGAAAGATTAGGATTCATGGATGAGTAGGGTTATGTACGTAACAACCCTAAAGATTCTCTATTAGGAAACACCTCTACTCATCCATGAATCCCAATCCACAAACAAAAACAATCACAAAACCGATCCTGAGCAGCAGATCAAACAAAAAATAGATCTATGGCAACTCAAATCCATAGAGCACTTGACAGAAAGAAGATATTTCAATAGAAGTTCCAATAATTATATCCTCATGACAGGAACAGAATTGTTTAAAAAACTAATGGAAATTCTGTAACATAACCTGAGCTGATCAATCACAGAGAGCACAAAATTGGAAAACTTGCAGATGTGTAAGATGATGAACCACAGCAGAAGTTCAGAGTTAGGCAGAAAAATACACAGTACCACCATTACAGATCTGATGGCCTTCAAACCGAAAAAAGAAAGTAAGCACCACAAAAATGATCCATCTAGGACCAATCACCCATCAGAAATAGACCTAACCTGATCAAACCATGGCGTTGTAGAAAAACAGCCATGAAACACCAAAACACAGATATCTTCTACAAGTGATCGAACTATAAAATCACCATAACAGAATGATAGGGGACACAAAAGTGATCTAAAAGCACTCAGTTCCCTTTGGTTTATGAGCTCACTGACATCAGGGCCACCAGCAGTCGTAAATCTCCAGATTCAGAGAAGATCCTTTGATTCACAATGAAAGAGAACTCAAATACCCTAGACACCTGATGCGGAATTTAGATCCGCATGTTTGGATCGTGGCCGGGTTAAACGAAAAAAGTCAACAAGGAAGAAGTGGACCCACAAATGGGTTTCAAACGATCCATGAAGCAAAGCTCATCAACATATGACAGACATCCGTGACTTCAGAACGGACATCCATGGTTACATAACGGACGTCCACAAGTTGGCAGTTATTGACGGTTTTAGTTAGTTAGTTAGTTTCTTATTTGAATTTGTTTTAGTTAAGGTTGTCTTAGCCTATTTAATGACATGTAACAACAAATTTTATTAGTGAATGATGAATACAAAATTAAGTTACTTTTGTGCATCTTGTGAAAGAGTGATTCTTTCATTTAGAAAACTTGAGATGAGTTTTCGCCTTTGAGGAGTGATTCTTCAAGTTATCATTGGTGTAAGGCCGACAAGCCTCTTTGGAGTGATTCCGAAGATCTTCCATCTTATTCTTCTTTTATTTTATTTTTTGTTTTAATTGAAGATTGAGAACTCTAACCTCTATCGTGCAAGATTTACGCTAGTTTAGGGTTAGTGCGTGATTTTCCTGCATCAAATTGGTATCAAAGCAAGTTCAACACTCGGCACGTGGAGTCCATCATGAGTAAATAACAGTTTATCGACACCTTTTGCGAGTTGAATAATCAGATGGCTAGCATGGGATCGTTCGTGGATCGGCGGCAGAACCTTGATTTGCATCAGACGATTACTACGATTGGACAAATATGGGAGGCAGTGAAAACTAGATCGCGGAGTCTGAGGTATTTGAATTTAACAAATCAATATAGACCAGTTTTAAAGAATTGAGCATTTACTTTTGAGATCCTACGTGAGTTAAAAGTTTCACGTCGGATAGTGATGAGTAGTGAAATATAATGATATTTCACCCCTAAATACCTATATTTAGCCGTCCGATGAAGGCTATCTGATGAGATTTGCTAGATTTGAAGTGTTTCAGGTAAATACAGTCCAAGTTTCTAAAACAGCCCAAGAATCCCGAAAATAATGTCAAAACACTGCTATTTTGGGTCATTGAGAACTTAGTGCGACTTGCAGCTCAATTTGGACCTTCAAGACGTCAGATTCAGGAAATGGCTAAAACATAAAAGTTGTAGAGCTCGTCGTCAGCTTTCCAACGCCTCAAGAATCACCTCAATCCGAGTTTGGTACAGAAAATTATGAGCAAAATACCGAGGCAGTATCTGATGCAAAGTTAGGCGGGAATTCACGAAAATTACTCTTAGATGTCAATCGAGAGAAGTATTAGGGTGAGGCTATTATAAAAAGGGAAGCCACGAGTTTCTTAAGAGGATTTTTTGCAATTAGAATATTATTCATTCTTTATTTTTAGTTTTTAGGGCTCTTCACTTTGGGGGAATATTTTCTTCATCTTTTCAAGTCTTCTTCTCTCCTTCTTCTAGGGTTTATTCAGGGTAGATTGTACCTAGGATTTGCATTATTTTTCTCTGAGAAATTCATAGATTGTATTTAGGAAAAACAATTGCAAATATCTTTTGGAAGAAATAAAAGAGGAATGACTTTGAAAGAAAAAGGAGATCAAACACCAAAGATGAGCGGCTAAATCAGTAGATCGGGGAAGATGCGATCCCCAGATAAGTACCCATGTTTATGATTAATACCGCAGCCTATTATTGTTATCATGGAATCGTTTTGCTCAAAGTTTGTGTGATTGAAAATATTTTGAATGCTTTGTTATGACCGTTGATCGCTGCGTATCAATCGCCGTAATCGCTAGATCTCGGACCGCAGTCGATCAGTCAGAGAGCGATTATGTCGATTGTCGTGATCTAAATATCATGAGATACGCTTATGCTTTTACATGACTCATACCGCAATGTTAAATGAGTCATTGTTTTTAGATAGGGTATGCTTGGATTGATGATCATATTTTATTTCAAGTCATTTTTCTAGATGAATGATGTGAATGATGATTTAATGAAACTGGGTTTTAATGATAGAAAAGGGTACGAACTGGGGTAGCATATTCCTTGATCTCATTTTAATATTGTTCAGATTTATCAAGAATTAATTAGATTAATTTATTTTTCTCGCATTTAGGAAAAGTGTGTTAAGTTTTTGGTAAAATTGAATCGCCTTTGGTACTTCCTTAGGGACGCTTTTAAAATCTCTAAAAGAATTAATTAAAATTCACGCTTCGTGGGTTCGACACCCCGTTTCTTGCCATACCGCAATAGATCTTGTGCACTTGCAAGGGTTACATTCTAAATCGATCAAGTTTTTGGCCATGGGGAAATCGGTGAAATTTTGATTAATCGATAGGATTTTTCTGCTTTGAGTGTTTAAAAAAAAAAAATTATTTCCTTATTTTTCTCTCTTTGATAAGATTTTGTGGAGTCTTTTTAGGAAGTTTAGATTTTTAGGATACCTTCCTTAGGAAATTTAGGAAGTAGAGATTTTTAGGACTTCTTATTTTAGATTTGGTAGGACTCTTTTTCCTTATTTTCCTCTTTTAGATATTTTTAGGATTTTCTAAATTTAGTCATTAACTTTTATGGGACTTTTGTTTTAGGATTTTTAGGAATCTTTCATTCTTCTCCTTATTTTTCTCTTTTAGGAAAGATTTTATAGGATTTTCAATTTTAATTTTAATTTTCGAATTTAATTTAAAAAAAAAAAAAATAATTAATTAATTAATTAATTAATTTAAATTCGAATTTTAATTTTAATTTTAATTAAAAAAAAAAAAAAAATTTAATTAATTTAAATTCGAATTTTAATTTTAATTTTAATTAAAAAAAAAAAAAAAAAATTAATTTAAATTCAAATTTTAATTTTACCTAAAAAAAATGTTTAAATCGTTTGAAGCAGAATTTTGTGAGTTTGTTGTGGATTCTTCAACCCTGTTTGTGAGTGTTGGTGTATGAGCTTTACACGTTCTCATCACCCACATCTGCTACCGTTTAATCTTGAGATCGAATGAGCTTGTAGAGAGAATCGAAGAGTCCAGAGGAATCAATATCAACAAACTGAGACCATGGCAGACCAAAGGCAAGAGAGAGATGAGAATAACAACAATGGGAATGTCAATAATGGAAATAATAGGAACAATAATTTTGATGAGGGCCCTAGAACACTGGAGTATTATAACGATCCTGGTTTTTACGAGGATCAGGAATGTATTATGCATGCTCCCATTCCAGGAACCACTATGAATTCAAATCAAGAATGATTCAAATGCTACCAATTTTCCATGGGTTAGCAAATGAAAATCCGACGCTCACTTAAATGAATTCACCGGGTATGCAAAATGTTCGAGTCCACAATGTCACCGATGAGATAGCTAAGTCTCACTCTTCCGCTCTCTTTAAGAGATAAGGCAAAAACATGGTTCTATTCCTTAGAACCACAATCTTGGGCGTAGCCGCATCGCCGCCTTAAAAATATTTTCCCATGACTAAGGCCATTGAATTGCGTCGAAGATCCATTCTTTTCCCAACAACCTACGTAAACATTCCATGAATGTTGGGAACGCTTTTAAGGAATTGATCGAAGTTGCCCAAATCATCAAGTTCCAAGGTGGCAACAAGTCCAAAGTTTTTACAATGGGTGATTCACGAAGAGAGACGCATGGTTGATGCATCTTGTGGTGGATCTTGTGCCACGAAAGAAGCATTTAATTGTGGGCATTGTTTGAAAAGTTATATCAAACTTCGATACAAAGTGAGACACTGGGGCGAACCAACTTGAACCTGGCACCTAAATCTCATGTGTTGACAAAAGACGGAATGTACGATGTCAACAATAATACGACAGATCTCTCAACAAAGGTTGACATGTCATTCAAACAGATGAACATGTTGTTGCTACCAAGCAAGCTAAAGCTCTGTCACCCCCACGGTGTTCAATTTGTGACCACCCAGGTCATATGGCTAATGAGTGCCCTACTACCTTGTCATTCTTCCCTGATGAACCTAATCCTCAAGAGCAGGTAAATGTGACTCAATCTTATCAGCGGCAGGGTAGAAACATGTACTCCAATACCTACAATCCGGAATGGAAAAATCACCCCAACTTAGGATGGGGTGAATCGAATAAACCGGCTGTAAACCAAAGAACATAGAGCCAACACAATGGGTGGACAACAACCTTTTCAACCAAATTTTCAACAAAATTTTCGTCCACAACAGAATTTCCAGCAGAATTCTAATTTCCAACAGAATTCCAATTTTCCAAATGTATCGTTCAGATTATCATCCAAATTCGACCATCAAAAATCAGAATTTCAATCAGAATCTTAATCAATCTCATGCCAGTACTTCGAAAGATTCTGATCTGGAAGAAAAGCTTATGCGAAGCATGCAATCTTTTCAGCAGATGATAATGGACCAAGTCAGTCAATTGGCCAATCAACTGAGTCAGCGAGAGGAAGGTAGGCTCCCCAGCCAACCCATCAATAATCCTCGAGGCCAAGCACCATCCAAGGCAGACCATCGAATAGTCAGCAGGTTGAAAGTCATACGGTCTTTGAGAAGTGGACGAGGTTGATAATCAAGTGGAAATGCTCAGAGAAGTCAAGATGAAGAAAGAGAAGCAAGAGAGGAAAAGAATCAGAGAAAGAAAGGAGAAAGGAAAAGGAAAAGAGAAAGAAAGAGACAAAGAGCCAGAGATAAGAAAAGTGCAAGAGCAAGGAAGAGAGAAAGGAAAAGAAAAAGTAATAGAGGAAGAGTTTCCTTCAACCGTCCAACAAGGACGTGAAAAAGAATCGGAAATGGAATCTGCACCTTATGTCCCAAAGGCACCATTCCCTCAATGCCTAACTCCTCCATCTAGAATGGGAAAGGGACCACAAAATGGAAGAAATTTTCAAACATTCAAGCAAGTAAAGATAAATCTTCCATTACTTGAAACAATCAAACAAGTTCCCGAGTACGCCAAGTTTTTCAAAGATTTGTGCACTTAAGAGAAAGGCACGACTCACGTGCTTCAAAGAAAGTGTTCCTAACAAATCAAGTCGATCGATATTGCGATTGGAAACCCCACGTAAACCGAAGACCCCGAGTCCCAATCGCTCCATGTGTCATTGGTGGGCAACCAATTGGAAAGGCGTTATTGGATTTGGGAGCAAGTGTTAATCCGATCCCATACTCAATGTACGAAAACTGGATTGGGTGAATTGAAACCCACGACGGTCACACTCCAACCGCGAGATAGATCGAGAAAGAAGACCGAGGGTGTTATCGAGGATGTTTTGGTTGGAATAGACAAGTTTGTCTTTCCGGACTTCGTTGTCTTAGACATGGAACCACCGCGAAAACAATCAATCAAGTCCCAATTATTCTTGACGTCTGCTTTCGCCATCGCCAACGCTTGCATTAATTGTCGTCGACGGAGTCATGGACGCTTTCTTTTGGAAACATGAAAGTCGCTTAACATATTCCATGCGATGAACCATTTCCCTAATGAGGATGAGGTCGAATGTTTTTACATCGATCAGATGGACAAGTGGTGGATGAAGCATTACCATCAATGCTCACCAAAGAGGAATTTGAAACTGCTTTGTTAGCCATCTATGAGGACAAAGGGCTTGAAAGGAAGCGAAGAGAAAAGTCAAATTCATCATGTCAAGATGATAACTTATGTGAAGTTGTGACTAAGGTAGAACCACTACTCATCGAGGTAAAGGATGTCGACTCCATCAATTGAGCGTACCACCAACCGTGGAATTGAAACAATTGCCCGAGTCCCTCAAATATGCTTTTCCTGGGACCTCGAGAAACACTTCCAAAGTGATAATTTCATCCACATTATCGGAAGAACAAGAGAATGATTTGTTGAAGGTGCTGAAAGAGCACAAGGAGGCCATCGGATGGACCTTAGCTGATCTCAAGGGGATTGACCCATCAGTATGTATGCATAAAATACATCTGGAGGATGAGAGTAAACCATCGAGGGAACCACAGAGGCGACTTAATCCAACATGCAAGAAGTCGCTTTAAAGGAAATCATTAAACTCCTCGATCTGGAATCATCTATCTGATCTCTGATAGTGAATGGGTAAGTCCAGTCAAAATCGTTCCGAAAAAGTCTGGAATCACTGTGAAAGAAACTACTGAGGGAGAATTGGTGCCCACTCGTGAAACTACTGGGTGGCGGTGTGCATTGATTATCGAAAATTGAACACGCCCACCGTAAAAGATCATTTTCCTTCCGCTCATTGATCAAATTCTTGAGAAGTTAGCCGGCAAGAGTTTTATTGCTTTCTTGATGGTTATTCGGATACAATCCGCGCCTGCTTTTCCAGGTGATCAAGAGAAGACAACATTCACGTGTCCATATGGTACGTTTGCATATCGAAGGATGCCATTGGCTTATGTAATGCTACCCGTACGTTTCAACGATGTATGTTGGCCATATTCTCGGACATGATCGACAAATTCATGAAGTCTTCATGGACGACTTCGGTTTTGGAAAACATTTGATTCTTGTTTGAATCATCTTTCACAGTGTGTTGCAACGTTGTAGATTCCAAACTTGTTCTCACCGGGAAAAGAGCCATTTTATGGTTCAACAAGGAATTGTGTTGGGGCATATTGTTTCAACGAAAGGAATTGAAGTTGATAAGGTGAAGGTCGACTTAATTGCAAATTTACCACCTCCTAAAAGTGTTCACAAATTCGATCATTTTTGGGGCATCGGATTTTATAGAAGATTCATTAAGGATTTTAGCAAGGTGGCTAAACCATTGTGCACTTTGCTTGGCAAAGATGTTCCTTTTGATTTTGATGAGGATTGCATAAAGGCATTCCTAAAATTGCGTGAACTCTTATCAAATGCACCAATAATCCAACCACGGATTATTCTTTACCATTCGAACTCATGTGTGATGCATCCGATTATGCGACGGAGTCTTAGGGCAAAGGGTGAATAAATTACCTCAGTAATTTATTATGCTAGAAGACATTAATTGATGCCCAATCAATTACACCACCACCGAGAAGGAATTATTAGGCATGGTGTATGCTCCGGACAAATTCCGTTCCTATTTGCTTGGATCGAAAATAGTGGTCTTTTCGGACCACTCGCTTTGAAATATCTTTTAGCAAAGAAGGATGCGAAACCAAGGTCGATCCGTTGGATCCTCGCTTCTCGTGAATTCAACTTTGAGATTAAAGAAAAAGGGGTTGAGAACGCGTTGTGGTGATCATCCGCATCAGAATTACTGAAGAATCATCTATACCGAGACCATCCGTGACACATTTCCGGATGAACATTTGATGGCAATTGATGTAGCAAAAGTTCCGTGGTTTGCTAACATCGTGAATTATCTGGTCACTGGCAGAATTCCCACTGAGTGGGGTAAGAATGATAAGAATCTCTTTTTTCTCCCAAATAAAATACTATTTCTGGGATGAACCATATTTGTTTAAATTCCGGTCGGATCAGATCATTAGGAGATGCGTGCTAAGACGAGCAACTAAGGCCCTAAATTTTTGCCATATGTCAGGGCTCGTGGAGGCCATTTTGAGGACGTAAGACCGCATAAAAAATCCTTCAAAGCGGATTCTCATCGGCCCTCAATCTTCGTGACGCCGTCAATCGCAAGGAATGCCAATCTGTCAACACTTGGCAATATTTCACGACGAAATATGATGCCCCTTAATCCAATTCTGATTGTTGAAATTTTCGATGTTTGGGGGATTGACTTTATGGGTCCTTTTCCACCATCCTTTGGGTATTCATATATTCTGGTGGCTGTTGACTATGTCTCCAAATGGATTGAAGTCGTGGCAACCCGATCAAATGATCACAAGGTTGTGGTCAAATTTCGAGAGAACATGTGTTTAACCGATTCGGATCCCAAGAGCAATCATCGTGATGGCGGTTCGCATTTTGCAATAGCCATTTTGCCACTTTAATGAAGAAGCACGACTTCACTCACAAAGTCGCTACGCACCATCCATGGACTAGTGGTCGTGGAAGTGTCTAACCGGAAATCAAGCGAATTCTAGAAAAGACAGTGACGACGGATGAAGAAGAGATTGGTCAAACCGGCTATCGATGCTTTGTGGGCCTATCATATATCGCATTCAAGACACCGATCCTAATGTCTCCTTCGTAATTGTCTACGGGAAGGCATGTCATCTTCCGTCGAATTGGAGCATAAGGCATTCGGGCGATCAAACGATTTAATTTCGATATGCAAGCGCAGGTCGAATCAAGGTTACATTGAGTGAATTAGAAGAGTTACGCCACGCGTATGAAAATTCAAAGATGTACAAGGAAAGGTACAAAAGTTGCACGATCAATTAATTTCTAAGGAGTTTCATGTTGGCCAAAAAGTTTGGTTATTCAATTCCGACTTAAGCTTCATCCCGGGAAATTGAAATCTAGATGGGAAGGCCTGCTTCAAAGTTGTTTCCATTAGTGAGCACTGCAATTGAAATTCAAAGCCTTCACAATCGAAGTTTTCAAAGTGAATGGGCAAAGACTCAAACCAATGTTCGAGCCGATGACCCGCTTTAAGATTGAGGCGATGCACCTTAGTGATCCGATTCTTGATCAATGAAGAGGTGTCGACACTTAAACTCGGCGCTTCTGGGAGGCAACCCAAAGTGTGTTTTATTTAGGAGTTGGACTGAGTGTTTAGTTTAGGATTTAGGATTTAGGTTTTCTTTTCGTATGTTTAGTTCTAGAATATTAGTTTTAGTTTAGTTTAGGTTATTTTAATGTCCAAATTAGTGTAGCCAGATTACCTTCAATCTAATTTTGGTCATGTTCTAATTTGATGCCCATATTCTCCTGACCGATCTTTGTGTTGAGGTACTTTTCAATGTGTTTGGGGGTACCTACTTATTTCAAACAATGAGGACATTGTCATTTTTTAGGTTTGGGGTATGTATGATTATCTATCTTTCATCACTTATTTTGATTTTCTTTGAAAAAAAAAAAAATTTATTTGGAACCATCATACATGATTTACTTTGCAATAGTTTTCAAACTTTAGTTGATGATGCATGTGAATTTAATTTTGAGAATATTGATGTCATATTTTGAATACTTGTATCTAGGATGATGAAGCTTAATGTGATAATTTGTGGATGACTATGAAATTCATGCTTAGAATTTTTGCACTTATACCAAGCTAAGACTTAGAAATCGATGAACTATTTTGAACTTTGAATCTTAGGTTCTTAGTGGAGACTAAACCCAGTAAGCTTTAGAGCTAATTTCCCGTCATTGATGAGTGAATATATAAACTCGGAGTTTTCTTTGAATACGAATTATTTTGCATAATCTCATACATTTTATTTTGGCTTGTGACTTTGCATGATATCAAATTCATATTATTGTGTTAGAACGTACTGTATATCTACTCAAGACAAATAGGCAAGGTTACCATCTTTTAAGGAAATGATTGAAGGCCATCTTTGGCTCGTTTGTGCTTAAAATGCCCCACCTCATATAAATTTATCCTTTTAGTACCCCTTTGAGCTTATAGAAAAATTTACCCTTATACATTCTTTGATAAGTCACGTTAACCTTTAACCCTTCACAATTCGAAAATTTAGCTTTACCCTTCTTATTTCAGAAATTAGAACGAGGGATGAAAATGAGCGAAAAGAGAGTAAGTGGAGAGATAATGAGTTATGGTGTTTTGAGAGTGTATGGCAAATATAAAAGAAAAAAAGGGAGAGAAAAAAAAAAATAAAAAAAAAATGGATGAAAAATGAGGTGCTTCAAGAAAAGGAAATTCAAAAGAGAAGAAAGAATGAGAAAAGAAAAATATTGAAAAGAAAAAAAAAATGGTGAGAAATTAGAAAAGAAAAAAAAAAGAAAAGAAGAGAAATAAAAAAAAAAAAAAATCAGAAGTTAGTTCCTTTTCCAATTGCTCAGAAATTTTGAATCACAATTCCCTTTCTTTCTTACCCTTACCTGAGCCCCATTACAACCCTACAAAAGACCTTCATGATCCGATCTTGCATTGGTAACTGTCTTGTGGAGAGTCAATATATAATACTTATGACACTTGATATGACATGCTTAGGATATACAAGTATCTGTTCTTATGAGATTTATTTTTGTTCATTGATTGGCATCGTGTTTCATTTATCATGTGAGACCTTTTTATTTGCTTTGTATTGATCTCTCACATGTGTGCGAAAACTTACCCATCATCGGAGTGATTTTATTTTGAGAGTATACCTAAAGTGAGGATTGAGTCGAGACAACAGATCCGATGGTTTTCCGTTTGGACTAGTTCTGAGATGGATGAATCTTGGTTTTGGTATGCACACACTTCACGTTTAGGCATGAATGAATGAGTTATCTAACAATTTGAGCATTAAATTAATTTGAATGGATACTAGCATGATTGACATGACTTTAATATTTGAGATTGATGATTCACATACTGAAGCAATTAATGATTTTTGTTTTTTTGAATAGTACATATGTTATAAAAAAAAAAATCATGTTTTGAAAACTAAATTTTACCGATGGTTTGAAATTTTTGGAAGTTTGTGGGTAACTTCATAAAACCCTCAGGAGACAACTCCTCCACTAGGGATCACCTAGGGGTTTAAAGGCTTGTTGCACATGCTAAGTGCAATCGTGTTCCCTACGAAAGTGGCATTTAAATTTTAGGATGTTAGTTTGATTTGCTTTATATTTCTATCATTCTCTTTGCTCGAGGACTAGCAAAGTGTAGGTTTGGGGGTGTGATGAGTAGTGAAATATGATGATATTTCACCCCTAAATACCTATATTTAGCCGTCCGATGAAGGCTATCTGATGAGATTTGCTAGATTTGAAGTGTTTCAGGTAAATACAGTCCAAGTTTCTAAAACAGCCCAAGAATCCCGAAAATAATGTCAAAACACTGCTATTTTGGGTCATTGAGAACTTAGTGCGACTTGCATACTCAATTTGGACCTTCAAGACGCCGATTCGAAATGGCTAAAACATAAAGTTGTAGAGCTCGTGTCAGCTTTCCAACGCCTCAAGAATCACCTCAATCCGAGTTTGGTACGTAAAATTATGAGCAAAATACCGAGGCAAGATCTCGATGCAAAGCTAGGCGGAATTCACAAAATTACTCTTAGATGTCAATCGAGAGAGGTATTAGGTGAGGCTATTATAAAAGGGAAGCCACGAGTTTCTTAAGAGGATTTTTTGCAATTAGAATATTATTCATTCTTTATTTTAGTTTTAGGGCTCTTCACTTTGGGGAATATTTTCTTCATCTTTTCAAGTCTTCTCCTTCTTCTAGGGTTTATTCAGTAGATTGTACCTAGGATTTGCATTATTTTTCTCCGAGAAATTCATAGATTGTATTTAGGAAAACAATTGCAAATATCTTTTGGAAGAAATAAAAGAGGAATGACTTTGAAAGAAAAGGAGATCAAACACCAAAGATGATTAAATCAAGAGATCGGGAAGATGCGATCCCGATAAGTACCCATGTTTATGATTAATACCGATATTATTGTTATCATGGAATCGCTTTTGCTCAAAGTTTGTGTGATTGAAAATATTTTGAATGCTTTGTTATGACCGTTGATCGCGCCAGATTATCGCCGTAATCGCTAGATCCGGACCCGCAGTCGATCTAGGCCGTAGAGCGATTATGTCGATTGTCGTGATCTAAATATCATGAGATACGCTTATGCTTTTACATGACTCATACCGCAATGTTAGCCGAGTCATTGTTTTTCGATAGGGTATGCCGGATTGATGATCATATTTTATTTCAAGTCATTTTTCTAGATGAATGATGGTGTGAATGATGATTTAATGAAACTGTGGGTTTTAATGATAGAAAAGGGGTACGAATCTGGGGTAGCATATTCCTTGATCTCATTTTAATATTGTTCGTAGATTTATCAGTAATTAATTGTTTAGATTAATTTATTTTTCTGCATTTAGGAAAAGTGTGTTAAGTTTTTGGTAAAATTGAATCTGCCCTTTGGTACTTCCTTAGGGACGTTTTTAAAATCTCTAAAAGAATTAATTAAAAATTCACGTTTCCCTGTGGGTTCGACACCCCTGTTCTTGCCATACTGCAATAGATCTTGTGCACTTGCAAGGGTTACATTCTAAATCGATCAGATAGCAGAGGTGTTAAGCACGAATTTCATTCAACAATTTCTTTAGGATTTTCTTCTCAAACTACAAGAAGAAATCATATCGGCGAGACTTGAAGGTCTGGGATTTAACATATCAAATTTTGTGCCCGTCAACCCAACCCCATCGCCAATCATCCGTTTTAATCCGATAACCGTTGTTCACCCTGAACCCATGATAGCACCAAAATCGGTTGAAGATTCCATACCGATTGATGAAAACCCTCTTACGGTCAATATCAGTACTAATCCCGACACCGTTGAAGAGTCTGAGACCGTTGAAGAGCAAATTTCGGCAGTCAATCCTACCGAGCCCGAGATCGTTGGAAAACAATTATCTGCAATAAAGTCTATCAGTCTCATGACCCACAGGTTCCAGGATCGTGTTGATTGAGTGTTAACATCGACTCCCGCTAGTGTATCAAAGATAAATCGGATCTCGCTCGAGTTGAATTTGGTTTACTTGTCCAAGTCGCTTCCTATCGAGGTTCCCTATATATTGACTAAGACCTCCGAGATGAAAATCCATATCGGTCGAAGTTCGAGGTCAAACTTTTTTGAAGTAAAGGGGATTGATGCGGAATTTAGATCTGCATGTTTGGGTCGTGACCGGGTCAAACGAAGAAAGTCAACAAGGAAGAAGTTGACCCACAAATGGGTTTTCAAACGATCCGTGAAGCAAAGTTCGTCAACATATGACGGACGTCTGTGGCTTCAGAACGGACATCCGTGGTTACAGAACAAACATTCGCAAGTTGGCGGTTATTGGCGATTTCAGTTAGTTATTGATGGCTTCAGTTGGTTATTGGCGGTTTCAGTTGGTTATTAGCGGTTTCAGTTAACTATTGGCGGTTTCAGTTGATTATTGGCAGTTTCAGTTAGTTATTGGTGGTTTTAGTTAGTTATTGACGGTTTAGTTAGTTAGTTAGTTAGTTTCTTATTTTGAATTTAGCTAGTTATTATTGTCTTAGTCTATTTAATGGCATGTAAGAATAAATTTTAGGATTGAATGATGAATAAAAAAATTTAAGTTGTTTTTTGTGGATCTTGTGAAAGAGTGATTCTTTCATTTAGAAAACTTGAGATGAGTTTTCACCTTTGAGAAGTGATTCTTCAAAGTTATTGTTGGTGCGAGGCCGACAAACCTCTTTGGAGCGATTCCGAAGATCTTTTATCTTATTCTTCTTTTATATTTTTTTTTGTTTTAATTGAAGATTGAGAACTCTAACACCTATCGTGCGGAATTTACGCTATTTTAGGGTTAGGGTGCGATTTTCCTACATCAACACCTTTATTAAAGTTTTCCAAAAAAGAATTCTGTCCATAATCTATACAAATTATTGATATCCAAGGTCATATGGTTGACCCTGCTGACATCAGCATGGACAAGGGTTATGTCAACAACCAGAATCATCTGCTTTGATACCAACTTGACTTTAATGAACCAGTTAGAAGTAGGGTTACGTTGATAGGATTAGGGTTAGATTGAAGGTGGAAGAAGAAAAAGAAGAAAGAAGAAATGAGAGAGAGAGAGAGCGTAAAGTGACCTAGTTAGGGTTGTACAACGGGCCTTTATATTAATAAGGCAAAGATAACAATACCCTCATATTACATACACACCCAATATCATGTCTAACACACCACTATACATTATACATGTGTATATCCCAATAAGGTTGACCTCTCAAACACAGATGAGAGGAATCATTTCTTTCTATCCTTTGCTAGTTATCTTACATGGTATCAAGGACCAAAAAGAGGTGACTCTCATGTCATCCTTACATATCATTTTTTTCCTTTCTTTCCTCTCACTTTCTTATATTACCATGGCCGATTCCACCTCCACCAACAACAACACTATGCCCTCTCAACTCCTTCGTGTCTGCTCTGACTCTTCTATTTAAGGGACAAGGTACGAAGAGAAGAAATTGGGTCCAGTATGAACGAACCCCGCCCTACTCTCATGATTGTATACCGAGGTAGTGTCGCAGATAAAAATCGGGACTCATGGGCGGTTTAGGCTTAAGGGGTAGTGTCGCAGATAATCTTTCCTTTGCGTCTTTTAGTCAATGGGGACAAAAAGGGGGCTGGCACTGGATCCGGCCACTAGAGGATTTGCTATTGGTGGCACACAATCCCTAGATATGGAATTGGTCAGGGAACAAATTGGTGCGAGAGGCAGGACCCTTCGAATGTACTAGAATGGATCTGTCTCTCTATGGGGATGGAGAAGGATATGCTCGGTCATCAATCGGGACTGGAATGGACGGAGCAGGATCACAGTTGGATTGATTGGGCGAGCTACCCCAACGGGAATGTGGTCGTCATGGTCGTACCTGCGGAAAGATTAAGTGAACCGTTTTACATTAGACCAAAACCAATCGAACCATGCGATCAATTGAGTAACTGACATCCACTATGACTCATATCAATTGGAACGTACCCATTCTAAACAAGCATTTCAAGGCGCTTCTTATGCACCCTAGCCAACGGTCCGACCGGCTAGAAACTGAAACTCCTTCAACAACATTTCTTGTCTCTTTTTGATCAAATTAGATCAAAACAACTATCTTTTCTATAGAACTCAATTTCTCGCTATCCTTCATAGCCAGGATTTCATCGTCTACACTGACGGTAGCCTTGAATGTCCATTGAAAATGCTCCTTGATGAGTATCAATAGCCTACAATCACCATTGATCCAAGATATATTGAGTGGCAAAAACATGATTAGTTTTATTTTTCTTCACCAAAACTAGAGTGTAACATCCAAACCCACACATCACCCTATGATTACGCATGAACAAAGTGGCACCTGTATCTTGCACCATTTGATATCTTCTACCACAACCTTACTTACCCCTACTATACCTATTGAGCCGATCTGTTATAATCAAGCAGTAAAAGCATTGAATGGCGTTCGACAATTTCACAAGAATTCAATGTCCTTATAAAAAATGGTGCACACTCTCTAGTCCCATGTATACCCCAGCAAACATGCGTAGGATGCAAGTTGATATATCGAACCAAACAAAAGGTGGATGACACAATTGATCTGTACAAGGCCCGAATCGTTGCAAAGGGTTTTCACCAACAAGAGGGTATTGACTCTAGCTATACAATCCGGTCGTCAAACCAACTACTATCTGAGTTGTTTTAACTCTAGCTATACAATTCAAATGGCCCATAAAATAATCTGATGTGAGTAATGCATTTCTACATGGTGAACAACATGAAGAAGTGTATATGGAACAACCACCTAGTTTTATTGATCCTCAATTTCCCAATACGCAAAGCAATATATAGTCTCAAGCAGGCTCCACAGGCATGGTTTCAATGCTTCACAAATACCCTCCTTGAACTAGGATTTCATGGCACTCGTGTAGATTCTTCTCTGTTAATACGTCACAAAAGGTTCTTCAGTGCTCGTCTTGCTACTCTATGTAGATGATATTGTCATCACTGGGAACTAATCCGAAGCCCTCTAGTCTCTCATTCAATAACTTAGCACCACTTTTGCAAACAACGTTTTAAGTGACCTTCACAACTTTTTAGAGATTCAAGTTCGTTGCGATCACCATGGGTTATATTTCTCTAAAACCAAATATGTCAGTGATCTTCTACACCGGTGGCCGATATTTGTTGGTCAACTAATGTCCAAGTTTGAAGGGGATCCTCTCCCCAATGTTACTTACTATCAAAGTCTTGTGGGCGCTCTCCAATACCTTACCTTGAGGCACCCGGACATTGCCTTTGAGGTCAATCGATTATGCCAGTTTATGCATGCACCCACAACTCATCATTGGAGTCTTGTCAAACAAATACTATGTTATCTCAAAGGTACTCTCTCCTATGATCTTCTGCTTAAACAGAGCACCACACTAGACCTACAAGAATACTCAGATTCCAATTAGGTCAGTTGTCCCGATGATCGGTGTTCCACAAGTGGATTTTGCACATTTATGAGTAGCAATGTTATATCATGGAGTCCAAAGAAACAACCCACAACTAACACGTTCAACTATAGAGTCAAAATATCGACAACTAGCTCAGCCAATCTAGCTTGGGTCCAAACTCTGCTATAAGATCTTCACATTTACATCAATTCCCCTCCAGTTATATGGTGTGACAACATTAGTGCCATTTCACTCACTGCTAACACAATATCATGCTCGCACCAAACATGTGGAGATAGGTTATCACTTCATTCGTGAACGTGTCATATGGAAAGACATCAATGTGTGATATGCCCCCATACCAGACCAAGTGGCTGATGTATTTACCAAGGGTCTAATTGCACAAAGATTTGATGCTCTACGTAACAAGCTACAGCATGTGCTAGTCAAGCTACAACATAGGCTAGTCAAGCTACTAGGCCCATTAGGCCTAGTGAAGCTACAACATGGGCTACTTAGTTAAAAGACAGTTGCTCATTTTTAGCTATGGTTGCCCCCGTTCTAATTTTGAGCTAGTATTAGGTACGTGACCTGACCGCCGAGTCGCCGACACTCTTAGCACTTGAGTCCAAGGATCAAAATTTCAGTTTTCGTTTCGGTTTCGGTGGGGACCGAAACAGAAATTTTGAACGGAAATTTTGGCCAAAATTTTGAATTTCGACCGAAATCATCCATACAGTACATTTTATACCCAAGAATATGAGTTTTCATTTCGGTTTCGGTGGGGACCGAAACCAAAACATTTCGGCCAAAATTTTGAGCCATGCTTGAGTCACAGTTTGGGGTCTATGCCATGTGGAATCATCATGTGTTCCATGTGAATTGACACCCCTGATCTCAAGATTTATTTTGTAAAAGGTAGGAATGAAAGTGGTCTCCATCATCTGATTCATTGCAATCAAATGCCATTAAAATTAAGTGTATGTTGGATTTACATGGAAGTTGTTAATTTTAGATAGTGTTTGATGGATTTGAATTAAATGGTGGAAACTAGCTTTTGTCCCAAACTTTTACAAGAAAGATCTTTAGAAAATGGGGATCCTATCAAATGGCATGTATGTTGATTCCACATGAGACACGTCCCAAAAAGTGACGAGAGTATCAAGTGTTGCGGGGGGATCGTGTGCGACTTACGGTAATCCTAATAGACAATGCTAACTCATTTTCTCTAATGACCGTAAATAAGAAGAAAATCATGGCTCCGCCCCTGCTAATGATTAGGCTTTCTTCATCTTCCAGTTGTTAACTTCAACCCCAAGGCAGGTAGCATAAGTTAACAGCATTTAATTAATTAATAATTATGCAAACAAGTAGATTTAGACTCGGACCAATCCCAAAATAAGAAGACGAAAGCATAAGAAGTAATTCCATGAGAGAGAGAGAGAGAGAGAGAGAGAGAGAGAGAGCACCTGAGGTTTGGATCCTTTGGAATGGCACAGCAGAATTGACCGACTTACTTACCTTGCCTGCGTATCTTCTGTCTCTATGGCGTACTGGAGTGAGCCTGTGTTTTTGGTGTGTGGGGTTGGGGTGGGGGGTGTTGTGGGCTCAAAATTAAATGGGCCTATTATAATTTAGGAATCCGTGCCTAACCAGGAGCCAAGAGCTGATTTCAAACGCATCATCTACAACCAACAAACACAACTCTAAAGGGCTCTTCACTGACTGTCAATGGGTCAGATATATCCGAGCTGACCTTCAGGTCGGGTCAGGTCAAACAAGAGCTCTTTTCATATTGGGTTTTTATCGGGTCGACAGTCAATAAATGGGCCTTTTTTTGTGTCAATTTTTGGCACCATTTATATTATGGCCTTCAAATTAGATGGCATAAATGCTATTTCTCATCGTATAAATATAAAAGAGTACAAATTTTTAAAATTTTAAACTATATAAAATCATTAAAAGTGTAAGAAGAGGTATTTAAGACTTTTTGTGCTAGCTGGAACTGGCCTCGGCTTAAAGCTCGTCGACACATAGCACATTTTATAAAGTGATCGGTGGCATGGAGCCTATTTTAGTAATTAGAGTTAAAATATTAAATTATTTTAAAAATTATATACCCTTTCAGCTATTATTTTTCCTTTAAAAGGTCTCTTTTTTTTTTTTTAGGAAAGTATCAGTCTTACTTTTTCAAATATATTTTACTCAAAAAATATAGGTGCTTGGTGGTAAAACACTAGTACTTCGATATCGAAGTGATGACACCCTAATAGAGCGACCAACACCCCGATAGCGAGGCACTGACATCCCGGCGCTAGGGTGCTAGCGCCTCATTTTAGGAGAGTCGACGCCTCTATATTGAGGTGTTGAAGCTTCGCTAAAAAAATAATAATAAATAAATAAATAACGGGGTGTCAGTACCTCGTTTTAAGGGCATCGACGTCTCTAAATCGAGGTATCGACGTTTCGCTAAAAATAAATAAATAAATAAATAAAATAAAAAATGGGGTATCAGTGCCTCGTTTTAGCGAAGTGCCAACACCTCGAGATACAGGCGTCGGCGCCCAAAAAAGAGTTGTTAAGCATCCTTTTTTTTTAGCGAAGCGCCGACATCTCGATATAGAGACGCCGACAATCCTTTTTTTTCCCGAAGTGCAGGCACCTAGAAATAGACGCATTAGCACCCTTAAAACGAGGCGTCGGCAGCGAGGTGTGAGGTGTTGGCGCCTCTCTACTAGAGTGTCGACGCTTCAATTATGAGGTTAGTGCTTTGTTATTGGGCATCTATATTTTTTAAATAAAATATACCTAAAAAATATAAGTATAACACTTTGTCGAAACAAGGGAGAGGAGAGAGAGAGGCTTTCCAAAGAATTTTATTTGTTATTAATTTGATTTTCAGAGACTTGAGTGCAAGCGAAGACACCCATGTTGTCCGCGTCAAAGGCGTGTACGCAAAGTTCCCCCCTCTTTGGCTTCAAGCTTGACCATCATCTATCACCTCCTTATCTTCTTATTTTAATAATTTTTTTTTAAGAAGTGCTTTTAATATAAATTTCAGAGAAAATTACCAAAGAGGCTTATACCAATTTTGATCACCAAAAAAAATAAAAAAAATGATTGATAGGGTTGGTCAGCACTACCAATGGCGGAATCAGGATTTTCATTTAGACGGGGTGCAAGATGAATTTGATTTAATTTCGATTCATTTCGGGATAATTTTCAGAAAAATTGTTGGGATTAAAAAAATAATAATAATAATTAAAAGATATTAAAATATATAATATCATGTTTTAAAAATATATTATCATAAAAATCATGTTTCATGCCAATTTTTTCAACATAGGATCTTTTGATTATGGCTTTCAAATATGATGACTTAGATGACATTTTCTACGTATGATCTTTTGATCATTGCGTTTAATCTTTTTTATACGATCTTTTGATTATCAACAATTGATTGATTTGACTTAGACGATGGAGTTCGCTTTTCACTTCAATCTTCCATACAAAGAATCTTGAGACTATGAGCATACCATCCGACGGTCAAATTTTTTATTTTAAGTGGCATAAATCTCAATAAAGTGACTAAAAAGTAATGAGGCACACATTACACTAAATTATGGCTACGTTTTGGGATGTGTGCCACGTAGAGAAAACTAGTGTTTGATGGCAAGTCTATGGTCTCAAGATCTATTGTGTAAAAAATTAGTCTTAAAACCTATTTTCATCATCAAATTCAAAACAATCAAATGGTTGTGATATGCAAAACTTGAGTTGAAAAAAAAGCATCTCGAATTTTAAAGATTGCAAATAAATTAGTCACCTCCGACTTTTATCTCCAATGGTAGGCGAAAAAAATCGTTTTAGCCAAAGATTTTATACAATTTTATCTTAAGAAAAGATCCAGAAAGTGGACCCCACATTATTGCCAAATAGAAATAAGAAAAGCAAAAGAGTTACCTTTGTTTGTGCCCATGTCTTAGACCCTTTGATAACCATTGATTAAGCCGTATTAGATGATGGAGGTCATGTTTCATCCCTATATTCCACATAGGAGATCTTGAGATCATGATGCACCTATCAAACGGTCAATTTTTATTCCAGGTGTCACAGATCCTCCCAAAAAGGTCCTTGAATCATATGTCAGACATCATGCCCAAACGTCAATTTAGGACCATTTTTTGGAGATCAGTGACACATGGAATAAAAACTTTACCGTCTGATAGGTGCGTCATGATCTCAAGATCTATTTTGTGGAATGTTGGGCTGAAACACGATCCTATCATTGATCTAAAGCAATCAATGGTCTTCAAAGAGTGTAGGACGTGGGCACTTTCAGAGATGGCATGGGTGCAAATAGAGGTACCTTGAAAGGAGAAAATTTGATGACTTAAGAAGGGCAAAAGAATAATTGCACCCTTCTTTAGTTTACCTTGCACAATTAACCAACCCATTTCCCGAACGCACTAGCGCGCTTTAGAGGCAGAAATTGCTTCATGACATTCTGGTGATTAAAATCGGCCTTTTAGTGATTTGCCCCAAACTTAATTGGTCAAAAATTGAATCAAAACATAATCACTGATACATAATTCGAAGGAGTCAAATACTTTTAAAATGATACAAACAACTACCCACCAGATCTCCCCATCTAGGCACACACTTTGAGAAAATAGTGACACATGTATTTGTGCTCCACTCCAACCCTATACAATTATTTTAGCGATTTTTACCAAAACATTACATACACGGATTTTAAATACTAAAATAATCAGCCAATTTTTAGATCACTAAAACGTCTCACAATACTTGTATACACAGCCGTATTGTGAACTAAAATCCAGTTCCAGTGTGCCGGCTTAAAAACATATATTATAATATCGATGCAGTCCAACATGCTTCAGTTTCAGTGTGCCGGCTTAAAAGCATATATTATAATATCGATGCAGTCCAACATGCTTCGGTAGGTTGGCCCTGAAATACATTTAATTCGGAGGGTACAAATTGACTGGGCTAAACTAACTTCGGTGGGCTGGCCCCGAATTAACCTGTATTTTGCCCATGTTGCAACATTTTAGTCATATAAAACTGAGTCAAGTTCTTTTATATTTAAATCGGGTTTTGGTAAAATGTCCATCATTTTATTACTATTTCATTTTTCAAAAGAAATTGAGGTTCACTTTTCTTCAATCGTCTTCGTTTGTTTTAACCAAATTATGTACTTATAAAACATAATAAATATATTATTTAACATATTTTTTTACAAACTCTGAAATTGTTTTGGGGTAGGGTTGGTTTGAATGGTGTTTTAAAGATCATAGACCTAAGAGCTCAAAATGTGCCCCAAAGGCTGTGCACACATTAGTCTCTATCAACTAATTCATTAAACTAGGATCAAAGTGCAAATATTTAGGGGCATGGCCAATAACACTATAGAGATGCCACTATTTTGATTCGATAGGGTGTCACACCATTCACACGGATCTATCATTTTGTTGGATTCAGCCCGAAGATGTATCAAACAAAAATACTTACATTGTGTGGATAAGAGGATAGAAGTGTAAGAAAATTAATAGCCAAAATTATTTAATTACACATTTAAAACTCACCCTAAATCCACTTGAAACTAACCCACTTGAAATTAAAACTCTCTTGAAGATGCTCGTCATCGTCATCGTTGCAATTTGCAATTTGCTGGAGCTAAGAAAGAAGAAGAAGTCATCGTCGTCGTCAACGCGACTTGTCAGAGTTAACGAAGAAGAAGTCTTCATCCTCAATGCGGCAACTTGTCGATGAATTTTGGGTGGATTTCATGTAGGTTTTAAGAGGGTTTTTGGTTTAATTAGGGTTTCAATTGAGAAAAAAAAAAAAGTGAGTGCTCCAGGTAAACTAATCGGTTGGTGCATATTTTATGCAAAAATAAAAAAAATAAGTGGGTACCCTTGATACTTTTGAAATAATAAGAGGGTTTGGTGCTAATAGAGGTACCCTAGCTAGCTAACTATTTTCAGTGTCAACCAATGCATGCATCAATCTCCCTCCACCAAATTGGTCAAAGCTCATGAGACGCACCTATATTTATGAGTTCATAAATAAGTGAAAAAATATTTTTGACCATCCCTCAATATGGTGTAAAAGGTCACTCAAAAATATCCATCCACTAAACTTGAGGGTTCAAATCAATGAAAAGTCAAAAAACCTACCATCACTGATTGCATAGTCAAACATATTTGTGCATCTCTCAAAGTTTGACAATTTCATTGAAAAAGATTGATTCATGTATGTAACAGTATCACATCAGATAGAGACTTATCCGAAACTTGAACTATGAGTGCGACCAACCCTTATATGTAACGACGCATTTTGAATTGAGACAACAATACTTACCACTTATGCCAGAAACAGAAGTGAGGCGAAAATCTAAGCTAAAAATCAGACAATATTATTGACATGTGGGTCAAGTGGTCATAATGTACTACATATAGTGGTATAAGGAAATTAATGTATCACTACAAAAAAATAGGATTATTAACGGCAGGTTTTTATGATAAAAAAATACTGCTCTTAACAAAAAAAATTATTAAAAATATTAATGACAAAGGTATTAGAAACAGTTTTTTTATTAATAGCGGCATTTTCTGGCTGCCGGTAATAGTAAGTTTTTTTTTTTGGGGTAGTGTATGATATAGCTGATGAAAGAGATGAGCAGTTCATAGGCGATATGCTGTGCGATGGAGTAATAGGGTAGGGTAAATTATAAAAAATAAAAATAATATAACAGGGTATCTTTGCTTAAGAAAAAGTGCACCACAGAACTAGCTAGGTCACGTGGACGTGCCTTGTCGTATCTTTATGGCTCCCTAGCTACTTATATACTACACAATGAGTCAAAGATTTTTCTCTCTCTCTCTCTCTCATGATGCAAATTTTTTTAAAAATAATAATCAATATTCCTTGTTAGAACACCATCCAATCACTATTCAATATTCTCCATGCATAAAATTGAATCTTATAAAAGACAAAATAGAAGAAAAAGACAAAAACCCACAAATAATATAATAAAACTCTCCGAAACCTCAAAAGTATACTCCTCTTAAAATTATAGATTCTAACTTTTAAAAAGACTACAAATAAGTTATTCTCAAATTAGGATTTTTATTAGAGAACTGGGGAGATCTTAATTGACTGTATTCATCTCTATTTAAAGAAACTTTTCCATTAATGAAAAATAGAAAACTCATTATCAAAATGTAGTCTTTTGAATTTATGTTCATTCAAAACTAACTATTAATCCTCATTTAGCTTTATTTTTCGCTAAAAAATATGCTCTGAAGGTGAAAAAGACAAACAGTGATCTCTCTTAAAAAAAAAAAAAAAAAAAAAATCACATTTTCATTCCCATAAGCTTTTAGAGGATTGATTGATTGGTAAGGATATATTAATTAATTTATAGAGTCCATGTAAACATCTAATTAATGCAATTTAAATATTGAAGAGGAAGGGAAAAGGAAAGAAGATATAGTTATGATTAGTTGAAGATTATTATTATTATCTATGGGCTATGGGACAATAAACAGTGGGGTTTGAAAGGTGTCGTTATTCATCCTTGTTTTGTGGCTTCTTAACAAGATTCCAACCACCCTCAAAAAATTTCACTATGATTACCCCCATGCCACCAAAGGTTCTTTTAATTATTTGTGGACTATATATCCCAACTGTTGCTTTTACTCCAGCTTTTTCAGTTTTGAATTCTATAAAAACCTTGACTTGGTCTCTTTCCTCCCAATGGATTCAATTGCTACTACACTAGTCGCGCGGCCTCCTTTGCAACTTAGGGACCAACAAAGACACAATGGTAGTATGATTTTCGATTCCACTTTGTTGCAAAATCAAGAAAACATACCCCATGAGTTCATCTGGTCACAGGGAGATCAAGTTCAAATGGTGGAAGAGCTCCATGTGCATGTGGTGGATCTTGAGGGGTTCTTAAAAAGGGATGAGGCTGCAACACTTGAAGCAGCTCATCTTATCAGAATTGCCTGCCAGGAACATGGTTTCTTCCAGGTGACAAACCATTGTATTGATGGGGGCCTCATCCAAGCGGCAATTGATCACATGGACACTTTTTTCAATCTACCCCTTACCCAGAAGCTGATGGCTAAAAGGAAGCCGCCAGGCTTGTGGGGCTATGCTGGGGCACACGCTGACCGATTCTCTGACAAATTACCCTGGAAGGAAACATTATCTTTCCCGTATCTCCACCATGACTCCAACCCTGTGGTCGTCGATTACTTCACGTCAGTCCTAGGGAAAAACTATGAGGAGACAGGGTGAGCTTACTTAAGAAATTAGCTAGAGTTCGTGCGTCATTTGGTTCATCATCTTTACTTTCTTGCACTAATTAGCCATGCCCACATGAAGTAGAACGGACTAATTATACAAATTCTTGTTTTTTTTTTAGCTTGGTTTACCAAAGATACTGTGAATCAATGAAGGATTTGTCTCAGATGATCATGGAGTTGTTGGCTATAAGCTTGGGAGTAGATCGCTTTCACTTTACAAAATTCTTTGAGGATAGTAGCTCTATAATGAGACTGAATTACTACCCACCTTGCCTGGAACCGGGTCTTGTACTGGGAACAGGACCGCATTGTGATCCTACTTCCTTAACCATACTTCTTCAAGATCAAGTCGGCGGCCTTCAAGTATTTTCCAAGAATAAATGGCATGCTATCAAACCTAGATCTGGTTCTCTGGTCATAAACATCGGCGATACATTTATGGTATATCTAGTGTTCCTGGTTTAATTTGTCATAAATTTTATATTAGCAGATGCAAAACAGCTTAATAAACCCATAGCCAACGCAGATAATATACAAAGCTAGTGGCCATTAATTGTACCCATTAGTCCTTAATTTGTAGTTAACATATGTTGGTTTCTTTATATTAAATCCATATTCATTTGTTTTGTCCCCCATAGGCTTTATCAAATGGGAGATACAAGAGTTGCTTGCATAGGGCAGTGGTTAATAAACATGCAGAGAGGAAAACCCTCGCTTTCTTCCTGTGCCCTAAAGAGGACAAAGTGGTGAGACCCCCATGGGAACTAGTGGGTACAGATAGTCCCAGAAAGTACCCTGATTTCACATGGTCGACATTGCTAAAGTTCACACAAAAGCACTACAGAGCAGATATAAATACCCTCCAGAGCTTCTCCAGTTGGCTTCTATCCTCAACAACCTAAATAGTTATTTGGAAGCTTGAGAGGATAGGTTTAATAAGTTATCTATTTCATGCATGCATCCAAGTGGGGTGATTTAGACAGATGACTCATGACACACTTTGGCATGTCTTTTCTATTTTTTAATTATGTTGTATATCTTAATTTGAATATAAATACACATGAATATCTTTCCACTTTCTTGTGCTACTGTTCATCATGTATATATGTCTTTTAATCAATTTTTATTTTTTTTAATCAATGCAAATAGACAAGTTTTTCCCATATAGTGTTCTCTTAATCAAGCATGCGCATGGGTACATGATAATTGCTTTATTGCCAAGATAGCTCTAATATTAATTCGCAAATAAATTTTCAAAAGTGAATAAAATGTTGGAACGAGATTTCTTTTAACAGATAACGAAGAGGTGTTAAGCACTCTTCTTTTTCTTTTTTATGTTTGTCTGGTAACCAGTAAGTACCTCACTTGCTGGGCTTTGTGCTTGGTTCTCTTTGCTTTGCAATGCAATCTTTTTCCCAATCAAAACAACAAATGTATGACCTTTTAATCAATGGCACACGTTTAAATTGTTAAAAGTCGCCTCAGTAATCATTCATTTAACTAAAAAGATTAGGCCTTGTTTGGCAGCCTTTTTCCAAAAACACTTTTTGGGGAAAAATATTGGGTGCAAAATATATTTCAACCAAGGACTTGGCCATCTCTAGTTGAAAATGATATTGTGTTGAGAAGCTACCACATGATGCTTCTCGCACAATACCATTTTCATCATGTAACAAACCTTTTTGAGAAGCAATATTTGAAAAGAAGCCTGGGACATAGGTCTTTACAACACCTAAAAGTGCTCTTTAAAAATGGGCTGTGAAAGAGGGCCTTAGAGAGTAGCCTATGCAACTTTCAAGCAAACACAACTGTTTGTTCAATCGGTTAAACAAATGTATAGTAAAAACTTTGACCCAACATTTTAGATCTTTAACACCTCTAACAATTCCTTTAGGAGAGAAAGTGAAAAGTATGACATGTATAATTAATCTGGTGAACATTACACCACCTGTATTATCTTCTTTCCTTGTGACCACTTGGTTCAAGAGTGAAGCTTCCATACTCCTCTGGTTCAATGTGGAGTGTGCCGCACAGCCTTGAAACCTTTTTTTGACGAATGAGAAAGCAGACTTTTAACTGCTGCCAAGGCAGGAATGCAGGAAAGACAGCATGTGGCACGACCATAAATAGTTGGAAATGAAGATGAAACCCCAATTTCCGGATCTTTTTCTTTTCCCATGATAAGTACGTCAAGGAAAAAAAAAAGTGAGTGTACAGTGGGTGGTGGGTTTCCTCGCCACTTTTTCTTTTTTCTCCGTGAATCGTAGATCAGAGGCTCGTCTGATTTGTTTATTGGCCCCATGGCACATTATGATCACCTAACTATAATTTTCCCAAAGAATAGAAGAAGACACATAAATTAGGCTATATATGAGGGGCTGTCCTCCAATATAGAATAGAGCCACACAGACATTGATAAGGGAGAGGAGTGAGAAAAGGCAATTGAGAGAGAGAGAGAGAGGCCAAGGGGCACACCCTCGTGCACTTGGACGTTTTTCAGGTGGAGTGAGTCCCCAAAAGAGAGACTCAATCTATGAAGACAAAAATAACCTAAAAACTAAAGAGGAGAAATACTCATTTAAGGGTTTATAAGAGAGAGAAGAGAGAAGAGAAGAAGAGAAAGATACAGAGAGAGCACAATAACACTAATGGACTAAATTGTTTCTATTCAAGATAATACCAAGTTATAATAGATAGGCCATTTATATAGAGGGTATACAAGACACAACTTTTGCTCCTAACCAATGTGAGATTAATATATTGCTTACAACTATAATACACACCGTACTTAATATATTATCTCTAACGCCCTCCCTCAAGTTGAGCATCAATGAAAATGATGTTCAAGTTGTCAATTACAAGGACTCTGAACCATCTCCCTCTAATATTAATACGGCAAATATACAACCATAAGGTCGATAAAAAAAGGCTACATATCACAGTAGCGACAAAGGCCATAAGACAAATTTTCATAGGAGCAAAAGCCTCATCATTAAATACTAGGAGGAACAACAGGTGAAAAAAATTGTATCACATCATTACACATACAAATATAAATTGACAAATAAAAGAAATAGAGGGGGAGAGACGCGGATCTCAGAGAAATGAGCAACATCCAATCACATGAGTGTATGTCAAGAGTTGTAGACATGAATTTTGAGGCAATAAACACAGATTTTCAGGCAGCAATATCATGAATCTTCAGCATGAATCTTGAATTTTAAGGCAGCAGAAGCACCAACAACTAATAAGTCAAGGCAGCCCAAACAACCATTCTTTCAAACACCTATGATGCAGTTTTCAGCAACAACTCCTTTTAACCTTCAAACACTAGTCTATATCAACATAGGCATCAATAGTCTAAGAGATCCAAAATCTGGACATCATACAAGTAGATAGGGTTTTCAAAGCATCACACTCGCAAACAATATAAGCAAACCCCCTTTTTTTCTTTACCTCGGGCTTCCCAATAGAGCCGAACAATTAAATCCCATATTTTCTATTTTGTGTTGTGCGACACCAATACACGCAACAACACCATTCCTCTCACTCTCTCTGTGTTTTTTGCCTTGCCAATCCTCATCATGTCCCAAAAAAAGGGACTAGAATCCCTTTCAAGGATTTCAACAAACAGGTGTTGTGCACTTATTTTTCACATCAGCTGAAACTTACAAAAATGAACTTGCATGAACATTTACAGATCATTGCTATGAGAAACAAACAATATAGATAAGACAGAACCATGCACGAAATCAACCTGCGAGTGGACAAACTAAATAGAAACTGAAAATAAAAAGTGGAGATGAAGCTGGAGAGATTAGCAAACAAACTTTTACTGCTGTTGAAATAGGTTTTTACAACTAAACTGCTGAGTTGTTGGTTATTGTTCATAGCAACTACAGGAAAATGAGAATGACGCTGCTCCAGAAAATGGCCATTAATGGTTGCTGAAAGAGATGGTGTTGCTAATGTAAATGAAGATGGAAATGAAAGGGATGCTGCTACCGCTGTTGGTAAACTAGGGAAAGCAAAGATGATGTTGCTTGAACAAAACCGATTAAGATGATAACCTAATAGCCTAATGCTAGATGGATGGAGAAAGAACCATGTTGGAGGAAAGAAACAACTAATGGGACATCAACAAAGATCTCTATGTTCTAATGCACAGAGATCCGACGAGGTGGCAAAGTGCATAGCATACATAAGACAGAACCTTAAAACCGACGCGTGGATCCAATCTGCTTTGATACTATGAAGACCTAAAAACTAAAGAGGAGAAATACTCATTTAGGAGTTTATAAGAGAGAGAAGAGAAAAGGAGAAAGAGAGACAGAGAGAATACAATAACACTAATAAACTACATTGCTTCTATTCAAGATAATGTCAAGTTACAATAGATGAACCCTTTATATAGAGGGCATATAAGACGAACTTTTGTTCCTAACCAATGTGAGATTAATATATTGCCTATAATTATAACACACACCACATTTAATATATTATCTCTAACAAAAGGCACATAAATTAGACTATATATGAGGGATTGTCCTCCAATATAGAATAGAGCCACACAGACATTGATAAAGGAAGAGGAGTGAGAAAGGGCAATTGAGAGAGAGAGAGAGAGAGAGAGAGAGAGAGGCCAATGGGCACACCCTCGTGCACTTGGACGCTTTTCAGGTGGAGTGAGTCCCCAAAAGAGCGAGACTCAATATATGAGTGCCCCATGGCTCTTGTTAATGAGGAGGTTTGTAAGTGGGTTTGGTGGAAAGTAGCAACAAGTAGAGAGATAGAGTGAGAATTAATCTAGGCATAGGTCCAAGTATGATCCATATCCGTTCAGTATTTCCACTTCATGGGGTCCAGTGATGTAATGGAGTCCAATAACCCAAAATATGTACCTACCTAATTACGCAATTAGGAAATTAGGCAATTAGGCTAAGGCCCCCTCGATAGTCGATCGGTCAATCCCATTTCAATTCATTAGTCCTCTTGGTCTATAGTCGGCCCCACGCTGAAGACTGAAGCTATATATGCATGTGACACGAATCCCTGGGAGAGGTTCCCAGTATAGTGGAGCATATTTTGGTATGTGCTTGGCTATGGATGGCGATATTGAATCCATCATCAAGTTGAGGATACAGAGTCAAATATGCACTGCTCTTGAATATATGAATGTATCCCAAGAGAAGAATTGGGGAAAGGGGAAAGGGGAAAGGGGAAAGGGGACCGTTACTTGTGATGGAAGATTCACTCTCCGCCACCAAGATTTTGATGCTTTGAATCATACGATTGACATCTTTTTTTCATCCCAATCTTCCATACAACTCATCTTTAGTTCATGGCTCACCTATCAAATCCCAAAAAATAATTGTCATCAGATGCATACCATGTAAAGGGGTTCTAAGGTCATTTTTTTCGGATGGGTGCCACGTGGAATTAACATCTAACTATCTAATAGATGACCTGATGAGTACTGAAATATGATGATATTTCACCCCTAAATACCTATATTTAGCTGTCCGATGAAGGCTATCTGATGATAATTATTAGATTTGAAGTGTTTCAGGTAAATACAAGCCAAGTGTGGAAAACAGCCCAAGAATTCTGAAAATAATGTCAAAACACTGTAACTTTGGGTCATCGAGAACTTGGTGGGACTTACGGCTAAATTTGGACCTTCAAGACGGCCGAATTATGAAATTGTCAAAACACAAAAGTTGTAGATCTTTTCGTCAGATTTCCAACGGCGTAAGAATTATCTCAATCCGAGTTCGGGACAGAAAGTTATGGCTGAAATACCGAAGCAGTGTCTGATACAAAAAGTGTGCTAAAATTCACGGATTTCTGGGGGTCGATGCATCGACCCTTTTGGTCGATTAATCGAGGAGAAGGAGAGTCTGACACGGAATTGACTACTTTAAAGCTGATTTTGAGCATCTTTTGTAGGGTCGATTAATCAACCCTAAATTGGCGGCTGGGGAGACTTCTGCGACCGGGAATCTATTTAAAGCGACTCAAATACTTCGAGGGAGAATTAGAAATTAGGGAGCTAGGAGATTAGAGTTTTAATTTTTTGCTTTTCTTTTTCATAGTTAGACATAGAAATAGGGAGTTTTTATTTATTCATTTTTTAGAGCTTTGTTCCTTTAATTTTCAGTACTCATTCCTCCAGTTTATTATATTTTTGCTTAAGTTTATTCCTGCATTATTCTCATTTTTGAAGACCATCGTACTTTTGGATCAAAGTAATTTCTTTTAAAGTTGAGGTATTTTTAATTCATTAAATTAATGTTATTTTCTCTTCCTTATTTATTTATGTCATTTAATTGCAATATGTGTGGCTAAATTTATAAGGATGAGGATCTAATGATTCCCATCCGAGGGATGTACTTTTAATAATATAAATTTAGGATTAAAATATGAGATCTTATTTTATGGTTGTTGTGCTATCAAGAACGGATGAAATCCCCGCCACTAACCGGGATCGCGTGTGCCGAGCCATGCCCAGGATCTCAGATCTGTGATGGTAATTTTACCCAATCATTGTTATATGGTCTTTTTGCTTTCATCATGTGGATCTAATTACGATTATGATCTGGGATCGAGTGTGCCGAGCCATGCCCTGGATCTTGGATCTGTAATGGTAATTTTATCTTAATTACTCCCTAATCTGAAATCGAGTGTGCCGAGCCATGCCCTTGATTTCAGATCTATGGTGGTATTATTGTTGAAATTTTTACCCACTTTGAGGATGATTTTTATTTGAACCTGAGATCAAGTGCGCCGAGCCATGCCCTTGATCTCAGATATATATATGAAAATCATCTAAGTCCTGATTGCAGGGATGCAACGTGAAACCTATCGGATTTTTTGACCATTTATCTTCCATAAAAGATATTTGTTTTCAATGGTATATCTCATAGTTTAATCCGTATATTTGTATTATGGAAAGAACGGACCAAAGATAAGAGGATTTAGTATCTTCATCTTTATATTTATTTTTGAATTATCAGTTAAGTTTTAGTTTGTAGTCAGTAATTATCATCTCATCAAACCACCTAAATCATAAGACTGATAGAATACTGTTAGATCTTAGTAGATTTCTGGAATTGCTTGTCTTTTTAGATCTTTCAAAATTAATCCTCGTGGGAACGATCTCGTACTCCGCACCCACTATATATAATCCGATTCGTGCACTTGCAAGTAAAATATCACAATTAAAATTCACATCATGACTCATGATGTAAAGATTATTAGAAGCACATCTAATCTTTGAGTCTATAACATTAACAAGGTACAGAGTCGAAGGAGAATTAAAAGAAGCATGCGACTTGATAACTATTTTATGGTTTACCTATAATAATAAAAAAAATTTTAAAAAAAAACTATTTTATGATTTAATTAACTTAGCTAAACTATTAAGGTTTTACTTAAATTTCACACTTGGGAGAAATGTATTAAGAGTAAGTAAACAAGTAACAAAATGACTGTTCATCACCTCACCTATTTATTCATTGTAGGTTTATTCTTTCAACTACCCTTTTTTTGTTTTTTTTTTGGTATTTTTCATGTTATGGAGGTGCAACCTGCCAACCTACCTCTTTCTAGGTGACTAGTAATATATTTCAAGGATTTTGCTAGCATAATACATGGGGAATATCTCCCATAGACTTACTTTTTAGCCTTTATAGCCCTGTAATTTGTACTATAATTTGACCAGGTTTAATTTACCTAAATTAAAATTAGACCCGACCTGGACCTAGAAGAGATTTTGATCCAGTTGCAAATAATCTTTTTTTTTTTTGACAATTCAGGAGCAACACTTTGGAGAATAAATCCAACACAACAAAGCACTCTCATTGAGTGGCACATAGGAAAATAATCTCACAAAATAACACTCACCTTATTAATACAAGGGAGGAAGAAAACATGGAGTGTAGAACCCACGACCTCATGCGCCACAAAGGAGGGAGGATACCAACTAAGCTATCACTCAATCGATGCAAGTAATCTGTTTATGGGAGCCATTACTTGCACACCCAAAGTTGCCCAAACACAACTTAAAAAAAGACTTTGTGTTTTGGGGACCAGCGCCATGTGGAGTCAACACCTGATTCAAAGCAGTCAACCATTGAATTATATGAATGACTTTGAGAGTATTGACTAAGATGATAAAGATTTTATTTTCTGCCAATCTTTATATCATGGCTTTCAAAGGATTAGATGGTGTTCCATGTGGCACAATTCTACCCTTATTAAAGAATACGTAGTATTCCTTTTAAATTATGTGCAAAAATACAAATTTTGTGTGCAAGTAGTAGCTCCTTACCATTTTTTATTGGGTGCAAAAATACTGAGGGCCCTTATATCTCTACCCAATTGAAACTCATTGGCTACTTTGAATCTAGTGATGAAGATCATTTTTCACCCTAATATTCAACACAAGGGATCTTGAGACCATGAGTATACCATCATATGATCAATTTTTTAGCACACATGACAGAGATTTAAAAATAGTGGCCCTAAAATTACATGACACACATCATGCTCAAACGTGATGTTAGGATATTTTTTGTGATTTGTGCCACGTAGAATCCAAACTGTCCTTTTGATGATAAATTCATGGTATGAAGATCCATTGTGTGAAATATTGGGGTGAAAAAACTATCTTCATCATCATATTCCAACCAGTATGAATTTTAATGGGTTTGAGACGTAGGCGCTTTTAGTAATCCTATAGGCACGAAGAGAGGTACCTTTTTTGTTTCATACTAGGTATTATTTAGTGCTAGAGAAATTGTTATTTTCACAGTGAGTTTTTAATAAATCAATTACTAACAAACACCATTCCATGCTACGTGCACACCAATTAATGAAAAAGCAATTCCATTTTCGTCGGGTTTAGGCTGCTCCCAATTCGCTCGTGTCTATTATGGGAATCACCTTTGCTTTCTATTAGAGACCAATTAATGTACCAATATTATTCCTACACTGATTAATATAAGCCTCTTTTATAGACAGTGTGTAATGAGTAAATGGAAGAGTATATTAATTACTCTCTTAGTGATAAGGTGAGAGGCATTAGCGCCTGTATGCAAACTCAATTTGCTTGTGCTAGCTAAAATGGTTATTATACCTTGGAAAGTAGAGTAGTAGACAGCTATTATGAGCATCCCATCCAAAATTGTGAAAGTATAAGTTTGACCAATGACCACTTAATCATAACGAGATTAACTCGTTCACACTTATGTATGAGTTTGTTACCCAACCCCAACTCTATTCTCAAGCCAAAAGCTAGCATGAACAGATTTCAGATTTCAAGGAAAGCATGAAAATTGACCTTTTTTTTCTGGATTTATTCTCCATTTGCACCAGGAAAGGGACTCCAGTGGCCAATGAGGATTGTGGCAAAGTGAGCTGCTGCTTATGGTCATCCAACACCAAATGCAAGACTAATACTTATTTTTATTTTTATTTTTTACATAACTTAATGTATCCCAATTCGCAAGCTTGCGCTTAAAAGAATCCATAAGGGCTCGTTCGGTTGAATCCTGAATTTTCCCAAAAAAGCTCAGATTCTTAAAAACTCATAATCCTACATACTCTTAGCAAACTCAAATTCCTGACTTTTCTCAAATGCGTTCTTAAGTTACTCAAATTCATGATTTTTCCCATAAAAGTTCATAATCCTTAAGTTCTTCTCAGAAAATGTTTAGAATTGGTTCAATGGGTGGTTGTGCTATGATCATAGAAATGCTATCTAATTATCGGTTTATGTATCGTATTCGGATTTGACTCAAATTAGACGGGCAAATTAATCGATGCGAGGTTGAACATATTTGACGAAGTTTCTTTTCTAATTCTGATTTAACGGCTAATAGATTGTAAATCATACATAACAATCAATTAAATGGTGGCAGGAAGAAGATTATGGAAAACATTAGAACATAAATTATCAGGTAAGACATATATATATATATACTAGGCCGTTCCAAAAAATTGGCCTAATTTAAAATTCTCTCGAAAAATGACTACGAGGTAGCATCATCCGCGTCGCCATCCTCCTAAGAGTAGGAGGATGTGGCAGTACATCGTGGGGAGCCCATGACACCATCGAAGTTGTCGAACATGATGATGAAGGGGAAGACCCGACATTTTTTATTTAATAATTTTTATGCCTTTTGTAGAATACATATGCATTATTTCGATTTAAAAAATTGTGTATATATATAAAATATTTTTTTATTTTCTTACATACTTTAGTTTTTTTTTTATGAAATCTTACTTTAGTGGATTGCTCTAGTGGTTGAAAATAAGTCTGTGGAGCACCTAAATAGATGGAGGGGAGCCGAAGAATAGAGCTAAATTATGGGTAATTGGGTAACATTATTTGCAATTTGAATTCTATCAATATTATGATGGTTGCAACTAAGGAATCCTCTATAATAAGTAATTGTGCGAAATAATTTCCTCTCTTCTTACTTCATAATCTTAAAAAACGGTACGAGTATTTGCAACCAAAGATTCAGTCTCCTGAATTGATGATTTCACCGCTAACACCATTGACTGCCTTGAAACAAATGATGGAGTTCGTTTTTTATCCCAACCTTTGGCAAATTGATATACAGATCATGGCCTACCTATTAGACAATCAGATGTTGAATCCTCATAAAATACATCCCGAAAAGTGACCCAAGACCACTACTTATATAACACTCATGATCACGGTCACTTTGGGATATGTGCCTCATAAAATCAACGTATGACTGTCTGATTTGTGGGCCATGATCTCAAGATTTATTTTGTCAAAGATTGGGATTAAAAAATAATCTTCATGATTTGATTCAAGGTAGTCAACGTGTCAAAAGTGCTTCAAAACGCCTTAAATATAGTGATTATGGGGTATTGGAATAAAAGAGAGCTATTGGGTTTTTAATATCTCAAAGGCAATTATATGGTATATATACAAGGTGACTCACATTTTATTTAAAAAATCTAATTTATCATATCAAACATGCTGACGGGCCTTAGCTATGGTAAGGTTTTTTACTGTTGCATCCGCATATGGACGCCAATATTCTAAGTTTCACGTGACCGTAAAAGAAAACCTTACTATGTGTAAAAGGCCCAACGCCTGATTCTCAGATTACATATCATATCTTATCCTCTCAGATAAAACTCGGGTGATAGTGATCCAGATATGCCAATTGCATGGTTACATCGAATTCACATTCACCCGACTCGCCATGGGTCCCATTCCACCATGAGTTATAAGGCATGTGAATACGGTATTCTCGCTCGACACCATCTCTGGAATCACCACGCCCAAGCGTAGTAATGACCTCATACACTCGCACTCATGATCTAACATATTCTTAACTCGTGATAAATTGATTGTCAAATACAAAAGTATCACACATGTAATCTGTTTATACTTAGATTTTGATTACGCTTATATTTACGCTTATTTACATACCACACCAATATAATTATAGAATAGAGTTATAATAACTACGATTTCGATAATCGTAAAAGTCGTAGTCGATTTCATAAAGACATGTAAGTTCTAACACTTCAGACATCAAGAGGTCATATGAAGTGATAAAATTGATATATATATATATAATAATTAGATAATTAAATTAAATAATATTTATACTTATTAAGTTACGATTTATGACCATCGATCGAAAAGACCTTAGGATATAATATACAGAACTTTTGGTCGCTTAGAATTAGAAAATAATCTTAAATTCGAATAGCTTTGATTCATTCAAAATTGAACCTGACTATTGCTTCTATTTTGACCTCTAAAAGTCAGATTCGTAAAATGACTATTTCACACAAAGTTGTAAAGCTCGTTGTCTTCTTTCCAATGCCGCAAGAATCGCATTAATCTGAGGTCGGAGTAAAAAATTATGACTAAAATATCGACAGGTGCATCAATGGTCGCAGGTCGGGTTCATGGACGTGAATTCGGTTCAGAGTCCGCAAGGACCAAACTTTAAGTTGGTAATCTATTATTTATTTAAATAAAATAAAAATATAATTTAATTTTTGGGCTTAATTAATTTTAAATAAATAATAATATAAACTTAAATAATAATATATATTATTATACCTTTAAGAAGAAGGATAAATTTATACTATATGATTTGTAAATAAATAATATCAATACGATATTACGCCAATTAAGTCAATCTATCAAATTTATAAGTATTAAAATTTAATTAATTTTACGTATATAAAAGAGAAGTAAACATATTAAATATACGTAATAATATAAAATATTAATTACCAAATAAAAGGAATTTTTGAAAGAAAAGAAATAACATATAAACCTAATTTACAAAATATATAACTTTCAAGGAAAGCATATATTAAATATATGTATCTATTAATTCACGATATTTGAGTTTAAATAAGATTTTTAAACCCGTCGACGCGATCGAACGATCCCACGCGACCAGATCCGAGAAGAACAAGATGGATTGACGTGGCACCCACCCTCAAGCGAAGGAAGATCAACTACGATTTGGGAAAAAGGTCGATTCTCAAGGCATCGCCTAAGTCTCGAGAGAATAATTTCTTATTATAGGAGAGAGTTTTAAAGTTTTATTTATAACCAGATAAAATTTGCGTCAACTCTAATTAACACTTTCGTAGGAGATTTAATGTATTGCGAGATTTTTACACTAATTCAAGTAATTCATCGAATTTCTGGTAGCTTGTTTCATTGTTTGCAGATAAAGCACCAAACCAATCATGATGCTTTCCGAAATTACAATTATACCCTTCGATCAGCTAAAATGGGTATAACTTTTATATTCTCGTCAAGTCACAAATTATATATCGAATCAGACGAGCACTTCGCAATGAGTCTAATTTTGATATGAAAAAAATTAGAAATTTTCTATTTCAAAAGGTAGGTTTCGATTCTGATGTGGAGCATTAGCACAGTACATAGTGTGGTGCATCATCTAACACCGTTAAAATAAAATCTAAAAATCTAGGTTGTTACACAAACTCTCGAACGGCTAACTTCCTCAAATTTACTTGGATTTTCACAACTTTCTTATTTGAAACTCTGATTCCGAGTGAGAAGGAGCTCACAAATTTAAGGATTTGCGAATTAATTGTTCATGAATTTTTGAAAAATTCATATGTTTTTTAATAGTCATGAATAATTTATAATTTTTTTAATAAATTATGATTTATAATAATTTTAATCTTATTTTTTAATTTATTTCTCTGATTTTTTTTTTTGAACTTGTGAAAATTTGCCGAATTATTTGCATGTTAACCTTACTGAATGATTGCCGTACCTAAATTGGTGACTATGAGTAAAACGACTCCAAATGCCATTTATATTGGGGCTCGCCAAATTTACAGTGAAATTCAACCAATGGACAAGGGAAAAAGGTTCCCTAGTCCGAGTAACATTGTATGGATTAATATTGAAAAAAGAAAAAAATAGACCTTTAGAGAAGCACAAAAATTCAAAGTATAAAATTGCCATGTGCATCACCCTCAATAGTATAACTCAGTCCCTGATTCCCGTAGAGCAACGCTTATCCATGAATCCAAAGTATAAAATAAGGTAAACAAATTTATATATTATACTATAATAATAGAAGAGAAGAAAAGATAAATGTTTCCTCACCATTGCCCTCTCGGGTCATTTTGTTGATGTTGGTGTGAGAAAGGCATAGAAAATAGGTTATTAGCATACATAAGAGGAGAGTGATTAGTATCTATGGGCACAACTTCCTCTTGTTGTTGAAGTTGTTTGGGCATGTTGAGCTTCTCTCCTTCCATCTCTCGGTACTTGAGGAGATAGAGTTTGAGGGGATTCACATATTCATCAAAACCAAGGGTGGTGATAGCCCAAATGATATCATCGCCATTGATCGTCTTCCTCTTCTCCTTTTGGCATTTATCAGACGCTTCCACCGTAATGAAGCTAATAAATTCGGAGACACATTCCTGCACTGTCTCTTTGGCATCCTTAGATACCTTGCCATTATTTGGAAGGGCCTTCTTCATGATCCGACCTACATTAGCTATTGGAAGGAAACGATCCGCCTCTCTATTATTGTTGTTGTTGTTGTTGTTATTATTATTATTGTTGTTGACATTATTGCACCTGCCGCTATCAGAATGTGGGCTGCTCTCTGGGCTTCCCCCGTTTCCATGGCTCTCCTCATCCATCACTCTCGGTTTATTTTAAACAAATTTTACTTTTGTTCATTTGTAAATATATGTGGTAAATTTGGGGGGTTAAAGAAGGGAAATAGTTGGGTAGTCTCACCCTCGGACCAGCTCGCTTAACTAAGTGCGCTATCATTGGGTGACACGTGTAGAGGTTTGGCCCGCAAAACTCTCTGAAGCAAGAATTGGTATAATTAAGGTGGACGGCTGCCCACTGTCATCTTTTATTTTTTATTAAACCAATTCATTATACTAACTTATAAGAACTGTACAATTCAAAATATTTAGATCTTCATCTCACCTATTCTATGCCCGCTTTCTATAACAAATACACTTTAATTCCCGAGATTCTCATAATTAAGAAGTTAACATTATAAATAATGTATCTTAAAATTATTGTGAGATATTGAAAATAGGGAAATTTACAAGATCGACCTTGCCAGATTCACCTTTTCCGCCCTTAACCAACTAACTATAAGTCAAGCCAAATCCGGCTAGCACAAAAAGTCTCACATATCCTTTCTTACACTTTTTATCGTTCTACATAGTTTAAAATTTTAAAAATTTACATTTTTTTATATTTACGCATTTTGAAGCAGCATCTATCCATCTGATTTGAATGCCACAATATAAAGATCAATAGTGCTAAAGATTGACGAAACAAAGGCGATATCGCCTCTCTAAATAGATGTTATCGACTCTTTAAACAGTCGGTATCTCCTCCTTTTAAACAGTTGGTATTGCATCTTTAAACAGTCGGTATCACCTCTTTTAAACAATTAACAGTCATGTCGCCTATTAGAGTGTACCTTATTTGATAACTACTATACATCAATTATCTCAACCAATTGTAACCACTAACGGTTATATTTGTAATCTTATTTATACACTTTTTATTATAACGCAATGTAAATAATGTAATCGTTGTGGAAATTTGTCTATTTTATCTTTCTATCTTCTTCTCTCGTTAATCTTCTTCTTTTTTATTTTTCTTTTTCATTTTTTTTCTTGAAGTTTCATGATTAATAAACTTTTCATTTCTCTTTCATCTCTTCTGCATGAAATTGATTCATATAATTTTCATTTTTTTCTTTCATCTCTTTTACATTTAGTAAGAGAAACAGTCAATATCCCCTCTTTAAACATGTGAATTGTTTTTTTTAAAGATGCGATATCACCTTCTTTTTCGTGTCAATCTTTGGTACCATCGACCTTTATATTGTAGCTTCAAATCAGATGACATAAATGCTTTCGCGTAAATATAAAATAGTAAAATTTTTTAAAATTTTAAACTATGTGGAACCATAAAAAGTATAAGAAGGGGTATTTGAGACTTTTTGTGCTAGCCGGAACGGGCTTGGAATAGAGTTCATCCATTTGGTAAAAGAAAGTATAAGAAGGGGTATTTGAGAACTTTTGTGCTAGCCAGAACTGGCTCGGAATGGAGTTCATCGGTTCTCCTCATCCATCTCTCTCTCTCTCTGTTTATTTTTAACAAATTTTATTTTTATTCAATTATAAATATATGTGGTGAATTTGGAGGGTTAAAGAAGGGAAATAGTTGGGTGAGGTTTGGCCCGCAAAACTCTCTAAAGCAAGAATTGGTATAATTAAGATGGACGGCTGTCCACTCACTCTTCAATTTTCTACAAGTGCAAGTTCAAGTGCATGCCATCTTTTATTTTTTTATTAACAATTCATTATACTAATTATAAGAATTGTACAATTCAAAATATTTAGATCTTCATCTCACCTACTCTATACCCGCTTTCTATAACAAATACACTTTAATTCTCGAGATTCTCATAATTAAGAAGTTAACATTATAAATAAGGTATCTTAAAATTATTGTGAGATATTGAAAATAGAAAAATTTACAAGATCGACCTTGTCAGATTCACCTTTTCTGCCAGTAACCAACCAGCTATAAGTCGAGCCAGTTCCGGCTAGCACAAAAAGTCTCACATATCCTTTCTTACACTTTTTATCGTTCTACATGGTTTAAAATTTTTAAAAATTTACATTTTTTTATATTTACGCATCGTGAAGTAGCATCTATCCATCTGATTTGAATGCCACAATATAAATATCGATGGTGCTAAAGATTGACAAAAAAAAGGTGATATCGCCTCTCTAAATAGATGCAATCGACTCTTTAAACAGTCGGTATCTCCTCTATTAAAACAGTCGGTATTGCCTCTTTAAACAGTCGGTATCACCTCTTTTAAATAATTAACAGTCATGTTGCCTATTAGAGTATACCTTATTTGATAACTACTGTATATCAGTTATCTCAACCAATTGTAACCGCTAACGGTTATATTTGTAATCTTATTTATACACTTTTTATTATAACGCAATGTAAATAATGTAATCGTTGTGGAAATTTGTCTATTCTATCGTTTTATCTTCTTCCCTCGTTCATCTTTTTGTTTTTTATTTTTCCTTTTCATTTTTGATTCATGTAATTTTCATTTTTTTTCTTGAAGTTTCATGATTATAAACCTTTCATTTTTCTTTCATCTCTTTTGGATGAAATTGATTCATATAATTTTCATTTTTTCCTTTGCATCTCTTTTACATTTAGTAAGAGAGACAGTCAATATCGCCTCTTTAAACATGCAAATTTTTATTTTTTAAAGAGGCGATATCGCCTTTTTTTTCTTGTCAATCTTTGGTACCATCGATCTTTATATTGTGGCCTTCAAATCAAATGACATAAATGCTTTCGCGTAAATATAAAATAGTAAAAAAATTTAAAATTTTAAACTATGTAGAACCATAAAAAGTACATAAAGGGGTATTTAAGACTTTTTGTGCTAGCTGGAACTGGCTCGGAATGGAGTTCATCTGTTTGGTAAAAGAAAGTATAAGAAGGGGTATTTGAGACTTTTTGTGCTAACCGGAACAAGCTCGGAATGGAGTTCATCCGTTTGGTAAAAGAAAGTATAAGAAGGGGTATTTGAGACTTTTTGTGCTAGCCGGAACTGGCTTAGAATGGAGTTCATCGGTTCTCCTCATCCATCTCTCTCTCTCTCTCTATTTATTTTTAACAAATTTTACTTTTATTCAATTGTAAATATATGTGGTGAATTTGGAGGGTTAAAGAAGGGAAATAGTTGGGTGGTCTCACCCTCGGACCCGCTCACTTAACTAAGTGCGTTATCATTGGGTGACACGTGTAGAGGTTTGGCTCGCAAAACTCTCTAAAGCAAGAATTGGTATAATTAAGGTGGACGGTTGTCCACTCACTCTTCAATCTTCTACAAGTGCAAGTGCAAGTGCGTGCCATCTTTTATTTTTTATTAAACCAATTCATTATACTAACTTATAAGAATTGCACAATTCAAAATGTTTAGATCTTCATCTCACCTACTCTATACCCGCTTTCTATAACAAATACACTTTAATTCCCGAGATTCTCATAATTAAGAAGTTAACATTATAAATAAGGTATCTTAAAATTATTGTGAGATATTGAAAATAGGGAAATTTATAGGATCGACCTTGTCAGATTCACCTTTTTCGCTCTTAACCAACCAGCTATAAGTCGAGCCAGTTCCGGCTAGCACAGAAAGTCTCACATATCCTTTCTTACACTTTTTATCGTTCTACAAAGTTTAAAATTTAAAAAATTTACATTTTTTTATATTTACGCATCGTGAAGCAACATCTATCCATCTGATTTGAATTCCACAATATAAAGATCGATGGTGCTAAAGATTGACAAAAAAAAGGCGATATCGCCTCTCTAAACAATTGCTATCGACTCTTTAAACAGTTGGTATCTCCTCTTTTTAAATAGCCGGTATTGCATCTTTAAACAGTCGGTATTACCTCTTTTAAACAATTAACAGTCGTGTCGCCTATTAGACTGTACCTTATTTGATAACTATTGTATATCAGTTATCCCAACCAATTGTAACCGCTAATGGTTATATTTGTATCTTATTTATACACTTTTTATTATAACGCAATGTAAACAATGTAATCGTTGTGGAAATTTGTCTATTCTATCTTTCTATCTTCTTCTCTCGTTCATCTTCTTCTTTTTTATTTTTCTTTTTTATTTTTTTTCTTGAAGTTTCATGACTAATAAACGTTTCATTTTTCTTTCATCTCTTCTGCATAAAATTGATTCATATCACTTTCATTTTTTTCTTTTCATCTCTTTTACATTTAGTAAGAGAAACAATCAATATCGCCTCTTTAAACATGCAAATTTTTTTTTTAAAGAGGCGATATCGCCTTCTTTTTCGTGTCAATCTTTGGTACCATCGACCTTTATATTGTGGCCTTCAAATTAGATGACATAAATGCTTTCACGTAAATATAAAATAGTAAAAAATTTTAAAATTTTAAACTACGTAAAACCATAAAAAGTATAAGAATTGGTATTTGAGACTTTTTGTGCTAGCCGGAACGGGCTCGGAATGGAGTTCATCCGTTTGGTAAAAGAAAGTATAAGAAGGGATATTTGAGACATTTTGTGCTAGCCAGAACTGGCTTGGAATGGAGTTCATCGGTTCTCCTCATCCATCTCTCTCTCTGTTTATTTTTAACAAATTTTATTTTTATTCAATTGTAAATATATGCGGTGAATTTGGAGGGTTAAAGAAGGGAAATAGTTGGGTGGTCTCACCCTCGGACCCGCTCACTTAACTAAGTGCGCTATCATTGGGTGACACGTGTAGAGGTTTGGCCCGCAAAACTCTCTGAAGCAAGAATTGGTATAATTAAGATGGACGGATGTCCACTCACTCTTCAATCTTCTACAAGTGCAAGTGTGTGCCATCTTTTATTTTTTATTAAACCAATTCATTATACTAATTATAAGAATTGTACAATTCAAAATGTTTAGATCTTCATCTCACCTACTCTATACCCGCTTTCTATAACAAATACACTTTAATTCCTGAGATTCTCATAATTAAGAAGTTAACATTATAAATAAGGTATCTTAAAATTATTGTGAGATATTGAAAATAGGGAAATTTATAGGATCAACCTTGTCAAATTCACCTTTTCCGCCCTTAACCAACTAGCTATAAGTCGAGTCAGTTCCGGCTAGCACAAAAAGTATCACATATCTTTTCTTACACTTTTTATCGTTCTACATAGTTTAAAATTTTAAAATTTTACATTTTTTTATATTTACGCATCGTGAAGCAACATCTATCCATCTGATTTGAATGCTACAATATAAAGATCGATGGTGCTAAAGATTGACAAAAAAAAGGCGATATCGCCTCTCTAAATAGATGCTATTGACTCTTTAAACAGTCGGTATCTCCTCTTTTTAAACAGTCGGTATTCAGTGGCGTAGCCAGAATTTTCTTCTTGTGGGGGCTATCAATGATTGTTAACATATTTTAGTAGTTGATATATCATAATTCTATGATCAATAATAATATTAAAGTCGAATAAAAAACAACAAAATCTAAGAAAATTGAATAAGCTTCAACAAAAAATGGCAATTGATATTCAATTCGTAATTTCTCAAAAAAAGTAACTTCACAATATCAAATGAAAATTTCTGTTACAGTTGTCCTCGACGGTCTGTCATGTTCTGAAAGTAATGCATGATTATCTCACTGCTGATGCTATTAAAAATATCTTTTTCAATATATGTGACTAAACAATCATTCAACCACTCATCTCTCATTCGATTACGCAACCGATTCTTCACAATATGCATAGCAGAAAATGCCCTCTCAACAGTGGCAGTAGCAACCGGTAGGATTAGAGCTAATGTTATAAGTAAGTAAACCAGTGGATGTCCAATATTTCTTTTTATCTCGACCATCTTTTGGGCAAGTTCGCTAATCCCTTTCACTTTTGAAAACTCAATGTTGGAGCGCATATCAATTATATAAGTTTCATGTTGATTGTCAAGAGCCATGACATCTACTGTCGAAAATTCAACTGAATAAAATTGAGCAAGGCTAACCAATTTTTTCTTGTCGAAAGCTGAGAATGACTTGATTGGATTCAGACATGATATACAAAGGAGTAGTTCAGTATTAACTTCAGTAAAACGGTTGTTGAGCTCTTGAAGTTGCATGTCAATTACAACATAGAACAATTCTGCACGATAGTGATGTAGATTTGTCTTTTCTTCAGCTTTGCGTCGTGTTCGTCCTTGGGCTACAAACTTATCATCCATATTAGGAGCAATGATATCGTGTTTGCCACAAAATGAAGACACTTCATTGATGAGAGAATCCCAACCATTATCTCTCATTTTTTGCAGTCTTTTCTTCGATACCTCAACCAGAGTCATAGCATTTACTATATCTTGATCTCTTCGTTGTAATGCCTTCGATAGAGCATCGGTGATTCCTAATATATTTTTCATTAAATGAAGGGTGAATGCAAACTCAAAAGACTGTATTGAACCTAATAGGCCATCTGCTTCGTACTTTTGCTCTGATTTTGAGCTCTCTTTCACAACAATCTCAAGTACTTTTATCGCAGAAGAAAACATATATATCAAGCTTAGTAGTGTATCGAAGTGTGAGCCCCAATGTGTCTCACCTGCTCGTTTAAGGGTAGTCTCTTGATTCAAGCCATGCCTACGCGCAATTTCTCCGTTCTTAATTGCTTCAATAACTTTAGCAGCTTGTATATCTTGAAGATTCTCTTTGCATTTACACGATGCTCCAACAATATTCACTACACCAGCAACAAAGCTGAAGAGCGATCTAATTTGATTTTGATTTCTTGCAACATCTACAAGTGCTAACTGAAGTTGATGTGCAAAACAATAAATATAAAATACACATTTATTCTCCTTCATGATGAGTTCTTTGAGGCCACCAAATTCACCTTGCATATTACTAGCGCCATCATAACCTTGCCCATGTAATCTCATTATACTCAATCCATGCTTAGAGAATAATGATTCGATTGCCTTTTTTAGTGATATAGCAGTAGTTTCACTTACATGTACTATTCCAAGAAAACGTTCAATTACACATCCTCGTTCATCCACATAACGTAAAGCAACTGCCATTTGCTCTTTTATAGATATATCATGTGACTCGTGAACCAAAATAGCAAATAAAGATTCTCCAATATCTTTAATAATAATTTTAGTGGTTTCAGTTGCAGCCGCACTTGCAATTTCTTTCTGAATATCCGGTGAAATCAATTTTAAATTTTTCGGAGCATTTTTAACAACCCTTTTAATATCTTCATTAAGATCAGCACTATAATGCAAAAGCTCATGAAAGTTCCCTTGATTGCTCGCACCCATCTGATTCATCATGACCACGAAAAGCTAGTCCTTGACGTAAAAGAAATCGAATGCAATTAACTGATGCATTTAAAGAGATATTGTAATCCTTACGAGTTTGGTCGGAATGCTTATACAATACTGTTTGAAGATGTTGATTTGGGTTCATTAAATCATGACACTTCTTAACGGCTTGTCTGTGCGCACTCTTGGGCCCTCCAACATGAATATCAAATCTTTCTTTCTTTTTCCAATTTTTAAATCCTTCAACCTCAAAAGAGTCACAACTCCCTTTCACTTCTTTATCTTCCCTAAAAAGATAACAATTCAAGCAAAATGCTGCATCCTTTTCAATGCTATATTCTAACCATAATGTCGAACCAATCAGGATTGAATCGTCGTGACTGGTTTCCACTTTTCGTCAATGGGAAAGTGTGTTTACGAGGCTGACAAGGACCCTTTTGCAGATATGCTCTCCGAATCAAATCTCGATCATTAGGATGATAATCTAAAATTCGAATACGTAAATCAGTATCTGCTAGAAGATCTGTTAAGTTAACCTCTGTATGACTTCTCTTTGAACTAGATTGTACTTGATTAAAATTATCGTTTTGCACGATAGGAGGTAGTTGGTCAGACTTTCTTTTGAGAAACTTATCCATAACTGCTCAACAGTGAAGAGTGGGGAAAATGGGACCTATCAACTGTAAGATAACAAGAGTATTAGGTTGCGAATAACTAGCATATAATATATAAATTAAAATCCCTAAATATATATATATATATATATCATATAGATAACATTGCTCAGGTCAGATCGACCTAATCCGACCCAATTTTTATCAGTTGGAACAACTAGTCTCGACCAAAAACTCGATAGTGAGTTGAGCCAATTTAATAGCAAGTTGGGTTGATTCATTGGCAGACCCTAAATTTCTCACGTGGCAACCCATCATTAAATGACTATTTAAATTCTAAATTGGCCACTTTAATTTAAGGAAGAAGCTTTACATTTTTTAGTGTGTTCTAAAAATGGATCTTAAGGGGCCAAAAATTAGGAAGGGCCCAATTTCATGGAATGGAGAAAGGTCTCGCCATGGTAAATTTGGGTATTCATCTCAAAATCAATTGGCTATGAGTGAAGGGGGTCAGGATCTTATAACAGGAGAGACAAGTCTATGAATACTGAATATGGGATTAAACTTTATTTATTACTGTAATTTTTTTATTTTATAAAGGAAGAAGGATTATTTTTCCTCTTGGCACCTCTTTTGATTTTAGAAAATTTAATTCTTTGAAGACTTTGATTGGATTTACTTTTTAATTTTATTTTTTAATATTTTCTTTTTAAGTTAATTAATTATTTAGATGATCAATTAAGTCAAGGTAGATTTGAGTAGAACTTGTGTTAGTCCCTTTCTTAAAATTGAAATATTTGGAGTTCAAAAGGGGGTGGACGACCCACCTATAGTTGAGTGAAAAAAATTTCTACATAATTCATTCTCTCTAACTAGGCACCTCAGTTTATTTATGACTTATGAGGGTGGGCGACCAGCTTTGTAGGTGAGCCAAATATTCTCCATTTTTCCATCATAAAAATTTCTACAACTACAAATTAAACCCTAAATTATCATATAAATAAAATAGAAAATATAAAAGAATCAAAGAAAAATTTATTTCTAATCGTAGATTTATAGAACCCTAATTACAAATTTGATTCTTTATTTGAAAAGATGCATACCTCTGCGAGAGATTTATTGGAGTTTAGCGAAGAATCTCGGAGATTAAGGAGAGTGGCCAAAGGTTGCTGATAAGCAGTAATCGAATGAATTCATTGTCGCCAACTCGCCGATTTTCGATTGCGAAATAAACCTTGAGAGAGAGAAGAGTTGAAGAGGGATTCGATTTTAGTAAGAGAGAAAGGGCGGAAGAGAAGAGGGATTCAATTTTAATAGAGAGAGAGAAAGGGCTCAAAAGGGATTCGGTTTCACTTTTGGTAAGAGAGAGAAAGTCAAATAGAATTATATTTCATAAGATGAGAGAGAGAGAAAGAGTTGGATTGATTTTAGTAAGAGAGAGAAATGGCTCAAAAGGTATTCCGTTTCACTTTTGGTAAGAGAGAGGAAGAGAGAAAGTCACATCACATAGAATTGTATTTAATAAGGTAAGAGAGAGAGAGGGTGTGAGGGATTTGAAAAGATTTATTTGTACTTGATGACTATTGACCGGTAGAGAGAGAAAGAGATATTTGGTAAGATGAGAGAGAGAAAGAGATAAATTTGGTTAGATGAGAGAGATTTGCTAAAAAGATTTGGTGTGACCATGTGACATGTGGTAGAGTGATTGAGTATATAAATTAAATATTATAGGAGTTGATATTGTGTTGTATAATGCACTAAAACTAAATGTATAATAGATTTGGAGGCTTAATGACCATAGATGTGGGGGCTTGATAATCATATATCTGGGGGCTTGCAATGCTTGCACTTAAGAAAGTAATATATATTTACACCATATAAAAACTTTTTTTGAGATTATATGGGGGTTTGAGCCCCCAGGACGTTCAACGTGGCTATGCCACTGTCGGTATTGCCTCTTTAAACAATCGGTATCACCTCTTTTAAACAATTAATAGTCGTGTCGCCTATTAGAGTGTACCTTATTTGATAACTACTGTACATCAGTTACCTCAACCAATTGTAACCGATAACGGTTATATTTGTAATCTTATTTATACACTTTTTTATTATAACACAATATAAATAATGTAATCGTTGTGGAAATTTGTCTATTCTATCTTTCTATCTTCTTCCCTCATTCATCTTCTTTTTTATTTTTCTTTTTCATTTTTGATTCATGTAATTTTTATTTTTTTTCTTGAAGTTTCATGATTAATAAACTTTTCATTTTTCTTTCATCTCTTCTGCATGAAATTGATTCATATAATTTTCATTCTTTTCTTTTCATCTCTTTTACATTTAGTAAGAGAAACAGTCAATATCGCCTCTTTAAACATGCGAATTTTTATTTTTTAAAGAGGCGATATCGCCTTTTTTTTTTATTAATCTTTGGTACCATCGATCTTTATATTGTGGCCTTCAAATCAGATGACATAAATACTTTCGCGTAAATATAAAATAGTAAAAAATTTTAAAATTTTAAATTATGTAGAATCATAAAAAGTATAAGAAGGGGTATTTGAGACTTTTTGTGCTAGCCGGAACTGGCGCGGAATGGAGTTCATCCGTTTGGTAAAAGAAAGTATAAGAAGGGGTATTTGAGACTTTTTGTGCTAGCCGGAACTGGCTCGGAATGGAGTTCATCCGTTTGGTAAAAGAAAGTATAAGAAGGGGTATTTGAGACTTTTTGTGCTAACCGGAACTGGCTCGGAATGGAATTCATCGGTTCTCCTCATCCATCTTTCTCTCTGTATTTATTTTTACCAAATTTTACTTTTATTCAATTGTAAATATATGTGGTGAATTTGGAGGGTTAAAGAAGGGAAATAGTTGGGTGGTTGATGAGTAGTGAAATATGATGATATTTCACCCCTAGATACCTACATTTAGCTATGCGATGAAGGCTATCTGATAAGAATTATTAGATTTGAAGTGTTTCAGGTAAATACAAGCCAAGTGCAGAAAACAGCCCAAGAATTCTGAAAATAATGTCAAAACACTGTAACTTTGGGTCATCGAGAACTTGGTGTGACTTGTAGATCAATTGGGACCTTTAAGACGGCCGAATTATTAAATTTTTAAAACATAAAAGTTGTAGAGCTTTCTATCAGCTTTTCAACGATATAAGAATCGCCTCAATCGGAATTCGGGACAGAAAGTTATGGCCAAAATACCGAAACAGTGTCGGATACAAAGTTCGGCAGAAATTCACGAAAATCTGGGAGGTCGATGCATCGACCCTATTGGGTCGATTAATCGACCCTAAATTTTCTAGTTGGAACACCTCTGCGGTTGGGAAACTTCGGCTCTATTTAAAGCGGATCAAACACTTCGGGAAAGGGGGAATTAGAGATAGATAATTAGAGAGTTAGTTTTGGCTTTTCCTTTTTTACAGTTTTTTTTAGAGAATTTTTGAGGATTATTATTCATTATTATTATTTTTGGTTTTAGACTCCTCTAGGCATCTTTTCAAGGGTTCTTCTTTTCTCCTTCTTCTAGGGATTGATCTGGGTAGATTGTACTTAGGATTTGCATTGTCTTTCTTTTACATTCATAGATTGTATTTAGGAAAAGGCATTGTAACCAAAGATTTTTTAGAATAAATGAAAAGAGGAATGACTTTGAATGAACAAGGAGATCATACACCAAAGATGAGCGACTAAATCAGTTGATCGGGGAAGATGCGATCCCCAGATAAGTATCCTTATTTATGATTAATACCATAGTCGATTTATTGTTATCATGGAATCATTTTGCTAAAAGTTTGTGTTATTAAAAATATATTGAATGCTTGTTATGATCGTTGATGGCGCATATCAACGGCCATAATCGCTAGATCTGGACCTGCAGACTGATCTAGGCTGCAGAGCGATTATGTACTTACTGTTATGATCTAAACATCATGAGAAACGTTATGTTTCTTACATGACTCATACCGCGATGATAGGCTGAGTCATTGTTTTTAGATAGGGTATGCCGGATTGATGATCATATTTTATTTCGAATCATTTCTATAGACGAATGATGGTGTGAATGATGCTTTATTGAAACTGTGGGTTTTAATGATAGAAAAGGGGTACTAATCTGGAGTAGCATATTCCTTGATCATCTTTAAATATTGTTCTTAGATTCATTAGTAATTAGTTGTTTAGATTAATTTATTTTTCTTACATTTAGAAAAAGTTATAAATTTTTGGTTAAATTGAATTTGCCCTTTGGTACTTCCTTAGGGATGTTTTTAAATCTCTGAAAGAATTAAATAAAATTCACGTTTCCCTGTGGGTTTGACACATTTGTTCTTACCATACTGCAATAGATCTTGTGTACTTGCAAGGGTTACATTTAAAATCGATCAGTGGTCTGACCCTCGAACCCGCTCACTTAACTAAGTGCGCTATCATTGGGTGACGTGTGTAGAGGTTTGGCCCGCAAAACTCTTTGAAGCAAGAATTGGTATATCACTCTTCAATCTTCTACAAGTGCAAGTGCAAGTGCGTGCCATCTTTTATTTTTTATTAAACCAATTCATTATACTAACTTATAAGAATTGTACAATTCAAAAAGTTTAGATCTTCATCTCACCTACTCTATACTCGCTTTCTATAACAAATACACTTTAATTCCCGAGATTCTTATAATTAAGAAGTTAATATTATAAATAAGGTATCTTCAAATTATTGTGAGATATTAAAAATAGGAAAATTTACAGGATTGACCTTGTCAGATTCACCTTTTCCGCCCTTAACCCCACCAACTATAAGTCGAGCCAGTTCCGGCTAGCACAAAAAGTCTCACATATCCTTTCTTACACTTTTTATCATTCTGCATAGTTTAAAATTTAAAAATTTACATTTTTTTATATTTACGCATCGTGAAGCAGCATCTATCCATCTGATTTGAATGCCAAAATATAAAGATCGATGGTGCTAAAGATTGACAAAAAAAATGCGATATCGCCTCTCTAAACAGATGCTATCGACTCTTTAAACAGCAATTAACAGTCGTGTTGCCTATTAAAGTGTACCTTATTTGATAACTACTCTACATCAGTTATCTCAACCAATTGTAACCAATTGTAACCGCTAACTGTTATATTTGTATTCTTATTTATGCACTTTTTATTATAAGGCACTCTAAACAATGTAATCGTTATGGAAATTTGTCTATTCTATCTTTCTATCTTCTTCTCTCGTTCATCTTCATCTTTTTTATTTTTCTTTTTCATTTTTGATTCATATAATTTTCATTTTTTTTCTTGAAGTTTCATGATTAATAAACTTTTCATTTTTCTTTCATCTCTTCTGCATGAAATTGATTCATATAATTTTCATTTTTTTATTTTCATCTCTTTTAGATTTAGTAAGAGAAATAGTCAATATCGCCTCTTTAAACATGCGATTTTTTTTTTTAAAGAGGCGATATCGCCTTCTTTTTCGTGTCAATCTTTGGTACCATCGATCTTTTTATTGTGGCCTTCAAATCAGATGACATAAATGCTTTCGCGTAAATATAAAATAGTAAAAAATTTTAAAATTTTAAACTATGTAGAACCATAAAAAGTATAAGAAAGGGTATTTGAGACTATTTGTGCTAGCCGGAACTGGCTCGAAATGGAGTTTATCCGTTTGGTAAAAGAAAGTATAAGAAGGGGCATTTGAGACTTTTTGTGCTAGCCGGAACTGGCTCGGAATGGAGTTCATTGATTCTCCTCATCCATCTCTCTCTCTCACTCTTTATTTTTAACAAATTTTACTTTTATTCAATTGTAAATATATATGGTGAATTTGGAGGGTTACAGAAGGGAAATAGTTGGGTGGTCTCGCCCTCGGACCCGCTCACTTAACTAAGTGCACTATCATTGGGTGATACATGTAGAGATTTTGCCCGCAAAACTCTCTGAAGCAAGAATTGGTATAATTAAGGTGGACGACTGTCTACTCACTCTTCAATCTTCTACAAGTGCAAGTGCGTGTCATCTTTTATTTTTTATTAAACCAATTCATTATACTAATTTATAAGAATTGTACAATTCAAAATGTTTAGATCTTCATCTCACCTACTCTATGCCCGCTTTCTATAACAAATACACGTTAATTCCCGAGATTCTCATAATTAAGAAGTTAACATTATAAATAAGGTATCTTAAAATTATTGTGAGATATTGAAAATAGAAAAATTTACAAGATCGACCTTGTCAGATTCACCTTTTATGTCAGAGACCATATAATTTCACCTTTCCCCTTAACCAACTAGCTATAAGTCGAGCCAGTACCGGCTAGCATAAAAAGTCTCACATATCCTTTCTTACACTTTTTATCGTTCTACATAGTTTAAAATTTTTAAATTTTGTATTTTTTTATATTTATGCGTCGTGAAGCAGCATCTATCCGTTTGATTTGAATGCCACAATATAATGATTGATGGTGCTAAAGATTGACACAAAAAAGGCGATATCGCCTCTCTAAACAGATGCTATCGACTCTTTAAACAGTCGGTATCTCCTCTTTTAAACAATCGGTATTACCTCTTTAAACGGCATCACCTCTTTTAAACAATTAATAGTTGTGTTGTTTATTAGAGTGCACCTTATTTGATAACTACCGTACATCAGTTATCTCAACCAATTGTAACCGCTAACGGTTATATTTGTAATCTTATTTATACACTTTTTATTATAATGCAATGTAATCGTTGTGGAAATTTATTTATTCTATCTTTCTATCTTCTTCTCTCGTTCATGTTCTTCGTTTTTATTTTTCTTTTTCATTTTTGATTCATGTAATTTTCATTTTTTTTCTTGAAGTTTCATGATTAATAAACTTTTCATTTTTCTTTTATCTCTTCTACATAAAATTGATTCATATAATTTTCATTTTTTTCTTTTCACCTCTTTTATATTTAGTAAGAGAAATGTCAATATCGCCTTTTTAAACATGCAATTTTTTTGTTTTTTAAAGAGGCGATATGGCCTTCTTTTTCATGTCAACCTTTGGTACCATCGATCTTTATATTATGATCTCTTTAAATCAGATGATATATATATATATATATATATATATATATATATATATATATATATATATATATATATATATATATATATCAGCCGAAAACCTCAATCAAAATGATCAGCAACCGAAAACCTCAATCAAAATGATTTAGAGTTGTCTGATTTTAGAAATCGGGTAAGGTTACATATACTAAGCGAACTTAACACACTATTTCCTTCGCGCTAGCAACTGGGGCAATATATAAAAATAAAAATAAAAATAGCAATCAAAGAGGTATACATATATATTGAAAAGAAGATGTTGTAGACGGTGATAAAGAGATACTTTCTGGTATGTATATCTACCGTGATAAAGAGATACTTTTCTATTATATATATATATATATATATATATATATATATATATATATGTACAATCCAAACTTTACTCGATCCAACTCTTCTTTTTTATCCCTTTTTCAAAAACCATGTTTCTTCTTTTTTATGCCTTTTTCAAATACCATGTTTCTTCCCTTGGTAATATTTTTTTCTCATAAAAAATTGTTTATTTTTTAATACGTGTTTGTCTTCCCTCCAAATTTGATAGTAATTTGTTAAAACTTAATATACAATAGTTTAATTCTTAGATTGAATGCCTATTCTTAAAATTTTGATGCTATATATGGGTGCAAATGGTCAGGTCCACTCGGACCTGGCTTGAGAATTGACTCGATTAGACCAAAACTGAGCCCGACTCGATGGACCCAACTCAACCATGAATGAGTTGGTTCTAGGTCTAGCTTAAAAACCTTGAACACGAAATGAGTCTCACAATTTTTGATTTGGAATCAACCCAGGTACGATTCCAAATGGGTAGGGTCCAATTCACCCCGACCTGGATCTGACCCATTTGCACCTTTAACCCTATAAAGGCGTCAACATATAGCATCTTCCAAAGTGGTGGACCCATTTGCATCCTTATCCTTACTCTTATACCCTCATCTTCTTCCTTATGTATCCCTATCCTTACTACTACATGAAAGGTAAAATAGTTTCTCTCAATCTTTGTTTCCATACTTGCCCCTATATACACTCCTAAGCCGTGACAATAAAATTAAAATGGGTATCATTATTTACCATCCAAAAAATTGTAACTTCATCTCATATCTTTCAGTCTCAATATATTGATCGCTTTGAATCATACGATGGAGATTATTTTTCGTCTCAATCTTCTATATAGTTGATCTTGACATCCTTTTTGTATCATCAGGCTATAAAATTTTTATTTCAATTGCCACAACCAAAAAAGTGGCTTTAAAATTAAATGGCATACATCACTCTCAAACATGATTTTAATATCATTTTTTAAAAAATCGACGATCTAATAATACTCTTATGATACCAAGATCATTTAAGTAAAAGATGGGGATAAAAAGGAGGTCACAATTTTAAGGGTGCAAATAATGATACCCAAATAGAATCTCTTTATCAATGAGAATACGTAAATAATGGTATCCAAATAAGTTCTCTTTCTTTCCTTATTTTTAGCACCTTCAAAGAAACCCATAAAGTTAAGAGAATTAACAATTTTGCTATAAAAGTTATATTTCCTTCCTTATTTTTAGCAACTTCAAAGAAATCCACAAAGTTAAGAGAATTAATAATTTTGCCATAAAATATTTGACTTGCTTTCAATTATGTGGCATAGATCACATAAAAATAGTCAAAAAATTAAATTTGTGTCATGTAAATTTAGGGCCATATTTTGTGATCTGCACCTTATGAAATAAAAAAATGATCGTCTAATGGTAAGCCAATGATATCAATATCCCTTATGCGAAAGATTGGGCCGAAAAATGATCTCCATCAACTAATACAAAGAGTCAATATTGTTTTGCATAGGTGCCCTCTAAGATTCCGCGGGTGTTAATAAAGCTACCAAAATAATAATTTACTCGAAAGTTGAAACCCTCTGAGCCACGATTAATGTACCCCTGATCAAATCTTATCATCTTACCTGATCGGATTACTTGCACTCATACGTATGTTGGTCGTAAGACTTAGGGGAGCACTTAACTTTATATGACTTAGACAAACATATGATACTTCTACGTAGGGCTCTCAACATATTGACTTTTTTATTGGGCTAGGTACTAAACTTTGGTTATTCGGCCAAGTCAGGCATGAAGTGTCAGACACAATCTATAGGTATGGTTGGGTCGAGTTAAGAAAAAATTTGGTCGACTAAGCTCGAGTTACAAGATTTTATATAATAATAAATAATAAAAATAATAATAAAATAAAGTGTTTTCAACCAGGTCAAGTCAGGTGTCAGGTCGGGTTGGGCATATACACTCAACCCTTCAAATTAAGGTCGGGATAAGTGTTGGGTAGGGTTTGGTCAACTAAGCTCGAGTTACAAGATTTTATATAATAATTAATAATAGTAGTAATAGTAGTAGTAATAATAATCATAATAATAATAATAAAATAGAGTGTTTTCAATCAGGTCTCAGATTGGGTTGGGCATATACACTCGACTCTTCAGGTTAAGGTCGGAATAGGTGTCAGGTCGGGTTGGGCATATACCCTTGACCCTTCGAGTATTAGGTCGAATCAGGGTGCACCATCAGGCCAAGTCAGGTCAGCATATGTCATTTACCAATCGGACAGTCAAAGCTTTAACACGACCCATTGGAAACCCTACTTTTAAGTTCTAAATTATGTTTATTTTTATTTTTTAATGTTATTTTAACATAAATATGATTTATATGATGATCATGTGAATCATGTGGCTTTAAAATGATGGCATGCATATAAAATTAAGGTTAGAGATTTTATATATGGGACACCATTTTGACACCATGTACTGATACATGGTGCAAGTGATTATTATATATCTTCTGTCACATTTTTCAGTTAAAATTTTTATTTTGGCACCATATGTAATGCACATGCATTTTTATGAGATTTATAGTTAATAATTCTAAGTTTTTAACTATATAACCAATAAACCGATTGAATGTCAAATGGCATGAGGTGGTCTGCCAATTGCATGAACCAAATTTTTGTACATATTTCAAAAATTAGTAAGCTCTTTGCCCTTTTGATGGTATGCCCATAATCATATTTTCGTGTGTCACATGGTTTCTAGTTATTTTTTGGGATGAAAAATTAAAACGAAAATTGAACCGTTCTATTTACAATGATCGAATTTTTAATGATACTATGACCGATAACCATTAACTATTGTGAATCAGAAGATAGAGATCGTTTGTCGCACAATCTTTCCCATAATGTATGAGATCATGGGGTACTGGCAATCAACTTTTTATTTCAGGTGTTGCACATTTCAAAACATGATTGAAAATCATGTTTGAGCATAATGTCTGTCACATGATTTTCAGTTACTGTTTTGGAATGTGTGTCACGCAGATTAAAAATTGACTGTCTAATGGTACACCATTTACCTTAGGATCACTATATAGAAGATCGAATTGGAAATCAATTTTGAATGACATCATAGCCGAATATCATTGACTGTTTTGAATTAGACAATAACGGTCGTTTTTGTCCAAATCGTAGATCTTGAGATAATGAGTGTACTGACAGTTAATTTTTTATTGCATGTGGTACACATAAAACATCCCAAAAAGTGATCGAAAATCACGTTTGAATATGATGTGTGCCCCATAATTTTCGATCATTTTTTTGGGATGTATGCAATAGAAACCATAAATTGACCGTCTGATGGTACACCATTGATTTCAAGCTCCATTGTGTGAAAGATTGAAAAGAAAATTGATCTCTATCATCTGGTTCACATCAGTTAATGATTTTTCGTATGTAGTGCACTTAGAAATCTGATTGGTATAATTAGAGTTATCCTTTAAAGGAAAGACTTGGTATTTGAAGGACTTATGTCAAATGAAAACTTCATCTTAGCCATCGGATTTGAAGGTCATGTTCTAAATATGTTTAATCAAAAAGATTGGTATAAAATAAAATCTGTATTATATAATTCAAAGCAGTCAACTATGGATGAGATGATGACCATATATTGTCTTAAGTCATATGATAGAAATCGAAGATCTTTAGAATATGTTTAAATAAGAAGAATTCGATGGTATCTTCACATTTATATTAACATGTGCAACTCACGTGCACTTTTACTAGTACTATATAAAAGTACAAATAATTTATGTCAATTTTAGTGTTTTCATATTTTTAGTAACAAAATACCCCTAAGCTATTCCATCTACCCTTATCTTCTTCCTTATGTATGCATATCCTTACTACTATATGAAAGCTAAAATAGTTTCTCTCAATCTTTGTTTCCACACTTGCCCCTATATACACTCCTAAACCGTGACAATAAAATTAAAATGGGTATCATTATTTACCATCCAAAAAATTGTAACTTCATCTCACCTCTTTCAGTCTGAATATATTGATCACTTTGAATCATACGATGGAGATTATTTTTCGTCCCAATCTTCTATATAGTTGATCTTGACGTCCTGTTTGTATCATCAGGCGGTAAAATTTTTATTTCACTTGACACAACCAAAAAAGTGACTTTAAAATCAAATGGCATACATCACTCTCAAACATGATTTTAATATCATTTTTTTAAAAATCGACAGTCTAATAATACTCTCATGATACCAAGATCATTTAGGTAAACGATGGGGATAAAAAATGATCTCCATCTTCTAATTCAAAGCGGTCATTTCATACCTACTAGAGGATATTGACGAGGTCACAATTTTAATGGTTGCAAATAATGATACCCAAATAGAATCTCTTTTCCAATGGGAATACGTAAGATCTCTCTCTTTCCTTATTTTTAGCACCTTCAAAGAAACCCATAAAGTTAAAAGAATTAACAAATTTGCTATAAAAGTTATCTTTCCTTCCTTATTTTTAGCAACTTTAAAGAAATCCACAAAGTTAAGAGAATTAACAATTTTTCCATAAAATATTTGACTTACTTTGAATTATATGGCATAGATCACATAAAAATAGCCAAAAAATTAAATTTGAGCATAATATATATCATGTAAATTTAGGACCATATTTTGTGATTTGCACCTTATGAAATAAAAAAATGATCATCTAATGGTAAGCCAATGATATCAAGATCCCTTATGTGGAAGATTGGGCCGAAAAATGATTTTCATCAACTAATAAAAAGAGTCAATGTTTTTTTGCATAGGTGCCCTCTAAGATTCCGCGGGTGTTAATAAAGCTACTAAAATAATAATTTACTCGAAAGTTGAAACCCTCTGAGCCACTATTAATGTACCCCTGATCAAATCTTGTCATCTTACCTGATCGGATTACTTGCACTCATACGTATGTTGGTCGTAAGACTTAGGGGAGCACTTAACTTTATATGACTTAGACAAACATATGATACTTCTATGTAGGGCTCTCAACAGATTGACTTTTTAATTGGGCTAGATACTAAACTTGGGTTATTCAACTAAGTAAGGCATGAAGTGTCAGACACAATCTATAGGTATGGTTGGGTCGGGTTAAAGAAAAATTTCGTCAACTAAGCTCAAGTTACAAGATTTTTTATAATAATTAATAATAATAATAATAATAATAATAATAAAATAGAGTGTTTTCAACCAGGTCAAGTCAGGTGTCAGGTCGGGTTGGGCATATACACTCAACCCTTCATATTAAGGTCGAGATAGGTGTCAGGTCGGGTTTGGTCGACTAAGCTCGAGTTACAAGATTTTATATAATAATTAATAATAGTAGTAATAGTAGTAGTAGTAGTAGTAGTAATAATAATAATAATAATAATAATAATAATAAAATAGAGTGTTTTCAATCAGGTCAAATCAGGTGTCACGTCGGGTTGGGCATATACACTTGACTCTTCAGGTTAAGGTCGGAATAGGTGTCAGGTCGGGTTGGGCATATACCCTTGACCCTTCGAGTATTAGGTCGAATCAGGGTGCACCATCAGGCCAGGTCAGGCCAGCATATGACATTTACCAATCGGACAGTCAAAGCTTTAATACGACCCATTGGCAACCCTACTTTTAAGTTATAAATTATATGTTTATTTTTATTTTTTAATGTTATCATGTGAATTATGTGACTTTAAAATGATGACATGCATATAAAATTAAGGTTAGAGATTTTATATGTGGGATACCATTTTGACACCATGTACTGATACATGGTGCAAGTGATTATTATACATCTTCTGTCACATTTTTCAGTTAAAATTTTTATTTTGGCACCATGTATAATGCACATGCATTTTTATGAGTTTTATAGTTAATGATTATAAGTTTTTAACTATATAACCAATAGACCGATTGAATGTCAAATGACATGAGGTGGTCTGCCAATTGCATGAATCAAATTCTTATACATGTTCCAAAAATTAGTAAGCTACATAACTCTTTACCCTTTTGATGGTATGCCCATGATCATATTTTCGTGTGCCACATGGCTTCCAGTTATTTTTTGGGATGAAAGATTAAAACGAAAAATGAACCGTTCTATTTACAATGATCGAATTTTTAATGGTACTATGACCGATAACCATTAACTATTGTGAATCAGAAGATAGAGATCGTTTGTCGCACAATCTTCCCCATAATGTATGAGATTATGGGAGTACTGACAATCAACTTTTTATTTCAGGTGTTGCACGTTTCAAAAAGTGATCGAAAATTATGTTTGAGCATAATGTCTGTCACATGATTTTCAGTTACTGTTTTGGGATGTGTGTCACGCAGATTAAAAATTGACTGTCTAATGGTACACCATTTACCTCAGGAACATCATATAGAAAATCGAATTGAAAATCAATTTTGAATGACATCATAGCTGAATACCATTGATTGTTTTGAATTAGACAATAACGGTCGTTTTTGTCCAAATCGTAGATCTTGAGATAATGAGTGTACTGACAGTTAATTTTTTATTGCATGTGGTACACATAAAACATCCCAAAAAGTGATCGAAAATCTCGTTTGAGTTTGATGCGTGTCCCATAATTTTTTATCATTTTTTTGGGATGTATGCAATAGAAACCATAAATTGACCGTCTGATGGTATACCATTGATTTCAAGCTCCATTATGTAAAAGATTGAAAAGAAAATTGATCCCTATCATCTGATTCATATCAGTTAATGGTTTTTCGAATGTAGTGCACTTAGAAATCTGATTGGTATAATTAGAGTTATCCTTTAAAGGAAATACTTGGTATTTGAAGGACTTATGTCAAGTGAAAACTCCATCTTAGGCATCGGATTTGAAGGTCATATTCTAAATATGTTTAATGCAAAAGATTGGTATAAAATAAAATCTCTATTATAAAATTCAAAGCAGTCAAATATGGAATAGATGATGACCATTTATTGTGTTAAGTCATATGATAGAGATCGAAGATCTTTAGAATATGACATTTAAATCAGAGGAATTCGATGGTATCTTCACATTTATATTAACATGTGCAACGCACAAAAGTAAAAATAGTTTCTGTCATATTTTGTAATGCCAAAAATACCCTTAACTCCTCCCTAAAACATAGAATCTTTTTTCCAATGAGAATATGTAAATAATGATACTCAAATAAACTCTCTTTCCTTCCTTATTTTTAGCTCCTTCAAAGAAACCCACAAATTTAAGAGAATTAACAATTTTTCCATAAAAGTTTTCTTTTCCTAACACCTTCAAAGAAACCTACAAAGTTAAGAAAATTAACAACTTTGCCATAAAAGTTATATTTTCTAACACCTTTAAAGAAACCTACAAAGTTAAGAGAATTAACAATTTTGTTATATAATATTTGACTTGCTTTGATATCAAATTCCCTTATGTGGAAGATTGGGCAGAAAAACGATCTCCATCAACTAATACAAAGAATTGATGGTTTTTTGCATAGATGCCCTCTAAGATTTCATGGGTGTTAAGTTACCCAAATAATAATTTATAAGCATGTTGAAACCCTTTGAGCCACGATTAATGTACCCCTTATCAAATTTTCTCATCTTACCTAATCGGTTCTCGACTTTTCCCACCTAAAATTGAAATCAGATTCGGTCTGAACTGATTTTTTGATCGATTGGGATTGGTTCAATTAGTTAGGTTTTTTGGACAGGTTCGGATTTCGGTTCAAAACTTACACCCATACGAGGGTAAGATCATAGTCTCAAGAACTATTCTACGAAAGATTAGGGTGAAAAACGATCTCCATTGCCTAATTCCAAGCAATCATGGATTTGAATGGGGTGCAATCACCATTTTATTATTTTAAGCTACTTTCTCAGTTTTCTCTTACTACCTAATAAATTTTCAATTTTTCTCTCCAAAAATCGAAACGAGTCCAGAATAAGTTCATTATCGATTTTTGGGTCTGTTTGGACTAGTTCGATTCGCCGATTTTCAGGCCAGGTTTGAGTTTTGAGTCAAAACTTGGACCGCTATGTATGGGTGGACATTATTATTCATATTTTTAATAATAATTAATAAATACGTAGGATATGAAAATTTGAAGCCTTAGTTACATTAGTTATTATAAAATTAAAGTAGAAATTAACAATTAAGAAAATTTTATTAAACATATATAATTAGTATATCATCGAATTAATCGAACGTGATAGGATAGAAACATGTATCTATAGAAAGTTCTACAAAATACTCGAATCAATATAATATTTAACAATAATTGTTATTAGTTTTTTAGTGATTAACTGATAATATACGATTATGATTTTATACGATCAGTCAATTTTAATTCATAATTAAAATCATCTTTGATCAAAATATTTCATTTTACGGTGTCCACGTGCAACGCACGTGCACTTCTCAAATATGTTTGAACCGCATTTAAAGTTCAGCTAGTTAGACCTGATCAAACCATAGCAACTCGGCATGCCAATTAAGATCCCACCTCCAAACATACCTTTAAATATTCCAACAGAATCTTTGAGAGCGCCCATGTTAAAACCCATTGACTGCTTTGAAATGGATGATAACAGTGTTTTTCGTTCCAATCTTTTACACACTTGATCTTGAGATTATGGGCGTACCATCAGACGGTCAGATATTGATTTGACGTGCACAAATTTCAAAGTGACCTTAAAATCAAATTTAAACGAGACGAATGACAGGTGATTTTATCAAAATGTGATTTTACCTTTAATTAACTATGCCCACTGAATCTATTAGGGCACAATGTTAAAACCAATTGACAATTTTGAACTAAATGATGGAGAATTTTTTTATTCCAACTTTTCACACACTTGATCTTGAGATAATGGGCGCACCATCAAATGGGCAGGCATTGATTTGACGTGACACAGATTTTAAAAAAAAGTGACCTTAAAATCAAATTTGGTGTTAATATCTCGAAAATGAGTATTTCTTTCAAGTCAAAGTGCAAGATACAATTTATCAAAATTATCTTACAAGGTCGTAGATATCCCAAAATATTAAATATGAGACTACGGATGATGAAGACAATAAAATCGTCAAGAAAGTTAAAGTCAAGAAGGAATAAATACTCATTTTCGATTTAATTGAAAATTCTAAATTATATTTATTTGTTAGTTTTTATTTTTTTTCTTTATGTTCTACAATTGACAATATAAGTTATATTTTTTTATTTTTTATTAATTTTTTTTTTTTAAATTTTAAATTATAAATAATAAAGACATAAGAAATATAATAATAAATACTTTTTTTTTGTCTTTACTAAATCATAAAACATAGTAACGAGCGCTTGAAATACTATATTTTTTTATGTTCAAATCACCCGATAGATGTCTAAAAATAAAATTCGATCATTTAAGATCCTAATATCCACGTGCATTTACATGTACCTTTTTACTAGTACCATATAAAAGCACGAATCCTCTCCCAATTTCTGTCACTTTTTTGTTTCCATGATTTAGGAACAATATACCCTTTTAATTGCTCAATTTGCCCCTAAAATCTCATATTCACCCCTATATCTTAGGGCTTTAATTAGATTCACGAATCTCGGCCCTTTATAATCGTTAAGCTCCTTTTGAAAATTCAAATATAATTCTTAAATAGGATTCTCCACCACCTAAACAAAATACCCTAATCCTAAGATCTGTGATGTGATTGATCTTATAAAAGCTTGTTTGTTTTCACACTTTTCCAATATAAAAAAATCCCTATTCAATAATATTAATGACAAATATTCTAACCCTATTTGATAACCTACTATTTGCTTGGGATATGAGACATGTGGAATCAAAAAAATGGAGGTGAGTCATGATCTCAAGATCCCTTAGGTGGAAGATCAGAGGGAAAAACGATTTCTATCATCTAATCTAAAGCAATCAAGGTTCGATGGGTGCCTTTAAAGCTATCCTATTTTTCTCCCACTAAAACAAAAAATCGATCCCTCTTATGTTCGGAATGAGATTCCAACATTTTCATGCACCTTTAAAGTAGAATCCTGATCTTATCCTAACAGGTTCTTAAATTAAAATACAAATAAAGATTTATTTTAATTTTAGCAAATACTAAATAAAGATTAACTCTTATTCTAACAAATACGGATGAAGAATAAAAGATTGGGCAGCTCTAAACACGTTCTCTGAAAGCAGTTACATCGGAGACCTCTTAAAACCCATTGATTGGGACGGATCAGTTTCATTCTAATTTTTTGCTACATCCAAGACCTCTTAAAACCCATTGATTGGATCGGATCAGATGATAGAGATCGTGTTTCATCCCAAACTTCCATACAAAGGATCTTGAGATTATATTTAACCTATCAAACAGTCAATTTTTTATTTTGCATGGCACAAATCCCCAAAATATGGCCTTAAAATAGTGTGACGTCTTCCATAGGATTCAAGATCTTTTTTTGAGGATCTTTGACATGTGGAATGAAAAACTGACCATCTGATAAGTGCGACATGATCTCAAGATCCATTGTGTGGAAGACCGGGGTGAAACAAAATCTCCGTCATCATATCCGAAGCAATCAATATTTTTTAAGGGTTCTCCAATGTAGATGCTTTCAGAGAATGCATGAGCGCGAATAGAACTATCCTAAAATATTTCAATTTCTCTTTAATTCATATTCGCATTAAGGAAAGAGACACTCCATAACAATCTTGAAAAGAAGGGAGCTAAAATTAGCACATGGGATTAGTACCGTGGCACATGATTAAAAAGGATCACATTGAACACCATCTAAGTCGTCTGATTTGAAGAACATGATGTACAAATCTTTGAGAAAAAAGTTGGCACATAAAATGATCTCTATCATCTTATTTGGGGGAGTCAACAATTAAATCATATGTCAATCTTTGACTGTATTGAATAAGATGATAGAGCTCACGGTTTGGGCTCATTTTTTACCTCAATGATCATTACATCATGGTCTTCAAATCAGATTGCTTAAAAGGTGTTCCATGTGGCCCATAGTCAAAAATATAAAATTCTCTCATTTTAATCAGTGCCACAGTTCAAATATCGTGTGCATGTTGTAGCTCCCAAACATAAATGGGACAACTTGAGCTTTCATCCTCTTTAAGATCAACTAAACCGAATGTAAAAGTGCACTTAAAGTCTAGAGAATTGGTATTGGGTACCAATATTCACAACCAAAGATTCAGTTTCTCTAATGTTGACTTCCTTGAATCAAACGATGGAGATCGTTTTCATCCAAACCTTTCAAAAAATAGATCTTCAAATCATGGCCCACCTATCAAACAATCATATCATAATTACACTAGCACATCTTCATATTTGACCATGATCATGACATACCACGAGAAGGGTTCTTGTGTCACATGTGGGGATGGGTTCTAGGTTGAATCAACATCTGATCGTCTAAAAGGTAATCCATGATCTCAAGATCTATTTTGTAAAAGAGTTTGATGGAAAGAGATCTCCATTGTCTTATTCGAAGCAATCAGTGCCTTTAACGACTGATTACGGAGACGAAATCTTTTGTTGTAAATACCATACCCAATGATATTTGGGAGCCATTATTTGTACATCGGAAATTGGCCCTTGGACATAGTCAAAACAAATAATTGGTATTGTAGGGACTTGTGTCATGTGAAATACCATATGATCCATTTGATTTGAAAGCTATGGTATAGAGATCTTAGGTGTAAAATATTGTCACGAATCAAACAGTTTACGATAAGGTTCAATGCAATCAAATCAAGCAGTTTACGAAAAGGTTCAATGCACTCAAATTCCATTATCTAATTCAATAATTGATTGCATTGAATCACATGATATAGATCTTTTTACACGATTAAATAAAAAATATGAAACCATGCACTCAAAAGAATAAATTACACATAAAATGAATAATAAAATCACAATTGCTTTTAACGTTCATGTCTCAACACAATTGACGTTATTGACTATGAAGTTTTATATTTTATATTTTAATTTTTGTTCACAAAATAGTATGATCATTGAGTCTCTCCTATCCATGACACCCCATCATGAGATTGGATACAACGTGATTTAAAATTAGTGTGCGACCAGGTAAGTTACCTAGTCCATAGTACCAGGCTACCTTTACAGATAAAAATCATGGAAAATATTGGATCGGATTTTCGAGTTAGGAGTCAGGTCGGGATAAGTGGTGGCTAATCCTAATTGTCAAATCGAAATTGAAAATGAAGGTTAAAGCAAGATATGATCAAATGTCAACTTAAGATATTTTGATGGCAAGTTTGAAATCTTCCCATGAACAAAAATTTTAAAGATACTTTCATTTGCACCCACCGAATCTTTGAGGACACCCATGTAAAAAACTATCGACCATTTTGAATCATACAAGGGAGATCCTTTACAATTTAAGATATGTTGTCATAAGTTTAAGAAAGATTTATTTAACTAAGAAAAAAACATGTGCATCACAAAAAACATGTGCAACGCACGTGCACTTTTACTAGGGATCTTTCTATCCAGTCCTCCACACAATGGATCTTAAGATCATCAACATTCAATTTTTACTATCATATTTAAGCAAAAGAAAAGAAAATAAGAAAATTTATGTGCACCTAAAAGTTGCTATGTTAATTTTTTTTTGTTCTACCATATTTTATTTCACTATGTGTTGCAAATGGAATCAAAATTTGAGTGCCTAATGGTAAGCCAATGATCTCACCAAATCTTCTTGCTCATTTCATATAGTAAGTGGTAGTCCATGCTAGAAATTCAAAATGTTTGATTTGATAGTTAGAATCACGTTAACATTGATTTTATATCCAATGTCTACAATATACTAAAATATGATAAGGTTTGATAAGATGAATCATACAATTTTTATTTAGAAACAGATATTTTAAAATTTTAAATAAGTTGTCACAGATTTAAGAAAGACAAATTTATTTAACTAAGAAAGTAAATTAATAACACGTGCACTTTTACTAGTACTATATAAAATCACTATCCTCTATTTTGTCAATTTTGTGTTTTCAAACTTTAGGTACAAAATACTCCTCTATACCATATTTATCCCTAAAATATCCTATATACCCTTAATTTTCCTAAATTAAATATAATTTTAGATTCTCAATCAAACCAAATATCTTTATTAAATACAAATTTCTCCTAGATTATAGGATTTTCTTAAATTAAGTATAACTTTAGATTGTCAATCAAACCAAATTTCTTTATTAAATACAAATTTCTCCTAGATTATAGGATCTACGTGAATTTTTTCCTATTTTTTATCCCTAAAACTTTCATATTTTTTCTCCCACTAAAACACATTTCTCACACACGCCTCTTCTCTTTATAGGAACGACTAATTTTCTCTTATTAATTCATAACCCCTTTCTTTATGAATACTACTCGGGTTGGGTTGAATAATCATAAATGTCCGACCCGACCGAACCCAAATGGTGTACTCAAACAAATCCGACCCAACGTCTGACCCAATCCAATAAAATACTCTTATTTTTTATGGGTAACTTTAGTAACACCCACGGAATCTTGTTGGGCACCTATACCAAAAACCATTGACTGCTTTGAATGAGATGATGAAGGTTGTTTTTCGCCCCAATCTTCGATACAAGGAATCTTGAGATCATGAACGTACTATCAAACGGTCGGTTTTTTAATCCATATGGCACAGATAAAAAAATGGCTCTAAAATCTAGGATCAACTCGACTTAACCCAACCTGATACCTCATCTTACTCCAATTGTGGGAATTTGATAGTCAATGCTTGGAAGTTCGTGCACGTCACACAGTTACCCTTTGATCAATAAAAATTGATTATGATTAAATGATCAACAAGAATGTACTATACATTAAGAATACGAAAATTATAATAACTTCAATTTATTTGCAAAGCTCCTTCAAAATTTATAGATCGATAATTTATTCTTTATTTGCATATTAATATTAAATTTTAATCGTAGAATACCAAATATTTTATCTTTAAGTAGTACATTTAATAAAAAATTAAAAATATTTAATAAAGTGAAATAATAAATAAATTCAAAATTAATTTAATAAAGTGAAATAACAAATAATAGAACTTACGAGTCAAATGTGAACCGTGAATCACATATGATGTATGCCTGTGATCATGTTCATATTTTGGGATGTGTGCCATGTGGATCAAAATATGACTGTCTGATGGTAGAACAATAATTTCAAGTTCTATTATGTTTAAAATCAATATCTATTGCCTTGAATATTGTGATGAAAAATGATCTCTGTCAAGTCAAAGCAGTCAACGGTTTAACCATATGAAATCTGAGTTGCATTAGACGACAAAGTTTTTTTTCATCTAAATCTTCAACATAATAGAACTTGGGATCATTGGTCTACTATCAGATAATCATATTTTGATCCACAATATGAACATGATCATGGGTATACATCCAATATGGTTCGCGGATCACTTTTTGAGAGGTTTGTCACATGGAATCAAATCTTGTACGTATGATGGTAGGATCATGATCTCAAGATTTATTTTGTCTCACATTAAGATAGAAAATGATTATTTATAGAATTATCTGTAGTGCTGATAAAAATATTTAAAAAAAAATCATATATATATATATATATATATAAATTCAGAATTTTTTTTTAAACCCACAAGTCAAAGTTTGACGATTTTCATTGGTCCACATTTCACGGTTCAAAAAATGCACGGTGAAGATGAGTTTTTAATTTTTTTTTTCAAAGATGATCTAAGCAATGCACCCAAGGTCCACATGGCATCGAACAAATATTTTGGGTGCCACATGGAGCTCCACGTGAAAGGTTGGAGGACAGATCCCTTTTTCTATATATATATATATATATAAGAAAAGGTGTTTGCCCTCCATTGGAGGACGCTTGAGCGCCCTCCAAGATTGGGGAAAACCTCTAACTTGCAGTCTGACACCAAATTGATTGCACAGAGCACAAGTACATTACTTAGATCATATTTAGCAAAAAAAAATATTCGGAAACTCATCTCCACCATGTATTTTTTGAGCTTTCAAATTTAAATAATTAAAATTCGTCAAACTTTGACAAAGGCCTTAAAAAGAAATTTTTTTAAATTTCTTTTTAGGAAATTAATCTAAACCATTCCCTTATGCTCCCCATCGTATCCAAATAGTATTTTGGATGCCACATTGATCTCCACGAGATCTTGGAGGACGCTTGAGCGTCCTCCCATAGAGGACAGAACCGGTAATATATATATATATATATATATATATATATATATATATATATATATATATATATATATATATATATATAAAACATGTGCAACGCGCACATACACTTTTACTATACTTCTATTAAAAACAAAAATATGAGTTAGAACCATCACAAAAATCGAACTCTTACTTATACGAATAAGACTTCTTTTATCATATAGTTCAGGATATCTCTAGGTCAATTCAACTTAGGTCGGAGGTTTTTGCAATCGAAGTTTCTTCCAGTGCAACCGAATGTTCTTGAATCAGACGATAAGGATCATTTTATACTACAATATTTTAAATAATAGATCTTGAAATCATGGTTTTCATACCAAACGGTTAGATGTTGATTCCACTTGGAACACATCTCAAAGTGATTGTCATCATGGGTGTCCTATGAGACGATGAAGATCATTGAAACAAAAATCAATCTATCTATAAAACCTATGGTGGTTTACCTTTAATCTCAATATCCATTTGTTTAAGTCAGTTATTGACTTTCGACTATGTTGCCCTTAGAGATCTCGTTGGTGTAGATAGAGTTATCCTTTAAAAGAAAGTCTTTGTATTTTGGGGACTTATGCTACATGGAAACACCATCTAAGCCATCTAAGTAGAAGGTTGTGATCTAAACATCTCTAATGTAAAAAATTGACACAAAACATAATCTCTAATATATGATTCAAAGCGATCAACTATTGAATTTGATGATGATAGTTATTAATTGTGTTGAATTATATGATAGAAATTTAAATGTAGTGTCTCTATATTTAAATCAACATATGTAATGTACGTGCACTTTTACTAATTAAAAAAAAAAATGTAAACAATAAGACTTCAAAAGATGAATTTTATACTTTTAAGGGATTTGACTTTTTATTTACACCAATCAAATTTCTAAATGCACCCACTTGCCCTCATCGGTGAAATTATCTATTGGTGGGTGCCTTGAGAGTTTTGGGTGGGGGCGGACAGAGGTTTCCAAAGACTTTAAGATCCAAACAGCAGATATATAGTTTGGAAAGAATCCACCACTTGAGCCGTTGAGGGCAAAAGCAAGAATTAGGGGGGCTCCATTTAAGATGGTATAAGTAATTTACCTTATACAAGTAGAATGAAGGATGCAACCAAATAATAGGGATATTAGCTCCCGAACGACAATTAAATAAACACCAAAATCATTAGTTTAAATGATCTTACACTATTAACTTAAACTCTTAATCTCTCACTTTGGAAGTGCTATTACCATTGTGCTATGTGGTGAACATCTCGGAACAATCTAAATTGTCCAAAGTGGCAATTTATTATTGAACCATATCTAACTCAAAAGAAACATACCTATAAGTAGATGTAAATAAATCGATTGAGGAACTTTAATATCAACCATTAAAATAATAATAACGTATACATATAGGATAGTTTAAATCTCCTTAAAGTACCATTTTTAGGCATGTTGCACTTCAATCTATGATCTAACACTTTGAGGGTATGAATCACCCTCATCTTAAACCATTGATGATGTAAGATCATTGAACACTATTTTGGTGTTTAAATGACAATCGGGAGAGCCGGGCTCTCTCTTATTATTCCATGTTGTGCACATTTATGATTAATCTAAAGGGTATATTACTTAGGAGGGTATGAAGTCTTTGCTAATTACTCGACAGGATTCAACATATCGTTTATCACCTGAGCGGGTCTCAAGCCCTCAACTTTTTCATTTTTTTATGGGAAATTTGCACTTTCGGCCCTATATGTTTGCGTATTTGCAGAAACGGCCCTATAGTTTCAATCCTTGCATAAATGGCCAGCTCCAAGCCTAGCCGCCTGCACGTCAGATATATCCCTATATATATATATATATATATATATATATATATATATATATATATATATATATATATATATGCTTCTCTATGCAAGCATTGAATCTAGAATTTCTGTATCATTTTTTAACAATTTCTATCTCTCTTGGAAAGCGATTTCGAGATTCCACTAAAGGTCGTATAAAATAGAGAATACAACAGGCTAGGTAAGATATCGAGTACAATATCTTTTTAAGTTATTGTTTTCCCAATTTTTCAAAACATTGTAGGTAGTCCAAGATATATAAGTTATCGGTCGATAACTTAAGATATCGACCGATATCTTACGTAATCGCTCGATATCTTAAAAGAGGGTTTTTTTTTAGTTTTTGGATTATGGTTTACGTTAAAAGTCCATCGGCTATATATCTTAGGATATCGGCCCAATATCTTAGGATATCGAGCAATATCCTATGATTGACAAAAACGCTAAAGTTTTCATTCCTTTAATTTTTTAATAATATTTTTAAATAATTGTAGCGCTAAGTCAAGTATAACTCTTTATAAACAACTAATTTTAATTTTAATTTTGTAAATATTGTAGGTTGAAATGGATGTTCCCCTTCTTTGCCATTTTGATTTCGTACGCGTGAGAGATAATACTTACAACGGAGGACATCGGAGGATTGTCACTGTCACGGAGAATATATCATTTGATGAGTTTATAGAGAAAATATACAAAGTCAGTCGGACACGACCGGAAGAACATTCTATTACACTTACTGTTTCATTACGCATAGGGAATGAGCTTATATTTGCCGAATTGTCTGACTCTGATGATCTTACAAACTTATTTAGAGCATATCGTATCGGTGATGGTGTTATAAATATTTATATCGAAAAATCATTAGTCACTACTGTAGCAGAAATTTTGCCGTCTTTAGAAACATTTCAACCGTTCAAGGAAACAAACGAAGATGATCATGGTGTGGGAACAGAACATTTGATTGAAAATCAAGGAATACGGTATGAAGAGGAGAACATTGTTGCACCGATAATAGCCGACGATGATAGAAATATGAATATAGGATTTCGCCCCTACAGTAAACTTCTGGAGCAACCCTATTCAGACATTCCGATGAGTGAAGGTGATGAAGATCAAGGATATTGTCATCAAATGAATCCGATGCATGATACATCTCAGTTCAACTTCGATTCGGTAAATCAGTGGGAAACGTTTTTAGTCGGCCTTAGTCCATATCAATGGCCTTCCGAACAAATAGCTTCGGAGCCAACTATAATCGAGCCTCCAACAGAACAGCCTCTCATACATCAAACATTCTCGCATCGGCTAACATCAATCCAAACAACTGCACATCGACGGGCTCAATCCCAATCACGTAATAACCATCCAGTCGATGACGGTGATAGTGATCCTGAAAATAATGAAGCTCCGCCGTCTCCCACTTCGCGTGTTTATACTAATAGGGGAATTGATCAACCTCTGGTGGACGAAGACTATCAGCTTAATGACTCGGAAGGAGAGTATATGGATTCAGACGATGAGGAACTGTATGAAGGGGGAACGATTACCATTGGTCAGGCGTTTAGAAATAAGAAATCATTTCAAAAAGTTCTTAAAGAATTTGCAATGACAAATAATTTTTAGATTAAACCAATAAAAACCAGTCCTCTTCGAGTTACTGCGAGGTGTGTTGAAGTAGGATGTGCTTGGCGAATACATGCATCGAAATTAGTAGGCGTAGACACGTTTGCTGTGAAAACTTTCCACCTGGAACACACGTGCGGAATGCCAGCTTTTAGAAGCGGACATCGCCAATGTACGACATCGTGGATAGCTTCATTCGTTAGAGATAAACTATTAAAGGGTTTTGACGAGACTCCTGCTTCAATAATTTTTTATTTTATGAAAGATTACGATATAATAGTAGGTTCCTGGAAAGCATGGAGAGGAAATGAAATGGCGTTGAATGTCACCCGAGGTAGCAGGAAGGAGCAATTTAAGATGTTTCCGTCATATGTTGCTGAATTACAGCGGGTCGATCCGCATATAGCATCGAATTGTGTCTCGAGCCTGATAATGCATTTCAGAGATTCTTCGTGGCATTCGGACCTTGCATTCGAAGCTTTCGTAATACTTTACGAAGAATAATTGCGATAGATGGAACGCATTTGCGTGGACGATACAAGGGAGTGTTGTTAATAGCTACGGGGATTGACGGGAATAGACATTTATTTCCTATAGCGTTCGACGTTGTACCGAAAGAAAATGAAGACCATTGGACATGGTTTCTTGATCTATTAGGGAGACGTGTAATCGGTGAATTTGAAGAACAGTTTGTTTTGATATCAAACAGACAGAAAGGTTTGATGGAAGCAGTGGAAAAAGTTTTTCCTAATGTCTTTCACAGCTACTGTATGCGACACCTGGCTCTAAATCTGTTTGATAAATATAAGGATACAATCTCTAGATCGCTTCTTTGCCGTGCATTTTCAAGCAAAATTTAAAAGAATTATCGAAAAATAGAAGACGACGCCTAGGAATATACAAAATGGATTAAAGAGATTGGTGATCATTTCTGGGTACGCGCTTATTTCCAAGGGAGGCGTTATGATATGTTGACAACTAATATAGCTGAAAGCATAAATAGTGTGTTGAAAATAGCCAGGGAGGAACCGATTGTGAGCATGTTAGAAACTATTCGCACAAAAGTAGCCGAATTTTATCTTCGTCGTCAGGAGGAAGGAAATAAAATGACACATGTGTTAACACCGATAGCGTAAAAAACACATAAAAGAAATTCGTGATGGGCCCGTCAAAAAAACGCGTCATACCATATGGTCGTGATATATTTCAAGTTAAACGTGGTGATTACACTACGGTGTCAATCTAGAATCGCGAACATGTACATGTAGACGTTGGGCTATTCTTGGATTACCATGTTCATGCGATCGCCGCATTATCGCTACCAAAAGCAGAGAAAGAGAGATACCCCAATTTTGTGAACACCGGTTTACCGGTGACTTATTTAGGAAACTTATAAAGAACACTTTGTCACCGTTGACAAGCGCCAATGGACTTTAAAATAAAAGACATTCAAGTTTTGCCTCCCCATAAAATACGCCAAGTTTACCGTCCAAGAAAAGGAGAACAAGATCTAAAGGCGAAGTTCGACAACTACAATGTAAAAATTGTAACAAGTACGGTCATAATCGTCGCTCGTGTAAATTTGTTAATATTTGAAATTAACTTATATTACTTCAAAGTTTAAGATTGAAAACAGATTGAGATTAGATTAGACCTAGTGGCAATCGAGCTTTCAAATGATCTCATTATAGAAGAGTATTTATTTTATTTTTTCTCTTTTTCTTTCCTTCAACATAAACAGATTAGACCTCAATAAAAGAGCGATCAACATCCGCCAATTAATTAATATATTTTTTTGGACTAATAATTAAGTTTTGCAATTGTGATTGAAATATATTACTGTGCTTCTTAATAAATCATTCATTCAAACAGGATTTGAAGTTGCCAAATTCGCCCCTAATCTACTAGTGATTGGCATAGAGCCAGACCAAAGATATCTAGCTTCACAATTCCAAAAGGTAGATAACTTAAAATCATCGGCCGATATCTTAAATCATCGTTCGATATTTTAAGATATCGTCCGATATTTTAAGTCATCGGCCGATATTTTAAGTAATCGGACGATGATTTAAGATATCGGCCGATGATTTAAGATATCGGCCGATGACTTAAAAAATCGGCCGATGACTTAAAAAATCGACCGATGACTTAAAATATCGGCCGATGACTTAAAATATCGGCCGATGACTTAAAATATCGTTCGATTACTTAAAATATCGTCCGATGATTTAAGCTATCGGCCGATGACTTAAAATATCGGACGATGATTTAAGAAATCGGCCGATGACTTAAGTCATCCGCCGATTGGAATTGCTTCAAGAGAGGAAGGCTCCGTTGATAAATCAGGCAAGGTGAAATCTAAACATTAGATAAGTAATTATTAGACAAATAATATAAATTGATAACAACGAAAATGAAAATTATACAAGTTAATAAAAATTAATAAAATTAATTATTTACAATTTCATCAAAAAACATCTTTACAAAAGTCAAAATTTTTTTACAGATATATTTAACTCTTCTCCCCAAACGTGCACATTAGATGTCCGATTTCGGCTCTAAATTGTTGCATATGTTTATCGTCGAAATCAATAGGCCGCTGTTGGGAGAAGTATTCTATATACTTCAAAACGTATACACCGCAATCCCAACCGTTTTCTTGGATCGGGAGAACGACACTGTTGAACGCCGATACCTTCCACTGTTGATCGAAAGCTGACTTCAAACCGATAGCGTAAAGAAGGCGCGGAAGGTGATTCAATAGACATTCTTTATGCGCTTCAAACCTTTTTGAGCACTCTCGGTCTGCTGGATCTATTAACTTAATTTCTCGATCAACTAATGAAATTATAGCCCGATGGCTATGTTTTTGCTATGCATCGGAAGATAAATCTACACATAAACGAACGAAATTTTAAATAATAAATTTTATTTAAAAGCCGTTAACGTTAAATAAAGCGGTTTAGTATTCAAAACGCGTCTTCCGATCGATCGCGTGAATTCCGCGGATATTATTTGTCAATAGCGGTTCCATCGGCTTTGAATTGTTACGAACATTCCATTCGTCACAATAGGCCTGCCACCTATCGAGGTCGCTGAGCGCAGCTATACCTTCATTATCGATATATTTTTCAAATTTTTTCTCGTCTGCCATAAACAAAGTCTGAAACAAGATAATGTAGTAAGTAAATAAATTAGAAGAAGTTAATCAAGAGTAGTGATTGAAAAGACAAATAAAAGAAACAAACGAGCTTCCAATAAATATTTGAAACCTTACGCAGGTTTAACCAAATTTTTTCGGCATTGGCCATAAACATTGAATCGTTTATAACTTCAAGGACTCTCGAGTACGCGTCGATGACTTCATTGTCAAGCCACGAGCGTCCTTTGAGAACCTTCAAAAGAGCAACTGTGATCTCAACACCCCTGATAGTATTGACGATCACATTGTTTTCGTTCTTCGGCCGATTCCAAAAACTAAGCATATACTTTTGCTCCATTGATTTTGCCCCATCCTCCTCCTCCTCTACAACCAATCTTGGTTTTTTTATTAATGCTTTAGTGGTCGGAGACTTTCTCTTCTTACGAGCACGCAAGTCATAACCTTCGGCTTCATTTTTTGCAGATGATAGTTTCACTATAATTGTTTTTAATGATGTCGGCTGTGACTCACGAGAAGGCTGCGTAAGAGGAGCACCATCATCACCCACATCAACCAAGGGTTGTTTAGTAGGTTGAGGAGCGAGGTTTTGGCGGCGGGTTTAGTGGCGATGAGATTTATGGGTAAGTTGAGGAGCGGGTTTTAGGGCGATTGATTGTTGTCTAGGTTGAAAGTGGGTTTTGGGGCACTTGGTGATGGCTTGGTTGAGGCGATTGGTTTTGGGGCCTTGGACTAATGGCTTTGTTGAGGAGCGATGGGTTTTAGAGGCGATGGTGATGGCTTTGTTGATGAGTGGTGGGTTGAGGGACAGTTAATTGAGGGTAAGTGGGTGAAGGAACGAAGGTGTCAAAGAGAACAGAGGTTAAAATATTATCCTGCATAATATAAAAAAAAAAATACATTACAAAAAATAAAAAATAAAAAAAACCGCATTATCGACCGACGATGTAACTTATCGGACGATAATTTAAATAGTCGATCGATAATGTACATTAGCGGACGATAATTTAAATTATCAACCGATAAGTTACATTATCGGTCGCTAATTTAAATTATTGATCGATAATTTACATTATCGACAGATAATTTATATTATCGGTAGATAATGTAACTTATCGGTCGATAATTTAAATTATCGTCCGCTAATGTACATTATCGATCGACTATTTAAATTATCGTCCGATAAGTTACATCGTCGGACGATAAATTTCATCGTCGGACGACAAGCTAATTGTTCGGCCTTCTTATCTCTCCCTAGTTGTTCAATGGTGAGTGCTTGCCCTTTGAGCAGCGTAAATGCACGTCGGAATTCTTTTTTCATTTCTTTCACAGCTATGCGGAGCGTCTTGCATTCTTTTCTTAATTCCGTCACTTCTTTGGTTAGGTGCGGTTGCCTAACTGGCTGCTCTCTTGTTAGCTGGGGCCTAATATCCGGTTTGCCCTTTGGTTGACGTACAACGACCTCAAAATTATCATTTTCGTCGCTGTAATCTTCGTCATCCTCATTGTCGTCATCTCGGCTAATCGGCTCTTCAGCTCTTTCTTTCGGACGTGTCGCATGACTTGGGATATCATCATATTCATCTATATTTTCTTCGGAGTAAGGCTCTTCTCTTTCCTCGGTCTCTTCCTTCTTATTTTTCATTTCTCTTCGAATCAAAAAGTATCGATCCCATTTATACTGTAATTTGTACTTCTCAACTTCAAGCTCTAAAATCACTTTAGACTTAAGAAATTTTTCTCTATATAAATTAGGATTACGGCTGAATTTCGGGCCTTCCCATTTCATTAGCCTTGGAAATGATTCTTTAAGCCCAATAGGAGCGGTGGCGACAACAGGAAAGTGCTCAAACGCCCAAATCTGTAAGGCGATAGTGCATCCGTAGATGTTGTATTGCCCCTTTTCTGACCTTTTCGCCATTTCCCTTCTGCCACTCGCTTTTGATATACTATTTAATAAATTATTGTAAACTATCAGGCCCCACGGTAACTTGTTGAACTCTTCAATGTTATCTACTAATTCTAAGTACCGTGTATCTACTTCCTGGTATGTGTCCGGAAGTAAAAAAGAACATACAAAAAATAATAATGATAGTTTCAAAAAATCATCGTTGGATAAATCAGCACTGTCAATAATTTCTTCAATACAAGATCTTTTCGCCGGCTTCCCCCGAAAGAATTTGTATCGAATAGTTGTTTCCTCTTTTACGGCCACCTTCTCAGACTCAGGTTCCGTCAACATATTGAGGCCTAAAATCAAGGCTATATCGATCTGTTGCAGGAGTACATTGGTGTTCTTGACCTTGAAAACATTATCTTCAACCTAAAAACTTAAAATAGCGTCAACCAAGTCTCCAACGAATCCTAATTTCTCATTCATCCTAAATAGATGACCGAATACTGAATCATCTAATATTTTCTTTCTCTCTTCGTTACAGTGCATGTAAAATTTCCTAACACCAACTCCAGAACATTTTCCGATGGGCTTTAGAGTCATGGTCATTTTCAATCACTTAGTAGGAACTGCAATATAAATAAAAAGCAATTAATAAACAAAAGAAGTGATTTTGAAAAAACTACTAATCCCCTAACTTACCGATAACTTACCGATAATTTAAGTTAGCGATCGATAATTTAAGTTATCGATCGATAACTTAAATTATCGATCGATAACTTAATGTGCTGAAATATAAAAAAAATAAATTACCTGAAAATGTAATGTGACCTTTGTGACCTTTTACCGCTTTGTCGCCGCTAAGTCGCCGCTCTCTTGTTTTTTTCAGAAAAGTTAAACTTAAAAAGTAACAGTAACTAATGATATGTAAAAGTAGCTTTTATACTCTCTTTTAAAGGGCGGTGGAAAATTTTTTTTTATATTATTTAAAATAGGTTCTTGCTGACGTGGAGCAGGCGGAGGCGGCTAGGCTTGGAGCTGGTCATTAATGCAACGGTTGAAACTATAGGGTCGTTTCTGCAAATACGTAAACATATAGGGCCGAAAGTGCAAATGTCCCTTTTTTTTATTTTAAGAAAGTTGTAAGAGTCTATTAATCATGGTGTCAAAAATCGGCCGATACCGATACGTATCGCACTATTAACAAAAAAGAAGATTATTATATAGCGGCAGCCAAAAACCGTCGCTACTAACAAAAAACTGCCTCTAATAGCCTTAATAATTTTTTTGTTAATAGCGGCAGTTTTTTACAACAACCGTCGCTACTAACAAAAAACTGCCTCTAATACCCTTAATAATTTTTTTGTTAATAGCGGCAGTTTTTTACAACAAAAAACTGCCACTAATAATCTTATTTTTTGTAGTGTCGGTTTGCCAATACGTATTGGTATCCTAACTCGGTATCGGTATCGGCCGATACCTATAGTTTCTTTTTTTTGTTAAAAAATAGGCCAATACGTATCGGTATCGGCTGAGTTGTATCGGTCCTACAATGACCGATAACCGATATCGAGTCCAATTTTGCTACCTTGCTATTAGTTGATATGTGCTGAAATTCAACATAAGAGAAAAAATGAGTTAGATGAAAATACCCATGATAGCACACCCAAGGACCCAACTCGAAAACTTGACCCTACTCGCGCTACTTGAACTTCAGCACATCCTTACTGCTATATAAAAGCAAGAATGACTCCTATTTTTGTCAATTTTAGTGTTTCACACTTTAGGTACAAAATACCCCTATACCCCTAATCTACATTATCTACCCTCATATTCTTCCTTATTTCTTATATAACCCTCATATTCTTCCTTATTTCTTATATAACCGTATATTTTATAATTTTTTATAACTACATTTTCAATTAAATTAAGACTCTTCGAGAAGAGAGGAAGAAAAGGAAAAAAAACATACAGAGAGAGAAAGAGATACTCTAACCAGGTATGCAAATATTAATTTAATATTTTTATAAATTATTTTCATTTATTAATAATTTCTATTACAAAGAGATTTGAGAGTTTAGAGAAAGAAAGAGACGAATTAGAAGGAGAGACCCAACCTCCATCTTTGTCTCACTCCATCTTTGTCTCCCTCCGTCTCTGCAACAAGAAAAAAACTCCTGCTACTTGGATCGCCAATTCTCGGTCAGATATGATTGGCCGATGACCGGACTAGTACCGATCGTTCAATGGAGATCGGGCCAACCAAATGCTGCCGGTGCCTGTCGTTTCCGACGATCTGCATCTGGGCAGATCACTTTAGCCATCCATTGGAGGTGTTTATATGGTACAAGTGGGTTATAACAACTTCCGGTGCACCCTCTTTTTTGACCCTTAGATTTAATACTTTTGACCTTGAAATTGAAAAACTTAGAGTCCAAGTCTGAAGTCAGGCCCGGAAAGGAACCCCCATTATTTCATGTATATGTTTGATGATTCAGATTGTGGAGAGTTAACTCATAGAACCTGTAGTGACGTACAAAACTCAGACTCTACAATCAGGATTTAGAACAGAGACCGAACCTCTCTAATTAAATTTGTCTCCTTTGATCATCTGACGGTTCCATTTTATGGAGGGAGCTTTTGAAAAACTAAATTTAATATAAAGTTTCGGTCAAAAATTAGTCCAATAATAGTTTAAATTAAAAAAAAATAAAAAACTCTTTCATAGTTTATTAAAGACATGATTTTTATTATAAAAAAACTAAACAAACATTCTAAACATTTATTAGAAATTAAATTACACATAGGTAGCACGTATCCGACCTGATCCAACATTCCAAACATTCTAAAAAGTCGTTTCGGGTAAGGTCGGATACTTGCTGGGTCAACTCCATCCTGTTCTTCAAATTTGATGGCTTTTACAGCAAACTCATGGTTTTTAATGTTTAATTGCAAATAGGTTCTCTCTCTCTCTCATACGACAATGAGGAATTCGTTTTCATCCCACACAATGGATAAGAGACTATCAAGGCATATGATTCCATGTGGGTATGGCATACATCTGGAAAAGTGAAAGTGATTCTATAATATGCTGTATGATAATGTTGGGATGTGTTTTGCATGAAATAATAATCTAATCATATGATGAGAAGCCCATGCTCATAAGATCTATGGCGTGAAAAAAGCTTGGGTCGGGTTGAGTAATCATAAATGCCCGACCTGACCCAACCCTAATGGTGTACTCAAGCCAATCCGACCCAACGCCTGATACAAAATTTTGACCCAACCTGATAAAATACTCCTATTTTTTATGGATAGATTTAGTAACACCCGCGGAATCTTGCTGGGCACCTATACCAAAAACCATTGATTGCTTTGAATGAGATGATGTTGTTTTTCACCCCAATCTTCGATACAAGGAATCTTGAGTTCATGAGATGTAATAATCCCACATCGGATAGGGAAAAGTCCTGACCCTGGACTATATGTGATTGCGGACGTTATATGTCATAGCGCGCTTTGGGTGGGGACTTAAGCCTATGCCAGAAACAAAATCGGGGTGGGGACCTAAGCCCAGAACCGAACAATAATGTGACATGTGGGTCTAGGTCATAATAGAATGGTATCAGAGCCGAGGACAACTCTTCTATTAGATGAGAGGATTGTAATAGCCGCACATCGGATAGGGAAAAATCTTGACCTTGGATTATATGTGATTGCGGATATTACAAATCATGATGCGTTTTGGGTGCGGACTTAAGCTCATGCCAAAAGCAAAACTGGCCGGGCGGGGATCTAAGCCCAAAACAGGACAATATTGTGGCATGTGGGTCTGGGTCGTCACATGAGCATACTATCAAATGGTCAGTTTTTTAATCTATGCGGCATAGATAAAAAAAATGGCCCTAAAATCTCGGGTCGACTCGACCTAACTCAACCCAACTCATACCTCATCTTACTCCAATTGTGGGAATCTAATGGCCAATGCTTGAAAGTCCGTGCATGTCACACAGTTACACTGACATGTGGCTTGATTTACTGCTCATGATGAGTGGACATCCATTGTAGACTAACTCTTTGAAACAATTATCCCTCATCAGAAATCATTTCGCTTCAAATTGATCAATATAAATTGATCATGGCTTAAAAGTTTCAATGACCGATTAGTTCTATGGTATGATTAAATGTTCAACAAGAAAATTATAATAACTTCAATTTATTTGCAAAGCTCCTTCAAAATTTATAGATGATTAATTTATTCTTTATTTGTATATTAATATTAAATCTCAATCCTAGAATACCAAATATTTATTTTTTATTAGTACATTTAACAAAAACTTAAAAACATTAAATAAAGTTAAATAATAAATAACTTCAAGATTGATTTAATAAAGTAAAATAATAAATAATAAAAATGTGATCCTAAACCACATATCATGTACGCCCGTGATCGTGTTTATATTTTGGGATGTGTGCCATGTGGATCAAAATATAACTATCTGAAGGTAGAACAATAGTATTAAGTTCTATTATTGTGAAGATCAATATATATTGTCTCGAATATTGTGATGAAAAACGATCTCCATTGTCAAGTCAAAGCAGTCAACATGAAATTCAAGTTGAATTAGACGATAGATAATTTTCTCATCCAAATCTTCAACATAATAGAACTTGGGATCATTGGCCTACCATCAAACAGTCATATTTTGATCTACAATATGAACATAATCATCGGCATATATCAAATATGGTTCACGAATGACTTTTTGAGAGGTTTGTCATATGGAATCAAATCTTGTGGTATGATGGTAGGACCATGATCTTAAGATTTATTTTGTCTCACATTAAGATAAAAAAAATAATTATTTATAAAACTATCTGTAGTGCTCATAAAAATATTTAATATATATATTTAATAACTTTATAAATTAACACGTGCAAGGCACATGCACTTTTATTATACTACCATTAAAAACAAAAATAAGAGTTAGAAAGTTTTTGTCAATTTAGCACTTTTGTGTTTAAAATACCCCAAGCTAACCTTAGCTACCCCTAAATCCCCCTATTTACCCTTATATTTTATATTTAGAATTTATCTAATTTATGCTAAGAACTATCATAAAAATTGAACTCTTATTTATACAAATAAGACTTCTTTTACTCATACCGTTCAGGATATCTCTAGGTCAATTCAACTTAGAGTGGGGGTTTTGCAGTGCAACTGATTGTTCTTGAATCAGGTGATAAGGGTCATTTTACGTTACAATATTTTAAATAATAGATCTTGAGAAAACAGATGTTGATTCCACTTGGCACACATCTCAAAGTAGTTGTCATCATGGGTGTCCTATGAGGCGATGAAGATCATTGAAACAAAAATCAATCCATTCTATTTGTACCCACTTAGATTTTAAGGGCGTCATAGCCAAAAATACAGTGGATTGCTTTGAATATGATGATAACGATTGTTTTTCATCCTAATCTTCAACATAATGGTCTTGAGATCATGGTTGTACCAATAGTTAATTTTTTATTTCACATGGTTGACATAACAGATTACGATAAGCGATCGAAAATCAAGTTTGAGTCATATGTGTGCCACATAGATTCAATAACTTATGTGCGCCGCATGGAACAAAAAATTGCCCATCTGATGGTGCACCAATTTTTTTTTATAAGTAAAAAAGTTGGACACCATTTGATGGCATACCATTAATCTCAAGATCCATTTGTTCCAATGATCAATAATTGACTTTTCGACTATGTTACCCTTAGAGATTTGGTTGGTATAGATAAGGTTATCCTTTAAAAGAAAGTCTTGGTATTTTGGAGACTTATGCTATATGAAAACACCATCTAAGCCATCTAATTAGAAGGTCGTAATCTAAACATCTTTAATGCAAAAGATTGATACGAAACATAATCTCTAATATATGATTCAAAACGATCAACTATTGAATTTGATAATAGCTATTCATTGTGTTGAATCATATGATAGAGATTTAAATATAGTCTATTCATATTTAAATGAACAAGTGCACTTTTACTAGTGTCAATTGAAAGACCTCACAACTTTCTTAAAATTAGAAAGGAGAAAAGTTGAGGGTTTGAGGCAGTCTAAAGCCTCTCAACTCTAATTTAAATTGTTCATTGGAACATGTTTTAGCTAAAGACTAATGCCCATAAGCGAATGTGAATAATTAGTTTGAGGAATTTAATATTAGCCATTAAAATGTTTAGAGTACACACAGATGGTACGATTCAAATCTCTCTCTATCAAAAAAATAAAAATAAAAATGTAATTTTTCGACGCATCTCATTGCCCTTCCATTTGATGAGAACTTTGAGGGTCTGGATTACCTGCATCTTAAACCATTAATGGTGTAAGATGAGTTGGATATGAAATGGTGTTTGAAGTAACGACGGGGTTACATACGATAGATAATATTGGTGTGGTAATAGTAATGGATGCCGGTAGAAGGGATCTATCATATTTTAAGCTGTAGTGGCTTAGTCCGTTAGTCGGTAGTCAAGTATCAAACATTTTTATTTTATTTTTTTCAAGCGCATTGTATTATTAATTAATTAATTATATTATATTATATTATTTTTCTCACGCGCATTGTATTATTAATTTATATTATATTATATTATATTATTTTTCTCACGCGCATGGACTCCACCAACTTGCTACTGAGTCAGTCAGTATACAAGAACACTACGTGGTAAGCCGTATCCTATGATATTAAGTCGTAGCCTAAAAGTCCCACCATCCGATTAGATTTCCACCAAGAGTGAAAGAGATCCTGCTAGCTGTTTTTCTCTTGGCTCTCTCTCTCTCTCTCTTATTAGTTTATTAATTTTTTATTTTTTTTTGGAATTAAGTTTATTAATTAACTGTATGTATCATGTATGTATACAACTTTGAAAATAAATAAATTAAGTAGTAAGTAGCAGTATACTGTATACCTACCAGTCGGAAACGAAAGCCACTCCTCCTCCCATAAGCCCATGTTCATTTTTTAAGCCCCAACCCCTTTGCCTTTTTCCCTTGTTGTTTTCAGATTCAGATCTCCTCTCCTCTGACAAGAAAAAGAAAAAAAAACAAAGGTGAATCTCACGATCTCTACCCATTACCTCACATCTCTTTCTTTTGTTACTCAATTTTGCCTACATGTTGTATGATTCCTAGTAATCGATCAATTTCTCATGAATTTAATTTAGATCTACCTTGTTTGTTTTTTCAACTCCAAATTTTTTTGCTAGTTCATTGTTTTTTTAGTACCAAAATATATAGAATTTATAGCAATTTGGCTTTTTTGTTTTTGTGTATCCTCATTTGATCATCCTTTTACGCCTTCTTATTTTACATAGATTTGATGTTTTATTTATTGATTTATTTAAATTATGAGTTCATATTGTCTTCTTATATGTTTATTATTTCTTCTGGTATGAAGTGGGTGTACTGGGTAAAGGTTCTTCATTTACTTGACAATTTTAGGATTTCTGTGGCACCTTATTAACCCTATGTGATTGCTTCTTTTGAATTTGATCTGCTGATGTGCATCTACTATTTTAATTGGTGCTTAATTTTTAAGTAATTTTTCTACTTTATGTATATCTGTCAGTTTTTATTTTGTAGTTGGTCTTTGTTACATCGTCTCATAGCTATAGTTGGGTTAAGTGTTTCTGTGGTTATGATGAATGGATTACTTATTTGTATTCAGTTTTGAAATTTGAATTATGCATACCTTGTCAGTTGTTAGATAGATCTGCTACTTGTCATCTTAGGTCCATGTCTTGTCATCTTAGATCTGTTGATCCTTATGGTTTTTATACTTCCTCATACTTTGATTTGCATCATTTTACATTGTGGTTATATATTGCAATTTATTAGATCTCTTAAATCTGTCCATTGAATAAGCATTAAATATCGGTAGTTTGGTACCAGAGGCCCAAAAAACTAGCGTGCATATGTTATGTCCACTTGAACAAATATGTATTAGATGTGATCCAGATGATAAGTTTGAATGCCTTTTTGTTTAATAAAGTTGAAAGAAAATAAGCAAAAGAATGAGAAACATAAGTGTATATTTTGTTTGAAAGTTAGAACATGAATATGATGTTTATGTGTTCAACACAAGAACATTCATATATAGCATATCAAGCGACATCTATTTTCTCTTGTGAGATTTTAGATCATGACTGAGGATGCAATGGAGGTCTGAGATTAATTTTGTTTTATTTCTTTTTCAGATATTAAATTTGAGGTATATTTATATGTAAAAAGATGGCATTCGGAAAAAATCCACGAACAGATGGTAGAAGATCAACGTCATACTGTTCAACAGTGACTCTCGTTGTGTTTGTTGCCCTTTGTTTGGTAGGGGTTTGGATGATGACATCCTCTGCTGTAGTTCCTGCTGAGACTGTGGAGATGTCAAATCCGGAGACCAAATCTGAAGTCAAAAAACAAGTAACTGAGAATGATTCTCGGCAATTTGAGGATAGTTCAGGAGATGTGCCTGAAGATGCAATGAGAGAAGACACCAATACCAACATTGACACTTCTCAAGATGATAAGGATTCTGAACATGAAAATGAAAACCTGCCTGAGACAGTAATGGAAAATCAGATCAAAGAGAATCCCATGAAGGAGGACGAAAATACAAGTGATGGGTCAGATGATAAATCTGGAACCCAGACTGGAAATGATGGAGAGTTGGCCATGGAAGGTGGAGAAACAAATATGGAGGACAAGGTCTCAAAAAAGAATTTGGATGAAATAGAGAATGACAGCCAGCAACAATCTATTAGTGAGAAGAAATTAGAATCAGAGGAGCAAACCCAAAAAAAGGAGAAACCCGAGCAAAATCAAGATAAGGATCTAGAACAAAATTCTAAGGAAAACAAGACAGAGAACCAGAGTCCCAATGAGGTGTTTCCTGATGCAGCCCAATCAGAGATTTTGAATGAGACTAATACCCAAAATGGGGCATGGTCAACCCAAGCTGTAGAGTCGAAGAATGAAAAGGAAGTACAACACTCTTCTGCATCTAAGGGAGAAACTGTGAATGGCGATCCTTATGGGTATACTTGGAAGGTTTGCAATGTCTTTGGTGGCGCAGATTACATCCCTTGTCTTGACAACGTGAAAGCAATCAAGAAGCTTCAGAGTACTAAGCACTATGAACATCGTGAGAGGCACTGCCCTGAAGAAGGTCCAACATGCCTTGTTCCTCTTCCTGAAGGATACAAACGACCAATTAAGTGGCCCAAAAGCAGGGATAAGGTATATTTTGAGTGATTTAAGTAATTTCCATTTTCAGCTTTTTAGAGTTTATAACTTCTTCTTTTTTCTTTAATATTTTTGGATACTGCAGATATGGTACTCCAATGTTCCTCACACCAAGCTTGCAGTGATTAAGGGGCACCAGAATTGGGTGAAAGTTGATGGGGAGTACCTCACTTTTCCTGGTGGTGGAACTCAGTTTAAGAATGGTGCTCTGCATTATATTGATTTCATTCAGGAGGTGATTACCTTTTCTGGCTTCCTTTTTATAATAGTGGTTCATGTGCTGGTTTTACTGCAGCTTTGCTAGTCATGCTTGCGATGTCACCTTTTAATGCTGCTTATTAATTTTTGCTGGTTTTTACTTGAAAAAATCCATTCTGTACCTAATTGGCATCCCTGCCGTCTACATTTTGGCTGACAAATGCTTAAAGATTTGTCTCTCTTTTTCAATGTATATATATGTAAGAGAGAGAGCGAGAGCGCTATATATATATATATATATATATATATATATATATATATATATATATATATATATATATATATATGGGTATTGATCCTTTCACTTGAGTCATGTCGTGACTAGAGATCTGAGACTATACACTCATGACTCGAGTCCGGCCATCATTTTCCTATATATATGTGCGGTAGGAAAATAGGACATCACGCAAACTCTCACCAATGGATAAACCAAATCATCCGATCAATCCAATTTTCTTGTTGATCATCCATTTAATGCAAGCTCCCTATCACATTGTTGGGATCTTCCCTTCACTGTGATGTTTAGGCACATGGATTGGTTGCTTGTCACTTGGACAGTCCAAGCCAATGGTAAATCTCTGCCATGTGTATGGTAGGAGACTTCACTTTTATAGGAGTGGGAACTAAGTAACTTATAAAGTACATACACATTTTTTCAAGATAAAAATATGCCTTCAAAGAATGAATTGGATAACATCTATACATACATACATACCCTAAAAGATGGGTAGAGGTGCTTGTCCAAATTTCTTGGTTATTCACATATTGCCTGCAGGGCATTGTTCTTTCGCACAAAATATTCACCTCTCGTGCTTGCTCAAATTCTCTAGCTCCACACTGAAAGCATTGACCAAGGGAACATGCTTCTTAATGTTGTACGAACAGAAAAAAATGCTCAAAATGTTGTTATTTTTTCCCGCATACGTATTTTTAAAGTCCGAAGTACTGTCCGGCTTTATCCCAAAGAAACATTGGCGATTGGTGGATTTTTCATGCAAATTTTATGCATAACATGGATTTATGTAATCATTACTGTAGGCTTTACCTGATATAGCTTGGGGGAAACGAAGCCGTGTGATATTGGATGTTGGTTGTGGGGTGGCCAGCTTCGGAGGCTATCTCTTTGACAGGGATGTCCTTGCAATGTCATTTGCTCCCAAGGACGAGCATGAAGCCCAAGTGCAATTTGCACTTGAAAGAGGGATCCCGGCTATATCAGCTGTTATGGGGACTAAGAGACTACCATTTCCCAGTAGGGTCTTTGATGTTGTCCACTGTGCACGATGTAGAGTTCCCTGGCACATTGAAGGTATTGTCTAACTTATGCTTGCTTTTTTTAACGTTGCTCTTTTCATGAAGCATTTCTTTTGTTTTGGAAACTTGCTTTTGGAATTCATTGTGAGATGGAATATGCAGGTGGGAATCTTCTCTTAGAGCTGAACCGCTTGTTGCGACCTGGTGGTTACTTTGTGTGGTCTGCTACTCCCGTTTACCGGAATGTATCAGAGGATGTTGGGATATGGGAAGGTAAGTTATAATTACTTTATTTCTGGGTAATACTTGCCTAACCAACTATCCCCAGCCTACATATAAAAAAATTATTTTATTCCACGTTTTCTACATGTGTGCTCACATGCTTGTGTAAACTAGAATGGGCATGAGCTGTTAGATTCGATGACCTAGAGATTTATAAAATAATGCAGGGACATATACTGTATGATTATGATTTTTCTCCCCGCTTAGTTCATTTATTGCATAATAGTTGATATATGTATATAATGTATTCTTATATGAAACATAATAGGACATTTAAGGAAAAAAAGGGTCAAGGTTTTATCCTAATAGCCAATTCAGCAAGCATCCGACCCAGTGGTAAATTTTAGTGATTGGTAAATTTTTTTGTTTATTATTATTATTATTCTCTTTCGAGAAGTTGAGTTTCCCTGTTATATATGCTGTTTGTTTTGAGTTTTTCTAATACTGTGGGTCTTGTGGCAATTGATGGCAGCCATGACTGCGTTGACAAAATCTATGTGCTGGGATCTAGTGACCAAAAAATATGATGAAGTGAATGAAGTCGGTGTAGCTATATTTAAGAAGCCTTCTTCGAATGTATGCTATGAGAAAAGAACAGAGAATAAGCCTCCGCTCTGCCAACAAAATGATGATCCAAATGCAGCCTGGTACTAAGTTGATTAAATTCTTTTGAGTAGTGGGGGGTATTTCCTACATAGATGGGCAACCTATTTAACTGAATCTGATGCCCTTTAATATCATCTTGATTTTCCAGCTTAAACTTTTAGCTTTTTGTCAGTAACTTAGCCTGTGTTTGGGATTGCTCTTTGGAGGCAAAGAGCAGCCCACTTAAAAGAGCAGGTTTAAATTGCTATTTTAAAGAGACCCAAATTCAGCTCTTTCACTCTCCGAAAGAGCTAAGAGCTTGTACAACCAAACACAATCGCAAACTAAAGTGCTCTGTGCCAGAGCAGAGAGCTGCTTTTTGCCTCCAAAGAGCAATCCCAAACACAGCCTTAATACTCAAATTACAGATTTCTTGGCTGTGAAAGTACTATTGGAAAAGCTCTTTCCAGGAGCTTTCAAAACGTCCTCAATTGTTGAATGTTTCTAGCATCTTTTCAGAAAGAAAGCCAAGAATACCTAATACATACCCCTGCAAACAACTGACCACAGAGTTATAGATATATTCTAGGACTCCGTTGGAAATAAATTTATCTTCCAGCAGTGATGCTTCTATGGGAAAGAAACCTGTAAAATGGGAGTTATGTCGGTTTTTAAAAATGACAAATAAATAAATAAATAAAAATTTAGCCCGAATCTTTGGTGTCAGGTGCACATGCACGAAGACAGCCCCCATCTTAGTGAACAATACACCCATTCATCTCTCCATTTTTCTTTTTCCCTGGTTGATTAATTTGTTTAGATGTTGTAAAAGTGGTTGTGTATGTCTCTGTAGGAATGTTCCATTGCAGGCGTGTATGCATAGAGTGCCAGTAGAAGCAGCAGAGCGTGGGTTGCAATGGCCGGAGCAGTGGCCATTGAGGATGGAAAACCCACCTTATTGGTTGAAGGATTCTCAGGTTGGTGTTTATGGTAAAGCCGCACCCGAGGACTTCAAATCAGACTATGAGCACTGGAAACGTGTTGTGAGCAAATCATATCTGAATGGGATGGGAATCAGCTGGTCTACTGTGAGGAATGTCATGGACATGAGATCTGTCTATGGAGGGTAAGCAAAGTGCTTAAATCTTTCAATTTTTGTGTGCTGAAATGGTTGGTACCCTTTATTGTCCAATTTGGAAACTTATGTCCTGGTACTTGTTGAATTCGCGATCTGGCAATCTGAACCACCTTTCGGTTTGTATCACGCTGTTTGTATCAGATAATGCTTACCACAATAAGCAATTTTTTCACATCACCTTATTTGATACAAACTTCTATTAGTTTGTATGAAACATATGTACTGGGATTTTGATTGGGTGAGCCGGCACATGATACCAAGATTTTGAGCCTTGGTGTGCTGTCTGCAATTTGTTTATTCCCTTGATAATTGACATAAGTAATGATGCAATTGATGTTGAAATAATTCAAAGTTGCAACGATGCGAGAAGCCACAATATAGTTGCAGAAAATTTTATTGAATTAAGGAAAATTATCTGAAATTAGACATGTCCAACTCACGCCTAAGAGATAAAACTCTATTTTCCTTGTCAATTCAAAATAATTGCCCATTTGGTCCCTTTGGAACAAAAATAAAAGTCTCATAAAAGAGTAAAGGAATATTAAACCTTAACTCCTAATCCAAACCAATGTCAAGGAAAAGGCGTTTTTCTATAAACTCTTAAACTAATGACTTAATTTCGAGATTCCTATTAAGAAACCATTATTAACTATTTAGCTCAACCATACCTAACCACTATCCCAACTAATCAACACTTAACTATTTTACTTATTACTATCGCCAAATCAAAAATAAAATGATAGCACTTGATTAATGCATTTTGCATGGCACGTCCAATGCATCTGTGACTTCTTTATAGGGTGGAATTTCATTCATTGATACATATCGACTCCAGTTCACATGGCTTCCCCTTTTAGGTCATCGACTCCTTTGATCATGCTGGTTAACGTGTGGAAAACATGATAAAGATCATTCCCGGCCTTTGCAAATTATGCATTTGTTTATGCTTCAATATATTTCATATAAGCCTTACATAAATCTGAATCTTGATTCTATTTTATGTTAAAACTGTTCTTTTTTCAAGTAGATGGTATATATAACCAAGATACTTGGCTAGATGTAAGTCCACTGATATTCACAACTTTGTAAATGTCATAATGCTCTTCAATTTTATTTGCTCTTCTTTTCCAGCATTACACATTTACAGTTAACGACTAATATCTCGTAATAAAGTTGGAGATTCTCAGTTATTTTATTTCATGTGCCTTGCTGGTATTTGAGATTACTGCAGTCTTAATTTCCCCAAAGTATATGTTTTAAACTCTTATTTCTAATCGCCGATAATAAAAAAAAAACTCTTAGCTGGATCTATTCCATGATTGGATGATGTTGAAATGTGGGGATCTTGTATCTTATTACCTGTTGTAAACATCAAGGGATGCAACATTAACTGCCAAATCCATTAATATCCAATATGATTTTGTTCTAAATGTGATTCCTAAACCTTCTTTTGAAGATTTAATGCTGCCTTTTGATATAGGAATGTGGTCATATTGTATCATCTATATTGAGATGTGGGGACATTATGTCCATGTGACCTAAACATAAGGCGATGAAATACAGAGTCCTCACATCCCAAATACCATCCAATCATGGCTTGTTAACAGTCTTAGATTTACTTATATCCCGATTAGATGTATATCTTTTATTACACTTTTTTCTATTTAGTTCTATCTAAATTGTTATGATTGATTTCACTCCCTTTATCCTGATTGTGCTTTTCCGGATCCATGTCAGTTTTGCTGCAGCTTTAAGAGACATGAACGTGTGGGTCATGAATGTGGTCTCCATCGATTCACCGGACACACTTCCTATAATTTATGAACGGGGTCTTTTCGGAATATATCATGACTGGTGTGAATCCTTTAGTACCTATCCCAGAACATATGACCTTCTACATGCAGATCATCTCTTCTCAAGGCTCAAGAAGAGGTTTGTCATATATACACTGCCTATAAACATTTGGCGATTGTTTCATAGTTGTCACAACACCGGATTTTAAATGAATCACTAGTAATTAAATCTATTTTCCAAGAGATACTTTCTCAATTCAAAACATGACAAAACAATGGTCTTTGCAGGTTTGTAAGGAATGAACTATTCTCACCAAAATGAAGATATCAGCTATATTTGTATATTTAATGTATGGTTATGTGTGAAAAAGCACAAGTCATGCCCTTAATGTGTGTTGAATCCCATATTCCTTCCATCTATGGGTCAAAATCTCATAAATGCGATACGTATCGTCCAAGGCCCAAAACGATACGTACCGTTTGTACCGGCCGATACATTGATCAATGTATTGCTTGTACAATTGTTTTTTTTTTTTTTTAATGTATCGCCGATTCATTGAAGCTGATCCATTGAATGTATCGCCAATACTTAACCGATCCTTTTAAATTTAAAATTTTTTAAACCAGACGATATATTGAATGTATAGTCCGATACATTGAAAAAACCAATGTATCGTCCGATACAAACAATACATGGGCCGATACGAACGATAGATTGGACGATACATAGATATTTAGTGTATGTATCGTACCGTTGTCTTCTGATATCGCTACGTTTCAAACAATACGTACCTGTATCGTCTGAGATTTTGTCCCATGCTTCCATTTGAGCAGTCCTTTCTATGCCAACTGTCCTATTGATGGGCCATCTTGATGCATCAACATCTGAGAACCGAATAAATATCTTTTTGACTATTTGAAAAGTTTTCATAAATTTATTCACCTTTCATAAAAAGTTGATTGACTGAATAGCTAGGATCATCTGATTTATGGTTTTTGGATATGCCCATTGATGACACAATCAGGATCATGGTTTAAATTATTAGCCAATCATGGTATGCATTGGTTTTTTGCCTGGCCACTACCAATACACATCCATAGGCATTGGTTGATACTTAACAGGGGGTATTGGTCTGTATTGGCTAGGGCTGTCAACGGGCTGGGCCAGGTTCGGGCTGGGTTTTTCACCCAGCCCTTTTTTTTTTAATTGGGCCCGGCCCAGTTAGCTATCTAGGCCGGGCACGTTTTCAGACTTTTCCGGCCCGAACCCGGCCCGATTAGCTATATGGGCCGGGCCGGGCTTTCAACAAAAACTTAATAAAAAATTAAGTTTTTTTTAATTTTTTTAAGGATCTTAGCTATCTGGGCCGGGCCGGGCCTTACACTTTGAAGCCCGAACCCGGGCCTGTTTCTTATCCAGGCCGGTTTAATAAATTTTTTAAAAAAGCTGACCCGAACCTGGCCCATCCGGGCCGGGCCCGGGCTGAAGCCCGACCCGTTGACAGCCCTAGTATTGGCCAATAGTAGGTATTGGCTGCTACCTATTGGTGTTGCTGCTACGTATCAGTTGGCATAAGATGTAATATTCTATTTTATTTCAAATTTTCTAAGTCATAAATTATATCTTCACAAAGTTTAGAATTTAAATCTTTAATATTAAAATCATTACATTTACAACGTTTGTCAAGGATTTCATATTAATTTGACGTGGAAATAAAATTGTCTAAGCTAGATTTTCTGAATTTTCAAAATATTCAGGCATATTTTAGTAGATGTTCATGCTTCTTTTGTTATTTTGTCACCTGTTTTCATAAATTTAATGATTTTCAAATTTGTTTTAATAAGTTATTATTAAGCAAACACAAGTTGAAAAGGGACAAGTTGCAGTAGTCAAATACTATTTGAATGCGGCATATTTGTAAATGCAGTATTTCATCATTAGTGACACATCTATTTATCATCATACTCATTCATTTCATATTACATAAGTCATAAATTTATTTATGTTGCAAGTAAAAAATACCTATTAAACATTCACTACAAGTCGACAATGAGGTTCAATTAATATTTTATTTGTAAATAAGTACATAGTTATATTTATTAGATTTTCTTTGTTGAGAAATAAAAACTCACCATATCATTGACATCAATACATATCAGTGCTGGAGAGTGTTCAATATGGCCATTATACTGAATTTAAAAATCATGATTAGGATCCATTAGTATTTCGGATACCCTCACGTGGGTGTTATGTTTTCAAATTCTCTCTATTTTGCATAAATGCAGAGGATCATGTGATTATCATTTGGACATTTTTTTGGGTGGGTTCCAGGTGCAAGTTAGTATCTGTGATTGCGGAGGTGGATAGGATCCTAAGGCCCGAAGGGAAACTAATAGTGAGAGACAGTGTTGACGTCATCGGTGAGGTTGAAAACATGGCGAAATCTATGCAGTGGGAGATTCGGTTGACTTACTCCAAGGACAAGGAGGGATTGTTGTGTGTGCAGAAGACTGTGTGGCGACCCCAGGAGGTAGAAACAGACACATCATCTGTAGCGTAGTTTGTTGCGGAATTAGCGGGTATTCTTTTGTTACTTTTCCCAGGTCGACAATTCGACTAGGTAGGTATGTATGTCGTCAATGATCCATAGTCTCATACATATTTGTAGTCCTAAATACAAATTTGTATTTGTTATGATGCTTCTTTTTTCCTCCTATCTGTTTTTTTTAGAAAAAAAAGGTAATCTGGGATTGAACCTGTGACCTCAGTTCCTTTTATACTATATTTTATAAAGGGGTTAAAGGCTTCAGTTTGACTCTAAATTATATCTTTTATTATTTTTCTTTTTGTTTTTGGATAGCTTAAGTTGTAATATCTTCCATTTTCGAAGTTAAATACTATTAGTTATTGTTTCATGTAAAGTCCATACAAAGCCAAGCATCCATTACATGTCTCGATTGAAGTTACTCATTGCTCGTGAATTTGGTGTGGCCTTTCAGCATTTCTTGTTGACTTAAAAACAGATTTCATAATTTGTTTGACAGTTGTATTTATATGATGATGTTACTGCAAAGGGATCGATCAACTCTCCCCACCGATATCATTATCATTAGAGAGTATCAAGCATCATGTGAAAACTTTTTTAGGGACTCTGTCCTGCCAAAAACTGAATCTTAAAGATTTGCATTGACGCTGAAATGTGTTAAGGGAGAATCTTACGATATCTGGTGCTGCTGCCTCTTTTTTTTTTTGACTTTAGTTCTTGTGGAGATAATAACACTCAACATCCCATTTGTCACGCCTGCAACACATATATCTTGTATGGAACATATTCTACAACCACATGCTTACAAATCTCCACATTTTCTTTAGTTTTTAACAAGTCCATTTTCTTCTCCCTTCATCCCCCTCATAAGCTTTTTGATTCTAGTAGCTATTAGGTACCCGACTCGTGCTGTGTAATTTGATCTATGAGTAGATTTTTTGGGCACTTGGTATGCGGTTTCATCAAGTGTGCCGTGTAATTTAAAAATCATAATCTAAAGATCTATTGTGCAGAAAATTGGGGTGAAAAAACATCTAATCGTGTGATTGGAAGTTGTCCTAGACTTTTAAAATTAATGGGTATGCTGTGAATTTCTAAAGTAGTTTTGAGACCCTCAGGCCTCGTTCGAGAGCCAAGAAAAACTCGGATTCTGAGTTTCAACTCAGGAAGCAAGTAATTTCCGACCTTTTCTGAGCTATTCCCCTGTTTGTCAGTTTGCATCAGTTGCTGCGCTTTCCGAGTGATTTTGAGTGAAAGGGACACGTAGACGTCTTAGTTTTTGTTAGGAATGGTTCAAAATCTGAGTTGTGAAAGGTGGGTGGCATTATACTCCTACATCAGACACATACCTAAGGATTGCTTACTTGCAACCATTATAATAATGGTATAATTTGTATTGTAAATAATGGTGCCCAATTACACCCACTATTTTTTGGGCGCCTCCATCAATTTAGGTGAGATTTTCCCTAAATAAGGAATGCTTAGTTGCAATCATCACAATTTTGGTAGAATTTAGATTGCAAATAATGATACCCAAGTACTTATAATTTTGGCCCATTTTTTGCTCCACTCCATCTATTTAGGTGCTTCACAGACTTATTTTAGAGAGATTTCTCAAGGGGCATCACTATAGTGTGGAGTTACGTACTTACATCAGATGTAGAGGCTTTAGTATAATTAATTAAAAAAATAAAATAATTTATTGCACATAAAAAGATCGGAACCTAGAACCTCAGCTTTATAATCAACCACTAGAGCAATTTATTAAGATATGAAAAGAAATAAAAAAATTAATATATATAATTTTTTAAATCGAAATAATGCACATGTATTCTAGAAAATGGAACAAAATTATTAAACAAAAAAAGGTTGGGTCTTTAAGTGATCCATCATTGGAACGTATCTCAGCCCAAAGACACATGCCACTATCTCGTACTCTTCGGAGGATGACAACCGCTCTGACCCTAATACCTAGCGGTTGTTGGGAGAAAGGGGGCTTGTTTTTTTTTTTGTCTAGTGTTATTGTATCATTTTTTTAATAGAATATGTAATCAAATATGTAATCGTTTCTGGTAAAAATGAAATATATTAGCATGCTTTAGTGTGCTCATTTCCCTTCATCTTCATGACTTTATATTATTTTTCACATATGCATATGAGGTATTTGGTGTTGTCCTTCTATTAGTCGTATTACGAAAAAAAAATTCCGCACAATATGTTGAACCTTGCCTGAATTGACAACTCGTAAAATTTTGACCAAATTCGAATTCACTTTATATACTGATTACTTGATAATGTGTCTACAGTCTGAGCACAACTAACAATTTTTCCAACTCTAAGCTTTTCTGAGATGAACTTAAGAATGATAGGATTTTGAGTAACTTGGGAAAATCAGGAATCATAATGACTTAAGAACGCATCTGAAAAAATCTATGTATCTGAGTCTGTCAGGAATATGTGAGAATAGAATCTAAGTTTTTAGGAGCCTAAGCTTTTCTAAGAAAAATCAGGAAACACCTAAGCGAGGCCTCAGTTTAAAAGCAGTGGCTGCCTTGAAGTACACGGTAGAAGTTCGTTTGTAAATGTCATAGTTTGTCCATGTATGCTTTGTTTCCTTTTATTCCATGAAATAAACATTTTAGCCTTCTTATACCTCAAATGCTGAATCCTCTCTCTCTCTCTCTCTCTCTCTCTAAGGAGCATGTATGTCCGCATAGCCTAAGAAGTATGTGCAATCCAACGTATGAAAATTAGTATCAGTATCGCGTATCGGCCAATTGCTGATACAAAATCCTTATTTTTTTTGAAAAAAAAGTAAAAAAATAAAGTGGCTTTATCGGTCAATATCGGCTGATATTGACCCGCATCAGCCCGATATTGATACCATTACCACCCAAATACTTGTATTGCGGTGATATCAATGTCGGTTCTCGATGAAATAGATATGTATAGGCTGAGGTTTGATACCATGGTACAAACAATGTTTCAAAAAATGACTGGTATAAGATGCCACCGGCACTGCTCAGGTCAATCTCTAACGACCAAGATGCCAGTCTTAAAAAGAAGAGCATTAAACAGTTAAAACAGGGTTTTAAACTATTTTATAACCTTTTTAAGAGCCTCTGGGGATATTTTGCCATTTCGGAATGGGGAGTGTTGATGTGCCATCAGCCTGGCTCCGAGCTGCCTCTGTTGGCATTTGAAAAAATTAGGCACTGTCACAAAAGGTGAAAATATGAGGAGACTAAAGTGCAACTTTCCCCAGATTTAAGTGTCTGGACTGCTCCCTGAGGCCATCTTCTGGGGTATTTGGAAGGAACACAACTGCTCCCTGAGGCCATCTATTTGGAAGGAAGACAACCCCCGACCTTCCAAAGGCAAATACTTGAGCTCTTCGATCATCATTGCGGTGATTCAAAGAGACATTAGACTCTGGGTCGACCTGACCTTCTTGGGAATCCTATGAAGAGACATTAGACCAGCTTCTTGGCAATCCTACGAAGAGACATTAGACCAGCTTTCTTGGGAATCCTACGAGTGTTGGGTGTTTTGTTGTTGTTGTTTTTTTTTTTCTTTCCTTAGAAGCTTCTCGCTGGCTTGATCTAGCTGTATTTTCTCTTCTTAATGAAAATGCAATCTTCACTGATAATAAGAGTCTCTAGAAACTCTTGTGAATGACAAGTCATAAGCACAAGGCCTTGTTAATCTTAAGTTCTGCCGGAAGTTGACCAAAGTTACAAATCAGATCCAAACCATCAATCGATTCCCATTTGTAGGGCCTTGATTGGATAACCCATGTCATCCGATCAACTCTGATTTTTAGCTTATCTCATGATTGGATAACCCACGCATGAATTGAACCGTACATCCATGGTTACTATACGACACGTACATGTATACTAACAACGGTGAATATTACAAGGTGTCATATTACACACATTGCTGACCAATTTTTTTACTATGAAACTTCAACCGCCATCTTTTAGGCCACACACATTGCTGACCAATCAAAGTCACCCAAAGGCTAGAATTTGATTTCAACTCAAACGTATACCATCACCCACTCCAATTAACCCTTATATTAAAACATGTAAGCTGACATTTACCAATGTCTCACTTCCGATGGTGAGAGATCAACTTCAATAGACAAAAATCTAATCGGGAGGGGTAGCTCAAGTGGTCAGGCCTTGGGTTTGCTCCCCAATAGTCACCAGAATCCCCTCAGAGCCACTAGAGTATTACCCGATCATTAGCTCCAGGGCCCCGTGGGATTTATCGAGGTGTGCACAAGCTGGCCCGGACACCCACGAATATAAAAAAATAAATAAACAAATAAAAATAGACAAAAATCTATTCAAGTCAGGTGATAGTCCTATTGATCCCTTGCAAAATTCTCAGAAGCCAAGAGAATAAATCCCTTTTATCTTCTAAAGAGTAGTTTAGAGGCTTTAGGAGATTCAGGTGTACCTTGCCACCAATCATGGTAATTTTATATACTAATGAACCATTTAAAAAATAAAACCAAATAATACATTCAACAAAGTTCCGTATCATACGAACATCTCTCAAAAACTGTATACGATGATGGGAGGCAGCCTAGACACTCCAAATTTAGTTACTAACCTGCATGACCACATAAAATCACCAGCTATTCAATAACAGTCTGTGTCCCCAATATGAAAGATGCAACATCACAGATGAAAGTGCAATTGCCAAGCAAGTACTCAATAAGATCTATGACTACCAGGCTTGGCTGAAGACGACGGTTTGGTCATTGCAAAATCAACCAGATCTTTGAAGAGGGCATCCTCGGGTTTGGCTTCTCTAGTTGGTGTCCTTGTCGAATCCTGGTTGTCAGATGGATGAGGTGTCCCCTGACGAAGAGAGAGATTCTGGGTCTGTCCTATTAATCCATCATAAGATCCTGACACACCATGCTGTTGCTCGAAAAACTGTTGCCTCTGATTATATTTTGATGGTGGGGGTGGTATTATGGGCGCAGAAGCCTGGACATCCCAAGGTGCTGGATGAAGCTCAGTGGCTTCTTCTGCTATTGGACGTTCATCATCATACTTGGGAGGGGATGATAGAGTAGCCTTCTGCTCTGAAGGTGAGCTCATGTAGAGATCAGAATGAAGCCGAACTGAAATAGGTGGCGCTGGTTGTTGCCGATCAGTTGATTTTTCGGATCCATAGACATCACCACTGAGATAGTCAACTGTACTGGAATCTTCACCACTTGCCTTCCTCAATGATGGTGGTGGTGGAATAAGTGGAGTAGCATATATTTGTGGATTTTTAGCACTGGAAAAATTCCTGCCCTGCTCTGACACGTCTCTCGTAGACCTGAAATATTATAAGATTAACTAGCTTGTTAAGAGTTAGCAGGTGCGGCAAGAGAAAAACACAAACCACAGTTTTGTGATCAAGGGTTGCAGAATCACGGCATGATAACTTACATGAGGTGTAGTTGTTGTAACCAACTAACCATTACAGAAGTGATGGAAAAGGTCTTACCGTCTTTCTTTGCCTTCTAAAGAAATATAAAAATAAAGAATTAATCAAATAAAAAAATTTAAAGAATTAATCAAATAAAAAAATTGGCACATATTCACAGGAATTACAAAATCAGCAGCTAATGCTGATTCCATTCTCGGTGCCTGTTCCTGAAATATTTTTTCCTACATGCAGAACCTAAGCGTCCTCTCGGAGGTCTCACTGGAATAAACTGTGCCCATTAGGTCCTTTGGTGTGGCACACACCTGAGTATCCATGTCAATATTCATTGATCTTTTGTAAATTGATGCCAAGGTTTCTTCAAGGAGTGAGAAACTGCTGCTGACAACAGATCAATACATGCTCCTTGTCAGCATGGTTTTCTGTGTGAGTAAATGGAGTGGCAAAAGGTTTTTCTCAGAGTTCTAGAGGTTTAAGTCAAGGTGATCCATTATCTCCATTATTTTTTATAGAGTACGAAGATTTTAAGTTAATGGATAGAACACAAGCTTTAGGCATGATATGTTACGCGGAAACTCTCAAATTAACCAACGATCACACGATGAACGATCAAATAAGAACGCAAAATAAAAGAAAATTAAACACAATCACACACGAGACAAAATTTACATGGTTCAACAATATGCCTACGTCCACGGACAACAATGATTCATTATATTGATGATTCCATAAAAATACAAGAACACTCAAGCCTCACCAAAACTGTTCACAAAACCCTATATAAGTTTACCAAAGCTTTTTACCACCTCTAATTCGACTAAGAGCTTTCCCTTATATAGAAGACACAAATCCTACTTCTACTGAAAGAGAAACTAGCCAAGTACGAAGTGTAAATGCAATTGGGTTGTCGCGGATCGCTCGAGCAGGAACCAAAGTCGCTCGAGCAACTTACACCAGTAATTTTTTCCCTAAAAGACGTGTCATCTCGCTCGAGCGACCCAACCAAAGTTAGAGCCTAAATACAACAGTTCTCCACCTAACTCTAAGCTTAACCATGTACTATTTCTTTCAATCATTGATAAACTCGTATCATTGCTGCCACCAGTGTCTCGAGGGCGCTCAAACCTGTTGAACATTGATCAAATCCAAACATTTTTTAGACTTGATCACCGGTACCACCTTTGTCATCATATTCGCAGGATTGTCCTTCGTACTCACCTTCATCAAAGATATCTCGCCATCTTCAATTATTTCAAGTACGAAGTAATACCGTATATTAATGTGCTTGGTACGAGCATGGTATACGTGATTCTTTGTTAAGTAAATAGCACTCTGGCTATCGCATCACACATCAACACTAGCCTGTGCGATCCCCAAATCACCAACTAAACCCTGAAGGCACAATGCTTCTTTTACTACCTCTGTTATTGCCATATACTCTACCTCCGTAGTAGACAAAGCCACTGTATCCTGTAACATCGACCTCCGGCTAATCGGACCACCTAATAGTGTCTGTTGTAGATCGATGCTTATCCAAATCATCCGCGTAATTTGAATCTACGTAACTGCATAACTGATGATCTGTACCACTACGAAAAACCAACCCGACATCCATAGTACCGTGTATGTACCTCATAATCCATTTCACTTCCTGCCAATGCTCCTTGCCCGAATAAGCCATATATCTGCTAACCACGCTAACGGCCTGTGAAATATCTGATCAAGTGTATACCATTGCGTGTTTCAAGCTACCAACCACACTCATATAGGGAACACGAGTCATGAACTCACGCTCCTCATCCGTAGTAGAAGACATACTAGCCGAAAGACAAAAGTGAACTGCTAATAGAGTACTCACTGCCTTTAAGTTCTCCATCCCAAACCGTGAGAGTGCTTGCTGTGCCAAGATCCTTCATCTCAAACTTCATGCCAAGTTGAGATTTCAACTTGTTGATCTCCACCATGCTCTTTGTAGCTATGAGCATGCCATCAACATACAAAAGAAGATAAATAAATAAGTTATCCGCTAGCCTTTTGAAGTAAACACAGTTTTCGTTTTCACTTCGAATATAATTTTGGCCCACTATGAACTTGTCAAACCTCTTGTACCACTGTCTCGGCGACTGCTTTAACCCGTAGGACTTCTTTAGTTTGCACACTAACCTCTCTTCTCCAGGAGAGTTGAACCCTTAAGGTTGGTTCATATAAATCTCCTCCTCCAAGTCACCATATAGAAACGCCGTTTTCACATCGAGTTGCTCCCACTCTAAGTCCAACTGTGCTACAATTGACAACAAAACCAGATTGAAGTATGTCTGACAACCGATGAAAACGCCTCATTATAATCAATGTCTTCCTTTTGCGCATAACCATTTGCTACAAACCGTGCCTTGTACCTTGTACCACTAATTTCCGGAGAATCCTTTTTCTTATAAACCCACTAATCGCTCTCTTATCCTTAAGTAACTCTGTTAGTTCCCCAGTTTGATTCTTGTAAAGAGAATCCATCTCTTCACCCATTACAGCCTTCCATTCCCGTGTACATCTTCCACTGATTGCATCCTTGAATAAAGACGGTTCATTGTCATCAAACGTTAACACGTTAGCGACCATATCCTCGTAATCGTAGCGAATTGGTGCTCTAGCATTCTTTTTGGGTCTTCCACCCGCTAAGGATTGCTCTGGCTCTCTCTCAACTGTTTCTACACCTTTTTCTGATATAATAATTGTAAGAGTTTCTAGCTCTACCTCAAGCTGATCTTCCGCCACCTCTCCAATTTTTATGCTTTATTTGCTAAAAGTTCGCATAACAGATTCATCAAATGTCACATCTCTGTTGCTCACAACCTTATTCTGCTTGGGACACCATAACCTATATCCTTTCACGCCATTTGCATACCCTAAAAAAGTTGCGTTCTTAGCTCTTCGGTCAATTTTACTATCTCTGACATAATAGTGAGTTGCACAACCAAAGACCCTCAATGCATTATAATCTGCAGGCTTCCCTGACCACATCTCAATCAGAGTCTTACACTCTATTGTCGTAGGCAATGGTCTGTTTACTAGAAAGCACGCCGCCGTACTGGCTGCCTCAGCTCAGAACTTTCTACCCAATCCCGCATTGGATAACATACATTTTGTCTTTTCAAGTAGAGTTTTATTCACTGTGAAGTGCCTAGCAATATCGTTCTCTTCACAGAACTCCTGGAACTATCCACTGATGTACTCACCACCATTATCGGTTCTCAACCGCTTGACCTTCCTTCCAGTCTAGTTCTCAAATAGTATTTTCCACCTCTTCATCATGTAGATCCATATATACCGAGAATAATCGTCGATGAAGGAGACGAAGTACCTGACCTTTGAAGGCTCCCCATACATCTGAATGTATACAATCTAGTATGCCCTTTTGTAGTGTGAATCGACGTGTCGAACTTAACCCTGCATTGTTTTCCGGAGACACAATGCTCATAAAAGTCAAACTTTTGTCAACCTTTATACCTTTCAACAAGCCCTGATTGCTCAACTCTGTCATCCCTCTTTCTTACATGTGCCTTAGGTGCATGTGCCATAACTGTGTAGAGGACAAACTGCTATCATCTGACATAGATACCGGTACTCCACTTGTCACTATACTCCCTAATAGAAAGTAGAGGTTCCCAACCCTTTCCGCTTTCATCACAACCAGAGATCCTTTCGTCACCTTCAAAACTCTACCTTGAGTTGCAACCTTAATCCCATTGAAGTCTAGTGTACCAAGTGATATGAGGTTCTTTTCCAATTCCAAAACATGGCATACATCGGTCAATGTTCTCACAACCCCATTGTGCATCTTTATTCTAATACTCCATTTTAAAGCAATTTCGCAGGTCAATCAAAATTGTTCCACCATCCACCTCTTCGTAAGACGTGAACCAATCCCTATTTGGACACATGTGGTAGGAGCACCATGAATCAAGTATCTATGCATTATGGAATATTTATCAGAAATCACTGACAATACATTCCCATCATCATCCGGAGCTTGTTCGGCTATACCAGCCTCATCAACGACCCCTTTTTGCTTCTTTTCTTGAGCATCATCCCTCTTAGTTTATAACTGAGGACAATGCCTTCTGAAGTGACCATTCTCGTGACACTTGTAGCATTATAAAGACTTTCTATTTCTGGATTTAGATGTAGACTTTGATCTACCCCTTCCAGATTTACGGTCCTCTGATCTCCCCCTAACCAACAAGCCATCTACTTGCGTATCACTAGCCGAACCTTTCATCCTCATGTCGTTACAAAGCAGTGTCGTTGTAACTGACTCCAATTCAATAGTATCCTTCCCATAGAGCAGCGTAGTAAATAGGTGCTCATAGGAATCGGGGAGGGAAGACAAAATCAATAGTGTTTTGCCTTCATCTTTAACCTCTTCTCCAACATTTAATAATTCAGATATAATTCTATTGAATTCATTAAGATGTTCGTTGAGAGGAGTACCTGTTTTCATGTGCAACTTGTATAGTTGATTCTTGAGATACAAACGACTCGTCAGAGATTTCGTCATGTAGACTCTCAAATTTGGCCTACAGCGCGGCCGCAGAGCTCTCCCGCATTACATTGTATGTAATCTCCTTCGCTATGCATAGCTGAATCGTACTACACGCTTGAAGTTCAAATTCTTCCCAATCACCAATGCCTTGTGTAGCCCATGTTGAATCAAGATATCTCAAACTTGTACTGCCATAAGCAAAAATTAATCTTCCCGTCGAATTTCTCAACCTCAAACCTCGCATTCGAAACTTTTGCGAACTTCGATGCGATCTTCGATTGTAAAATAGAAGCCTAATGGCTCTGATAACAATTTGTTGGGTGGTAGCTCTCAAATTAACCAACGATCTCACGATGAACGATCAAATAAGAACGCAAAATAAAAGAAAATCAAACACAATCACACAGAAGACAATATTTACGTGGTTCGAAAATATGCCTACGTCCATGGGCAACGATGATTCATTATATTGATGATTCCACAAGTATACAAGAACACTCAAGCCTCACCAAAGTTCTCCACAAAACCCTAGATAGGTTTACCAAAGCTTTTTACCACCTCTAATTCGACCAAGAGTTTTCCCTTATATAGAAGATATAAATTCTACTTCTACTGAAAGAGAAACTAGCCAAATACAGTGTAAATGCAATTGGGTCGTCGCGAGTCACTCGAGCGACTTAGACCAGAGAAATCGCCCTTAGAATAGTGCACTCGAACGGAAACCAAAGTCGCTCGAGCGACTTACACCAGTAAGTTTTCCCTTAAAAGATGTGTCATCTTGGTCGAGTGACAACCAAGGCCTTTCAAGTGACCCAACCAAAGTTAGAGCCTAAATACAACATGATAGAGAATTTCAAGATTGGGGTGGGAGGCCAGATGGCGACACATTTACAATCTGGTGACAGTACATTGTTATTTTGTAGTGTCGATCATTGGTGGAGGTAACAAATATGAAAAAGTTCATATGCTGCTATGAGGCAATTTTGGAACAAAAGGTAGATATCACAATCATGGGTCAAAATATCGTCCGATACCGATACGTATCGGTTTTGGAGGTCAGCGGTACGATACATAGGATATGTATCGTACCCTATATAAAATAGATAAATTATCGTCCGATACGGACAAAATATCGTCCGTATCGGACGATAATTTGGGTAAAAGTAAAAAATAAAAAAAAGGACGAAATTATCGTCCGATACGAATGATAATTTGAAATTATCGTCCGATAATTTCAAATTATCGGTGGGCCCCACCCTTTGACCCGACTAAAGGGTCGGGTTTCCCTTTTTTTTTCCCCATTTTCCTCCTTTCTTCTTCCTCTCTTCTTCCTTCTTCTTCCTCTCCCATTTTTGGGTTATTTGCACCTTAAATCAGCGCCAAATCGCACAAAAAATCACGGGATCAACGTGGAAGGTACGTGTTTATCATTTTACCATGATTTTATTTCATTTTAAATACTAAAATAAGGTAGATCTACCTAATTTAAGGGTAGATCTACCTTAAATAAGTGTAGATCTATCTTAAATAAGTGTAGATTTACCTTATTTAAGGGTAGATCTACCTTATATAAGGGTAGATCTACCTTATATAAGTGTAGATCTACCCTTAAATTAGGTAGATCTACCTTTAAATTTTATCATTTACCTATAATATTAATTATTATAATTATTTAAATTATTTAAATTATTTAAAATTATTAAAATTATTTAAAATTATTAAAATATTTAAATTATTTAAATTAAGAAGAGGGGAAAAATAATTTAAAATATTTAAATTAATTAAAAATAATATAAATAATGGGTCAAAAATAATATGATGGGTCAAAAATAATTATATGTGACCCCATTTAAAATATTTAAATTGATGGGTCAAAAATAATATAAATAATTATAATTAAGGGTCACATGTAATTAATATGGGTCACATATAATTTAAACTTAAAATTAATATGGGTCACATATAATTAAATTTATGGGTCACATATTAAATTATATGTGACCCATATTAATTTTAATAATAAATTTAATTATATGTGACCCATATTGATTATATGTGACCCATATTAATTTTAATAATAAATTTAATTATATGTGACCCATATTGATTATATGTGACCCTTAATTATAATTATTTATATTATTTTGACCCATTATTAGAATAATATGGAATAAATTTCAAATAAATTTTTAAAAATTATAATAATATCAAATAAATATTCATAAATTAAAATAATATGAAATAAACATTCATAAATTATAATAATATCAAATAAACATTCATAAATTATAATAATATCAAATAAATATTCATAAATTAAAATAATATCAAATAAATATTCAAAAATTATAATAATATCAAATAAATTTGATAAAATATAATCTAATCTTTTAAAAATTAGAATAATATAAAATAAAAATTCTATTGTAATCTAAATTTTATAAAAATTAGAATAATATCAAATAAATTTAATAAAATATAATCTAATATTTTTAAAATAGCAATAATTAAAAAATAAATTTTATTTTCAAGTGTAAATTAGATATTTACTTTAATGCAATCGTTTGCTCATTCATACAAGTGAAATAAATAAATATGGTACGTTCGACAGATCCAGCGTGGCAATACGGTACAACAATAGATGGTAATAGACTCCAGATACAATGTAAGCTTTGTGAAAAAAAACTGTTGGGAGGAGGTATCACACGGTTAAAGGAGCATCTGGCTCATGTAAAGGGAGAGACAAGAGGGTGTCCCAGTGTACCCAGAGAGGTAAAAGAAAATATCAGAGCTAGTTTACAAGCGGCAAAGGGAAAGAAAAAAGCTGAAGCCGATCGTGATAGGGAAATGTATGAGAGAATCAGGAGGCCAGATCCAGAGTTTACATCAGCTGCACCTGAGGATGATGAGGATGAGGATGAGGATGAGCAGATAGCGAGAGCTATGAGAGAGAGTGCCAGAGAAGCACAACAGCGGCGAGATCAGGAAGAAGCCGATTATCGGTTTCGGTCCAGGTTGAGGGGCCCATCCATGCCTGCTACCGGTGGTGGATCTAGTCATAGGCCACATGTTGTTGAGGATGATGAGGATGTTGAGCAGACTGCCGGGTTGCGTAGGTCAGCATCTGGGAGGGATTATAGGCCGTCTACTAGAGGCCGTACTACAGCCCCCATGGATCCATTCATGTATCGCACTGAAAGCTCCAAACAAACCAAATTGAGTGCAATCTCACTTACAAAAATGGGGAAGAAGCTTGGAAAATCCATTGCCAAGTTTTTTATATACAACCACATTCCGAGCCAAGTAGCAGACTCGCCGTACTTCAAAAGCATGATTGATACAAGTGCAGAAGTTGGTCCAGGAGTTAAAAAGCCTTCTCCATACGAGATATCTGGGCCCTTACTAACAGATGAGTACGATGAGATAACTGCCTATGTACAAAGCTTTGAGGATGTATGGGATGAGAGAGGTTGCACAATTATGTGCGATGGATGGACCGATCCCACAAAGAAGAGTTTGATAAACTTTTTGGTTTACAAAGATCGGACGATTTTTGAAATCAGTTGATGCTTCTAGACACGTAAAGACTGCTGACTACCTCTTTCAACTAATGGATATGGTAGTTCATGAGGTTGGAGAGCAGCGGGTTGTGTAGGTGGTAACAGACAATGCGGCAAACTACAAAGCCGCTGGATTAAAACTAATGGCGAAGAGACGTCACCTGTACTGGACCCCGTGTGCCGCACATTGCGTGGACCTCATTCTTGAGGATTTAGGAAAGAGAAGCAAGGCACAGACAACTATTCAAAAGGGAAGAACGATTACTTCCTACCTGTACAACAGTGACAAGCTGGTCAATTTAATGAGGGCCTTCACGAACAATGAGTTGCTCCGACCTGCGATTACACGTTTTGCAACACAGTTCTTAGCCCTACAGAGTTTGGCTAGATATAGGCGTGAGCTGAAAAGCATGGTGTCGTCGGAAGAATGGAATCAACATGAAATAGGACTCCTACGAGCGAAGAGACTAGCTTGCACTGAAGTTGCTGACCTGATCTATAGCACGCAGTTTTGGGCAGATGTCGACCACCTGATCGCCGTCACTACCCCGTTGGTGCAAGTGTTGAGATTGGTTGATGGTGATGACAAACCAACGATGGGGTACGTTTATAAGTCAATGGATAAGGCAAAATTGGCTATAAAAACCAAATGTCCTACAAAATATAAACGATACTAAGCGATTATCGACAAGAGGTGGGATGCACAATTTCACCAGTACTTGCATACAGCAGGTATAACATGTTGCACAATTATGTAGTGATTTTTATTTATTTATTCATTATTTTCATATACTGATGAAATTGCTCATATTTGATGTGTAGTACACTACTTGAATCCAGCCTTCCAGTATACGCGACGCTTCGAGCTGAGTGACACTGATGAAGTGTATACCGGTTTGCTCAATGTAATCCAAAGAATGCTCCCTGAGTTGGTGGACCAAGGCCAAGCCATAAGAGATGTGAGTGATCATAGTATCATACCTTATAAGTAATAAGTCAAATGTCATGTGATATTATCATCTATTTATTGATATGTGCCTTACTGTGTTTCATCTTTATAGATTGACATGTTTCGCAAGAGACATGGGTCATTTGGGACTTCAGCAATCCCAAATTAAACACGACAAACCCATTGGTGGATGCATTATGGAGGTGATGGTCCGATATTGAGGTAGCAATGAGGGTATTGTCGCAAAACGTGTTCCTCGTCCAATCATGAAGCGGAATTGGAGCGCTTTCTCTCTCATTCATACTAAGACAAGGAATAGACTAACTATGGACCAATTGGAAAAGTTAGTCTACTGTCACTACAACATGCGATTAAGGATCAGGAATATACAGAGGACCAATCGTGGTAAGCAATTACATGAAGTCTTAGATCCTCAATTATATGAAGTCTTACTTACATATTATACTAATTCATCTATCATATTCTACCTTGCAGACGGTGATTATTTTGATCCCATCCAGTTGGATTATATATTCGAGGATGACCCTTTGAATGAATGGATCGAAGAGAGAGAAGAGCCAGTCTTGGATAGTGAGAGCACTGAATGGCTGGACAATCTTTGAAAAGTAGCAAAGAAGCTTCCCAACCACCGAGGCGGAAAAGAAGATTGAATCGTCATTCAGTGGTTGGATCTGTGACGAAACGCAGCCCGATAGTGATGATGGGAGTGGTGAGGATGATGGTGGAGGGCATGATGGTGGAGGGGACGTTGGCACTAGTGGTGGAGGGGAGGATGCTGGTACCTCTGATCCTTATAGAGATATGGCGGCATGGGACGATGACTCGGCTGCTAACACGATTCGACACTCCTACATTTAGAATGGGAGGGGTTGAAGGAAGAGGAGCGTCGGGATCATATCAAACACCACCACCACCACCACAAGATGATACGGATATGGGTTATATGACTTCTAGCTTCGGGGGATTCAGTTTGCAAAATACCGAAGATTCAGCAACTAATAACCCATACGACCAGCCACAACAAGCTTACCCGGTGCCATATGACTTCGTTGGTCAGATTTTTGGAGGACCGGCCTTTACGTACTACACTGAGCCATATTCGTTACACCTCGGGGCACATATAATCATGGGTATCAATATGGGCAACATTATAGGCAAAGGCCGAAAAGCTCGCGCACCGATGATGACGATGATCATGAGGGCCAAGAACCACCACGAAATTCAATGTGGCTCTAAAGTAAGTTTTCCATGTACAATTAAATTTATTTTTATCAACATAGCTATTATTTTTGACAATATATAATTTATTTTTGTCAATATACATTGTAATTTAGTTTATGCGTGACTGCGTGTCTGCGTCGATCAAATTATGAAATATTGTTAATAAAATAGGCATGTGATCAGCTGGTCGAATATAATGTTAGAAGATCTATTACATTAAGTCAAAAATGTGATCTTAAGTCAAAAATAAGTTACAAAATAGGCATGTGACTTGAGTTAAGTTACAAAATAGGCATCTTACTTATATATGCATCTAAATAATGCATCAAATAAGTCAAAAATAAAAGCAAAAGTAGTTGAAATAAATACAAAATAAATAAATATAATTTTTCAAATTTTTTGGGATTTTCTGGAATTTTTTGGGGATTTTTTTTCAAAAAACCGGTTTTTTGAATGTATCAAACCGATACATTCAATGTATCGCCGATACATTGAATGTATCGGACGATACCCGATACGTATCGTCCTGGAGGTCAGGACGATACGTACCGGATTTTCGGTATTTTGACCCTTGATCACAATAGACATGATAATTAGAGTAAAAGTTGATGTATCACTATCAAGATTTTAGAGAAGTTTTGATTCCAATGAAGGAAATTGCCGACAATGTATATATTGGACTCAGGCCATGTGTGGGAAGCCACCAAGAGGTTTTGGGACCCAATCATAGAAAGGTTGAAGAACAAATAAAGTTTTGGAAGATCAAGATGTTAAAAATAGGAGGTTGCATCCCGCTAATCAAATCAATTTCCAACTCACTAGTATATTTTGCTAATGCTTCAATGTTCCCAGTATGTGTCGTTGAAAAATTGGAGAGATTATAAAGTGAATTATTATGGATAGAGCACAAATTACAGCCTTGTTGATTGGTATGTTCTTCAGTTATCCTACAAAAGAGAACTAGACATACACCTACAAAAAGAAATGAATATTCCTCTTTTAGGAAAATGGCTTTGGCCTGGGAACAAATATAGGTTTGTGAAAGGTAGGTGGGATGTTAGGTCGGATAGATATTTTAGGAAGGTAGGTGGGATGCTTTGGTAGAGATCTGAATGCCTTCATTCATGATTGGGAGCTCTTTGATGTGCCGCTGCAGGGGGAGGGGACCCTTTTTACGTGGTCCAGCCTTCAGGATTCGCATCTGCTCTTCGAAGTGGATTGACCTCTTCCCCAACGCCACCCTTCATGGGTTTGCTAGAGCCATCTCGGACCATCGCCCACTTATACTCTGTTGTGATTCGGTGGGGAAGGGCCCCTCCCAATTTCGGTTCGAGAACACTTTGGTTTCGCTGTGGTGGGTTGAGATCTCTCGGTCTGGTTCAGTTGCCTTTCGGCTCATCTCCAAGCTAAGGCACTTGAAGAAACGGATTAAAATTTGAAATAGGGAAGTCTCTCGGTTTGGTGCATGTTACAAAGGAGCTGCTTCTCGATAAGTTCAGGGTGCTCGATGAGATTGAGGAATCTAAAAGGTTGTCGGACATAGAGAGGGAGGAAAGGCTCACTGCTAAAATGGAGTTTAACGATAAATGTTTGGACGAAGAGGTGTGTTGGAAGCATAAATCCAAGGTACACTAGCTGAAAGAAGGGGACAACAACACTAAATTTTTTCACTCGGTGGCCAATGCAAGGGGGATGCAGAAATTCTTGGGGAGAGTCTCGGCTGATGGCTCTGTTTTCGTCGAACAACATCAGGTCAAGAACAAGATAGTCGGTTACTATCAAAGGCTTTATTTGGATCAGGCTGGCCTCGTCCGCAATTGGATGGCCTACAGTTTGCTTCTCTATTTCGGCGGATGAAAGGGCTGATATTGAACGACCTTTGGAGGAAGGTGAGATCTGGTCCGCTATCTTTCATAGCAGGAAAAATAAAGCTCCGGGTCCTGATAGCTTTACATTGGAATTCTTTAGATCGTTTTGGTCCTTGCTCAAATTTGATCTCTTGGATTTCTTTTCGGAGTTCCATAATAAAGCTTTCATCAAAAGAAGCCTCAACTCGACCTTCCTTTCGCTTATTCTGAAGAAGGAAGGTGCAGAGGACCTCAAGGATTTCCGCCCAATCAGTCCCCTCAACAACTTGTTTAATATTGTGTCTAAGGTGCTTGCCAACTGTCTCAAGCCCCTAATGGGTGGGCTGGTTTCTGAGAACCAAGGGGCCTTTGTGAAAGGTCGACATCTTATTGATTCGCTGGCTGTGGCGCACGAGGTGATCCGCTCCGCGCACAGTCAAAGGGTTCCCACTGTTATTTGGAAGGTGGACATGGAAAAAGCCTACAATCGAGTTAGTTGAGACTGTTTGGATTACATGCTGCGGAGGCTCGGGTTTGGAGACAAGTGAAGGAAATGGATGCGAACCTGTTACTCAACTGTTTGGTTCTCTGTCATCGTCAATGGGTCTCCGGCTGGCTACTTCAAAAATTCCTAAGGGCTCAGGCAGGGAGACCCCTTATCTCCATTCCTCTTTAATATGGTGGGAGAGACCCTGGATGGTCTCTGACGTAGGGCTCGCTCTTTAAACCACATTTCGGGTGTTGCGGTAGGAAATTCGGGGCGGAAAGTCGCCCACCTGCAATATGCCAACGATACGATTCTCTTCTGCAGGGCAGACTTGGGGGAAATCAGGACTTTGGCGGATGTGCTTTCGGTCTATGATGCGGTTTCAAGTCAGCGAGTCAACCTCCATAAGTCCTCTGTGACTGGTATCGGGGTGGATTCTCTTTTCTTATCCATGATGGCGGCGGAGGTGAGCGGGGTTTGCGAGCAGCTCCCTATCACCTACTTGGGGCTCCCTCTCGGTATTAGCAAGCTGGGTGTTAGGGCTTGGGATCTGGTAAACGATCGACTCGAAAGGAGGATGGCTTCTTGGAAGGGCAAGCTGTTAAGCATTGGGGGTAGGCTGCTTCTAGTAAAGACGATTCTTTTGAGCTTGCTGATCTTCTACATGTCCGTCTTCTTATGCCCCAAAGCGGTCATCCGGAGGTTGGAACAGATAGAGCAGGATTTCCTTTGGGAAGGTTTGGGTCTCGATAGGAAGTATCGCCTTGTTAGCTGAGAGAACAAGGCATCTGCCAATTGCCGATGTCCGCTGGGGGGCTGGGTATTCGAAGATTAGAGGTGGTTAATGTTGCAATGTTAGGCAAATGGGTTTGGCGAGCGGCCAATGCGAGAGGAGATCTTTGGGTGCCTATTACATGCTGGATAGAGCGGATTTTGTTAATAGGCAAGTTTCTAATTGGTGGAGGGGCATTTGCTCTATCTGGAAGCTCTATTCGAGGGGTATCCGTTTCAGCTGGGGTGAAGGGACTAGGATCAGATTTTGGGACGATATTTGGATCGAGTACCCGCCTTTGAAGGAAAGGTTTGCTACCATTTACTCAATCGCGAGAAATCCCCGCTCCTCAGTGGCGGATCTATATTCGGATTATGGGGGAATGGCTTCTTGGGAGGTGTCCACGAGGAGGTCCCTTAGGGAGGATGAGCTGATCCCTTTCTAGGAGTTGAAGTCCTGTCTTTACCGCACAGCCACAAACTGTACGAGAGCTGATGAGAGAATCTGGATGGCTTCTCTGTCAAATCTTTCTACCGGATGCTGGCTGGTCGTCCCCTCATTCGGTGCGAGTGGGCTAAGCTTTGGAAAGCTCCGATTCCCCCTAAAGTGAGGTTCTTTGTGTGGAAGGTTGTCAGGGGATGTATTCTCACAGTTGATCAATTAATCAGAAGAGGCAAGACTTTGCCGAATCGATGTGCTATGTGCCTTAACTCTGAGGAATCAGCTCTGCATTTATTCCTTCACTGTCAAGCTATGCATCAGATTTAAGGAGCTATCCTCAAGTTGTATGACATGGTGTGGGTCTTCCCAGAGTCCATCCCTAGCCTCCACTCTTCCTGGTTGGGTATTAAATTGGGCGGACAGGAGGGGGCGTACTGGAGGGTTTTTTTTGCGGTCTTGTGGGGCATTTGGTTGGAACGTAATATGCGTATTTTTCGCAAAATTCGCTGCTCGATTGCGATGACTCTCAAATTGATTGTGAACCTCATGTGCTCCTAGGCGGAGCTGAACAAGGATGGGCCCTTAGCGGATCCTGTGTATTTTGATCCTGGGTAGAGGCCCGGGCCTGTTTTTGCCCTCCCCCGATTGCCGTCAGGAAGGGCTTTGGGTTGAGTTTCCTGTTTCTTGGGGTTTGGGGTTCCTGTTGTGTTTTTCTTTTCCTTTGGTGGTTTCAACTGGTCTCTTGTTCGGTTTCCAGCTCCTCGCTGGCTTTTATTAATATATTTGTTATGCCTTTACTGATAAAAAAAAAGATGTTTTAGGAAGTGTGTTACCTACAGGGTAGGAGATGAGAGTTGTAGAAGTTTTGGAGGATGTTTGGTGCGGTAAGGTTCAAATTTCGGTGGAGTTTAGGAAGGTGTATTTGTTTTCCATGTCAATGAGGGTGTTGGTTTGTGATGTCATGGAAAAAGTAGATGTGTGGTGTCTTGGGATGTAATGCTATATATTAGTAATTCTTGTGTGGCTTATGAGGTCTATATGTTCCAGTTAATAAAAAGGGTTAATGGGTCGTCAACTGCATCAATAGTTACACCATCCAAAAGGAGGCCTTTTATGATACATGGTGGAAATCTCTGACCATGTAGGTGGCACACACACCTACTACAAATTTCCTCAAAATCAACATTGATGGATACTGAATAGGAAATCCAAGCAGAATTGGGGAATTAATATGGGACCATCATGAAACAACTCTCAAGACATTCATAGGAATGCTAAATTGGGGGGACTCCACCGAAGCAGAAAATTTAGCAGTTTAGCTCCACTACAGGGCCCAAGATCACATAAGAAATTCTTTCCAAGTTCAGTTTTAGTTGACGGTAAATCCAAGAAAAGTCATAAGATGGGTCATGGGAGACGGAAGGAAAGGAAAAAACTGTGGAGATCAGCAAATGCTTTCGAGGAGATAATTGATCCAAAGGAAACGGAGATGATTAATTTCCAGTGTGTACTTCGAGAGGCCGATGAGATCTGGTAGATTCTTGCAAAAAGGGAGTATTATTGGAGCCACTTAGAGTGGGGGACCACAATATTGAGCAGATCCCTATATATATATATATGTGTGGGAGGGGGGAGAATGATCCTCTCACTTGAGTCATAGTCATGGGACATAATTCCATGACTCGAGCTCCTATTGGCTGGATGTCATGAGAAGGATACCACCAAGGATCAAAATACCGGATTTGGTTTCGGTCCCAACTGAAACCGAAAATTTCACCGAAATCCTGTGGGCCAGGCCGAAATTTCGGTGCCCAATTTTTTTTCAAAAAAATTATCGGCCTTCAAGTTATCGGCCGATAATTTGAAGGCCACGATTTTTTACCGAAATTTTCGGGATTTCGTTTTGGTGGGGTCCAAAACCGATGCGTTTTGGCAGATATTTTAGGATTTCAGCCGAAATTTTGATCCATGGATACCACCACGACCATTACTCCCATGAGAGGGATGTCATCTTCAATCCCTATGACGATTGTCACTCAAAAAAATATAAGAGGATTCAGATGACAACCCAATTTTTTATGACGAAACTATCATGGAAAATATGATGATCATCATTTCATCATCGATAAAGATGATCTTTGATGAAGAGCCAAGAAATGAAGATGGAGTAAACATCAGTGTCGACATTTTTTATGCAGTTGCTGAAATTCGATCAGTTTCATATAGTAAGCAATATAGGATTTATTTATTTTTAATCAGTAAATCGAAATTGTATTATAGAGAAAAGGAGATAAAAAGGCATAGCACGGTGCTCAGCCAAAAAAAACAAACGCCAAAAAAGGAAAAACCAAAAAGGCTAAAAAAGAGGATTAAATGGCAGCATAGGACTCAAGCCAAGCAGTGTCGGAATCCTCTCTGCCTTCCTCATGAAGACAAACCCACTCCAACATCAGGTCCTTGACGGATTTCTTGATCATGCCCACAGGTCTGCATCCAACCCATTATGAAGATAATCAATTTATCTTATCGATGCATCCGAAATCATGTGAATCCAAGGATTATCAGGCGATAGGTGGTCAAATTTAGCGCAAACTACATTGCAAGGATCCATTTCTAAGTGAAGCGCCGATAGTTTTATCTTCTGTGTCATTAAAGATGCTAGTTGAAGATTGTAAATACGTGTGGCGAGAACAGATTTTTAACGTGTTGGCATTCATAATCAAATGTAAAAAAGATTGCAACTATTAAGGGATGAAACTCGAGGGCGAGTTTCTTTCCAACCAGGAGAGTATGAAGTAGCGCATTTCCATACAAATGTTTCGTGTCCTACAATTTATCCAAGATTGAGGAGTATCTTTATGTTACCCCATGCTTTCGCTCTACATGTGAACAAAGTGGAAGATAAAATCATAATTTTGATATAAAATATGGGCAATTTTGGTATAAGGGCAGTCATGGCATGGAAAATTATAAACAGTGGACAATTTTTGATAGAAAATGTTGCAAACAGCTTATGTGGCGCGACGTGACTGGCTGTTGTGTTTGGGCCTCACTATGTGTGCAGCCAGTCACGACGCGCCACATAAGCTGTCTGCAACATTGTCTATCAAAAATTGTCCACTGTATAACACTGTCCGTCATGGCATTGTTATTTTTATATATAGGGTCAACTAGGTAGTTGTTAGCATTTATTTACCTAGGTAGTTGTTATCTTGAATCTTACATTGGTGTTATGAGTTCAAGTCTCCATGCATTGTAAATGGTGTTTAGGTTGCATGCCATTAATAGTTTTCATCAATGTTACCAAAAGGTGATGCTTTCATTTATTTCATTTTATAGCATTGTAACTCACTTGAATCCCTTCAACTCTTTTCTCTTGGTTGTTCATTAACTCAGGTTCTTGTTATCCAATTTTGATAGCATGAACTTACATTAAGAAGTCATACCTAAAAGACGATAATTGGTTATATGATTGTTCTCTATGCAGGCCTCGGTATGTAGAGAAGATATTGAGACATAAGAACAAGATGGTGGCATAGAGCTAGAACGTATTAGTAAAAGTACCACTAAATTCTACTGATGTCTTTGCCGGAGCATTTATGTACATATCGGGGTATGTATCGGCCACACCTGGAGTGATACGTATAGGTATGAATTTTTTTCAATATGGAAATTTCTGAAAAAAAAATGGTAAAAATATAAAAATATTCTTAAATATAAATATCACGTCTTTATGTACATATAGGAATATTGGCACATGACCGTTGTTAAACAGATTATTCCATGAACATCAACTGATTGGGTCACGTGGTAGATGGCTTTGAGCAATCCAAGCCATCAGGAGGGTAGTCATTATATTGAAATAAAGTGGGTCCAAAAATACACTCATTGGAGGATTTGAACTGTCCAATCTATGCATTTTAAATAATGGTTCATATCTTTTTAACGGTTAATAGTAAAGTGCACCATGGTTAGAATACTCTAATAGGCGTATTTTTTCTGAGAAATATGTCAAAGATTGGCTAAATGGGTCATATCTTTTTAATGGTTAATATTAAAGTGCACCATGGTTAGAATATTCTAATAGGCATATTTTTTTCTGAGAAATATGTCAATGATAGCCTGCTAGTTGATCTCCTTTGATAGATCAAACATGAGTGTCACATGGCTTGCATATGGCCGGTCATGGACTAATCTGTTTAAAAGCAGTCATAGGAGTTTACCTCAGGGGTGTGTGTGTGTGTGTGTGTGTGTGTATATATATATATATACATGTTATTTTATACATGAATAATCACTACAGTGAGGTTTATTACTAATTGAATCACAAATAAAAGACGAATTTTGGTTATTGAGTGTTTTTATACATATTATGTATGTATTTTTTATTTATTTTAGATAAATACTTACTATTGTATATGTATACAGACTCATGCTAAAAAAGTTATAAACTACGAATGATTGAGCATGATGATAAATTGAGGTACCACAATTAATGATTCATTAATGACATATATATTTAACGGTATACAACATGCAATGTTATACGACAAAACTCTACGACTATAACAACTTTCCATTCTCTTTATTTAATCAACCGAAAAGTCACTAAATTTATAAACAAATGAGAAAACAATAAAGGGATCATGAACATATGCTGCATTATGCCTGAAAACTCTGAAAAAGGTCGAAAAATTTGTTGTAGGCCGAAGATCTCCAAAATCTTCATGCTAAGTTAAATTAATATGAAATCCTTGCCAAATATCCTAGATGTGTTTTTGAGCTAAAAATTTAGATTATTATTGATTTATTAATTAAAATTTACTAACTTAACATATTTAATATAATAGTTATAAAATATTGAAAAATAAAACAACTTCCACTAATAGGTAGCGGTTGATATCCGGGGGATACCAATGAACATGTGTATCAGTATCAGTCAGGCCAAAACCAATATGTTTTAGTATCAGCCTATAATTAGACCATATTGACCATGGGTCAAAATCTCAGATTTCCATATCGTATCGTTCAGCCCCAAAACCGATACATACCGGATGATACATTCCGGTATTCTTCCAAAAAAAATAAAAAATGATAATTTGAAATTATCGTCCGATACCGACGATACATTGGACGATACGGACGATAATTTGACTGTGTTTTAAAGGGCCTGAGAAAAACCCAATTTATCGTATTGTCTAAGTCCAAAACCGATACGTATCGGTATCGGACGATATTTTGATCCAAGATATTGACCTAAAGATGGGACTTTACCAGTTATTTTAGATCTGGGATTTTTTTATGAGTAACAAGATTTCTTCCACTAATAGGTAGCGGTTGATATCTGGGGGATCCCAATGAACATGTGTATCAGTATCAGTCAGGCCAAAACCAATATGTTTTAGTATCAGCCTATAATTAGACCATATTTACCTAAAGACGGGGCTTTACCAGTTATTTTAGATCTGGGATTTTTTTTTTATGAATAAAAAGATTTTGTCAAAAATGAAAAATGGAGAAAAGGGTAACAAAGCGAGCAGCCTCTAGTAGAAACAGCGGCAAAACGGAAAGACCTTTCATGACTAAATATGTCCCACGACGGAGATGAGAGAATGAAATAGAGCATCTCTCCAGTAAATACAACACCTCCTTGCTCACAGTCAAGTAACTTCCAATGGGTACAAATTGATTCCTCAAAGATTGAGTTCTATATAGGGAATTACCTTCTACAATTGACAGAGGTGAGTTTTAGTTGCACAAATGGCAGATAACCACAAGAGCAGTCCAAGTTTCAGCTATGAGAGAATAACATTCCTGAAAAGGACCCAATAAATTGAAAGAACGGAAAATGAAACCTATGCCTCTCACCAGTCTTGGATTACTATGGAACAACCATCAAAGTTCAATTTAAAGTAATCGATGGGAGGACCTCTCCAACTTCCAATTGGTTTTCAGGCGTGCTCTTCACACCAAAGGTGACTTCTCTCTAGCACCTACAAATATTGTTTGACTTAAACCACTCTATAGGGCTTACAACCAAGAGTCTAAGAAATGAAGCTGCATCTTGACAAGTTGTTTGATTAGTGGTCTCCTAATCAATATCTTTTTGGCTAAGCAAGCAAAGAGATCTAATTAATCAAAAAGAAGAAATACTGATGCATCTTGACAAGGGCATCCCTCAAGCGAGGAAGTTATCTAGCATGCACCCAATTTATTTAACGCGTGTTCTTTGTGACTTGCTTGCAAAGGAGGTAGAAAAACCTCTTTGAAATGAGTCGAGATCTTTCTTTGTGTTTATATATTTTCACTTTGAGCCTCCTAAGTGCCTTGCTTCGGCCACTCATGTTGCTTTTGTAGTTCTTCAAAGTTTTTTCTTTCATTTTTGTTATCCATCAAGGGAAAAAATTATAGAAACGAAAGCTGATCGAACAATCATAAATTTTCTCCAATAGAGAAACAAGTTGATTATCAAATGGTACAAAAAAGATAATAAAAACATCGGAACTATATTACCTGTGAGCTAACTGGGAAAGATCATCTTCGGACTCATCATCCTCATGGTTGGTATTAACAAGAGGAGCAACTGAAGGTTCCGTCCCTCCTACTCTTATGGTAGAAGTACCTTTCACTATGCCATCATGTCGGAGAAGCACACGCTGCAAGTCGTCATTCAACATCAGACCGTGACGCAGAAGTTCCTCATCCCTGTAAGGTAAATAAATTAACACCATCAATGTCAACATTTTTTTTATTGATGAGAATCTATGGAAGGTTTGGAACTTATCCACAGGTTCCTCAAGGTCACAGGTTCGAGCCCAGCTTACCTATAAAAAAAATAAAAATAAAAATAAAAATAAAAATAAAAATAAATATCCATACGTTGTACTGTTTACAAGTAGCATGACACGCTTTTGGTAAGAACGACATTGCTCAACGAGGTCAACAACTACTTCTTGCTTCACCCCCTGCCCATAAGAAGCACAATTAGCACTAGAAGATGTAGTTTCAACTTAGACACACTTGCAAAATATTAACTTATTATTCATTATTTTCTCTAACTAACCAACACACAGAACCAGGATATTCCATATTGCGATTGGATGTGAGTCGTCTTATTGCAAGAAAGTATTAGTTTCAAGTTACATCTCATCAATATTCCCTTCAAATAATATGGCAGTTGAATGTGATCTTCTAACAAGCTCAGATTACAAAGATGAGCATAGCCACTTCATGCTACAGACTATTGTCCCTTCTTTTCACTCATTCTACATGACAGAAATGTGATCATTTATTTTTTAATTGTTTTTTTCTTTTTCTTTCATTTTTCTTTTCAGCGTAGCCTCTCGCTGCGCCTATTCGATCTGCTGTCATTTTATTTCTCTTTAATGAGATTGAAGCTATAATTAGATAAAAAATAGATAAATGAAATCTTTTGTGCCCATATTATAACTTGCAACCACCTAGATTGCATGTACCTAAATAAAGGTGACCTTTTGTATTCAAACGAGGAATTTTATGCAATCTTACAAAAAATGATGAAAGCTGCTAAACTTATAGTTCGCATATTACGTAACCTACAAAAACGCCACTTCTAATTTTCACGATCCAATGGCAAGGTAGAGTGTTAAATAAACCTGAGTTGCTCAAAGAGTCAAAGCATAGCAACATCTACAAAAAAATCCCCCTAGAATATGGAAACAAAAATGCTTGATTTATTAAAACTGCCTATTTTATATTTTATTTAGACATATGGACCATGTGATGATTCTTGTAGGGTAATAAGAAAAACATCAAGTCCTTTTGCGGTTGGGCTTGTAGCTCAACTGGAAGGTGTACAATGATGCAACCTTGAGGTAACAGGTTCAATCCTAGCTTAACAACCAAAAAAAAGAAACGGAATCACATCAAGCCCTATATCACATTATATTGCCTGACACAAACTTGTATCTATTTGAATTATATGATACATATCATTTTTCTCGCCCGACACAAACTTGTATATATTTGTATTGTATGATACATATCATTTTTTTTATTGGGTGTCGTCAACACTTGATATCAGTAGCTTAATCCTTGCTTAAAACTAAAGAAGAAACGAATGGATTCGTTGACAATGAGCTTTTACAGTCCTTCAAAGTGATGTGAAAGAAGTTATTACCTCAGAACTATGAGGATCCAAGGCACTAAGCATTTCCATTAACACGTCCGCTATTCCCTGAGCATTTTGAATCTCCGTCAAGCTGTAACAGAAAATTTTGGCAAGAGGACCAATATGTAATGGATATTGTTTTCTCATAAAGAAGCTTAAATATTGACTAAACTTGAAACAAATCAGAAATAGCTCATACTTGGATAATACAAATGCAATGCCTACTTTTTAAGGATAGAGGGGAAAATGGGATCCACAGTAGGTTTAACCCCTAGATGGCAAGCCACGTGGCACATGACGCAAGTGGTTTACGTCCTTTAAGGGTTCAAGAAAAAGAAAATTATTTTGGACTTTTTTGCACTTCAAATCATAGGTCAAATATCTTGGTTCACTGCCCAAATATGGTCCTTCGAAAATTTTCATCTTTCACCCAAAATCCAATGGTGGAAAATCACTTGCTTTTTTAGATGTCGTTGATCGACCTTGGGCATGTTGACGCGGCACCAGATCCGTGGGTTCAATGCCACGTGGCACCCAACTAGTTTGAACCCAGTGCTCCGGGCTGGGTTGAAACCCATACTCACCAGGCCTGATGTATATATATATATGGGAGCCATTACTTGCACACGTTTTTCAAGTGATTGCACCAAATTTAAAGAAAGAGTTGGTATTTTAGGGACATGTGATATGTACAAATGAAATATGGGTCGTCTGATTTGAAGTTCATGATCAATCGATCTCTGGTATATAAAATTGGAGCAAAACACAATACTTGTCATATGATCTATTGTAGTCAACTGTTAAATTATATAATAGCCTTTGACTCCATTTAATCAAATGATGAAAATTATATTTTATTCTATTCTTTTGCAATTGATATCTTTAAATCATGGCCTTTAAATCAAACGGTTTAGATGGTGTTTTCACATAGTAAAGGTCGCCAAACATGCAAGTTTTTCTTTTAAATTCGGTGCAATCACTTGAAAAATATGTGCAAGTAATGGCTCCCTATATATATATATATATATATATATATATATATATATATATATATATATATATCAAAATCTCATTTTTCCGGTACGTATTGGTCTCACCTGAGACCGATACGTATCATTTGTATCATCCGATACATGGATGTATTGGTTGATATATTGCTGAAACATTGATCAATGTATTGGCCAAATTATCTGCCGATAATTTCAATAATTTGAAAATTCAATGTATCTGGTAATTCAAAATTATTGGACGATAAATTAAATTTATCATCAGACAATTTCATTTTACCAAATTATCGGGCGACACAACCAATAATTCGGTTGTATCGTCTGATAATTTGGACAATACATTGCCAATGTATCGTATCGGAGGGTTCCGATACTGATACGTATCGGACGATATTTTGAACCACGATATATATATATATATATATATATATATATATATATATATATATATATATATATATATATATATATATATATATATATATATAATCATGCACGTCAACAACATAGTGTACCCATTTGAAAGTTAAAGAACTGTTTGACAGTCAATTATCGAAGGAATGCATCAAGTCTTATCCTCCATCATACCCCAAAAAAATGAAAGAAGTAAAAAGGAACAATCCATTAAAAAAGGAAGCACCATATGCAAGGCAATTTTAAAAGATTCTAAATTCAATGAAGTAATACATATTAACCAATTTCTAGAAGGACAATTATTATCCAAAATATGGACCAAGGATCTATAATTTGTCTTCTTGGATGGAAGATCACTAATATAGAATACAGGATATTATGCAGAAAGTACCTTAAATCAGAAGTATTGGCTTCAGAAGCAGCATCATACACTGAAGCATCGAGAAGGGGTATGATAGGTTGAGTTTGGGGGGGAGTAAACAAAGGTACAGCATTCTCTAAACGTGGTGGAAACTCTACTCCAGCAGACTGTCAATTACCAATAAAAACCAATAACTTAAATGTTAGGTTTCAATAATCAAAGTGAGAACAGCATACATCAATTTTTTAACAACTAGCAAACATTTATTGCAAAGGGATTCCATGGACACTTGGAATGTAGTGTCACAGAGAGTAAATAAAACAATCTATGAAGTTTTGGAAGGACCACATATATCTGAGAAAAGCTCCAGAAGTGCATTATATGCTGCCAACTCCTATTCTTAGTTTCTAATGCAAGACAACTACGCTGGCATGGAATGTAGTGTCACAGAGAGTAATCAAAACAATCTATGTGGTTTTGAAAGGACCACATATATCCGAGAAAAGCTATATAAGTGTATTATATGCTGTCAACTCCTATTCTTAATATCTAATGCCAAACAGCTACTCTGGCAGGCCTTTGATTTATAAAAGCTTGGCATTTGGCGTCAGTTCTCTTCAAAACCAGGTACTTGGCCAAGCTTTTTGACCGAAGCTAAAGTCCTGTTTGGCAAATTTTTTACATAAAGCACTCTTCAAGTGCTATAAAGAGCTGTGTCACATGTTGTTTCTCAATGCTGCTTCTCAAAAAAAATCTATTACGTGCAGAAAATGGTGTTGGGTGAGAAGCAGCATGAAGCAGCTTCTCAACTCAACACCATTTTCATTTAGTCATGGTCAGGTACTTGGGTGAAACATTTTTCCTTTCGAAAAGTACTTTTTGAAAAAGGGATGCCAAACAGGGCCTAAGTTTTTAAACTACAGCTTTCATTACTGCATCATCCAAAATGAATTTCACTAAGTCTCAATTTCTGAGGCCCTGTTTGGCAAAGTTGCTTCCAAAAGTCACTGTTCAAGGTAAAATATTGGGTGAGAAGCACTTTCCACCCAAGGACATGACCATCTCTAGCTGAAATGATGTGTGTTTTGAGAAAGCCTGTGGCTGCATCTCCATTTTCAGCTAGAGGTGGCCAAACATGGCCCAAGTCCTTATGTGGAAAGTGTTTCTCACCCAATCTTTTACCTTGAAAAGTGCTTTTTGGAAACAATTTTGCAAACATGGCCTGAGCCACTGAAAAATCTGTGTTCATAAGCCACAGACGGCATGTGGCAGATCTGCTTTATAGTTCCTGGCCTTCCTGGCAAACCATTTTGTCATTAGAAGTCAAACTACTGTCCAACAGAGATCAAGTGCTGCAAGCTGAAGTCACCATGTGATCAGTGTTTGTGAATGGCCTTAATCCAAGGGTTGGGGTTCAGATGCAGCCAACAACACATGCAGTGTACCTAGGAACTTCTACTTTTGGGATTTTTGCCATACGGACACTTGGTGGCACTTGGACACGTGCCGACACTTGGTGGCAGATGGATACTCCTCAACACAGCAATACTTCGAGACATGTATGAAAATACCACATAACACTATCAAAATGTTCCTCGTTTTGACACGAGAGAATGAATGGTCGTTTTATAAAAGAAATTTATGTAAAGTTTAGTAACTTATATAAAAAGTATAATTTTAATTAGGTTCATGACATACGTTAATTTTCATTACATATCTCAATTGGCTCTCTAAGATGTCCCTTCAATTATATATATATATATATATATATATATATATATATATATATATATATATATATATATATATATATATATATATATATATATTTCTTATGGCCGTGCCACCGTATTGGAATCTTTAGATATTGGCGTGCCAAACAGCTATGACACCTTGACGCTTGGCACCAGTGCCACGTGTCTAGGTAACACATGGAGAATAAAATAGGAAAAAGGATAACGAACTACAAATCAATAAATAAAAAGGATTTGATAAGGCTGCAAAAAAATCCTCTAATGTAGGATGTGAACATAAGGTCAAGTGACCACCTACATGGGCTATTTAACCTCCAATGGGCCCACTCGAGAGATGGGGAAAGAAACTCATTATTGTGGGTTTTTCAAATTTTAAGGAATCTTGGATTCCCAAAAAAGTTAAATAAGGATGTTACGAACCAATATCTATTGGATTGTAATTATTGATATTTTAGAAACCGTAGGTTCCTTCTACTTACAAAACCCACTCCACAATCCACATAACTCTCTTGGGATTTTTACATTTTTTTTTGTTTCTTTTTAACTATTTAAGACAGATTTTAAGAGTACCATGTTTCTTGGATTCTTAAGCCTCTTTTTTCTTATTACAATTTCACAACTGTTATGCATATGAACAACAATAGGCAGTTCTCTTTTTGTTTCTTTCTTTAATCAATGGTAAGCTATGTTTCATTAACATGATTATATGAATGACGATAAAACGGATCAAGAATTTAGCAAGGTGACAAACCAGAAAGAAGAACAGGAAAAAAAAAACAAAAAATAAAATATAGAGAAAAAGGAAATCAATGGACCATGCATGCAAGAAATTCATAAGGAAAGCCATCAAGGTGGGCAAATCTGCTCCCGTTCCATAAATAATTCAGCTGAAGATACATCTCCTGAGGGGGCCGAAGCAGAGCACCACTAGCACAGATCCTCCCTAACAGATTCACATACATACCTAACTGTTTGGTATTTCTTTTCAAATATCTATCTATTATGTTCCTTCTAAATTTCCCAGAAGATAACTATTGGGAGCGCCCCTCCACGTCATAGATCAAAATATCGTCCGATACCGATACGTATCGGTTTTGGACTAGAGCGATACGGTAAAATGGGTTTTTATCGCCCCCTTAAAAAATAGTCAAATTATCGTTCGTATCATCCAAATTATCGGTCAATTTATCGTCAGTCCCAGAATTTTAGGGTTTTTCTATGGCCCCTTAGAAGCAGTCAAATTATCGTCCGTATCGTCCAAATTATCAATCAATTTATCGTTCGTCCTAGAATTTTAATGTATTTTTTGGGAATTTTAAAAAAAAAATGTACCAGGACGATACATTCAATGTATCGGCGATACATTGAATGTATCGTCCAATATGCGATACGTATCGTCCTGGAGGTTTGGATGATGCGTATCAAAAATCCGATTTTTTTATCCATGCTCCACGTCAGCCACAGTTGCTTGTAAGACCTCAGATCATCCTGAGTGCCCTCCAAAGTAGGGCTCACCGACTCTTCCTCCACTCCACAACATTTGCCCTCCAGAGGGACGTCCTTACCTCTTTTCCAAAGCTGCACACAAGTTAAGACTCCCCCATGCAAAGACTTTGTGACCTTGCATCGCCACAATCTGGTCCATAGCTGTAACATCCAAGGTATTAAAATGGTATCGGACACGGGTTGGCCAGGGCCAATACGAATCGGCCAATACCGATACGTAACGGTCGATTTTGTAAAAAAAAAAAATAATAAATAAAATGTCTCGGTCAAAACCGAGATGTATTGGAAGATACCCGATACGCATCGGCAATACCGATACGAGATACTGATATGTATCGGACCGATACGTATCGGTTTGGCCGAAAACCAATACGTATCGGTATTGGTCGATTTTTGATACCTTGGTAACATCAATTATCTACTTCTCATGAAGTTATAGAAAGATTTCACTGTAAATTATCCTCTCGTATCTAATGTTCAAACCCTTGAGTTGGTTCCCCTTTTAATCCATTCCCATTCGCTTAATGTTCCAATCAAGGCTGCAAATTCCTCAATCTCATCCTCCCCTAGGTTCCGTCTCAATTTGATATTCCATCCCCTCCCCTGAATTCCATCTTCCCAATATTCTGCTCCTGATGCATTTTATGAATAACCACTTTGAAAAAGAAACTTCAATCCAACAGCTAGCAAATCTTCCTCGCACCACCGGTCCAACCCAAATCTGGATCTAACCACTGATCCAACACTCAATGCCATGCTATCCTCAAATTCTGATCTCACCTTTCAAGCAACCCGACCCCTTTCGGCCCCTCGGCTCTCTAATGGACCAGCAATGTAAATACCGGCCATATTTCTCCTCCAACCCACTTATCCGCATAACCATAACCACTTTCCCAAGAGATATTTGTTTATTGTTCCAACGATTTAATCCCTAGCCCTCTATCTTCAAGGGGTGTGATGCTATATCTCAATTGATCACATTAAATTTTTCCTTATCTTTCGGCTGCTCCATAAAAAATTCCTTTCAATTTGCTCCACTCTATTCATCACTGCCACATGCCATTCAAACATATAAAAAGCGTAGATTGGAATGCCAGACAGAGTTGCTTTAATCAAAGTGACTCTTCCCATTGAAAGAAGCGCTCCTCTCGACCAATCGAGTTATTTATCGAACCTCTCCAATGATTTAGTTCTCTTACTATTTCAAGAATCTTTTAGTTAAGATAGGTCTATTTAATATACTAGTACTCTCTTATTATCATTTTGGACTGTTGTAAAATAGGTCATTTAGTTACTTACAGGGTAAGATAGGTCTATTTAATATACTAGTACTCTCTTATTATACTAGTACTCTCTTAGTTAATACGAAATCCTATAGACACCCCACACACCAGCAGATGTCCGAGAGTACTAGTATATTAAAAAGACCTATCTTACCCTGTAAGTAACTAAAAGATTCTGCTGGTGTGTGGCGTGTCTATAGAATTTCGTATTAAGCTGCTGTGTGCAAGTATTATTTGTTTTTTCTCTGTTTAAGTGGGTGCATGAGTGTAAATGGGTGTGCCAACAATAGCATGTAAGTGGTATAAATACTAATAATAGAAGGGGATTGAGTAACATTAACTCAACCGTAGTTTTCTCCATCTCTCCTCTTCTTCTTCTTCCTCACCTAACCTGATGCAGCTCATGAATAAGGAGGTTATAGGCTCTGGTTTAGGGGGGGGAGGGGTGGTGTGGTGTGGAAATGGGGGTCAAGAATGCTAGAATAGCTTCAGATTTCACATGTTTAAGAGGCTAGAAAACACAGATAAAAGGGGCCAGAAAGTAATATAAATTTGGATAATAAATTATGGACTCAATTGGCCTTGGAAAGAGAAATTAACCGGCCTAAATTAAGGAGCCCAAATTGGATTTAAGAGGTCACGAGAATTCAGAATTTTGGGCCCTCAAAATCAGTAATCAGTCCTAGAAGATTGGAGGTTTTGGTGAATGGAATTGGCATTAGTTCATATAAAGAAGTATCAAAGTTTATGTTTTCTTTTTTATTTCTGGAGAATGTAGAGTCCTAAAAGATAGGAAAAAGATTTAGTGGAAGTTTCTTTATTTATTTACTTTGAGTTACTTAAGAATCCTAAAACGTTGAAGTTCAGTAAAAGTAAACTTAGAAAGTTAGTTAGAGTTAAACTACGAGAACTATCTTTTATTATACATGTAATTCAGATTTACAGAAATAATGGCCAAGGACGCTGAGAATGAACATGACGAGGGAACAGAATAAGTTTATGAGCCTTAGTCGTTTCCCAGTGATGAGTAAGACTCTGCGGGAGAACGAACAATGGCTTATCTTAGGGAAATCTCCTACCCCGTTGAGGAGGATAATACCTCATAGGCTCTTATAGTTAGATGTGCTCTAGCCCAATCTAAGGAGAGTGATGATTGGTGGCGGGATAACATCTTCTATACCCTAGCCAAGTGTGGTGAGAAAGCCTGTCGAGTCATAGTCGATAGTGGAAGTTGTACCAACATCTGATGAGGAAACTAACAAATGCAATGTTAGGGGTCAGATTAGAATTAAAATTAATTTAAACAATTAAAATAACAATATTCCTTAACAAATTATCAAAGAAAACACCACGATATTCAATTAAACAATTTAATTCCGGCCCAAAATAGTGTTACTTTCGTGAACGTCTCCTATCGGATCTAGAAGAGTAGGGTTCTTAGCGAATGACTAGATCTCCAACAGTTTTATGTCGTCGAACGAACTCGCAAGCGGGTTCTTTCGATACCAAGAGAAAAGAAAGGCGGATAATTATTTAATGATGAAAATATAGGCAAATAATGATTTAATGGTGGAAAATAGACAAATATTGATTTTAATGGAGTAAGGTTAGATTAAACTTGGATTTAATAATGAAATAGATAGGTTAGGGTAACTCTACTTACGCAACTCGTAGATCATAAGAAGATAGAGAGGAAAAGTTGGCCTCGCACCAAACCGCATGCGGGACGAAGAATCGCTCTTCGGTTTGAGAGAATCACACCCTCACAAAAGTTCAAAACTCTCAAAGTTGAAAAAGCAATTTTCATTCACCAATAATTAATTAAAATTTGTTTTTACAAGTCTTTACATAGGCTAAACAAACCCTAACTCGAAATTAGAAAAGTCCTAAAACAATAAAACACTAAAATGGCAAGTTTTGCCACAGAAAAGCAAATTTTCGTCTTTTGGCGGACTTGTTTCACATGCTTGATCGATCGATCGATCCTGGAGTCAATCGATCGACTGGAAAATATATTATTTTCCCGAAGACTATCCACAATCGATCGATTGAAAATCTGGGTCGATTGATCGACTTAGAAAATATAAATTGCTAAAACTAAGAGCCTTTTTGTCTTCAATCGATTGATCGAAGGCTGGGGTCGATTGACTGACTAAGTACTTCTTCAGTCCTTCGAATTTGAGCAGTTTTTCTTCCTGACCACTTTCACGTTCTTCTTTCACCTTCGATACGTTACGGGCGGCTGCTTGAATCGGATGTCCCCATTAATGTTTCTCTTTCTTTCTCTCTCTCTTCCTCTCTCTCTATGTTCCTCTCTCTCTCTCACTAACATGCTACAAATAAAGAAATGGATTGAACTTCTATATAAATGCTACAAATAAAAAAAGTTTTATTTCGATTTGAGAAACTAGAAACCGATAGTTATCGGTTTGGTTTCAGTTTTGCATGAAAACCGACCCGATAACACCCCTATAATATATTGACCCATACTTGCCACATCACCACTTATAATAATATATTATGTTATTATAATTGATTTAGTATAATAAATCCCTTATTAATTTTGTGTTATTTACAAATTAGAATATAATATAGGGTTTGACTCTCCTGACCGTCATTTAAGCACCAAATGGTGTTTAAATGATCTTACACCATTTATGGGCTTATGATCTTGGAAATCCATACCGTCAAAGTGATAATATCATCAATTGAAGGGCTATGGGTCCAAAAATCACACTTTTTGGGAGATTCAAACCATCCGATATGTGCACTCTAATAGCAACGGTTGTTCTTAATTTTGATGGCTGATATTAAAGTTTACTGATCGGATGGTTTACATCCACTTATAAGCATAATCCTTTGGCTGGGACATGCTCCAACAATGGATTGTGACTTGGGCAATTTGGATTGATAATATATGTGTGCCACATGGCACAATGATAAATCACACTTCAATGGTGTGAGATGAAAAGTGACATTTTAATGGTAGAAGATCATTTAAACACCATTTGATGTTTAAATGTCGGTTAGTAGCCATTATCCCTATAATATAACATATTAGTAGTGTAAACCGGTAGCAAGTAGTATAATATAAATAATAAAATATTAAGATTAGAAGTTGATAGGGACATAACATAGGTAGTATCCATATATAGAATAGAATATATAAAGTGTAGTATATAAAAGTGTATATAAAAGTGTAGTATAGAATAGAATATATAAAGTGTAGTATATAAAAGTAATATAATATAATCTTATAACTAGATATAGAAAGTAGTTCTAGCCAACAATCACTATTCACCACTATAGCACACTATTCACAAACCATACATCACTATACAAAACCATTAGTTGACATAAATAAAACAATAACCTACCTAGTAAACCCGTAGGAAACCGCTTAGAGTAAAACCTAAGTACTTAACCAAAACCACTACAACTTGCCTTGATAAGATATATATGATGTTACGCCCCAAAAATGCCCTAGAATGATTGAGACCATTGCATGGGAAGGACTAGCCCGGGTGGTTCACCATTTGGTTGCACAAATCTTTACGGCACTCCCCGAAGCTAGTGAATAAACCTATCCGTTGCAGTCCACATTAAAATACTATCTTTGACGAATTGCACTACCATACCTAATTGTCGCTTCACTAGCAAGATATCCACATTACTGCAGTGGAGCGATTTTCCAAAACACCCTTTCAAAACCCCGGAATGTTGGAGTCAGCATGGAATACCTTGAAGTACATGATTGCAAACAAGTGTTTCAAGCAAGAGATGGATAGACTGAAGAGGCGTAGAAGTACACCAAACTACTGAGAGACATTGACCAATTAAAGAAGAATTTCAGCATGATTAGCTTTAAGTATATGGAGATAAACAAGTAAATGTGATAATCATCTAGATTAGGTCTGATTGACAGCTTTTGAAAATCTAGAATTTGATCTTAAATTGTTAATTAATCAACACATAGTGTGTGTATATGAAGGACTATAAACCCCTTTGTATTTGATGACAACGTGAGGACCTATAGAACTTCAATCTTACTGATCAAAAAACAAATAACCAAAAGAGGAAAATAAAAGATACGAAAAGTTCAGGGTGTAAACTATATTTCAATATGGACATACGAAATAAAAGCTGAACTGATTCAGCGTCTAAGTTATCAAACACCTAAAATCTCATAGTTATGAAACTAAAAAATGAAACGAATGATCGTACTAATTATTAGCTAATTTGACGACAACCCTAATACTCATACTTCTTTTATTCCAATCGCTCATCATTCAAATTCTTTTGATGCAGACTTTATGCAAGAAAAGAAGATTAGGGGCCCATTTGCACCTGAATGAGTTAGGAATCCCACAACTCATCATTTTTTGGCAGAATAAGAACTAATATGTTATTTCAAAGATAATATATTGCTCCTAAATTAATCAACATTTGCACCCTCTTCTATTTCTATGAATTAGTTTGGAGTGGGGAGTTGGTCTGTCAAATCATTCGATAACGTTTGATTCCATTATCAGTATCGTATGTTGATCATGTACAATTTCCATTATCAGTATCGTATGTTGATCATGTACAATTCATCCGACTCCACCGATAGAGAAATTGCATTAGGTTTGACAATAATTAAGTCTCATTGCTTCTTTGGTTTAACCCAACAGTCGGTTAGAAATGATGCAAAATAGATCTTGTTCTATCACGAATCAAAGATTTCTATACGGAAAACACGAACGAAGTTTGAAGAAGGGGAATGAAAAGGAGCCCTCTCAGCCCGCAACAGATAGAGGAGAATTTATTCGGGCACATAGTTTGGGCTCCTAGAATATGACGCCCTTGTAGTAATCTAGTAACAAACTATTTCTGCAAGAAAGAGAATACAAGAAAGCAAATGTATACACAAAAAGAGTTATTGCTATTTGCTCCAGAGGAAATGAACTTATGAAAGCAGTTCAAATCTTTAATATAATATGCTAGTCACCAATGTAAATTGGAATCAATGAAGTAATGGAGCATGTGAGAAAAAATAAAAGCTTAAGTGGGCACCTTCAGTTCCTGATATGCAGCATAATACTGGGGATACTTTCCTCCAGGTCCCCCAAAAGCATCTTGCCATGTATCCAGTAGAATCAATATCTTTTCCCTTATATTTAAGTCTGGCTGCAAGGTACAAGGTTTTGAAATTTTTGCACAGAAAAACCAAGGCCACATAGGCATATCCAAAAATTTAAATAAACAAGACATAAGATGCAACTATTGATTAAGCAATGAGAAATTGGAAAACCTTTTTCTTCACCACTTTCACCATTTCATGTAAGATATCACGTTCAACTATTTGCAGATGCACATTGTCCCCACAATTTTTGCTGAGGGTCTCTAGCACCTGGATCAACAAATTCCAAAACAAACAATATAGTTAGAGAACTCCTCAGAATATAAAGTACCTAAAATAAGCTCAGGAAGCTCTTTAAGCAGGAATTCTCGAGGAGTAGAATTCATGATTCCAAACGTGCAAAACGATATGAAAGATGGAAAAGCAAGAAAAAAAAGTGTGAGAATTCTACCGATATATTTTTTTCCCCATAAACACCAACTCTATGAATGCCTATTTAAAATGTTTCAGAACTTTTTTACAATCTTTTGCCTTTTATGTAATCTAATATTTTGTCTGTAATCCACAACCATCATATAAGAAAGAAAATAAAATAAAAAGATAACACGAGGAATGAGGGCAAAATGCACCCTCACAAAGCTAAGAAAACAAGCTTACAGTTGCAAAATGATCATATTAGAGAATTGAGATACAACCTCGAACCCACCATTAGGTTGTGTCGTAAGGCCCAAATACAAAAATCCATGATATTGTGGCACTAAATGGATTTCTATTTTGATTGAATTATGCTCCAAACATTTGCTTTAGCTAAACTTTCACTCCACGTATTTCATCGTTGTTCTGCTAAATTTTAAACCTCTTAATTCTAAGGCCTTCCTCCAAAGTTTCAACTTATCTTTTACTTGTTTCCTAGTTTGGCCAACTAACACCATTTCATCTGCAAACAACATACACCATGGGGCCTCATCTTGCATATCTATTGTTGATTCATCCATAACCAATGCAAACAAATAAGGACTCAAAGCAGACCCTTGATGCAGACCCACCTTGATAGAAACTCAATTGTCTCTCCACACCTCTCCACATGTAATTATTTCTAGTGTTATTAATGTACATGGGTTAATGGTGTTGGTGTGTGCCACATAATATTGGATGTGTATGTAATAGAATTGATTTAATATAAAGACTAGTGAGAATGATTATTTTCATTAATACATTCCTAATTTTCTACCCTCTCTCTCTATTACAAACCCTAAGTTCATCATCTTCAACAACCAAACCAAACTCTAATCTTCTCTCCTTCTTGCTATCAGAGCCCTGACCCATCACTCCACAATATCACTGTTGATGTCAGACTGATGTCATGCTGACTTCAGTCAGGTCATACTATTTTACCTTTGACTTGAAAATACATTTTGGATCTAATTTTCACTGTGATTATTTTTGCTTCTTGGAACGAAAAGGTTTGACTGCTGGTATTAGTTTTGATGATTCTTTGCATGCTCAGAAAAGTACCTATTTCTTGGTTTTCTGCTGCTCTGATTTCCGTGTGGATCTGTTTCGTCACAAGATCTCTCTGGAAGAAAGATACAGGCTTTGGTTTCCCACATGTGTTCAAGAAAGATAGTCGTTCTCATCTCTCTTTTTTATGACGTCCCAGGTACATGGTGTTTTTTTTTAAGTTTGATCTTTGGTTTTCCAGATCCTCTATTTCTCCAGCTGTCCAGCAATATTTGATGCTCATGAAGGTCTGCACATGTTTTTTGCTCCTTAAGCAGTCACAGCAGTTATAGAATACAATATTATTTTTGTTTTTTGGCTCTTAAATTCATAGTTCAGATCTTCAATACTTTCAGCAGTATTAGATCTTTGAGAATGCCAGATCATTATTTTTCAGCTGTTATGACAGAAATAACGATTAGTTTTTTATGATTGGGGACTCTGATCGTGTGAGAATCCAGCACTTATTATGCATTTTTTAAGGGCAGCAGTATTCTTCATTCCAGCGACGTATCTGCTTCTTTATTGACTAAATAGAAGATTGTTTTCGCTTGTTTTTGGGTGTTTTTTCCTGTGTTTGTGACTATGGGTGATAAATACATTGGCATGAGTGCCAATAATCTCCCATCGACCATTACTACTATCAAATTGAATTCTACCGATTATCTTCAATAGAAGAGGGCTATTACTCTATATGTTCAAGGGCGGAAGAGGATCGAACTTCTTGCGGGATCTACTCCTAAGCCTAAACTTGGATCCCTCGCTGTAGCTGATAGGGAAGCAGATAATGCTATTATTTTGGGATGTTTGTTTAACTCCATAAAACCAAATATTTCTAGAACCTTTATGTTCTATCAATCTGCCTCCTTGTTGTGGAATAAGCTAGAAGAAACTTTCGCCCCGGCTGAACATGTTACCTGCATCTATTAGGTTACTCGTGGTGTCACTGAGTGTGGACATGGAGATATGACTATGGGAAAGTATTTTAGCACTCTTCAGAGTATATTGGAGGAGCTTAGTCATTATAAGCCTATCTCTTGGTTCAGTGAGGTCATTACCTCCATTCTTACCCGATGTCATGAGCGTCAACATATATATACTTTTCTGGAAGGTCTTCGTCTAGAGTATGAGTAGACTCAAATGCAGATTCTTACTATGTGCCTTCTTCCATCTTTGAGCACTTTTTGTGGGATTTTGTTCTTTGGGGAACAACGCCGTTCTATTATGGATCCTTCCCCTGCGATTACAACTTCTGAGAGTTCTACTTTTATTGATTCTCAGGCTAGTCGTGATAGAAGATTCAATCATGGTCGCAGAGGTAGAGGTCGAGGTCGTTCTTCAATTGTTCGTGCTCATTGTAATAAGGTTAGACATGATCGCGATCATTGCTTCAAGCTACAGGGATATCCTGAATCCTTTCAAATGAGATCTTTTGCATACACTACTACTGCTGATTCTGGTTATGAGCTTACTATGGATGCTACTACTCCTTCCTCTTTACATTCTCTAAGTACTTTACAAGCTGACTGACATACTGGAGATGGTTCGTGCTGAGTTGAGGACACAGACTCCTACTACATCTTCCACTACCACTAGTTCTACTTCTGGCATGGACCATTGATGCTTCCACCTCTTCATATTCTCCTCAATGGACCATTGATTCTGGGGCTACGAATCATATGACTGGTGAGTCGCACTCCTCACTGCATACGAGGCGTCGACGCTTTTAACAATTTGCTTTGTAATTAATCAACCTTGTCGCCGCCGCCATTGAAAACCAAAGACAAGTTTTTCTAAAAAAAATTTAAGAATTTCACTCCATGGGAAGACTCGATATGGATTGTCTCAAAAAATTTCGTATTGACAATGGTGGAGAATGTACTTCTCATGCCTTTGACCAATATCTTAGGTCACATGGTTTATCTCATCAGTTGTCCTGTCCTTATACTGCTCAACAAAATGGTGTTTCAGAGCATAAGCACAGACATCTTATTGGAGTAAATTGCTCCCCATTACGAGGCATAATGTACCAAAGTCTTATTGGTCAATGGCACTCCTCACTGCTTGCTTTGTAATTAATCACACTCTCCCGCTTGCGTTAGATGGGGGTATTTCCTATCAATGTTTGCATTCTCACAATACTTTGTTTCATGTAACACCAAGAGTTTGTTTATGTGTTTGCGTTGTTCAAAACCTTAGTCCTCATACACAAAAACTGGATGATAAAGCTATCAAGTGCATTTGCATTGGTTATTTCACTCAATCAAAAAGGACATTGTTGTTATGATCCTATGACTCACAGAGTTTACATGTCTAAGGATGTTTCTTCTTTTGAGGATGTGCCTTATTTTTCTGCTAAGAGGGTAACTTCCTCTTCTACTCTTGATGTTCCTATCTCAGTTCCCATTGCACATTCTTCCTCAGGGTAACAATAAAGGCAAAAAGCTTATCTCACTTACCAGCATTAGAAGTAGCACGGCACCTCATCCACTAACCAACATCCTCCTTCATCTTCACAGGCTCCTCCTATAAGTACTCTTTCTCCTTCATTAGTTTCTTCTCCCACTATCAATGATACTCCTACTAATGATGTAGTTAATCTTAATGTTCCTATTGCTCTAAAAAAAGGAGTTCAAAATATATTTCTTCTCAACCTCTTTCTAAAGTAGATATGGTCACCATTCTTCGCTCTCTGCATGCTGCCCTGTCACACCCTCAGTGGAAAGTAGTTATGCTAGAAGAAAGAATTGCTCTTTAGAAAAACCACACATGGGACCAAGGATCAAAATTGCAGTTTCGTTTTTGGTTTCGGGCATGATTGAAACCGAAAATTTCCCCTCCAAACATATTTTGACCGAAATTTCGGTTCAAAATTTTGTTTCGGTGGGGACCGAAACTGAAACATTTCGGCCGAAATTTTGAACCATGCATTGGACATTACCTCTTTCTCTAGGGAAGACAGTTATGGGATGTAGATATGCATTTGTTGTAAAGCATCATCCCAATAACACAGTTGCTAGATACAAAGCTCGTTTGGTTTCCCAGGGGCTCACTCAGATCTGGTTTAGATTATGATGCTACGTTTGCTCCTACAACCAAGCTCACCGGTATCTGAGTTCTTCTATCCAGTTAGATGTGAAAAATGCATTCGTAAATGGTGATCTCCATGAAGAAGTTTATATTAAACATCCTCCTTGATTCCTACTTCAGGGGGAGTCCTTTAAACATGTGTAGACTTCGTAAGGCTGTCTATGGGTTTCGAAGCAGTCACCTTGTGTTTGGTTTCATCGTTTTAAAGGAATCATTCTCGAGATGGGATTTTAGTAATGTCAGTCTGAGCATACTGTATTTGTCCACTTCAGTCTTGTGTGTCGCACTATAATGCTTTACGTGGATGATATCATCCACATTGGAGATGATTCAGACTTCATTTCCAACGTAAAAGAAGAACTTGGTCAAAGCTTCGAAGTAAATGATTTGGGGACGTTGAAGTATTATCTTAATTTGGAGGTTGCACGCTCAAGAAAAGGCATATTTCTATCCTAGAGAAAATATACCTTAGACCTTCTCAAGGACACTGGAATATTGAATTGCAAGTCTGAGTATCAAAGACTTGTAGGTCAACTAATTTACCTTACTTTGATAATCCAGATCTTACTTCTGCAGTCAGCTTGGTTAGTCAGTTTATGTATGCTCCACTTGTTTCTCATATGGTTGCTACTAATCGGATTTTGAGATATCTCAAATTCAATCCTGAACGGGGAATGCTTTATCGTTCTCATGGCCATCTTCACATATCTAGATAACAGATGCAGACTGGGCTAGTGTTGTTACTGACCGGGGATCCACTTTTAGGTATTGTGTATTCTTGGAGATAATCTTGCGGCTTGGAAGAGCAAGAAGCAACAGATAGGTTCTCGCTCTAGTGCCAAGACAGAGTACAGTGTTATTGCTCATGGTGCATGTGAGATGTGTCTCTCAAGACAACTTGGATTCCTTATTTCTGGTTCCATGCATCAGAGGACAAGCACATAGAGGTGGACATTCATTTTGCAAGAAAAATGTGTGGGGTCATTCCTTGGAATTTGTTAATGTTACTTCTTCCCAACAACTTGTTGATGTCTTCACCAAGCCTCTAGGTCCTACAGTTCTACTAGATATTATGGCCAAGCTAGGCATACATAACATGCTCCGGCTTGAGGGGGAGAGTTAATGTTATTAATGTACATGGGTTATTAGTGTTGTTGTGTGTTACATAATATTGGGTGTATATGTAATTAGAGTATATTCAATATAAAGGCTAGTGGGAACAATTATTGTCAGTTCATCATCTTCAACCCAAAATACCTTCTAACCATAAATTCATCATCTTCAACAACTAAACCTAACCACAATCTTCTCTCCTATTATTACACTCTTTAATTGCCCCTTCATACATATCCTAAACAATTTCAACATATTCATTCAGAGTGCATTGCCTCTTAAAGCCCTAGATTATCTATCTCGGCACCCTATTATAGTCTTTCTCCAAATCAACAAAAAATCACGTAAAAATTTCTCCTCTCTAAACTTTTCTTAAGTTGTTTCAACAAGAAAATGGCTCCAATTGATGATTTTGTTGGCAAAAATCAAACTAGTTCTTAAAAATATTTGATTTTCGTAATATGACTCGTAAGTTTAATACTTCGATAGTTAACACAATTTTGATATCTAGTTTATATCCTTCTAAGAAGGAACAACAGTGCTCTTTCTGCGTTCTTAAGCATTTTTCTTGTTCTCGACATCTTGCTAACTAGTTTGATCAACCAAAAAAGCACCCTCTCCCTATCACAATTCATATCTCTATATGTATCTCATATGGTCCCAATGATCTCCCTCTCTTCATCTTGTAAAGGCTGATTTTACTTCTGCTTTGAATGCTTTGTCAATTATCCCTTTATTTGGTTCCCCTTCTAGCTCAATTTCCCTCACATATTCTATATTTATCGTCTTCAAAATATTGTTTCCATCTATTCGTTATCTTGTCATCTTTCACCAAAACTCTTTTCTTGGCAATCTTGTAGATATCACACAGTCGTGTTTGAATACCTCTCTCTACCATGCTATCATCTATCCTCTTCCCCTTTTCATCACAAACCAACAATCCCAAACGTTCTTTATTGTTCTTTACATAAACATGACAATCGCAGCAAGAGACTACATGATGCTGCCCAATGCAGAAAAAACCCTCTAATCATGCTGTCAACTGTCAGTCATCCTCCCATCAGGTAAACCACAAGGGTTGATAAATTCAATGCCCTTCTCATTTTGCTAATTATCCTTTTAACCTGCTCTCCTCAGGTCAACAGCTTTAGTTACCTCCACTATGATTAACCACTCCTCCAGAGAAGAAGTTTCTCTACTACCACTTACTGAGTGTGTTCACCGACATTCGAGAAAACACACACAGGAAAACATACACCTAGAGCAACATCAATCAACAGTCCAGTTAAAACTTGAGGTTCATCCCATCAACCTATGCATCAAGATAATTGAGGAAGAGGGTACAAGAGTGACAATTTGTTTCTAACATTTTTTCTTGGAAAGAAATAATAAATGCAGCTGTACCTACACTGAAAAACGATGAGAATCTACAGTGTTATGTATGAATTCTACCACAAGCATTAAGAAAGGCAACAGTTGATCTGAAAGTACCTAGTGAACAGTCAGCCTAGAACACTATTTCCATATATCATAGATCTTCAGTATGTTCGTAACTGTCCATCGCTCAACTTTAAATGTACAGATATATATTTAAAGGGGCATGCTGGCCAATTTTAAAAGTACAAACCCATGTTCAAAGGGGGAATGCTAACTTTTTATACATTAACGATATATATATATTAAACTCAATATACAACAAGCTTTAACAGTAACTGTCCCAGAACACTCCAAGGATATAATTGCATAATTTCCTTTTTAGCATAATCATAAATGTTTAATTGTATGATTTTCAACTATACCCCTTACCTTTTTTAAGTAGAATTGTATGATAACCCATAACCACAAATAGATGGGATAAGGCTATGGTGATGAATTATATAAGATCCCATACCCAAAAAACAATTAATATTGGTGCATAGCAATAGATCGTGCAAAGGTATCACAAATACTTTTACAGACTTAATAAAGCTTCCTAATAGAAAACCTTTGCTCCTCACCACATATGAACAAACAGCACAAATAGCAAAATGTAACTATTCTGAATCTACTAGAACATTTCTAATTTGTAAAGTAAGCTAATATGCAACTACCCATTAAAAAAAAATCACATGAGAGGATACTTACAAAAAGAGCAAGAAGTTGAATCTTCGGGTTTTTACTTCCTAAGCGTTTCTTAATTGTCTTAATGGCATCCTTTGCTTGCCTGCGCACATATGCAGAAAAAAGATGAAACACCAAATTTATTGAAACTTTCTCAAGATATTGGAAAGAAATTCCTATTTATGAATTTACTGATTACATAAACTGGCGTATTTGAGGTCACATTTAATAGCAGCAGAAAAGCTTTTCTAACAGTAAAATACTAGTCAAAGGTTGAACAGCAGATGACACTCTGAATTGATCGGCAACTTAGCACTAGGCAGTAGATATTTAGGGATGATATCGCACTTTTGCAGCTGATTTTTATTTATTTGTTTTTTTATTGATAGCAAATTGCAGTTGATTGGCTGCCTTCACATTCATTTTATTTATATTTTGCAATTCTAACCCAAAATGCCTTATCGGGCTATGATTGTACATTTGTGCTCGACTCAGCCAGAGTCTCATTGAGATGTTTGCACATTATAGGAAAATGGTATAGAACTCCCACAAGATCCACAAGCAATTTCAACAAACTGTTAGATATAGACAACTGGAGGTAGCATTTTTCGTATCAGGAATGAAATGGTACAGAAATCTTAGCAATCCGCCCTTGGATTACTTTCCTATGAACATGAGTAGCAGTGCCCACTGCCCAATGTTTTGAAAGCATTCATCCGGCTTGCCTAAGATAGATGCAAAGGCGAGCCAGGGGACCCATGCTTTGACTAGCCTAGGTAAGGCTAAGGCAAGACGAGGACACAAAGTCAATCAACTACGGTCAAGTAGTCGATAAACTAACCCAGTCCAGAGTTTATCCTAGACTATGAACGTCAATGAGGCATTTCAAAAGAGAGAGAGAGAGAGAGAGAGAGAGAGAGAGAGAGAGAGAGCATTGAACCCATTACCTTTCACAAATGCATTGCAAAACAAGAAACCTTTTTGAGGGTACGTTTAATTTTCCTCTCTTCAAAGCAATTTTTACTGTTTGGGGAGGTATATAAACTGTGGGGCACATTTGGGGTTTATTTCAACAAATTTAGAGATCAAATTAAAAGTTATATAGAATTCCTCAACATTGAACAGAAAAAAAATCCAAATTTTACTTTTTAGGCTTCTTTCCTTCTCAAATCTTCTTGTTCATGTTTAGGAGCTTCGAAGCCTTCTTTGATCATCAATCATCTGAATTTAACTTCTTTAAAGATTATCAACAACTAAATAATAATTTTATGTAGTTTCAAAGAAAAACGCCATTTTCTTCTATGGCATGGAAAACCAATCTGGGATGAAAATACGGGAAAAACACGGTCACATGTAATTTTTGTAGAAGGTTTAGTTGTGGAATTTTTGCCACACAAAATCTCAGCCATATTAGGACGAACTGCACTGGATGTCGCAAAGTTCCCAATGATGTTAAGGAGGAGATTAGACCATACATAGAGCAATAGAGGAATATAGAAATTTCTTTTTTTTCAAAGGAAAAAAAAGAAACTACACTCCACAGGATTAAAGAGCAAGAATAAGAACAAATGAAACCAGGGTATACTGGGAGGCATGAGGAATGGGTTGTGGTGCCTATGGGTCTTAATTAAGGGAAAAAATCTCAACAAACCTATGAAGGTTGTCAGAGAGTGTGCAGAGATAATAGGTTGCAAGGAGGACCTTCTACCAATTAAATACCTCAGCATTCCTCTCAAAGTCAAAATTGGCATGAAGTCGTTCATTATGAAGCAAAGTTAACTACGTGAAGAAGAAAACATCTCTCTTCCTGGATGAATAAAGATGGTAAAGGCGACTTTCGCAAATTTACTTATTAATTATATGTGCTCTTCAAGATTCCGAAGTGGCTGACAAAATTCAACAAATGCAGAGAAAGAAATATCATATGGAATGACACGCAAAGTGTGAGAAAAGTCCACTTAAATCATTAGAAGGTTTGTGCCCCTAAAGAAGCTAGAGGTTTGGGTATAAGTCCAGGGAGGCTGTAACTGTGCTCTATTGGGAAAATGGTGGTGGAGGCTTACTCAAGAACAATGGGATCCTAAGCTGTGTGTGAATGTTATTTACTAAAAATATTATATTAAAGTTTTGCCTCTGCTTAGAGGAATATAGAGGGTTAAGGGATTGGCTCTGTGGAAAGGGTGGCATAATTTGTTTAATGACATTATTAACATCAAGCATATATGATTAAACTTTGAAAATGTGGGAGGGTACCATTCTTGCACGCTTTATAGTGTGGAGAGGTAACCTGACTGCGTATTTTCCTTACCTATTTCGTGTTGTTGTTGACCTGTCGCTAAGGCTAGTGATTATGTGCCTTTAATGGGTGGTCACTTTGTATGGGCCCCCATCATTCAACCAAGGGTTGATGACAGAATCTTTATGGACCTGGTTGGTTTTATCATTGTTGGGTAACTTTTTCACTTCCTTCGATCTCTCCAAAACCAATGTTTACTTAGTGAAGTAGAAAGGGGATTAATGAGAATAGGATTTGAGAGATTAGGGTTTAGAGAAAAAAGATGATAGGTGCGTTTAGGGTTAGGGTTAGCAAAGAAGAAGAGAGGTTGTCATTAGGGCTAAATAGTTTAATGAGGAAATGTTCCTCACTACGTTTATATTATAAACGAAGAATATTACACATACACCCAATATTATGTACTACACACCTCATTAACTCATACGACCAACGTACATCAACACAAACACTCCCCCTCATGTTGGAGAATGGATATCATGCATGCCCAACTTGACCATAATATCTTGAATAACAGTAGGTCCCAATGACTTGGTAAAGACATCTGCTAGTTGTTGTGAAGACGAGACATCAATGAGCTCAAATATCTAGTCCCACACTTTTTCCCTCACAAAATGAATATCTACTTCTATATGTTTTGTTCTCATACAAAAACAAAATCAAAGCAAAATTTTTAGCCACTTCATTATCAAAGCGAAGAGGCATAGACCCACTAATGGGAATTCCAAGCCCAGTGATAAGGATTGGAGCCAAAGTATCTCACATGCTCCATAAGGAATAGCACGATATTCCGCTTTAGAATTGCAGCGAGAAGCCACATGTTGCTTCTTATTCTTCTAGGCAACAAGACTGCCTCCAAGGAAGGCACAATATTTTGAAGTAGATCACCCATCAGTAGTAGCAGTATGCTTTGGAATATGATGATGACCATGTGCATGATAGACAACTCCAGGACTTGGGTTGGATTTCATATATGAGCAGAAGCCATATGAGGAATACGCGGAGCATGCATAAACTGACTGACTAGACCGACAACAAAGTAATATTTGGATGAGTCAGAGTAAGATAAATCAATCGGTCAACAAGGCATTGCTACTCTCCGCTAATAACTCACTCTTTCTCACGAAGCGAGAGTTTGGGATCCATGGGAGATGAAGTTGCCTTACAATTGAGCATATTGGTATCACTGAGAAGATCTAAAACATATTTCCTCTGTGAAAGAAAGATGCGGTTTCTAGAATGAGCACTCTCCAAGACAAAAAAAATACTTCAAAGTGCCCAAATCATCCACCTCAAAGCTTCGAACAAGTTCACTATTTACATGGGAAATGAAATCATAATCATCCTCAATGAGAAAATGTCATCCACATATACAAGTAAATTTAGTGTGACTCACGGGGCTACAGTGAAAAAGGATGGTGTGCTCAAAATGACATCTCTGGAATCCCATCTCAAGAATAACACCACTAAAACGGTAAAATCGCGCGTGAAGTCGGAAGTTAGGAGGGGTTCTGATGTGGGACGCCAAGATCAAGAGCCGTAGGTTCGAGCCGCAACAAATTCTCTAGCCAAGAAGAAGCGGAGCGAAAACCAGAACTAGGTGTAAAGACGACAATTAGGGAAAAGAGATCAAAATTTTCGATCAATCGAAACCCTATTTCGATCGATCGAATGTCAACGGCAATATTTTATGTATATGAGAATTTCGATCGAACGAGATTCAATTTCGATCGAAATTTCGATTGAACGAAATTCAATTTCGATCACATGATTTTCAATTTCGATCGATCGAAATTTCGATCGAACGAAATTCAATTTCGATCAATCGATTTTCAATTTCGATCGATCGAAATTGCGCCAAGCTGTTTAGTTGCTTTAAACTTCTAAAACTCGAACTTTAAACTTGAGGGGCTTAATTGTCTTTTAGTTAATATTCGTTTTAGGGTTTTCTTTTATTGTAAGACCCCTATATAAGGTTTTTAAACAATGTAATTAAGGAGTTGATTATTGAATGAAAGAGAGTTGCTATTGTGCAAACCCTAGAGAGCTTGTGAAAAGTTTTCAATCGAGGGAGTGAATCCTTCAAACCTTGAGGAGTGAGCAATTGTTTCTTGTGCGACTTGGTGCGAAGCCGACGTACAGCCGTGGTGTGAAGCTTCGGAAAATCATTGGTGTGAAGCCTTGGAATCCATCCTTTTTATTTTGTCTTTTCTCTAGTTATCAGGTATTAATTCCCTTTCTTTCCATCGATAAAAGAATAAAATCCCAAAAGAATCGTATTCCATGATGTCATTAAGCTTCCCTTTTTGAACTATTTATTCAAGTTTCATCTCCTTCAACATCCTCGAGGAATCAAATCCGATATTACAATTATCGCTTGATGCCCTAAACTAGAACGAATTCCGAGTTCCTTCATCGGAGCCGTTTTCTAGATCGGAAAATTTTTCACGCATTCAGACGCTAAAACGGATTAATCTAATTGTTTTTATTAATTTCATTGAATTACTTTTATGTGTTGCTTGATTTTGGATATTTCCGCTATTCAATTCATTCTAAAAGTTAATCCCAAATTCGCACATTAGGATTTTAGCGTTTGTCCTGCGTCAGGTTCCATATATACTTCTTCATTGAGATGGTCATGCAAGAAAGATTCTTCACATTGAGTTAATATAAAGGCCAATTTTGATTTGCGGCAATAGATAAGAGAACCAGAACAGATGTGAGCATGGCCACTAAAGCAAAAGTAGTATCATAATCAAATAAGTTTAAGTAAACCCGCAAGTAACTAAACAGGCTTTGCATCGGACAACTGTGCCATCTGGATTATGATTCACAACAAATACTCATCCACACGTGACTAATCTTTTCTGGAGGAAGAGGTACCATATCCCATGTCTAATTACACTAGAGGGCATGGGCATCCATTTCTTCAATCATGGCCGCTTTCCAATCAGGATGAGCAAGGGAAACATGAACAAAATGAGGGATAGACGATAATAACCGTATCAACCATAGTAAGAAATACTTTATAGGAAGAAAATAGAGGCTGATAAGATATATTGAACGACTAGATAGAGAGTGACACACTTCAAACCCCCTTTGCGAGGAGAAATTGGAAGATTGAGATTAGGAACAAAGTTAACAGAAGTATAAAAAACAATATTAGAAGGAGAGCTAGGAGTTACTGGAGGAGTAGTATTTACAAGAGGTACTTGTGAAGAGGAAGGTAGTTGTTGCATAGTAGCGGTAGGACCATGCTACCACTGACGTTGGTAACAATGGTAAGTAAGGTATTTCTTCTGATTGTGTTGTAGTACAGATGAATATGGCTCAAGAGCAATGTCATGGGTACAGAAATATCAAAAGAAACAGGAGTAATGCAACCAACGAAAAATAAGCAATATCCTCCCAGAATGAGACATCCATGAAAGTAAAGTAATGATGAGAACTATAGTCATAGCATCGATACCCTTTCAGATGGGTAGAATAACCAATAAAAACACATTTGATAGTTTTATCATCAAGCTTGTGATAAGGAACAAGTGTGTGAACAAAACAAATACATCCAAATACACGAGATTCAATAGGAAGCATAGTTCCCTGAGGATATAAGACCTGATAGGGAATATCATCTAAAACACGAGTAGGAGTCAAAATAATTAAGAAACATGCAATGAGAAGAGCCAAAGATCAATAAGACTTCAGCACAACATACCCGTAATAAGGAGCGTGTCACTCCAATAAGGTGTCAATGCTTACGCTTCACAACACCATTTTGTTGAGGAGTGTAAGGGCATGACAACCGATGGGAGATACCACGTGAATGAAAGTACTAGTCGAAGGCATGAGAGGTATACCATACTCCATTGTCAATACAGAAGTCTTGATAGAATCCCCAGTGCTAACCATGGAGTGAAACTTCTAAAATTTCAGAAAACCTCATCTTTAAATTTTAAGCAAATAAACCTATGTGGCCCGTGTATGATCATCAGCAAAAATAGCATAATACTTGAAACCATCCAGAGACATAACTGCATATGGACCTCACACAACAAAAAAAATCGACTCAAAAGGAACATGACATTGATGCATATGAGACGGACGGATCAGAATTTTTAACATGTTTAGTTAATTCACAAATATCACATTGAAATTTAAGAGTTGTGCACAAAGATTTAAAGTTGGGACTGGAATCACATAAGAGTTTTAAACTCAACATGCCCTAATTGAGCATGCCATAAATCCAAATTCTCATGGGTAGCAACAACAGAAGGAATAAAAAGAAACACCGGAACAATGATCTATCAGTAACAGCAGTTGAAGCTGCAAGACTATCTACTCCAACATTAAATTAATATGGCCTCGCTCTATGCCTCTACCAACAATCCTCCTCATAATCAGCACCTGTAAAATACAGTGAGAGGGATAAAAAGAACACAATAGTTTAGTTGTTTTGCATTACGACTAACAGAAAATAAATTATCAGAAAATGGGAGACGTGTAGAGTATGAGGCAGGGAACAATTTTCTTAAAGCCGCTGGGTAGGTTTGGGCGGTCGGTTGGATGTTCTGGCGAAAGTCGTCAAGCGGCGCCCAAGCGGGTGCCCCAAGATCCGGGCAACTCCGAAGTATTTATGCATATACATACATATAGTGCTATACATACTTTATTTCAACATAAATGTATATAATTTAATATGTACATTTAATTTTTGAATCTATGAAAAAAACATTAAATCAGAGTATCAGAATAAAAAATCATAACTATTAAGTACAGCAAAATACTACATTACTAACTTAAAAATTATTCAAAATAAAAAAACATTCAAATATTCAGTAGTAGTAGAAGTAAAAAATTGCAGAGCAGCAGAGGAGGGCGCCCCACCCCAACGTTAGAATGCCCAAGCGGCTCGCTTGGGGTGTTAAGTGAGTCAGGGAACCCTGGTCAAACCAAAATAGTATGGGTTGTGGAGACGAAAGGAGTTTTTGAAGTCAAATCCTTTTATTAACCTACAAATGAGTGGTAGATTAGGGATGCATTTGCAGCTATGCAAATTTAAAACCTCTCCTAGAGTCAAAGCTTCTCCTTGGAACTGCTTTAAAAGGGAGAACCCTAATTGTTGAGCAAATTGAAATACGAAACATAACTAGCTCCTTTTGCAATATGATGCAGAAAAAAATCGCACGCTAACCCTAAAATAGCGTAAATCTCGCACGATAAGAGTTAGGGTTCTCGCTTATCAATTAAAACCGCAGGCAGGAGAAGAATCACTCTTCTAATGAAAACTCATCTTAAGTTCTCTAGAATTCGCACAAAGCAAAACTCATAAATTTTATTAATCATCCATTCAATATTCTCATAAGAGATTACAATGTGTATTTATAAAGAAAAGAAATCCTAAGAATACTACTAAAAATAAAACTCCTAATCAACCATTAAAACTTTCCAATCTAATGGTTATAATTAATTTCACCACTAATCCTTTTTTTTATTACGCGGCCATTTTTGAAGGGTTAAACGATGTCCGACTGACGTGAAATTGGTCTTATTTGAAAGCTTATCAAAGTAGCTTTTGAACAAAACAAGAATCACAAATTTCTGACATAGATTGATAGACTTATGACCACTTTTTCAATGGTTGCGCTGAAAGTGGCGAAATTAATAGTCACATATTATCACATATATGTGTCTGACCCCTAAATAATTTAAATAAGGAAACTAATCCTAAAATAACCCACTTATTAAAAGAATCCTAATAAAAAAAGAAACTAAAACTAGATTTAAAAAATGCCTAAAATAACATGCAAACGAGACTTTAACGGGCCTTTTAACCATTTGTGGGTTCACTTTCTCTTTCGATGTCTCCTCTTTATCCGGCCACGATCTCGGCGTGTAGGCTTCAATTCTACATCATTCCCCCCTACTTTGAAAAAGTTTGACCTCGAACTTTGGCTGACATGGATTTTCATCGCGGAGGTCACAGACAACATATAGGGAACCGTGGTCGGAAGCGGCTTGGACAAGTAAACCGGATTCAACTTGAGCGAGATCCGATTTATTTTTGATACGTCGATGGGAATCGACATCAATACACAACCAACATGTTCCTGAGACCTGTGGGTCATGGGACCGATAGACATCATTGTGGATAATTGTTCTTCAACAATCTCAGACTCGTTAGGACTTATTGCGAAAACTTGCTCTTTAACGGTCTTGGGCTCTTCAAGGGTATCGGGATTAGTACGGATATTGATCGTAAGAGGGTTTTCATCAACCGATATGGAATCTTCAATCGATTTTGGTGCTATTACCAGTTCGGGTAGATGATCGATAATAATTTTGGGTGAGATGAGATCGGGTAGGGTAACTTCTGATTCTGAACTTGGTTTCTTGAGCAGGCTCTAGAAACATTTTTATTACACCGATAATGAAACTCGTAATGGGTGTAGATGTTACAATGGTTATGGGGTGAACGGTTATGGGATTAAAATGGACGATTGGCGATGGGGTTGGGGTTGGGTTGACGGGCACAAAATTTGAGAGCTTAAATCGCAAAGCTTCAAGTCTCGCCAATATGATTTCTTTTTGTAGTTTGAGAAGAAAATCCTTAAGAAATTGTTGAACGAAACTCTTGCTTAACGCCTATGTTATCTGATGTGAAATTTTCAACTCACATAGAATCTCACCAGTAAACGCTTGATTCTCTAAAACTGACCCATATTGAGTTGTTAAATTCAAATACCTCAGACTCCATGATCTAGCTTTCATTGTCTCTCATACTTGTCCAATCGTAGCAATCGTCAGATGTAAATCAAGTCTCTTCCACAAACGATCATGCTAGCCATCTGATCATTCAACTCGCGAAAGGCATCAATAAACTGTTCTTTACTCATGATGGACTCCACGTGCCGAGTGTTGAACTTGCTCTGATACCAATTTGCAACAGGAAAAAATCGCATGCTAACCCTAAAATAGAGTAAATCCCGCACGATAGGGGTTGGGGTTCGAGCTCGACAATTAAAACAAAAATAAAAAAAGATCCAAGGAAGAAAAGTTGGCCTCACACCAAGCCGCACGCGGGAGAAGAATCACTCTTCTAATGAAAACTCATCTAAAATTCCCTAGAATTCGCACAAAGCAAAACTCAAAAATTTTATTAATCATCCATACAATATTCTCATAAGAGATTACAATGTGTATTTATAAAGAAAAGAAACCCTAAGAAGACTAATTAAAAAATAAACTCATAATCAACCATTAAAACTTTCTAATCTAACGATTATAATTAATTTCACCACTAATCCATTTTTTTGTTACGTGACCACTTTTGAAGAGTCAAACGATGTCCGATTGACGTGAAATTGGTTTTGTGTGAAAGATTATCGAAGTAGCTTTCCAACAAGACAAGAATCACCCAATTCTGACATATATTGATAGACTTATGACCACTTTTCTGATGATTGCGCTAAAAGTGATGAAATTAATAGTCACATATTAGTACATATGTGTCTGACCCCTAAATAATTCAAACAAGGAAACTAATCCTAAAACAACCCACTTATTAAAAGAATCCTTATAAAAAAAATATATACCTAGATAAAAAATACCAATAATAACATGCACACGGGTCTTTAACCGGCCTTTTAAAAACCCATTCGCAGGTTCACTTTTCTCTTTCGATGTCTCCTCTTTATCCGGCCACGATCTCGGCATGTAGTCTTCAATTCCACATCACAATACTAACTATATATATATAGATCATGTGTTTATTCTTTTTCTTTTATCGGTAAAAGATTTAAGCTTATATTAACGACCAACGAGATGTTGTAAAGAAATACAAGCCGCAAGAACACCGACACAAAACGGGCGCCAAAACGGCAAAAAGAGAAACCACAACAAAAAAGGAAAAAAGAACAACATAAACAAAAGGGCACCAAACTCAAAAAGGCCGAAAAAACCCGGCAGTAGAGCAAAAAAATGGAGAGGGGGTGATGGAGGGAAGAGCGGCGCCTAGCCAGGGACCCAAGTCGTCGAAACAGCACCATTCCCTTCTTCATCTAAGACCACCTAGTGGCACATATGATCTCTGACATCCTTCAAGATCAGACCCGTAGGACGCCGCTTCCTGCAGAAAATCCGGGCATTCTTTCGAGCCATATGGACCAAATCACCGCATATAACCCAACCTTCCAGAACGTCCCCAGTTGACCTTCCAGGCTTATGCCAGACCAGGCCAAATAGAGCTGGGAAAAGTTGCACGAGGCCACCCAACTCATATCAAAGGAAAATCTTTCAACTCCTCTGCTCCCTCTTTCTTCGGAATGAGCGCTATAAAGGTAGAGTTTACGCTCTGCCCTATGTAATCGCCCGTATGGAATTCACCTACCACTGCCATCAGGTCGACTCTGATCAACTGCCAGAAGCTCCGATAGAACTCCATGGTGAACCCATCAAGGCCCAGAGCTTTGTTTTTCCTGCTGCCCTTGATGGCCCGCCATACCTCGGCCTCCTCGAAAGGCCTTTCCACAGTAGCTTGGTCCTCCGAAGAAATGGATCGGAAAGGCAACCCATCCAACTGAGGTCGAAACCATCCCTCATCCGTGTATAACCCACTGTAATATCTGACAATCTACTGCTTGATCTGATTCGGCTCCGAGAAAACCGTCTCGTCGACCGAGATCTAACCAAGAATCTTTGTTTTGCCTCGCGCATTGGCCAAAGAGTGGAAGTATTTGGTGTTATTATCGCCCTCCCTGAGCCAATGGACCTTGGCTTTTTTCTTCCAACAGATCTCCGCCAAACACCTGTCATTGAAGTCCATCTTCATCTTGAGCTTGTCGTCTTGTTCTTGATTCGACAGATCCCTGCATGGATCAAAATATTGTTTGATACCAATACGTATCGTCCGATACGTATCGGTATCTGGGGTGCCTAAGACGATAAAAAATGTCCAAATTATCGAACGATACGGGCGATTTATCGCCTGTGTTGTCCGTATTGTCCGATAATTTCAAATTATCGGACAGTGGGGCCCAACCACTTTAAGACACAAGTTTGGGCCTTTTTAGCTCATTTCCCCTCTTTTCTCTCATTTTCTTTCTATTTTCTCTTCTTCTTCCTCCTCCTTAACGGGGACGCCACATACATGGACATCGGATTCGAACCACATCAGTTCTACCAACGTCTAAAGAAACGTAGAGGAAGTCCGAGTACCGCAGAGAAAAGGAGGCTGAAACCGTCATCATGAGGTCTGTACCACAGCGTGTTGTGAATAGTGCAACAGCGCGATGTGAACAGTGTAACAGCACGATGTGAATGGTGCAACAGTGCGCCGTCGATGACTCTGTCCAGCGACGGGATTTTTATTTATGTGGAAAACTGTCTTTTTAGTTTTTATTTCTTTTAGGACTCTTCTTTATTTCGAATTAATTATTGGTCGCCTATATAAAGAGACTTGTAAACACTTTTTAAATTAGTTATTGAATATTTTGAATGTTTTATGCTTAAATATTCTTCTTCCCGAGATGGGTTTGGTGTGAGACTAAGGGAGTGATTCATATCTATTCTCTTTGATCTTTTATTATCTTTGCTATATATTTTCTTTGTCTTTCTCTTAAAATTCATTACCCATATTGAATCCCTAATCCAAAACCCAAAACCTATTTCCATCAAAACGCTAGTTTTCATCTGAGCCATCAAACCTATCCAATCCTATAACCCAAGTTCGAACCCGTGAATCTACATCGGATCGAAGACGAACGTCCAAGCCTGGAAAAGCTAAAGTCCTATCTCTAGGCCCGATACCACCTCAAATCTAACATGACTTGCGCATCGGATTGAACACCCTATTCGGATCTCGCGTGATTTACCTACCGGAATTCTACGAACCGGAAGATATCCTGATAGTTTTAAAATTAATCTTGAATTTATTTTATTTTATTTCGGCAAATTGCATAAAAATCACATTCACGCATTTTAGGGTTCCCGTCTTGCATCACTACTCTTCCCTCCTAACCACCGGAGACTCAAACCCACGTTACCACCACCAGGAAAGGCTCAGGATCGCCATCGTCTCACCGAAGATCGTAGAAAAGGTATGTGTTCTATCATTTAGGCTAATTTTTCTCTATTTGCATACATTTTTACCTTTATTTTCACTAGATCTATTCATAAATATGGTAGATCTTTAAATTTTAGGTCCAAATTTGGGGTTTTGTGTTAAAACCATCAAATTTGAGGCCTTAGATGTCTCTAAAGTGTCCCAAATTTTTTATTTTTTTTTAGGGTTTGTAACCTAGATCTAACCTAGCCTAGATCTACTAACCTACGTTCATTTATTTACTAACCTAGATCATAATATTTTGTTAATTGGTTCCTAACCTAGATAATAAATTATTTTTTATTTTTTTCTATGGATTTATAATTTTACATATTTTGAAAAATCATATATTAATTACTCTTTTAACTATTAATTTATATATAATCATATATTAATAATTTTAAAAAAAATTAGAATGATATGTGTAGTCATGTAATCTAATATTCACATGTTAATTTATAATGTGTCACATGTAATCAACATGTGACACATCATCATGGGATGTGTTTAATTCACATGTAATCAACATGTGACACATGTTAACTACATGTGACATGTCATCATGGGATGTTAGTAATTCACATGTAATCAACATGTGACACGTCATCATGTGATGATGTGTGACATGTGACGCGTCATCATGGGATGTTATTAATTCACATGTAATCAACATGTGACACATCATCATGGGACGTGTTTAATTCACATGTAATCAACATGTAACACATCATCATGTGATGATGTATCACATGTAATCAACATGTGACACACCATCATGTTTTGCTACTTGTAATTAACATCTAATCGTCTGCTCATTCATGCAGGTGAAATAAATAAATATGGTACGTAGGCAAGATCCGGCCTGGCAATACAACAAAACAATATATGGCAATAGGATCTGAATCGAATATAAGCTTTATGGGAAGAAAATGTAGGGAGGAGGTATAAAACGATTGAAGGAGAATTTGGGTCACATTAAGGGAGAGATTAAAGGATGCGAGCATGTTTTGAAAGAGGTGATGGTAGCAATGAGAGCCACCTTGCAGGCAGCTAAGGGGAAATAAATAGCAGATGTCAACCAGGATAGGGACATGTATGAGAGAATAAGGAGGGAGGATCCAGAGTTTCCTGCACCTGGACCTGAGAATGATGAGGATGTTGATGCGGTGACAGAGAGAGTGATGAGGGAGAGTGCTAGAGAAGCACGACATCGACGAGATCAGAAAAAGGCCAATTATCAGTTTCGGTTCAACTTGAGGGGCCCATCCATGCGTGCTGGTGGTGGTGGGTCTAGTCAAAGGCCACATGATGTTGATGATGATGAGGATGTTGATGAGACTACGGGGTTGCGTAGATCAGTAACCGTGAGGGAGAGGGAGACCTGGAGGCCTACTACAGGTCGTAGTACAGGTTCCATGGATGCATTCATGTATCGGACAAAAAGTTTGAAACAAACAAAATTTAGCGCAACCTTACTGAAAACATGGGGGAAGAAACTCGGAAAGGTCATTACAAAGTTCGTGGTATTCAACCACATTCCAAGTCAGTTTGTGGAGTCGCCATACTTCAAAAATATGATTAACACTAGTGCAGAAGTTGGTCAAGAAGTTCGAAAGTCTTCTGCATACAAGGTATTTGGGCCCCTAACGGATGATGAGTACGCAGAGATCGGGGCTTACGTGAAAAGCTTTGAGGAAGTATGGGATGAGAGAGGTTGTACAATTATTTGCGATAGATGGACCGGTCTGACAAGGAAGAGTTTGATAAATTGCTTGGTCTATAGAGATGTTGGGAGAATATTTCTGAAATCAGTCGATGTTTCTAAACACGAAAAGACGGCTGATTACCTCTCTCAACTAATAGATAAAGTAGTTGAAGAGGTTGGAGAGAAGCAAGTTGTGCAGGTGGTAACAGACAACACCGTCAATTGCAAAGTCAATGGAAGACAGTTAATATTGAAGAGCCCTCACTTGTACTGGACTCCGTGTGTCGCTCATTGTATGAACCTCATTCTTAAGGATTTGGGAAAATAGGAGCAAGGCACAAGCAACTATTCAAAAGGGGAGAATGATTACTTCTTTTTAGTACAACAGTAACAAGTTAATGAATTTAATGAGGAGGTTTACTAAGAACGAGTTGCTCCGGCCTAGGATTACACGGTTTGCCACATAATTTTTAGCACTACAGAGTTTGGCTAGATATAGGTGTGAGCTGAAAAGCATGGTGTCGTCCGAAGAATGGGAAAAATATGAATCAGAACTGCCCCGATCAAAGAGACCTAATTGCATTGAGGTGGCTGACTTGATCTACAGCACTCATTTTGGGTAGATGTTGACCACCTGGTGGTCGTCACTACCCAACTGGTACAGGTGTTGAGGTTAGTAGATGGTGATGAGAAATCAACCATGGGGTATGTTTACTAATCAATGAACAAGGGGAAATTGGCTATCAAAACTAAATGCCTTGCAAAATATGAGCGATATTGGGCAATTATCGATAAGAGATGGGATAAACAATTCCACCACTACTTGCATGCCGCGGGTAAAAGCTAAATTGTTTATGTAATGATTTGTATTTATTTAATATTTTTCATATTGTTCACTGTTTCTATATACTGACGAGATTGCTCATATTTCATGTATAGCATATTACTTGAATCCCGCCTTCCAATATATGCGACGTTTTGAGTTGAGTGAGGCCGATGAAGCGTACAGTGGTTTGCTCAATGTCATCCAACAAATGGAGCCTGAGTTGGCGGACCAAGGTCAAGCCATAAGAGACGTGAGTACTGAGTAGTCATAATATTATTTCTATTTAAAAATTTGTAGGTCAAATATGCTCTATTTGTTTATTGATATGTGGGTTATCGTATTCCGTCTTTGTAGATTGATATGTTCCGCAAGAAACATGGGTCATTTGGAACGAGGTTAGGGCAATCCCAAATTCAACACAATAAATCGACAGATTGGTAGATGCATTACGGACATGATGGTCCAATACTGAGGCAGATTGCCATGCGCACCTTCTCACAAACATGTTCCTCATTCAACTGTGAGCGGAATTGGAGTACCTTCTCTTTCATCCACACGAAGACAAGGAATAGGCTAACTATGAGTCGATTGGAAAAGTTAGTCTACTGCCATTATAATATGCAGTTAAGGGTCAGGAATATGCAAAGGACCAGCTAAGCAATTATTTGGTGTCTTAGTTCATACATTTTTTTGGCACTAATTCATTTAACATATTCTACTTATAGATAGTGAATATTTTAATACCATCGAGTTGGATTATATATTCACGGAGGATGATCCTTTGAATCAGTGAATTGAAGAGAGAAAAGCTCAAGTGTTGGATAGTGAGAGCACTGCATGGTTGGACGATGCAGAAAGAATAGTGGAGGAGTAGGCTTCTCAACAACCTAGGCGGAAAAGAAGACTGCATCGCCATTTAGTAGTTGGATCTGATGACGAAACACAGCCCGATAGTCATAAGGGAGATGATGATGGGGGTGGTGGAGGTGATGATGTTGGTTTATCTTATTCTTATGGAGGTATTGTCGCATGGGACGATGAATCGACACCGTTAACAATGTTTAATACTCCTACATTTAGAGGTAGAGGGGTTGAAGGAAGAAGAGCTTCAGAATCTTACCAACTACCACAAGCTCCACAAGATCATTTTGGTTTACTATATTTAGCTTCGGGGGATTTAATTTGCAAAACACCGAAGATTCAACAACCAGTAACCCATACCCAATCCCTCAACCAACTGTGACAGCCTGAATTTTCCCAACCTAATTTTCAAAATAACTCAAAACAAAAGAGGGTTGGAATGGCTTGGAATCTACAAACGGCGGAACTCTAGCGATGTAGGCGCAACGTGTTTCACGTAGAGTGCAGAGCTTTTGGCGTTTGCCACGTGATCGCGATCGTGCGGTTGAAATCTCACGAGGGGATTCGAAGGTGATGGTGCTCCAATGGTGTTTGGTTCTCCTCCTCCCTCTCTTCAAAAATCCAAAAGGCTAAGCTTCGCCTTCAAGAAACCCACGCCTCTCTCTTATAACCTAAATACCAACGAAAAATATCTAGATATTTGCAACCCAAGTTCTATCCACATCCCAATGGTTTGGTTACTATGTTAAGCGGCACATGGAGAGTCGATGCACGGGTTATCCAAAAATGTTCAAACCAACTTTTTAACCTCATTTCTTTTCACAAAATTTATCCCAAACATAATTAATAATTTATTTTAAAATTTTAGGCGACATTGTTTTCCGTGCCTGATATGCACACGGGGTTAGTCGAGTTCAGGTTCGAATTTTTCGAGTCATTACACTAACCTACCCCCAACATGAAGACTTCATTTGTCAAATATTTGAAGGACCGACACCGACATTTCCATTTTACATTGACCCATAATCTAGGATAATGCCTCAGTTTGAAGAGGGGACATATGATCATGGATATCAATATGGCCAACACTATAGGCAACGCTGGCGCACTGATGATGATAATCACTACGACGAAGAACCACCAAGGAATTCAATGTGGCTTTAATGTAAGTTTTTCATATACAAAGTACTATGCTCAGTAGTCTACTATTCATATTATCATATACAATGTTAAGTTGAGAGGTTTTATACTTCTAAGTTGATAAAATTTTCAAAGAAGCTTGAAAGAAGCCTTAAATAATATTTAAAATTTTTGAAAAAAAATAGAAAACCATTAAACATATTTTCCTAAAATTTTAGGGTATTTTTTGGGATTTAAAAATAAATAAATAAATAAAATTTTGTACCAAGACAATACATTCAATGTATCGCCGATACATTCAATGTATTGGGCCAATACGCCGATACATATCGTCCTGGAGGTTGGGCGATACGAATCGGAAATGCAAGATTTTGACCCTTGGATCCCTAGCTTCCTCAAGGTCATCGAGCACTTCCAGCATGTCACGGGGTCGCACTTCCGCAACCTCAGTCCCGTGCGGCACCTAACGCACGCTTCGCTAGGTCAGCCTACTTCTGATACCAACAGTCACGAGGGCGTCCTTCAACGCGCTTTCAACCCGCGCGGTGCTTCGCTATCGCGTGCAACGAAGCCAACCCATCTGCACATCAGCTCTGATACCACCCGCCTAGAGGACGGGAACTCCTCCCAACATGGTTGCCTCTGTTTCACGGCCTACCATTCGGCTCATCGTGCCCCTTACGACCAATCTGCACCTGCGCTAATAACTTGGCTCAAGCTTCACCACATGCCTGCACTAGTACCTCGCTCGCTTTCAACCAAGCCTGACCTTGTGCCTCGCGCTCGCGTGCCAATCGAGTCCCATGACTTGCCTTCGTGTGTGTTCAATTACTAGCACACGTTCATCTTTAGCCCACATCTTTGTCGTGCTCAAGCCAGGTCCCACGCGCCTTGGTGTTCTCACGCGAGGTTGCCCAACCGTATGCACCGCGACGCTTAGTCCGGAGCCATACATCAACCTCACCTGGGTTCCACACGGCATCGCTGCGTCGACGTCCTAGGCCCACCCTTTCATGCCTAGGAGACACTTGTGCCCCCTCTGGCAACGCAAGGCCCCATGTGCGAGGGAATAGCTCTCTAGCTCCCTTCCCCTATATAAGGGTAAAACAGTCATTCAGCCAGAATGGCAGGAGAACCTCAAACCCCTTGGTTTGACATACCGCAACGCCTCATGCATCACTAGCCCACCTTGGCTATGTCGCGTCCGTGTCGCGACCGTGACGCTCCGCGTCGTACCCTCATGCGACCGTGTCGCGTCCTCGCAGCGCGACCACGTCGCCGGGCCCACTTGGCCCCATGTCGCGTGCCCTCCTGGCACCACATATCGTGCCCCACGCACCATGCCGCAAGCTCGAGTATTGGCCCCGTCACAAGCAGCTAAAGTAAACCTTCCTTAACCGCATGCACGAGTCGATAAACCTTGTGGTTCCAGCTTTTAATGCATTTTTTAAGGTGCCCGAGCTTGGAGAGGAATTTGAATGTCGCAGTCCCAGACGGCCCAACCTCGTTCCACCATACCAGGACTAGCGATCGAAATTCTTCATTGAGGAGCCACATGTTCTCAAACCGAAATGGGGAGGGGCCCTCGCACTGGAGGAGAAGGGGAATGTGGTCTGAAACTCCTCGCTAAACCATAAAGGGTTGCGGCCGGGAAGAGATGAAGCCACTCCGGCTAGCACAAGAAGCGATCCAAGCGGCTCAGAGCAAGGGCGTCTTGGAGACTAAACCATGTGAAACCCACCCATTAGAGGTAGATCCACCAAACTCCAATCTTAGATGAATGAATTTAAGCTTCTCATGACCGCCACATCAAGCGTCCCACCCTCCTCTTGAGGTGAACGAACAGAGTTAAAATCGCCCCCAAGCAAATTGGGAAATCCCATCGCACTGCAACTGCCACAATCTCAAACCAGAAATCAGCTCGGCTTGCATCATCAGACGAACCGTAAATGCCAGAAAAGAAAAAAAAAAAACCATTGTTTCTCGTTGTCTTTATGTCTGAGAACCACTGAGGCAGTGAACACCCCCACCTCTTCATCCATCTTCTCAAGTAACATGGAATCCCAAGCCACCACGACGCACCCAAAGGCTCCCTCCAAGTCCACCCCAATCCATTCCCACCTATTATGACACTTTTCGACGGTCACTAGTACCCCACTTGGTTTCTTGGAGAGTAATGACCGAGGGATTGTGCATAGCTATAACCTTCTTGACCCCCACCCGCTTCTTAAGGGAACACATGCCATGCACGTTCCATGAGAACATCTTCATGAGGAAACCAGACGACAAATACCATCCCAAGCCCTTCCCGCCTGACATCCCCGATTGCAACCTCACCAACTCCCTGGATTTGGAACGTTGACTCTTTTTTTCCTCTTACCATCTACGTTTCTTCGGTTTAGGAAGATTAACTTGAACACTCCTCTGAGTGCGTCATAGGAGCCGTGGAAAGACATACCCAACTCTCTGCCGAATCGGATGAGACCATCTATCGTGTCCAGGTCCGGGGGACAGCCAGTCACCCCTACATTACCCGGGGGAGGGGAGGGTGCCGGAGCATAGGCCGATGAAAACGCCCCAGAGTCCGGGGCCATAGATCCCGCCATCCCATCATATATGTGCCTCGAAAGGGGGCTAATAGCCATCGAAGAGGTTGCCGAGGAGTCGGTATCCGTCGCGGAGGAAGATGACGAAGTTACCAAAAGATCAGAGGCAAAAGAGGGGGCCGTTGCCATGGATCAAAATCTCAGTTTCGATTTCGTTCAACCCACCCGAACCGTAAATTGGTCAAATTTTCAGTAATTTTCGGTAATTTTTTAAAATATGCTCTGAACTTTGCCGAACTTGACCAAACTTTATTTTTTTGATTTTTTAAAACTCTTTCACATTATAGTCCACAAATTAGATGACTTAAAACTGCCTACAATGCCTTTTTTGGCCATCTATGATGGCTTAAATCTCCCTACAATGCCTTTTTTATCTCACAACATTGAAGTTTGATTTATCAGCCATCAATCTAAATTGTCCAAGTAGCAATCTATCATTGGAATAGCAATCTCAGCCCAATGAAATATGTGGATAAGTGGATGTCAACAATCCGATTGACGAACTTTAATATTAGCCATTAAAACTAAAAGCAATGGGTGATATTATAGTTAATGGATCGGATGGTTTAGATCTCCTTAAAATACTATTTTTAGCCATGTTGCACTTCAATATATGATCCGTCACTTTGATGGTTCGGATCAGCCACATCTTAAACCATTGATGAAGATCATTTAAACGCCAATAACGGTTAGGAGAGTCAGTCCCTTAAAAATTATGGGTATCAATTTTTAAAAGCACAGCCCATCTTAAACCAATTTTAAAATTTGTACCTTTATGGCCCATCTTAAACCATTGATTAATGGTCTTTAATATCAGCCATTAAATTGAAAACAATGGTTGATATTAACTCCACAAATCAGATGGCTTGAATCGCCCTAAAAAAACACTTTTGGGCCCATTATGACTGAAATCAGATGGCTTAAATCTCCCTAATTTGAATGGCAAGTTCAGCCCAATGAAATATGCGGATAAGTGGATATCGACAATCCAAACGACGAGCTTTAATATCAGCCATTAAAACTAAAAGCAACGGGTGATATTATAGTCAATGGATCAGATGATTTAGATCTCCTTAAAATACTATTTTTAGGCATGTTGCACTTCAATATATGATCTGTCACTTGGATGGTTCGGATCACCCACATCTTAAACCATTGATGGTGTAAAATCATTTAAACACCAAAACGGTCAAGAGAGTCGGTCCCTTAAAAATTATTTCAATTTTTAAAAACACAGCCCATCTTAAACCAATTTTAAAATTTGTACCTTTAGGGCCCCATCTTAAACCATTGATTAATGGTCTTTAATATCAGCCATTAAATTGAAAACAATGGTTGGTATTAACTCCACAAATCAGATGGCTTAAATCTTCCTAAAAAAATATTTCTGGGCCCATTATGACTGAAATCAGATGGCTTAAATTTCCCTAACTTTACAGATCACCCACATCTTAAACCATTGACGGTTTATGATCATTTGAACAACTTTTTGTGTGTAAATGACTTTCACCGGAGTCAAGTCCCTTCAAAGCAAATAGGTTTAAAACCCCAGCCCCATCGCAGAAAAATAAAAAAACAGAGGAGAAGAGGAAGAAGAAGAAGAAGAAAGGAGAAAAAAAAAATTTTGATTACGAGGGGCTACAGAAGTCCTTCCGGGGGCTAGGGCACAACAGCCAGGTAGGTCCTCCTTTTTTCCCCTTTCTTCTTCTTCCCCTCCAGTTTTTTATTTTTCTAGGATTAAAGAAGCAAACAAGGGGAAAAAAGGGGGAAAAAAACTGGAGGAGAGAAGAAAAAAGAAAGGAAAAGATTATAGCATTAAAAGAAATTTGAAAAAAACAAATCAAATTATCGGCAGATAAATTGAATTTTAAAATTATCAGCCGATAATTTGAAAATATCGGCCCCTACCTGAAATTTACCCAAATTTTGTTTCAGTAGGGGCCGAAACTGAGTCATCTCAGCCGAGAATTCAAATACTCAGCCGAGATTTTGATCCATGACCGTTGCTCCCAACGTGGGCCCCAAATCCTGATTTAAGGTCCAAACAGCACAAGCAGGTAGGGGCTTCTCTACCCGCACACACACCCACTCGTGTGCACTCCGTTGTTTCGTCTTTTGCCTCTGTTGGGCCTACGAAACCCGACCAGAAGTCCACGGACCCAGCTCCCAAGAGGAAAGAGACAGACTTAGGTCAGGACCAGATCCGTCGGGAGCCCCCATCGAGACCCATTCGGTCGCTTCCTTTCTAACGACCCACCCCACGTGCCACTCATCCGCTGGACATAGGGCGTGTGGCTCACCCGCAGCCCCCATCCTTGAAACCACATTTCCCAAACCGAAAACCAAAGAGGAAACCGTGGGCAAGAAAGCGGTTTGCCTTCCGAGATCGACAACTAGCCTCCACCTACCACCAAGTGTCTATATCTCCATAGATTGGCCACCATCTATCCTAATAGCAGAGAAGGCCAGCAAAAAGGAGTCCACCCGATTCGATATCTCTAGCGACCCCCTTGGAGCATCCATTGTTGAGATTGCGCCAGCTGGCAAGGAACCACCACGTGTCCACTCCAGCCGCATCGGGTCCTCCCAACTCGATTCAAAATTTGAAATGCATCCCGTTGTGGAAAACAAATTCTCAAACTCCATCTGAGTCGTTGATCCAGCCGACGGTACTAGTTCCAAACGATTCTCCAGGGACTCGACTCCCACCGGTTTCGATGATTCGGTGTCACCAGCAAGCTCCACCTTGGGAGAAACGTCGTGAAAACTTGTCGAGCACGCCTCGTTGACCCCCTCCAGCACATCTCCGAAAATATCCACATGGCCCCTCGACGTCGAGACGAGGCTCCCAGGCGCAGCCGACCTCCGATGATGTGGTACCGGCGTGGGCACATCCCCCTGCGAGGGTCCTTCCGCCGACCCACCACCCAAATCTACCATGTTCTCGCATGGGTCCATGAGCGTCGCGACTTCTTCGCCGGAACCACCGAATAAGCATTCCTTACTTTGGACGGACCCCATCGATTCCTTCTTCATATGCTACGGGAAGAAAGCCTGCTCACCCAACTCCACTTCTATGACGATTCGACAGTTCGAGCCAATGTCGCGAATGACACAGGATCTGGGAATGGCGCCGATACGGCCGGTAGCAATGTGGATCCGCACGAAGCTCGTTTCCCATAGATCGTCGGTGCTCCGGTTGACGAGGATGAGAGAACCGATCGCCCTAGAGACATTGGAAGCCCAAGCGTGCAGTAGGAGGCCGAAATTCCATAAGCACACCCCTCCTCCCATTTTTTGTAGTGAGACATCTCCAGTAAGAGCGTCCCAATGACGGCATTCAACCGGAACGCCATCAACAAAGAAAACATGTTGCGAACTACACTTATCTGTCGCCTCCATGGTAGGAAAATGGAGCAAGTAGCTCAAAGTAGTTAGGGCAGATATCATTGGGCATTCCAAGAGACCCCACTGTAAATGTAACCAGCGATGAATTTGAATTGGAAGTAGGGCATGTTTTGTGAAATGAAGAGTAACCCAAAAAGAGGGTAGGTTAGCAGCAAGGGCCGAAAAATGGTCATTGCAAAAATCCAAAACCGGTGGTCCCCCAGCGATTCTCTTCCCAATAGACATCGCGGTAGATTGACGGATGTCAATCAAGAGAACGTCATCTACCGCCGTCGTCGAGGGGGGGGGGGGGGCATCGGGAGGGGGACCATTGGATTCTGAGCCACCCTGATCCACCTTCGCAAAAGATACCTCCGGTCGAAACCTCCCATTCCACGATGTGCGGTGACCCCCACCTCCGAGTGTCGAAACCGAGGTGTGGCGAAATCTCTTACCGGCTATAGACCACCCGTTCCGTAGGTCTTTCCACTGATTGCGAGTAAAGAAACCCTGGTCGTTAGTGCCCTTCCTAGGGAGCACAGCCTCATTACTTTTTACCGGGATTCCCGCAACCCTTCCACGTCACACCCATTACGATGACAAATCGAATTTTAAAGATAACCTTATGGCACGAAGGGCAAATCCAATCCCAAATCCTAGGCATCAAGGGGGATTCGGCCATCATCTCCTAACTAAAGTTTTTCACTTGAATTCAGATCATGTATTTATTCATTGTAGTTGGACTAAACATATTTGGTTTCTTTCTTCAATTATTTTGGTACATATTCTAATTTGAGTATGACTCTCTATCTGGTAGAGTTGTGGAACTTATGATGCAAGCGGAGTGGTAGTGCTCCAGTAAAATGCCTTTAGATTAAGGTGTTTTTTGTGGGATTATGTATAATTTGGAAAGATAGAAATAATAGAATTTTTTTAACAAAGCTGCAGAAATATTTGAAGTGATAAGAAAAGCTATCTATGAGACGACATAGAGAACTAGGTCTTCTAACCTATTTGAGGGTGTCCCATGGGAGTACTTGCTACATAATTGGAAAGAGTCTTCTTTGGGGCTCCACAGTCAGCCCGTTTATTGGTTTTATAGACCCCTCCAATGGAGGGATGGATTAGATTTAATTTTGGTGGGAGCTTAAAAACTAGCCCAATTGGAAATTAAATTGGGAGAGTTTCAAGGGGCCCAAATGGATAGATATTAGCTTTTTTTAATAGTCCCATAGATATTCTAGAGTGCTATTAATACAAAGGTGGAGGCTCTGCGAACGCTAATGCTCACTTATAGTGTGTTGATGCCACCATTTATGAGTGGAGGGAAATTCTCTTATTACGATTACCTAGCTATAGAAAGAATCTCCTCCGCCCTGGAAGCATGCCATGAGGTTCAGGGAGATGTTTGCGATCCTAGACAGTTTGGATAACGTCTACATATCTCACATATACAGAGAAGGAAACACTTTGGCAAATGCTCTAGCTAACGAGGGAGACACTATTCTATTTTGGTTATGGATAACTTAGTTTAGTTTAATTCCCTTGGGCCCTAGTGTGATAGCCATAGTTATCAAAACATATAAAAGTTAGTAACATTATTTTTATCTTACCGCATAAGCCCCGCTTAGGCCCCAAGGGTGTCCACGGCCTAGGCCCTGCCTAGCGGTTATAACAACAAGTAATAGCATTTGATCTGGTTGTTTGTTGTTTATTTCCTCTTCAAAGTTTTGGGTCATGGTGTCCCTTTATGTAAGAAGTTACTATTGTACATCTCTCTTTATTAATAAAAATATTGATATTTACTTGTTCACAAAAAAAACCTGATAAAAGGTAGTTAGGTTGGTTACTTGTCGAATTTGGGAGCGGCCTTTAAGTTATTCCTATATCCTACTTCAAGGAGTGATTAAGCTTTAAAGTCTTGGATACGTTAGGTATATATACTAGGGGAGATTGAAAATTGTTATGAAGAATTAGTTGACAGTCACATGGTTATTTAGATGGTTGTAGAAGCCAGTGCCCCTTTGCAAATATTTTAATCAAAACCTATTATATCAATGAAGAGTTAGGTTGGGTTTTGAGAAGCTTGTGTAGAGAATAGAGTTAGAAAAACCATGCAAGATGTATTGTGGAAATTCAAATATATTTTTTTATAAATCTGTTAAAGAAAACGTAATTTCTTCCTTTTGAATCCTGTTTTGGTATGAATCATGTGATCTTCTAGAGTTTGGGGATTTTTAATTATTTTTTTTACAAATAACATCTCTTAATTGCTAATGAATAAGAGATACAGCATGCTGAATGAGAAATTCAGGACCAGGAACAACGCCAATGGATATGCTTGATGTCACCACATTCAACATTCTTGAATTCACCATATTCTCATCTACTTATTTTGTTGGAGAGTGTCAACTATGTAGTAAACTCAACAATTTGTGTATGTATCAACCAGTTTCTCAATATGTAATAATAGTGGAGGATGAATCACAAGTATGGTATCAAAACTTGGACGATACCGATACGTATCAGTTTCATTGAGAACCGATACCGACACCACCCCAATACAGGTATCGGGGTGTTATCAATATCAGACCGATACAGGTCAGTATCGGCCGAAACTGTCTCGGTATTGGCCGATACTTCCTCAGCATCGGCCAATACTGACCGATATATATATTGCATTTTAAAAAAAATATTGGCTGATACGATATCGCCGTTACCATATTTGTATTGACCAATACCGAGTTTGATACCTTGATAACAAGGAAATGATAAAAAATTGTGTTTGGACCGTGAAAGTATAATATGTATTCAAAGAAAATGGTGGAAGGCCAAGTGCAACAACAATACCCTGCATCCATGTTGATTATGTCACAAATCTCGATATTTAGTGCCCAATCTGGACCAATCAGCATGTCACTAGTTGCCCTTTCAACACATGATGCTGCAGAATGGGCCATAATAATCTTGGAGCTTTCTATACCTATACATATAAAAGACATAAAGCACAAAATATTACTCCAACTAGGAAACAAATGCAAGAAAAGATGAAAAAGAACAGATTGACCATGGTCACTGACACCAACAGATAAGACCCTCACTGTCACACTTCAGAATTTTAGGCCACGTGGTGCCACATGGCACACATTTTTATCAATCCAAATCAACCTCTGGTCACCGACATCAATAGATGACACCCTCCCTTCACACTTTTAGGTCATGTGGTCCACATGCCACACATTTTTCTAAAATGTCGGTCAGATTCTGTACCATCCAATTTGAACATTTCAATACGGACCCTACATTAGATATGAACAACGGTTCACATTAAAGTACCTAATAAATGGTTTGAATCCTTTGATGGCACACTTTTTAGGGTAGCATCATTTCATATGATGTTCTGCCACTTGAATGACTTGGATTGGTCAGAGATGTGTGTCATGTGATATAAAAGAGGTGTTGGTGAAGAGCATATTGATTGATGTTGGCGACAGCCCATTTATCCTTTAAAAAAAAGGTTTGAGAAATGGCTTGGTTTACAAGTTTTGCTATATTAGTTATTCTAATTGAGAAATGGCTGAATGAAATAAAAGGATCGAATCAGATGCTTTTGAGAGAGTATTCAAATGCTTTAACGACGAAAGTTCATAAAAGAAAAGGAACAAACAAGCAACAAGAAGCCAAAATATTGCTGTCTTATAAGAAAGTCGTCTTGATATCAGCCCAAGAAGATTACATCTAGATAAAGGGCTCATGGGGTGTTCGTGGTCATAATCAATTTGAAAATGAGAACAAGCCTTTCAGCCAAAAAATACTGTTTGAATTTGACTGTCACAGACACATAGTTATTCAGTCTTGAGCTTCATGAAAGAACTTGTTCATGGAAGCAAAGAACTGGGTTTCTCATTTTTCAAATGGAGTGTGATATTGAGAAAGGACATTTCCAGGTCCCAAAATTTAGAGTCATACTCCAATTTCTCCTAATTTTTCCATAGGAATCTGTGAAAAAAAAGGGGATTGCCACCGATGTTGAGGCTGAACAATTTATTTGTTCGACCTCGTAATCATTGAAAGCCATATATTCATTGGATTCTGCAGCTAATGGGGGTGCAGTCCATTTTTTAAAAATGGACCACAAAACTAATCCCTAAAAGGCAACGCATCAGCGGCTGAGAGGAGAGGTTATATATGGTCCCTTTTTCTTGAGATCACTACAGAAAGAGCATGCAATCAATTAAGGAATAAAGGGGTGGATATTAAATCGTTTAACCACCTGATGGGCATACGTGCCTATTGATCCAGAGATCCAATCTTGGGGCTTTCTATGGAGAATCTATTTAGTGTGACGGGGAAGACCATCCAAGAGATTGGAATGCCTGGATCGATCAAGTGGTCAAAAGGGCTCGCGCAATTTACAAAATATATTATAATTAAAAGATTCATAACAATTCTTCAAATCATCTCCATTATAAGCAACTGAATAAGAAGATATATATATATATATATATATATATATATATATATATATATATATATATATATATATATATATATATAAAGTATGAAAAGAAAGAGAGTAAACCAGATCTCTACTTGGCTTGAAGTTGGGATATGAGAAGCAGGTAGGCGTTTCGAATTTGAGGATGATTCAAGCTTTTCGAATGGAGAAACAGAGGCAGCAGGCTTAGATGTTATTTAAGACCTTTCAAGTTTGAACACGCGGAAACGGAAGAGAGAGAATCGATGACTTCCAATGCCCATCTGCTTCTTTTTTCCTTCTTCTTCTTCTTCGAGGAGTAGGAAGAATGGAGAGCCCATCTCTGACTTTGATCGTCCGCTTTGACTTTTCAGCATTCAGTTGAGATTAGGTGAGCAGGACAAACCACCAGGTACGGTGCTTAGCCAAGTTAGATGGAATAATTCCAAGAGAAGAGAGCCACATGGCATCGTGAAAAGGTTGACCCTACCATCATTAAATAAATAAAGAAGAAGAAGAAGGATGTTGATCTATATGGCTGGCATGGATGATGAGTGATGAGAAAGACATCCAATCAACACCATCAAATTATAAAACGGTAGGTAGGCGTAGTCACTAAATATCTATCCTATACTAATTTTTTTTTTTTTTTTTGATAAGAAAGAATATCTCCCCTACTAATTCCGCGTATGAGAAAGACATCCAATTGAATTTTGTTATTCGTTGACAAGGATATATGTATTACATATATATATATATATATATATATATATATAAACAAATACTTAATTCATCTCAATAAGTATATATACTATTTATTTGCCGGTGTTGATAGGATAGGTGATCCCCTGATACAGCTGATCCAATAGATTGGATTCATCAGTCCTATATCCCTCCTTTTCTTATGTTTTTTATAACCAAAAACCATGGTCAACTTTCCTATAATTTATATATTTTTTTTTTCACTTTTTTTTTTATGAATATCTGCCGGCTGCTGGTGGAGTCGGCGAATCACTCACTACCTATAGTAGTTTTAACCACCACACTATATTTCATCTCATATAGGTGAGATGCTTACATAGCACAATTATAATTTGTTGGCCATCATGTGGCCTCCATCACAAGGAGTGGGTGTAACGGAAATTTAAGCAAGGCTGATCAAATCTTATTTTTTTGACTTTTTCATAGTTAAAAATATAATTAAAGTTGGAAAAATTAATGCACCAAACTTTTTGGGTGTTATCCTATTTTTGACACATTAAATGAAAGGCAAAAAAATTATAAAAATAATTTTTTCTTTTTTAAATCACATGTCTCATGACTGATTAATCCAAAACAGAACTTTCTTTGGATTGATCATGCCACGTAGCATATAATCTGGCCACTAGGCACACAAGTCATCCTATGCGCCCAAATGAATTCTCTCCAATGCCTAATAATAATAATAATAACTTCACTATTATTAGGGGAGCATATGAGTTTTTATCCGATGAGACAAAATGATTTATTTTCTTTAAAATGACTTAAATACTTTACATTTATAAGTCCACTAAAATCCCAAAAATCTCTCAAACCTCTCCTACCCTACCCCTCTTTTTTCTCTATAGAATTCTCACGGACATCACACATGCATTCTCCTAGTCATTAATAATAGGACCAAAGAGGCTTTAGTCTAGTTGGTACGCTCCTCCAATGTGAGGCAGAAAGGTCGTCGATTCTCGTACTTCTCATTGTTTCCTACCCTTTTCTTTACCCACACCTCATGCTTCTCCATAATTGTCACATGTGTAAGCGTGCCTGCTCCTCGATTCACGAAGTTGTCTCGACCAAATGGGCGTATCAAAAATGATAATATTAATAATAATAATAGAAAATTTTCTAAAATATCCCCTTTAAAATTACTTCTCTAAATCCTTCCTATATTTTTTATTAATATCTAATAAACCCCTCACTTAAAACTTAGTTATATAAAGGGAGTCATTACTTGCACACGTTTTTCAAGTGATTGCACCGAATTTAAAGAAAGACTTGGTATTTTAGGGACATGTGATATGTAAAAATACAAAATGGGCCGTCTGATTTGAAATTCATGATCAATAGATCTCTGGTACATAAAATTTGAGCAAAACACGATACTTGTCATATGATCTATTATAGTCAACTAGTGAATTATATAATAGCCTTTGACTCCATTTAATCAAATGATGAAAATTATATTTTGTTCTAATCTTTTGCAATTGATATCTTTAAATCATGGCCTTAAAATCAAACGGCTTAGATAGTATTTTCACAAAATAGAGGTCGTCAAACTTGCAAGTCTTTCTTTTAAATTCGGTGCAATCACTTGAAAAACATGTGCAAGTAATGGCTCCCTTATCTAAATACCCTCTCAATAATAAATATCCACCTTAATACTAAACTTACCCTTAAAGGGGGAGGAATCTAGAAAATGGGTTGAACTGTTGAGCCACTAGGCCAATAAAAAGTAAAAAAAATTTTGTTATTATTTTTCTCAAAGTTTTTTCAATATTTTTGGATTTTTATTGAATTTTAAATATTTTTTCAATTTTTTTGGCATGAATAAAAATATGAATTTTCATTTTTTTAATGTAATTTTTATTGGCCTAATGGTTCAATTGTCTAACTCATTTTCTAGATTCTTCCCCTTTAAGGGTCTTTTTGCTATTAAGGTAGATATTTATGGTTGAGGGGGCATTTAGATAAGGGCACTGTTATATAATGGGTAATTTTTTTATAGACAATTTTACAGACAGCTTATGGGGCGCGACGTGACTAGTTGCACATATAGTGGGGCCCAAGCACTGCAGCCAGTGACATTGGGCCACATAAGCTGTCCGCAACATTGTTTAATAAAACTTGTCCACCATTTATAATTTTCTGTTAAATAACTAAATTTTATTAAATAATAAAATAAAATATGAAAGTTTTAAAAAGTAACTTTACAAGGGGAGATTTTAGAAATTTTTTGATGAATTGAGAATAAATTCACACCCATATGGAAATGAGATGCTTGGCACCTAAGTATTCTTCTCCTTGTCAACTATTATAACAACAATATATGTTAGCTTTTTGTGATTTCTCTTGTTTGATTAGTATCTTTGAAAATGAGTTTTTAAGTTTGGATCATATATTTTCTATTTTTATGAAAGTAGAAGTTATTTTGAACATATACTTAGTGAGAAAAGAAGAATAAAAATTATTTAGTAAAATACATAACTTATTACTTCGTGTTGCACTAGTGATAGATTGACTTTTTTTTATTATTATTAAAATCATAATTAAAGTCAAATATTAACCAATAATTTTTTTAATAATATTCTTTTACGTTACAAATAATCACTATTTATTACCAAGTTACATAAGTCAGAGTTTGAAAAGTCAAACTTAAATTAAAAGTCAAACTTTGACCAATCTTAAATTGTGATCAATAAAAATATATAGAGCTAAATAACAAAGTTGTAAATGCTAGTATCTGTAAGTTTACACATGAAAATGAAATAAAAAAAAAAATTAAGTCAAACTTTGATCAAGAGAAAATTTTGTTATATACCAACAAGTTACAAAAGTCTAACTGCAAATTAACATAATAATATTCATATACATCGTTAGGTTACATTAATTAAAATTTGATCAAATATCCACTTTTAATAAAAGTCAAACTTTAGCCAAAAGTAAAACTTTGATTAATAAGAAATTTTAAGACTAAAGTATACAGGTACATAGTAAATGCTAGTATGTACTATAAGGTTACATGTTGAAAGAAAATTCAATTTTTAAACTTCAAAGAAAATTCAAAATTTTAAAACGTCAAACTTTTACCAAAATTTTTAACTTTGACCAATAGAAAATTCGGCAATATACCGCCAAGCTACAAATCCACATGACATTATTCGTAACCATTGCTAGGTTACACTAGTAAAAAATTTGACCTAAGTATCAACTTTTTACAAAGTCAAACTTGGATCAAATGTCAAAAAAACTAAAATAAAATTTGGTAATGTACTACAAAGTAATAAATTAAAAAACTGATAATCTCATTAGGGCTACAAAAGTTTGAAATTTTCAAATTGTGTTATAAAGTCAAAGTTTGACCAAATATTAACTTTGATTGATAAAAATCTACATTACCAAAATACAAATAACAACAACAATAATTACTATATACTGTCAAGATATACTTATCAAATTTTGACTAAAGTTAATATTTGAATAAAAGTTAAACTTTGACTAATAAAAATGAAGCAATGTATTTTCAAGTTACAAATTAAAATAATGATAGATGTTTTTAATTATAATATTTTAATTAAAATTTATAATATTTTAATTAAAATTTATAATATTTTAATTAAATTTATAATATTTTATAGAAAATCGAACTTTGACAAAAAGTCAAACTTTGACTAAGAAAAAATTACACTAATACGGTATAAATTTATGTAATAGTACACTCTATCTATAAGCAGGTTTTGAGTTTGACTAAAAATAAATTTTGTATAAAAGTCAAAGTTTGACTAAAAGTCAAACTATTGACTAATACAATTGAGAATCTGGTATCAAATTATACATTAACACGAAAGTATCATTTTTTCGCCATTAAATTATAAGAGTCAAAGTTTAATAAAAAGTAAAATTTTAATAAAAAGTCAAAGTTTGACCTTAAAGTCAACCTTTGACCTATAAAAATTTGATAATATATTACTAACTTGCAACTTATTATCATGTTTCAGTAGTTAAATTTTTATCAAAAGTCAAAACTTTATATAGCTTATAAATCTAGTTAAAGTTTGATTATAATTCAAACTTTGACCAAAATCAAATATTAACTAAAAAGAGTATAATATAGATAATGTGGATCTATCAATATAATTTGGATGCAATATATGATCTAAAAGTAAATAAGATTTGTTATCCATTCAATTCAGTTGCTGACTAAAAAGGTAATCTATTTTGGCTTTGATTCTCAAAAACATGTCTAATCTCAAATGAAAGTAATATTTAGATCATAAAGGAAAAATTTTATCTTCAATTTTACAATGACTTCTCTTTCTTTCTTTCTCTATCTTCCCCTATACTAGAAAGGATAAAATATGTCTTGTTAGGAATTCAACTCACACTTTTGAACTCCCCATCGTGATAAATATGGCAAAAGAAGAAGACGTAAAAGTAATCACACTCAATTCAAAAGGATTTAAGTGGTTCGCCCAATCTACGGTTACGTCCACGGAGTATATGCACTATATTTATGAACGTTTACAACGTGCACACTCTCTTTTCTCTAGTGCACTCTCAATCAAGATCTGATACGATCTTCAATAGTCAGTCCACTGTTAAACCAAAGACGTAGTTCTTCAAAGAACAGAGAAGAAATCTGCTGGAATATAGTAAAGATAACAGCACAAGAACGACTTCTATCGGATCTTCAATCCTCAAATCTTTCTTTAATACCTTGCCTTGCAAAGTATTTACACTAATTTTTTTCTTAAAAAACTTTCTCTTGGAACCCTAGAATAATCTTCTGTTAATAGGTCTTAATTGCATTATGAAACGCGACTAAAGAAATCTTCTAAATCAGCCAAAATCGCATTATGAAGCGTCCAAAATCAAGGAACTAATCCACCTATAATCGATCGATTGATTTAGTAGCTCGATCGATCGATTTCAACCCGAGAGTAACCCAACAATTTATACTCAGATCGATCGATCGATTATAATCAATTAGCATACTGTTTATTTCATCCACAATCGACCGATCACTCCTAACAACTCAATTGATTGATTAAGCCCAAAGACCACTACTTAAAGGGTCTCAATAATGTGCGTGGGATTAAACCTAAACTAACATGTCTAACATAATCTTGTAACTAATTTGTGGATTGAAGTGGATTCCTTCAAAACATTACACCCTATAAAACGGTATTTAACAAAAAGTGACTAACACATTTCAAAAAGTTGAAGAAAGTTTGATCATATTATACCATTTCAAAAAGTTTTAGAAAAAGTGACTAACACACTGTCCAAGGCATCATGCAAAGGGTGATGTGAAATAACGTAAAAGGTACCAAAAATTCTTTCACCCAATGTGTGAAAAACATATATAATTAAAATTATGAAAATATATTTCTACAGCATATCATACTTTGGCCAAATGTCATGTCGGAAACTCAAAAAATCATACAATTCCCTTTTTGGTGAGATCAAACGATGGCAGCTACAACTAGAATCTAAACAAGGGGAGGCCCACAAAATAATCCTTGAGAAGACGGTGTGAGCTATCCAAGAACCAGAATGAAGAGAAAAATATAATCGAGTATATGATATAAAGAGTATTAAATTATGTTTTTGGTCATTTCAAATGGCTAATATTTGACCCGTGAAATTTAAAACCTAAGTGATAAATACTTTGAGAAGTTGACAGGCTTGCCCACCTAATCTTTGAGGGCACCTGTATTGAAAATCATTATTATTTTGAATCAGTGATGATGGAGATCATTTTTGGTCCCAATCTTTCATAGAGTATGGATCTTGATATTTTGCGCATACTATCAATTTTTTTTATTTTGTACGACACATCCCAAAAATGTGATCAAACTTGATTTTCAAGTTTGCTGTGTGAAATAAAAAGATAATCATCTAATGGTACACCCATTATCTCAAGATCTGTTGTGTGGAAGATTAGGACTAAAAATAATTTCCATTATTTGATATAAAGCAACCAACAGTTTCGACCATAAGTGCAAATAAAGGTTACCCAAGTAACATGTGAAAATATATTTCCTTTTTAGTAAGGGAGCTAATTACTTTTTAGTAAGGGACCTACAACTGGCACACGAGATCCGTACCATGGCACATTGTCTAAAAACTTGATAGTTGAGATTTGTGCCACGTGGAACACCATCTAAGCCCCTTTGATTTGAATGCCATGATGTAAAAATTTTTTTTGCCAAAGTTTGGCATGAAATGTAAGCTCTCATCTTATTCAATAAAGTCAAAGACTTCCATCCGATTTAATAGTTGACTAATACAAATCAGATAACAACGATCATGTTCCGTGCAAATTTTTGACAGCAAAGATCTTTACATCATGACCTTCAAATTAAAGGGCTTAGATGGTGTTCTATATGACAAAAATCTCTTTCCTTTTTACCAATGAGTTACGGTACAAATCTTTTTTATTTGTTTTTTTTTTAATTATCATTCAACGGTGTAAATCTTGTGTGCAAGTTGTAGCCCCCTTTGATAAATATCTCCCAAAATATGGATACAAGATTAGTTGAAATGTCTGATTCCTTGTTTGTTCTACCTGTAGTGATCCTCATGCTTTGAGTGAAGGTTTCACAAATTTGGAGGGAGAAAGAGGGGGAAATCATTGCTATTATAAACATGCAAATGAGGCCTGAATCGGGTGATTAAGATTAAAGAGGTAGATGGTTCTCCTATATTATACTTATCTATGTGCATTAGGCATGCCCATTTAGTTGTTTGCTGACATATTTATTTTTTTAGGTGTTTCCCTAGTCCCTATAATCAGGGCCGGCCCTGAGATTTCGGGTGCCTATGGCAAAATTCCGAAATGGAGCCTATTATATTTAAATAATTTTTTTTTCTTCAAATTAATAAACCTACAACCATATAATCATCCCCCCCCCCCCTTCACCGTCGGCTACTCCTAGAAAAGGAAAATTCAAGTCCCAAGAGCTGCTAGACTTCAGTGGGGTGTGTCGGATGGAAGGAGGCTGGGTTCTCAGTGAGATGTTGCCCTTCGGTCAGGCTCTGTTTTTTATTTTCTTATGAAGATTCTCTTGGAATGTCAGGGGCATTTGCAATTTGAAGAAAAGATCGGGAGTGAAGTAGGTGATTTCGTCCCTTAACCCAACGATCATCACTCTTCAAGAGACGAAATGGGGTGCTTGCGATAATTTCAAAGTCTCTTTGGTTTTGGGCAGCAATCGATGGGAGTAGATTGGGGTCGATTCCATCGGGGCGTCGGGGGGGGGGGGTGGGGAGGGGGGTCCTTCTAGCTTGGAACTCATCCCTCTTCAAAAAATCTGATGAGGAAATTGGGGGTTTCTCTGCTTCGGTCAAGTTGATAAACAAGGATAATGGTAAGCGTTGGGCTTTGTCTGGCATTTATGGCCCAACTGACGCAAGCGATAAAGATGACTTCTAGTATGAACTGGCTGTGGTGGCTGTTAGGTGGGTTGTCCCATGGAGTGTGGGGGGCGATTTTAATGCCTTGAGCTTCTCCCACGAAATGTCGAGTGGACTTTCGGACCTGCGAGACATGGCCAACCTCAATTCTTTTATCAATGACTGGGCTCCTGTGGACTTACCTCTATTTTGGGGCCCGTTTTATCTGGTCTAATCTTCAACAGGTTGCTTCCTTCAACCGATTAGACCGCTTCCTTGTTTCTACCGATTGGCTGGAGTGCTTTCCTCATGCGGTTCTCATCAAACGATAGAATCGAGAGATTTTTTAGCTATCCCACGAATGGAAATCGATTATCTTAGATCGCCTTAAAGGGCTGGATCTCTTTGAAGAGGAGAGGCTTAACGGACTCCGAAATCACCGAGAGGCTGAATCTCAAGATGAGGTTTAGCGAGAAATGCCTTCAGGAAGAAATGAGCTGAAAACAGAAGTCTAAAGTCCATTGGCTGCGTGTTGGGGATAATATTACTAAATACTTCCATGCGGTAGTGAATGCCAAGTCCAAGAAAAAGATCCTAACCAAGATTGTGGTGAGCGAGGTTGAATACTCGGATTCAAAGCAGATTAAGACTCAGATTGTAGATTTCTATCGTAATCTGTTTCAAGATGAAGGGTGGACCAGACCTTAGCTAGACGGGCTTTCTTTTCCTTCTATCAGCCAAGCTGATCGCGATGTTTTGGAAAGGCCTTTTGCAGAATTTGAACTTTGGGAAGTAATCCTGCGGAGTGGGAAAAATAAATCGCCGGGTCCGGATGGTTTCAACATGAAATTTTTCGGCTACTTCTGGTCGTGCTTAAAATTCGATATCCTCAAATTTTTTAAGGAATTTCATTCTCAAGTTGTGGTTGCAGATCGCTTAATTCGACTTTCATCACATTGATCCCAAAGAAAGAGGGTGCAACTGATATACGCGATTTTCCCCCTATCAGCCTCACCAATTGCCTATACAAAATTCTGGCAAAGGTGCTTGCTAATTGCCTTAAACTGGTTTTAAGCTCTATTGTTTCTGAAATACAGGTGGCTTTCATTAAGGGTCGCCAACTCATCGATATGGCAGTTATTGCTCGTGAGGTGGTCCATTTAGCTACCTCTACGCATGTGCCGAGCTTTGTTTGGAAGGTAGATATGGAGAAGGCCTATGATTGGGTGAACTGGGATTGTCTCGACTATATGCTGAAGCGTTTTAATGATACTTGGAAAAAATGGATGCGAGCTTGTGTTGCATCACCTTGGTTTTCAGTTTTAGTCAATGGGACGCCGACATGATACTTTAAAAGTTCACGAGGTTTGAGACAAGGTGATTCTTTATCTCCTCTCCTTTTCAATCTAGTCGGGGAAGCTTTAGGGGCTATCATCAGGAGGTCCTATGAGCTGAACCGGATCTCGGTATTTCAATGGGTAGCATAGCTGTAACCCACCTCCAATATGCCGACGACATGATTTTGTTTGGCAAAGCTGATTTCGAGGATCTATCAGCCTTGGCCAATATCCTTTGAATTAACAAGTGGTTTTCAGGCAGAGGGTCAATTTGATGAAATTCACTATCTCAGGGATAAATGTGGAGCACAGGGCTTTTGAGAGTCTGGCCAACACGACATTGTGTGTCGCCCCTCCTCTCCTCTCCTCTCCTCATCCCCTATCTGGGCCTTCCTCTAGGGAACGGAAAGTCGAAGGCTAGTGATTGGGAGGTTGTCGTCCAGAGATTCCAAGGGAGGCTGGCTGCTTGGAAGGGAAAATTCCTAAGCATCGGGGGTCGTCTTTTGTGACGACCAGACTTTACCAATCCCTCAGGTATAGGAAAGACCGGTTCGCCAACCTATCGAATAAACGATAAGCCGGACAAACAGGGCACATATCAGAGTAAAGCGCAATAAATATTCATAGCTAAAATAAATGCGAAAGCAATTAAAAGTAAAGAATCACCGATGATGGCCGACCATCATCAAAACATGGCTCATAACATAAATCAACGTCAAGTATAAAACTATGATATCCAACTAAAATGGGCCCACAAATTCAAGTCTAACTCTCACCACAAATAAGAAAATCAGTAAGTTCTATACTGGGAAAAACTCCTCAGGAGGAACCTCAAGCTCTTCCTCAGGCACGTAGTCGATCACCTCACGATACCGAATAGCCACGCCAAGATTCACTCGTGACGTATAGTCGGAGTGAGCTAACCAACAAAGCTCAGTGGAAGAAAGACATCTACGACATTTTACTTTAACTAACATGGTTTCAAAACAAATATCGGAATATAGCTTGTCAAACATATAAGCAAATAATAAACTGAATTTAGGTGCGGAAATCATATGTAAGATTTATTTCTAAATGTGTGAAAACAGTTTCAATAATGATCGATGTTTGATGTCTTAGTTTCTCTAACTTCTATATGTAAAGTTCAGTAATTCATGACTTAATCCTCAACTTAAAATACCTCCCGAGTAAACTATATCTCGAGAGCAGGAATATAGCCGATGGGAACCCCTACCTACCATCGTCGTTCATGAACCCTTTTTCAGGATGCAACAAGCCCCTGCGTAATGAGGAAAACTTGTGCCAGAAAGTTGTTCAGGAATTTTTGAGGGGTCGTTCAGGTCAATCATAAAACAAATGCAGATACTAATATAAATCAGATGCAAGTCTCTTATACATAGTTCAGGTTCTTGATTTCAGATTTTCAGAGCTTAAGCAGATTCAGGTTTCAGGATTCAGGTAGATTTAGATTTTCAGTCATTCATATCAATTTCAGTTTACAGATGTGATTTCAATGACATATGCAAGTTCAAGGATTTTAATTCAAAATATTCATGCGAATTAAAATAAAATACTATAAAGATGAGATTCTCCTACCAAAAACTCGAAGTTATGCGAAGTCAAGCAAGGTCCTATTGATGGCCTCTCGCCCTCAATCTACATCACAATATACGTTCATGTATTAAGATTAACTCTAATTACTAATAATATAGACCTATTTAAGTGTTTTCTCAAAAACAAGTCAAAACAGGCAAGTTGCGCCAATCCTAGAATTTGACGTAACATTCTCATATATTTTTGACCATCAAGACGATTGATTCACGAGTTGGTCAAAACATCAAAGTTGTAGATTCTTCCATTAGCTTTCCAACGCAAAATGAATCGTCTCAATTGGAGTTCGGAATAAAAAGTTATGACTAAAATACTAAGGCAATATCGGAGTTCGACAATACCTCGCTCGAGCGATGATAATAGCTCGCTCGAGCGAGATCCTTCAGAACTTTCTCGCTCGAGCGATGCAAAAGCTCGCTCGCGCGAGGGCAGGGAACGCCTTTTGAGTATTTTAATGTATCCTCGCTCGAGCGATGATAATAGCTTCGCCGAAGCCTACGACGCTGATTTCATTGCGATTTACCCATCCCAAAGCAAAACCCATGGCTAATCTAATGATTTTAATCAAAAAGTTTAATTAAAACATACCTTTAATCTAAGGATTCCTAGATTAGAAATGGGTCACGCGAATGGAGCTTCAGAACGAAACCGACGGTTTCCTCGATGATTCGCGCCGCGATCGATCCCACGAGTTCACAGAGACAACTCCAACACGTCCCCAATGATCTCAACCTCTCCCAATAGCCAACTACGAATCCAAGGTTGATTCAATTTCTTTGTAAGGTTCAAGGGTTTTCAACAAAGAGGGTTCTAGAGAAGGAGATTTTCTAAACCGATCTCCTACGATGATTGAAGAAGAGAGAAGACGGAGTTTCACACGGTTGGATAACTATCAAACGACTACGGTTCTTCACGGCACTCACGTCTCTTCCTCTCTTAACAAAACCTAGTATAATACGGGAATGCAATTCCTTCTTATAATAGGATTGCTCACAAAGTTAAGCACACACACACACCTCTTATGTATTATGGACTTCTAATTTTAAAACTCAAGCCCGGTGTTGAGCGGCCACACCGAGGTCGGTGCACAACTTTCGCACGAGGGTCCAAATGAGCTCTAAATTAAAATCTGTCCGCACAATCACATCTAGATAAAAATTCAAAACAAATGGTGGCGTCGGTTGCCGAGCCGAATACACACACAGGGTCAGTCTAACTCGGGTTCAAAATACGGGTCTTTACATCTTTAGTTGCTGAACTCGGTTCTCTCTAGCCTGCCCATCTTCTTCATGTCTACTTACAAATGCCCAATGTCGATCATTCATGCCATTGAAAAGATTGAGAGGGACTTTCTGTGGGAATGCGCAGATTCAGATAAAAAATATCATCTCGTGGCTTGGGAGATTAGCCAACTACCTAAATGCTTTGGAGGTCTTGGCATTAGAAACCTCCATTGAACTAATTTAGCTCTCCTCGGCAAATGGTTGTGGTGGTCGGAAACTTATCGAACCAAAATAGATTATGGCGGTCAATTCTCATTGAGAAGTATGGAAGCCAGCTGAGAGCTTAGGGGATTAACATCAACCAAACCAAGAACGTTTCTGCCTGGTGGAAAGATGTCAGCTCAATTTGGAAGGATTTTTCTAGATGGGTCCGATATAGTTGGGGTGAAAGATCTCGAATATCCTTTTGGGAAGATCCTTGGTTATTCTTATACCTGATTAGATCGATGTTCCCTTCGATGTTTAATGTCACGACTGATCCTCATGGCTGCATTGCGGAATTCTTGGTCAATAATAGTGCTTCTCTGCTTTGGGAAGTTAATACTAGAAGGGCTTTGAGGGAAGATGAGATGGATATGTATATGAGTGTGTTGCATAGCTCTTCCCTGAACCGCCATCACACTGACTTGAGAGTTTGGTTGGCCAACAAAAACGGAAATTTCTCGATCAAGTCTTTCTACCATGGGCTCACTTCTAGGCAGCTGGTGAGGGGGGAATGGTTCTTCATCTGGAAGGCTCCAATCCCTCCCAAAGTTCGAGTTTTCCTTTGGGTGGCAGTGAGGGGGCGTATCTTGACGAGGGACCAGCTGATCACTCGGAGCAAATCTCTTCAGAATAGATGCCCAATGTGCCTTCTTATGGAAGAGTCTATCTCTCACCTGTTCATCCACTGCCAGATTGCTTCTAAGATATGAGGTATTATTTTGAAGTCTTTTGATCTCAACTTGGTTGTTCCAGACAATCTGCTGGCTTTTCTCATCTCTTAGAATGGAGTTAGATGGAACGGTCCGCAAGGAGCCTTTTGGAGGGTGGGTGTCTCTGCGGTTATATGGTCTATTTGGTTTGAACGAAATATCAGAGTTTTCATCCGCAAACGTCGCCCCATTGGCACCATCCTCTGTCTTATTAAAGGCCTGATGTGCCATTGGAATTTATTGGATAAATATGGTGGGCAGGGTATCGAGGATCTGCGTTGGTGACCCTCCACTTTGTCAGCCCGATTTTGGGGAATCGAGGCTGATCTTTGCTAGGTTTGACTGACTTGCCTGGTTGTCTGGAGGGTTGCTTGTGTGGCTTGGTTTTTTCTTTTTCCTTTTTTGTTGCTTTCATTTTTTGTTGCTTTTTTGGAGGTTTTTGGCCTTCTCTGTAATTCTCCAGCTCCTCGTTGGTTTCTCTTTTATGGGATGGTTCTATTTTACTAATCAATATATATATATATATATATATATATATATATATATATATATATATATATATATATATATATATATATATAACAATCAAATGCACGATCACAAAAAATATTAACGACAAATTTTATATTTTCATAAGGAATTACCAACAAAACCTATTATCATTAAAAATATATATATATAAATAAAAACAGTCTCAACGGTTTAAACCAAGTTCACCCTATTGCTTTGGCACCCTACTGAATTACAAAAAGGTTGGCAATTCGATTTGTTTTTGTTCAAACCAACAAGTTAGCAACTACTTATTTGCTTAAATTTTCGCATCTTAGCTTAAATCACCATTGGGAGTTCTCAATTCTCAAATTAAAAGTGATATTTGCCTTCACCAATTAAAAATCAATGTACATGCAAAATTTCTAACTACTTAATTAATGGCCCTCAACTAATAACTAAAAGAGGAGTGGGCTAAAGTATGAACTATGCCACATCACCAACTAAAACGAAACCCCAATAGCTAATAAAATAATTTAAGTATTTTCTACTTTTGATGTTATTTTTCACACAACATTATAAGATTTTTATAACTTTTCCATTATATTAAGTATATTACAACTATTAATTTAATTTTAAAAAATTATATATATCTATATATTACTGTGTTAACGTATCTAATATTTTTTATATTCAATTAATTGAAAAAATGATCTATATATTTTAAAAGAAAAGTTAAATCAATTAAGAGTTGGTCCTTAGTGTAGTCCACTCGTTACTCTCAAGTTTGAACGGGTCAATCTCCTCTTATAAAAATGATCAAAATTTGTAATAGTTCAACTATTAATAAGCAAGCAAATAAGTGAAATTACAAGTTTGACCATTTTTTAACATGATGAGATTGAGCCCTTCACACTTAGTGGATGGGCGTTTAGGGGACTTTAGATTTAGGGTTTTTTACTATAATCATACAACACATATAAATTAACTTAGTTTAATTAACCTTCAATTTAGGTTGATTGTTGATTAGATGAAATCATTGCTTGCGTCGCATCTCACGTGCACCAACAAAATCGCCTCGCATGACGCGACAATGGGAAGAGAAGCTTGGGTAAATATGAAGAAAAAAATTAAAAAATTAGGACTAGAGATTGCAAAAATAGCAAAAAAAATGAAACAAAAAAATAAAATTAAAGATTTAGATAATAGATAATTACATTTGAAAATAGAAAGAGTTAGAGAGAGAGAAAGAGAGAGAGATAAGGAGGCTACTGGTTGTATACTTGCATTAACTGATTAACAACAGACTTTAGAGAGAGAGAGAGAGAAGGAGGCTACTGGTTGTATACTTGCATTAACTAATTAACAATAGACTTTAGAGAGAGAGAGAGAGAGAGAGAAAGAGAGAGAATCAGAAACCCTACCTCCGCTCGACGATTGGGCTTCGGGAGGAAGCGGGCGGTGGCAATTGGGGGGGAGAGAGAGAGAGAGACTTGCATCCTGTGACTGTGAGAGAGATGAGAAAGAGATGGCATATGGGAGAGAGAGAGAGATGGGTTGTCAATGGGTTAGATTTGTATTTAGTTTTAAAAGAATAGAAAAAAAAAGAAAGTTTATTTGCAACTTACCTTAGACTAAGAAAATGAATGTTGCATAATATATATATTTTTTAACAACCAAATTTATTTATTAAATAAATAAATAATAATTTGGAGATCTTTTAAGCGAAATGGGGTCTTATACAATTTTTTTTGGGCCTTATAATATTTTTTTTGAGGCCTAAATTTAAATTTAAAAAAAAAGAAGGCTTTGGGCCTAATTTTTCAGTCAGCCTATGGTGGCAGCCACGGTCGCCATAGGTTAGGGCCGGCCCTCCCTATAATATAAGCGACATTAACCCCAATTGCCAACTGAAAAAGATGTAGTACATAAACACTTTTTCTTAACATCAATTCCTAAGTACAAATGTCAGTACTTTGTCTAAGCGCATTAACTGATATTAACTTGACTGATGTCCAATGTATCAACCTTGGTATCGGTATAAGGTATCAATTCATCTTGGACCGATACGGTATCATCGATATTGTATTGCTAGTTTTTTTTTTTTAATTAAAAAAAAAGGAAAATAAAATTGTATCAGTCAATATCGGCTGATATTGAGACGGTGTCGGCCGATATTGACCCATATCGTTCTAATACCGGTACCACCCACTACCTGTATAGGGTTGGTATCGGTATCAATTCTTGACAAAATCGATACATATTTGCTGATACGTAACGGTATCGGCTTAGCTGTACTAAAATTTTACGTTGATATTGTGATTTAGAAACTAGGAAGTAGGAACTATCTTGAATAGCAAATACAAGTGGGACATGTGACAGTTGGAAACCTACCAATACCAGCACTTAATAGCAATAATAATTAGCAATTACAGTTTCAAGCAATGCTTGATTTGTTCTCCATTAATTCAGATTCTCTATAATTTTTGGCAGTTCTATTGATACATAAGACTCTGGGACATGTCATATGAATAAATTCTATTATAGTCGCACCCGATTGTACAACCATTGATGGTTACTAGTTGGCAATGCAAGTGAGTCGGAAGCTATGACCCAATAGGTGAATACAACTTTTTTTTTTTTTTTGTCTAACACAATGTCAGTAGTAGAGGCCACGGTTGAAAATTGATGGACCTTCATCCAACCATAGGTAAAACAGGGCTATCACTGCAAGATTGTGAGCCACACTATCATTCTTCAGTTACCACTTTTATTACTAATAATTTTACCATTATCCCATCAAGAGAGAACCCCCTTTTGTCCCATGGTTTGCTTTTTTTTGGTGTGGAAGAAGGACCAACAACCAGGAATTAAACCATCCACATTCCTGCAACAACAGAGTAAACTTGTTCATGAAGCACATTTCAATGATCCCCTTGATTATATGTTTCAGGGTATAGTAGTCCTGGTAGTGGTACCCGTTTTCAAATTGTTGGATTAAGGTGCAACAGTGGTTCAACCCATTGTTGCATCTTGTTCTAAGAGTGATACAATTTGGGTCCCACTGCATTATGATTTTCTCAATCACCATATTTATTTAGTCCTCAAATAAAATATTGTAAAAAGGAAATTTCAAACTGGTTTAGTTATAATTTTCAATTTATTAACAACTTTGAGGCCAATATAATGTATATATATATATATATATATATAAAGTTGAACATAGTTTTATAGTTTAATTTATGTTGAGAATGAGGTGGTCAATGGTTAGATTGCTACAAGAAGAGTCCCTGGCGATGGCGAAAGAGTCTCTAGCAATTGCTGAGTAATGTGGACAAACATGTTGAATAAGGTTTATTCCCCAACAATTATAGTTTGACTCTAACTTGGAGAGTTTAAATAGTAGTTGGACTCTAACTTGGAGGTTGACTCTAACTGTTAAATAAGGTTTAATTCCAATCATAGGTGTCAATCGATTGAGTATGGAGAAATCAATTGATTGAGTTTGAGAAATCAATCGATTGATTCTGGGCGGATCCAAATCCGTAGGTTTGAATTTTAGCTATTTTTTGGAAGAGTTTTGAATACTTGCAAAGTTTAGAAGATTTGTGATTTATGTTTCCAAAGGAGTCTTGAGTCTATTTGCAGAAAGTTTCTCTAAGGGTTTCAGGAATGGTTTGAGAAAGTTTTCTAGAGAGAAAACTTGAGAAAACTTGGTGAGGAAAAGTATTGAAGAATTGCATGGGGATTGAAGATCCGATTGAAGCCGTTTTTGTGTCGAAATCGTTATTACATTCCGGTAGATATCTTTTTTGTTATTTGAAAGACTACGCCCTTGTTTTTACAACGTGTTGGCTGTGTAAGATCATATTTGATCTTGATTGAGAGTGGATTAGAGAGAAGAGTGTGTTTGCATTGTAAACGTTCAAAATAGTTCATATACTCCCGTGGACGTAGCCCTCAATTGGGTGAATCACGTAAATATTTGTGTTGTGCATAATTATTTTTTACCTGTATCTTCTTAATTTTTTTGCATTCATTGCTATAAGGAGTTCAATAGAATGAGTAGAATTCCTAACAAGTGGTATCAGAGAGAGGTTTATATTACAATGGCGATGAAGGTCTCGAATGCACGATTCGAGGTGGAGAAGTTTTTTAGGAAGAATAACTTTGCTTTGTGACAAGTCAAGGTCACAGATCTCCTTGTCCAATAAGACATTGATGATGCTTTTCTTGGAAAGGAGATAGGGAAGAAGGTAAAGATGTCCGATGAAGAGTGAAACTTTATTGATAAGAGAGCCGTAAATACTATTCAATTGTGCTTGTCCGATAAACTTCTATACAACGTTTTTCACGAGAAGACGATTATGGATCTGTGGAAGAAGATGAAATCTCTCTATATGACAAAGTCGTTATCTAACAGTCTCTTCATGAAGAAGCAACTCTACACCCTTCGTATAAAGGCTAGTACGTGTATTCATGACCATTTGAATTCGTTTAATAAAATAGTTAGTGAACTATTAAGCATTGAGGTTTGAAGAAGATCTCGCACTTCTCTTACTCATCTCATTGCCATCATCTTATGAGCACATTGTTACTATATTAATTTATGGTAAAGGTACTATTATCGTCGAAGAAATGACTGCTACACTTCTTTTTGACGAATTGAGAAAATAATCTGAATCTAACTCCGAAGGGATTGGTCTCTTGAGCGAAAGGGGTCGAAACCATGATTGCAAAAGAGACAAGTCCAGAAGAGAGAATACATCAGTGAGAGAATACATCAGTCAGGTTCAAATCTAGAGGTGATAGAAAGGATGTTATCTGTTACTTCTGTAAGTAATCTAGACATATTCGCAAATATTGCAAGCAAAGATTGAATAATAATAAGGGTGATGAAGGGACTTCGCAACATGCTAGTGTTGTTAAGTCAGATTTCGGTGAAGACCTATTGTATGTATTGTTAAGCTTCAGTCAGTTTGATGGTAGATGGATCCTAGATTCAAGGGCATCGTATCACATGTGTCCGTATAGGGATTGGTTTAACCAGTATAAGGTAGCCAATGATGGGACGATTTTGATGGAGAATGACAGTGTATGTGAAGCAGTGAGTATCGATTGGATCAGAATAAAGATATTTAATGACTGTATTCGTACTCTTACTGAGGTTAGGTATGTGCCTGATCTGAAGAAAAATCAGATCTCGTTGGAGGCATTGGATGAGATAGGATGTCGAGTTATCCTAGAATCTAGAAAACTAAAGGTTGTATGTAGTGCTATGACCTTGATGAAAAGTGAAAAAATAAGAAATCTGTATATTTTAGTAGGCAACACAATCAACAACAACGGTGTTACAGCTACAAAAGATTCAAAGGATCTTTCATATTTGTGGCACAAGAGTGAAAGTGGGCTGACAGAGCTTATAAAGAATAAGGCGATTTTTGAAATTCAAACTTGTAAACTAATTTTTTTATAAAAATTGTATCTTTGGGAAGCAAAAGAAAGTCAGTTTCTCCATAGAAAAACATACTTCGAAGGAGCTGATTGATTATATACATTCAGATGTATGAGAACCAACTAAAGTCACTTCAGTAGGTTGAGTTAACTACTTTGTGTTATTCATAGATGACTACTCCAGAAAAGTTTGGGTGTATCCAATTAAAAATAAATCGGATGTGTTTCAGAAATTTAGGCAGTGGCAGAGTATGATTAAAAAGCAGACAGGCGGAAAGGTGAAAATTCTCAGATAAGATAATTATGGGAAATACTTGTCATCAGAGTTTAAAGCTTATTATGAAAATTAAGGGATTGTTAGGCACTTAACAGTTCCTGAAAATCCTCAGCAAAATAGTGTAGCAGAGAGGATGAATAAAGCACTATTAGAAAAAGCGTGGTATATGTTGAACCATTCCGACTTGAGTTATGAGTTCTGGGCAGAGGCAGTGAACACGACATGCTACTTGATCAGCCGGTCACCTTCGACGACATTGAACTCGAAAACTGCAGATGAGGTTTAGTATGAAAGACAAGGGAGTTATTCTCACTTGAGGGTGTTTGGATGTGCGGCTTATGCATTACTTGAGGGAAGTAAATGATCCAAGTTGGATCCAAAATCTAAAAAGTGTGTCTTGATTGGATATGGTGAAAGAGTTAAGGGTTATCGTTTGTGGGATACACAATCTCACAAAGTGATGGTTGAAAGAGATGTTACTTTCAATGAAAATGAGTTTCTGATGAAAAAGGCGAAAGACAAACCTCAGTCATTTGGTAAACCTCAGGTACAAGTTGATGTTGAGAGGCAAAAGCAAGATGAGAAAGATAATGAAGACTCTGAGATAAAATATGATGGTACAATTTCTCAAGATTTGCAGTCCTAGGTACCGGTTCAGACTACCTTAAGAAGGTTAGTTAGGACGAAGAAACATCCTGAAAAGTTTAGAGACATGGTTTCGTTAACACTTGCACATATCAAAGAGAATGCAGTGAACATGTTGATTAACTTGATTACATAGAAGAAGTTTGGGCATTGTCTAAACTTGATTAACATTTGTCAAAAGTGTTGATGCTCGTTAGGGCGGTGACGTGGTTGAGGATTAAACCTTGGTGGATATTATTGAATAAGGTTTAATTCCAATCACAAGTGTCAATCGATTGAGTATGGGAAATCAATCAATTGAGTTTGAGAAATCAATCGATTGATTCTGTGCGGATCTAGATTCGCAAGTTTGAATTTTGGCTCTTTTTTGGAAGTGTTTTGAATACTTGCAAAGTTTAGAAGATTTGTGAGTTATGTTTTCAAAAGAGTTTGAAACTTATTTGCAGAAAGTTTCTCTAGGGGTTCTAGGAATGGTTTGAGAAAGTTTTCTAGAGAGAAAACTTGTGAGAATACTTGGTGAGGAAAAGTATTGAAGAATTGCTTGGGGATTGAAGATCTCATTGAAGCCATTCTTGTGTCGGAATCGTTATTACATTCCGACAGATTTCTTCTCTGTTATTTGAAGGACTACATCCTTGTTTTTACAACGTGTTAGCTGTATAAGATCATGTTTGACCTTAATTGAGAGTGCATTAGAGAGAAGAGAGTGTGTGCATTATAAACGTTTAACATAGTGCATATACTATCGTGAACGTAGCTCTCGATTGGGTGAACTACATAAATCTTTGTCTTGTGCGTACGATTTTTTTTTGCATCTTAATTTTTTTTCACATTCATCGCGATAAGGAGTTCGATAGAGTGGGTAGAATTCCTAACACTAACTACATGGTGAAGCTTAGAGCTAGGTGTTGAATTGTAGTTTGACTCTAACTGGCGATGGCCCGATTACGTTTTAACTCTATATAAGGTTATATTAGAAGTAAGATTTGTGACTTCTATATAAAGGGCCTTTGAGAGAGAGTTTAGGAGAGAGCTTAGAGGGCCTTTGAGAGAGAGTTTTCAAGAGAGAAAACTGTGGTGAATACTTTGAGAGGCAAGGTATTGAAGAATTGCTTGGGATTGAAGATCTAATTGAAACCGTTTTTGCGCCGGAATCATTATTATATTCCGACAGATATCTTCTTTGTTCCTTGAAGGACAATGTCCTTGGTTTAACAACGAATTAGTTGTTGAAGATCGTGATTGATCTTATTTGAGAGTGCACTAGAGAGAAGAGAGTGTGCGCGTTGTAAACGTTCATAAATAGTACATATGCTCCCGTGAACGTAGCCCTCGATTCGGTGAACCACGTAAATATTTTGTATTGTGTGTGATTATTCTTTGCGCCTTCTTATCTTTCCGCATTTATCGCGATCGAGAGTTCGATAGAGTGGGTAGAATTCCTAATAAAGCATGTACTCAGAAAGGATATTAGGAAGCCAGAAAAACTTGGGGATTTTCTCGATTAAATCTTTCTATGCTGTGCTGTCTGAGAATGGGTCTCAAGACCATCACCGGTCGTGAAGGAAGTTATGGAAAGGAGAATCTCTATTAGGATTAAGTCCTTCTCTTGGACTGTTGCCAGGAGAAGAATTCCAATTGCCTATCAGCTTATCCACCGGGCAGTTCCAATCAGAAACAGGTGTCCCCTTTGCCGCAGACATTGTGAGAACATTGATCACCTCCTGATGCATTGATTTTTCTCGGCCAAGGTTTGGCCGGCTATCCTGAGATCCTGGGTCTTTCCAGCTAGTTGTGAGCTGCACTTTGACTAGTGGGAGAATGTGCGCTTGGCTGGCCTCAAGGGTAAAGTGTGGAGAGTCGTCATTTTTGAGGTCATCTAGACCATATGGTTGGAAAGAAACAATAGGGCTTTCTGTAGAGTTGTCAGTCCTCTTGATTTGGACACCAAATTGGCCAGGGAATTCACCTTCAGTTGGATTAGTCTGGGTTCCCGAAGGAGGAGGGCCAGGGATTCACACCACTGGAGGGGTGAGAGTGTTTAGGGTCTTTGTTTCATGTAATTTCTTAGTTTCAAGCTTGTGGCTTCGAGGCCTCCCTGGCCTTTGAGGTTGGTTGCTCGCTTCTGCTCTTACTATTAATTAAGGAATTGTCTAACCCTTTTTAAACTCTTAAAACTTACTTTGGAATACCTTAGTTTCTTAATTTCTAATGGAAAGAAGCCTAGAGGAAAACCATGGGAATTTATTAATATTAACAAAAAAATAAAAAATAAAAAGGTTGTAAGAGTAATCTCCAAAAGAGCAAAGAGACAAATTTTATTGTAGTGTGAAGAAAAACCTATAAATTATATTTTTGAAGTCCTTAAGTAATGGAAAGATTCGCATGGTTTTGTATGGAAATATTACAGATTTATTTATTTATTTTTTAATTAAGAAATTGATATGAGGAAGAGATGCATACAAGTTGTACCCAAAATGAATTGAAAAGTTCAGTCCTCAGTAGGTTTTATTTTAACTTTCTTTTAGAGAATAGAAAAAAAAGAAAAATACCTGCTTCCATTGCCTCTTTGATTGCTACTGTTACTGTTGCTGCTGCTCCTACTTGTTTCTCTTTGTTCATTTCTCTTCCACCACTCTTCATCTACACCCTCTGGTGATAAAGGCCTCGGCGAAACCCTGGAACCAGTTTCACTTCCCTTAGAGCTCCTCTTCTTTGAACCCACGAAAGAAGGGAAGAACATCTTAAGAAGAAAACCTCCATTCTCTAAGCTCCCTCTTTTCCTCTCTTTCTTGATTTTACTTTCACTCTCTTCTTGCAGAGTCCTCTTCTCCCTTTGTAATCCTGCCATCGGCATCTCGACGATATCTTTCAAAGATAGCTCATAGGCTGACTCAGGCACGTTTCCCATCATCTCTATTAGCTCTTGCCGCCCCCTCTCAATTTCAGCAGATCTCAAGGTGGAAGTACTATGACGGCGATGGTAATAGTGGAGAAAGGGAAAAGAATCTCTAGTCGGGCTTGTTTTCCACAAGGGCGGCGAAGAAATGCCAGAGTCATCTTCCATATGGGCATTTGATTTGAATTCAATGGCACACGGATCGCTGGAATTATAGTAGTTTCTGGGTTTTGTTTGATTTTGCGAGCCGAATTCACTTCTTGGGAGTGAATTGCTAGAATAACCCTTTGGATCACTGGAATTGACATCGTTTCCGGTGATCATTCCTGGTTGGAGATCTATCAGTATGAGAGAAGTGAGAGAAAAGGAAGAGGAGGTTCTGTATTAATTAATTATGATCACCGACAAAAAACCTCTCTATCAGTTTCTGTTAAGAAAATTTAATGGGCGTGGGTGTAGGAAGTCAAGGATTTCTAGATGGGGATTATTACTTAAATAAAACAGATCCAACTTCTCTCTTGCAACCTTTCCTGCCATGCGCAGAGTACAATGCCTTTGTTTTCTTATTCATTTAAAAAAAAAAACCCAATGCCTTCGTTTTCTTTGTTGAAAACTGCTGCTTATTATTTCTCAGCATTGATAGATAAGGGGCCACCAAAGCACCCCTCATCTTTTGAGAACTACATATATCAATGGGAAATTTATGCAGATCATTTTCATCACAATCTTTCATATCTTGAGATCTTGCTCTTACCATCTACCGTTAGTGTTTGATTGGTATCTATTCTACAAAAGTGATCTTAACAGCGTGTGGAACTCATCAAATTGAAATAAGGTCATTTTTTGGGATGATCTAAATCAAAACTTATCACATATGATCTCAAGATCCATTATGAAAGATTGTAATGAAAATGATCGGGACCATCGGATACAAATTAGTCAATGGGTGTCAAACAAGTAATTATCACAATGGAAAGATCAATACCGCTTTCTTTCAAACACCATCTATGCCGTCTGATTTGAAGGCTACAATGTAAAGATCAAATATGCCAAAGATTGGCACAAAACATGTTCTCTAACATCTGTTTTTTTACAGTTGACTATCAAATTTATTCATTGGCGCAACTAACGAATCATCACCGATCAAATAATCAATCGTCACCGATCAAATAAACAATCGCCATCGCTCTTATGTGCAATCGCCATCGATTAGATACGAAATCGTCATCGATTGGATAAGCAATCGCCATTGATCTGAGCCAATGATCTGATAAGCAATCGACATTTATTAAACACTATATAGAAAATGACTAATTACAAAAACACAAGCATAGTGTGTAGAACAATGGTAAAGTGCATCTTTTTTAAACAAGTGGTTTTGAGTTCGAATCAATGTGAAATAAGTCTATAATTTTATATTAAAATATTTTTCATCTATTTGAGCGAAAACGATTCTTTATCAGATTGATGGCGATTGTTTATCTAATCGATGACGATTGCTTATTCAATCGATGACGATTTCTTATCCGATCGATGGCGATTGTTTAGTCGAGCGATAACGATTGATTATTTGATCGGTGATGATTCGTTAGTTGAGCCAATGATTAAATATGATAGTCAACTGTGAAAAAACATATGTTAGAGAGCATGTTTTGTGCCAATCTTTGGCACATTTGATCTTTACATTGTTTAATCAAATCGATAGATGTCTTGAAAGAAACCAATATTGATCTTTACATTGTGATCGAGCTATGTTATATTATTTGAATGAAAGAAAACATTGAATCATAGAATCATGTTTTTGCATTTAAAATATTTAGATCATAGCCTTTGAATCAAATGGCCTAGATCAAAGGCTATGATATGGTCCCCAAATACCATATCTAGGCCATTTGATTCAAAGGCTATGATCTAAATATTTTAAAGGCAAAAAACTTGCATGACACATGATCTCTCTCTGGTGATTCAATGCAGTCACGGCTTTCATTCAAATTGTGTAGGATCAATCTATGTAAAGATCAATATTGCTTTTCAAACACCATCTATGCGATTTAACAATGTTTGTGCCAAAGATTGGCATAAAACATGCTCTAACATATTTTTCACAATTATCATCAATCATTGGCTCAACTAACGAATCGTCACCGATCAAATAATCAATTGTTATCGCCCAACTAAACAATAGCCATCGATCGGATAAGAAATCGTCATCGATTGGATGAACAATCGCCATCGATTGAATAAAGAATCGCCATCGATCTGATAAAGAATCATTTTCGCTCAAATAGCTGAAAAATATTTTAATATAAAATTATTGACTTACTGGAGTATTTGTTTTGGATGGGAAAGACCTGGGTTTGATTCTTATTAGCACTTTTTTTGGATGCGGAACCAAAATTTCATGCTATTATCAAGATTCGAACTCAAAACCACTTGTTTGCTTATGTTCTTTTAATAAGTCGTTTTCTATATAGTGTTTAATAAATGTCGATTGCTTATCAAATCATTGGCTCAGATCAATGGCGATTGCTTATTCTAATCGATGGCAATTGCATATAAGAGCGATGACGATTGTTTATTTGATCGGTGACGATTCATTAGTCGAGTGATAACGATTGATTATTTGATCGGTGATGATTCGTTAGTTGCGCCAATGAATAAATTTGATAGTCAATTGTAAAAAAACAGATGTTAGAGAACATGTTTTATGCCAATCTTTGGCACATTTGATCTTTACATTGTAGCCTTCAAATTAGACGACATAGATGGTGTTTCAAAGAAAGCGGTATTGATCTTTCCATTGTGATACCGTGGGAGCCATTATTTGCTACACAGTTTGACACCCATTGATTGATTTGTATCCGATGGTCCTGATCATTTTTCATTCCAATCTTTCACATAATGGATCTTGAGATCATAGGTATGCCATTCAGTGATAAGTTTTTAATTTCGTGTGGTAAACATCTGAAAAAGTGACCTTATTTCAATTTGATGAGTTCCACACGATGTTAAGATCACTTTTTTTTTTTATGTAATCGATGACGACTCAGTACAGAATCATCATCGACTCGGTACAGAGTCGTCATCGATTACATAAAAAATAATAAAAAAAAAATTTTTTTTTTACGACTCTGTACTGAGTCGTCATCGATTACATAAATTTATTATTATTATTTTATATATATATAATGGATGGCGACTCTGTACAGAGTCGATGACGACTTTGTATAGAGTCGATGATGACTCTTAAAATGATCGGTATCGACTATGTACAGAGTTAATATCGACTGTGTACAGAGTCAATATCGCCTTTTTCTTATATCTATCTTTGGAACTATCGATTTTATATTGTAGCCTTCAAATCAGACGACATAGATCTCATTTCACATCGCGTAAATATAGAAAAATGTAAATATTTAAAATTTTAAATTATATAGGTGTATCCTCTTCTTCCTCATTCTAATCTGCTACAGTCTCTGACGAAAAAGGTGTATTTGGGTCGATCCAAATAGCAGCTCGGAATAGTTTGGATCGGAATAGATCTCGTTTCACATCGCGTAAACATAGAAAAATGCAAATATTTAAAATTTTAAATTATATAGGTGTATCCTCTTCTTCCTCATTCTAATCTGCTACAGTCTCTGACGAAAAAGGTGTATCTGGGTCGATCCAAATAGCAGATCGGAATAGTTTGGATTGAGGAGAAGACGCCGTCACCTTCGCCACCTCTGACCTTTAAAAACTGTACCAGATTAAAATGAGGAAGAAGATGATGTTTTTGTGCGTTAAAGAAAGGGGATAATTTGGGCATTTTGCTAACCTAAGGGTCGGCTAGGCTTGGAGCTGGTCGGTTTGGATAAAGGTAAAATTACAGGGCTTCTGACGTAAAAGGCGTATTTGACACGGCCGATCAGGTAAATTTCCCTATATCAATTGGGAGCTTGTGTGGGCCCAAAAGTTATGGTCGTTGTGAGATTTGAAAGTAAATTATCAAGTTTGCTGGCTTGATCAGTTCGAATACAATTAGCAATGCGCAGTTCAATTATATCAAGCAAATCTGATTCTCTATGGGGGAGGACGCGCTTTAAAAGAATTTATTAATTATATCACATAAATTTGCATTCTTTAATAAAAGAAATGCAAATGATCCTTTAGTTATCTATAAAACTTAAAAAATCTCATGTTTATGTTTTTAAAATTTTATTTTGAGATAAAATAGTTTGAATTAACCATCAATTCACTTGCTGTATTGAATTGCGATCTAATTCGTTTTATCCAATTCACAATTCGTAGGGTGAATGAGTGAATTAAGTAATATAAGTATGATCTATGCACTATAATACATACATGTTTTTGTGAGTTGATATTAAAGCGCTCTCATTGGATGGCTCCAATGCTATCATATATGTTATTCTTGGCCTAGTGGGGTGCAAGCAATGCACATACACATGATATCAAAGATGAATGTCATGAGCGCCTTCTATGTCAACATATGTGGAAAGAGGTTATAGGCCGCCGGTATATTTATATTTTGCGTGAGGGTATACTAAGGTAGACTTACCTTAATCATCACCGTCACCATCACCATCACCATCTTAACCCACGACCTGCTTTGCAAGGTTAATTAAATATGTTGTTAAGATGGTGAGAAGAGTGAATCTACCCTCCTCGGCAGTGTATTGTGATTTTTGAAGACCATTGCCTTCATAGTTTATGATGTGCTGGGTTCATCTAGTAGTGTCCTGTAGATGGGCTTCCTTCTTCAGCCCAGAAAGTACCATCCTAAGAGGATTCCCACATTCAAGAACATACTTCTGCTGTACTAAATATGGAATATTACTGACTAGTCTATTCTTGGCCTGGATTCTGGCATTTGGGCTGTAACAGTCAGGTCGACCTGATACCCGATCTGCTCGACGCAATTTTTTAATTGGGTTGGGCACATAAACTTGAGCAGTCAGGCATGAAGCATCCGGGTCTGGTTGACCCAATATTTTATATGAAAAAAATAAAGGGATGGGCTTTTTAGGAATTGCGGATGGCTTTTTTGGAGATTTTGAGCTAGGTCAGGGCAGTTCGGGCCAGGCATGAAGCATCTGACCGGGTTGGTCGGGCATGACCCGGTCAGTCGGGCATGAAGCATCCTACCTGGACGGATTAACCTCATATTTTAGGTATACAATAAGAAGGGATTGAGGTTTTAGGTGATTTTGAACCATGACAGATCAGTTTTTCAGGTTAGGTTGGGTTTATATTCTTAATTCATCCAGTCAGGTCAGGGTGATATATTTGGTTGGGCCGGGCATATACCCTTTGACCCGTCGGGCAGCCAAACTTTTGGCTTGACCTGATCCGTTGTGAGACTTGCATACTTTGGTCCCGTAACTGGAGAAATTGAATTCAACAACCCCTGTGCCATGTCTAAATCAGTTAAAAATATTGTGGGCTTACCATTTGGAATTGGAGATCGATTACTTGTATTTTCCTCTATGCATTCACTATTTTTTTCCACAAATAAAATTTAAACGCGAGTGGTATTAGAAATTCGTTTTGACAGCTCAAGATACACACGACATGTGACTGGCATGGTTCAACTTAGGCTGCGTTTGGCATAGCTCTTTGTCCGCTCCTTGTCGGAACCAGATATACTTGTTCTAACAGGCCTCCCTTCTCCTTGTTAACTCTCTGCGAAGCAGAGTTAACCTGCTCTAGCAGCTACCTCCTTGCTCTCTGCTAACTCCATTTCATAACAAATAAAATCTGCATTGACAAGGAGTGAGCAAAGAGCAGGGAAAAACTGTTGGAGCAAGTAATTACTTAGTGACGACATCATTTATCTAATCCCAATATATCCATATTTTGTGTTTCAATCGAACATAAGAGTGAACCTAATAAAAAATAATATAGAAATATAAGAGTGTGAACATGTCACTTATTAATAAATAAATTCACAACATATGGGATGAAAGAAAAGGAGCTTTCAGTACGTAAAAAATGAGCCGCAATGTTGGACAATCACAAGGAAAAATTATAAAAATGGGGGTACAATGCGTACAACTGTGGAGGTAAACACTTGTGCCCACCTTATTATTATTATTATTATTATTATAATTTCTTTGTTTGTTGTTTCTAAAAAGTCAAAATTTAAGGGAGATGGGTATAAGGCCCATAACAGTTGTTGGCCTCCTCCTATAGTTAGAATTATAGACCATATATGCCCAAATCAATAATCCTTACACAATTAGCAGATTCGAAAATCTTTAATAAGAATTACCATGCTAACATAACATCATTGTCATCCTCGATATCTACTTAGGTGGCCAAGAAGATTATTTACTACATCAGCTCCATTTTTTTCACTATTATACACCGATCGAGAAGGCTAGATGGAAATAGAGAATCTTTAATCGCTCGTGTTTAGATGTTTAGAGAGGTAATATGTGTAATAAAATCTGTTACAATTATAATAGATTTGAATTAAATAGATTTATATTTTATATATTATTTAAGTTGTATTTATCTTTATAATTGAGTTTATAAAGATATTTTACTCTATGAATGAAATAATGAAAAATAATTATAATATAATCGTATAACAAATTTCTCTCTCTCCATCATCTTTTGTCTCTCTGTAAGATCAAACTGCATGTTGACTATGATCGGGCTTCCTCTTGGGACCAACCCAACTTGACTAGTCTAATAATGAACCTGATCCGATTGGCAACTGCTACTAGTGGGCGTGGTCTAGTTGGTCAAAATTTCGGGTAAGTTATTATATGGCATGAGTCCTTGGGAGGTGGGTTATGTTAGGTTCAAATCAAGAACTAATTAGGACTCAGCCCTGACTAAATGGGTTAGGTTCAAATCAAGGCAAATTTGGGCTCAAATAAAAAGCCTGACCTGAGAGGAGTTGCACGTAGTTTATGGCCCAACCCACCCGATTTTATAATTGGGCCCAAATGAAAAAGATTGAGCTCAAATTGACCCGACCTGTAATTGTATTTGGGCCTAAAATTGTCGGCGTTGAGAGCCATTAACTTACAATTTGAAACTCGAAATAAATGGCCTCTCCATCTTATATGCTATAGGTCGCTGGCAGGTTCAAGCCGAGCTTACCGGAAAAGAAAGAAGAGAAATGAAAGACAAAAAACTAAATGGTGGGCGAAATAGTTATCAAGTGATGAGATGGGCGTAACTGCGGCGTCTCTACTAAACCGTCTCCTTCAGAGCACAACTCGCCCCCCAAAAAGCATTAACAAAGCCAACAACAAAGCAATAACCTCCACCATACTAACTCACATCAATTCCACCAACCTCAACAAAGCCGTCTCCCTCCTCTTCTCCTCACCCTTCCCATTCCCTCCCTCAATCTACGCCCAACTCTTCCATCTCTGCACCCTCAAACTCGCTGCAGTTGAGGTTCGCAAGATCGAATCCCACCTCATAACTTTCTCCGATCCACCCTCCACCTTTTTGCTCAACCGCGCTATTGAGACCTATGCAAAATGCGGCTGCCTCTCTGACGCACGGGCACTGTTCGACGAAATGCCCCATAGAGATGGAGGCACCTGGAATGCAATGATTGCTGCCTACACACAAGCTGGTTGTGCCAAGAAGGCTTTGTTGTTGTTTTTGCGTATGAATTCATCTGGAATTGCTCCAAATGAGGTCACATTTGCTAGTGTATTGGGCTCATGCGCCATGATTTTAGCTCTATTCCTCGCTAGACAGATCCATGGACTTCTACTAAAATTTGGATTTTTCTGGAATGTAATCTTGGGGAGCTCACTTGTCGATATTTATGGGAAATGCCAGGTAATTAGGGAGGCACGTAAAGTATTTGATGAGATATCCATGCCCAATGCTGTTTCTTGGAATGTGATAGTCAGGCGGTATCTTGAGATGGGTGATGAAAAAGAAGCATTGGTAATGTTCTTTAGGATGATTGGGGAGAATGTTAAGCCCTTGAATTTTACCTTTTCTAATGTTCTCGTTGCTTGCTCGAGCATTTGTTCTCTCAATGAGGGCCGTAAGGTTCACGCAATTGCAGTTAAGATTGCTTTTGAAGAGGATAAAGTCGTTGCGACCTCACTCATTGATATGTATGCAAAATGTGGGGTTTTAGAGGATGCTCAATGGCTTTTTGATCGGCTCGGCTCGAGAAACGTGGTTTCCTGGACTTCAATTATGTCAGGTTATGCAATGTGTGGAAAAATCGACGAGGCACTGGAGCTTTTCAATGGAATGCCAGAAAGAAACGTTGTTTCATGGAATGCAATGTTGGCAGGGTACACACGGTTATTTTATTGGGAAGAAGCCTTGGATTTTGTATTTCGAATGCAGAGATCAACCAAAGATATTGACCACGTAACCCTTGGTTTGATTCTTAACGTATCCACAGGGCTTTCAAATCTTGAACTAGGGAAACAGGTTCATGGTTTCATCTATAGGCACGGGTTTTTTCCTACTCTCTTTGTAAGCAATTCCCTTCTCGACATGTACACGAAATGTGGAAGCTTGAGAAATGCCGAACTTTGGTTCCTGCAAATGGGTCTTCACCATCGAGATCGAATTTCATGGAATGTTCTGATCACCGGATATGCCCGTCATGGACGGAGCGAGGAAGCTTTGAAAATATTTGATGAGATGCAATGGGAGACTAGTCCATGCGAATTCACTTTTAGTACTGTTTTGGCCGCATGTGCCAACATATTTGCTCTCGACGAAGGAAGGCAAATCCATGGTTACATGATAAGAAACGGTTTCAATATGGGTCTTGTCATCAGAGGAGCCTTGGTTGATATGTATTCAAAATGCCGGCGCCTTGAGTATGCTCTTACGGTTTTCAAGGAGGAGGAATCACGGGATTTGATCCTATGGAACTCCATGATCTTGGGATGCGCTTACAATGGACGGGGTATTGAGGTTCTCGAGCTATTTGAATTGATGGAAGAGGGAGGGGTTAAGGCGGATAATGTCACTTTTGTTGGTGTTTTACTTGCATGTGTTGTTGAAGGTTTCGTTGACCTGGGTTGTCAGTATTTTGATAATATGAGTGACAGGTATGGCGTAATACCTCGGGTGGAGCATTATGAATGCATGATTGAACTCTTGGGTAAGCATGATTTTATGGATAAACTTGAGGATTTTGTTCATACAATGCCGTTTGATCCGACAATTGCTATGTGGACAAGAGTCTTCGACTGTTGTAGAGAGCATGGGAATTCAAAGTTAGGCGAATTGGCTGCACAACGTCTCAACCAATTGAACCCTTCACCAACTCCAGCTAGGTTTGAGATCATTTTGTAGACTGGTTTGGGCACAAATTAGTAATATTCTAGTTTGGCTTTTCCAAACCTCTATGAATAACTGATGGCTCTGTTCCTGGGTTAAAAAAATCTGGTCAATTTCTAGGCGGTCTTGCAAAGATGATTGTGGATCGTGGTGTTGGATGATGAAAGATCATCACCGAAGAAAGTGAGTCTGGCAAGGACCTTTTGATTGTCAAGAGCTTGAGTTGTTTTAAGAATCAAGCTCTTATTTTGCTGGGTGATAATTTAACCTTGTTTATAGTGGAGGGGACTGGGGAGCAACAAATAAAGGTTACCACAGGCGCAGGCTCTTTGGAAGATCATGGGGTTGGAGGGTACTACAGTGACGGTGGATTTTGGGTGTAGAACTTTAAATTGAAAATTGAGATCCGAAAGTATCTATCATTCCTTTAGTTATACAACTTTTCATAGTTAAGAAGGATTTGATTTGGAAATCTAAGAAACTGGAAAAACAGAAGACAAGTCTTAGAAGAGGGTATCTCTGAACTGGTTTGTCCAATTGTTGTGTATGCTCGATGGACCCAGTTGAACCAGATGTTGCACTGGTTTGATGAGCCTCACCACTCGATCAACCAGATGTTGCACTGGTTTGATGAGCCTCACCACAAGATCAACGGAATTTCCTAACTATACTCTTTATCTTATTGAACTTCCAAAAGTAGGGAACGAAGTGAATGAGTAGGAAAATATGTTGGGTGAGCAAATTTGCATACTAGATTGCTGAGCTCTCTAATTAATTTGAGCCGACGATAAAGTCCAGTGGTCATTGATTTCTTTGGTCGTTCTCTTTGGCAGATATGCCGATCAATCTCTTTGGCATATAAGCAGAAATGATTGGACGGATATTTCATAGGAGGGTCATCTGTTGGCCTTCTAGAAGGTGGGTTTCTTCGCGGTTCTTTGGAGTATTTGGCTCAAAAGGAATGAAAGGATATTCCGTAGGAGGTGCCGCCCGATTGGTGCTATTCTAAAGGGTATTTTAGAGTTGATGTGTATTTGGGTCAGACTTGTTAAGCCGGGGACTGGGGACCTTTCGGAACAATTTGAATTTGGTTAAGTTGGCAGCCGAGTTCGGGGCTGGAGTTTTGGGAAGGGGAAGTCCGATTTTTCTTATTTTTCTCCTTGTTTTGTTTTTTCTTTCGTTTTCTTTGGTCTCTTTAAGTAGTCCTTTATTTTCCAGCTGCTCGTGATTTTTTTCTTATTTAATATATGATACCTTTATCGATAAAAAAAAAAGAAGAAAAAATAATTGGACAGATTGTATCTACTTCAGTCGTGATTCTTGAGCTCAGACTTGTTCCAATAATGGATGACCGGTTAAACTATTTAGATTAATCATAGATGTGTGCCACATGGCATAACAATATAATTATTCTCTTATGGTGTAAGATCAAAAGTGTACTTTAACCGTGTACCATCATTTAAACACCATACCGACATTAGGAAGAACCATTATTCCTATTAGTGCATACAAAGTTTGCCAATTACACAATTTAAAAGAGAGACCTGGTATTTTGGAGGACATGTGCAATCTGGAAACACCATCTTAGCCATCTTGAAGGCCATGATCTAAAGGTACTTGGGCTCAAAAATTGGCATGAAACATGATCTCTATCATAGGATTCAACTTGCTTTAATGATGGAGTTTATGTTTTCAGCCCATCTTTTGTAACAAAGATCTTTAGATCATGACCGTAAAATAAGATGATGTTTTCACATGTTCCTCAAAATATCAATTCTTATTTTTAGTCTGGTTTTACTATTACACCGCCTTATGTTACAACCACCTCACTTAAGCAAAGTAAAAAAAAATTGACTTCATCGAATTAGATGATGGAGATCATTTTTCGTCCAAATCTTCCACATAATAGATCTTGAAATCATGAGTCTACCATCAGACAGTCAAATGTTGTTTCCACATAGCACACATCCTATAAAGTGAATGTCAGCCACAATTAATGGTACACTGCAATTGCATTCACTTTTTGAGATGTGTGCCACATGGAATTAACATTTGACTGTCTGATGGTAGACCAATGATCTCAAGATCTATTAGGGTGAAGCTTGGGATGAAAAAAAGACTCCATTGTCCGGCTCAAAGCAGTCAACATATTTTCTTACTTTGCCGAAGTGATAGTGTGGTAGTAACACCAGCAGTTTTTATTTATTTATTATTAAACAACCAGGAGAATTGAGGAACATGCACCCAAAAATAGTTGCACCAACTATAGTGGTGAGGGTTAAGTAATGGAACCCAACCTTCTAAAGAAGGAATTGTGAGCCTGGTTCTAGTCAACCTACGCAGCGCGCTATGAATCTATCCCAGGAGAGCTGATCCCTTTCTTTAATTATTTAAACGGCAAGAGGAAGATGCGAAATAATAAAAAAGCGCGGGAGAGCTCTGTTCAAGTTGAAGGTGTAAGCAGTTTCTATTTTGGTGGCCATCTTAAGGTTAATCTTAAGGTGAATGGTATAAGATTAACCTTAAGATGTACAATTGCTATTCTGGTGAGTTTGAAGAGAATAGGCAACTGCTTGTTGAATCTTTCAGTTAAAGTATGATTGTGATTTCTAATCACACTATAATTAGCAATTTCAATCCTTAATGGGATAGGACTCATTGGCTATAAATATAAGGGGTGCCTGGTCCCAACGATAGCTCGACATAATTCAATCCTCCCTATTGGCGAGAGCATCCCCATTGTGCTAGGAGACATTGAACGCGAGAACATCGTTGAAGATCGGCAACCATCAATGGCTAACGCTCAAGGTGCGCATATTTATAGTTTGTTGGTTTTTGATTGATCATGCGCCTAGATCTTTAGGCTTAATTTTGGATGGTCGGATCGTCAGATCCATTTAGTTTCCATCAATTGGTATCAGAGCTATGATTGGTGTTATGATCGGTCAAAGCTTTAAAGTGATTTTTTTTTTTTTTTGTAATGGCTGTTTTATATAAAAAAAAAAAAAAAAAATTATTTTTGGCCGGCGGTGGGGGTTCTCCGGCCACCGGACTGGCATCGGCCAACTTCCGGCGGCGGGGCCGACCGTTCCGCCTACCGGACCGTCGGCGCCGGTCACCAGCGGTGTAAGCCCTTATACGCCACGATGCACTTCAAAAAAAAAAAAAAAAATTTGAAAATTTTGGCGTTTTTGTGGCCGACGGTCTAGCGCCGGTGGCTCTTCCGACCGAAGACACGTGACTGGCCGGGGCCGATCGGCAGATCTGCAGACCGGCGGTCACTAGATGGGGGTAAGCCATTAAGGGCCATTTGCTTGTAAAAAAAAAAAAAACTTGGGTTTTCTTTTGTCAGGTCCGTAGGTAAAACTTTTTCCACCACCGGATTGGCACCAACTTCCGGCCGACGATCGGCAGACCCGGGCCGGCCACGCGGTGAGGCGAGTAAGCCGTGCGCTCTGTGGTTGCCTCTGTGCAACTCATTCAAAAAAAAAAAATTGGGAAGATGAGCAGTGATGGAGAGGGTTAGGGTGTTTGGATGGACGGGTCCGGTCCGATCCGCTGGGCCTAGTTGACCGACCTCCTACCAACCCTCTGCTTCTCTTTTTTGAATTCTCTACCGACTTTGACCCGACTCTTGGGCCTACTCGGCCCACCTTGACTTCTTTGACCTGGGCCTATTTGGCCTGATCGACGATCGGACCGACTTTGGCCACGACGGGTGGGCCTACTTCTGACCGATCGGCCCGACCCGGCTTGAGACGACATCTGGGCCTACTTGGCCCGACCGACCGACTTAATTCTGCTGGGCCTCTTGGACCTTGGCCCGACCCACCTCGCCCCGTCAGGCCTATTTGGCCCCGCGACTGCTCGTTTGGCTCCACATCTCGACCCGTGACCCAACCCATCGGGCCCTAGGCCCATTCGGCTCTTGGCCTATTTGGCCCGAGTCCGCCGACCATGGGCCCTTGGCCCACTCGGTCACTAAGGCCCATGGACCGGTTTAGGTACCCCAATATAACCACCCTATTTTCTAATCTTCTGCCTTTTCGGGCTATTTACAGTCTGCCCGATTTTGGACATTATATATGCATTTTGACTATCTCGGACATTCCGGATCCGTTTTGAGGTCTATTTTAACAATGAGCTCTTTATTATGATATTTTCATGACCTGATGTTATTTTTTCCATTTTTTAATTGTGTAATCAATTTTTTGTTCAAGTATCATTCATTAGAATTGGGTAGTGGAGATTGTGCTCTACCACCATGGCTGGTACTTACACTTTATAATGCTCGTTTGTTGTCTTTTTTTGACACCTCCTCATAACACGTTTTGTGATCATCTAAATTATTATCAAGCCTAATTTGAAAACATGGCTTTGGAAAGATTCTTACCTTAGCGGTGATGATCTTTCCTAGTGTCGTGGTTTTCATAGTGAGGTTTAATTTTATTCAAAACGTGTTACAATCCGATCCAAAGGCAAATGTGTAGTGAACGTTGGCGTTACAACATAAGGATTCTTACCGCTTGAATCACTTAATGTTAAATGATGGTTATGTTTCACTATTCATTATTTTGTGTGTGTGGGTACTGCTCGCGTGTTGTGACTCGACCCAACGGAGGGTCATAACGACGCAATTAGTACCACCATCATTAATATAGATTGAGGAAGCGGCTAGTGTGTTATGACTCGACCCAACGGAGGCTCATAATGACACAAATTGTTTCTCAATAAAATCACATTGGTTTTAATTTTTATATTCCTTGACATATTTTAACTTTCGCGTCACATACTATAATTATAACCTTGTGGAATTGATAGTTACTTGATTGTATGTGGACATAATAAAACCCTTAATTATTTATGCGGATTGAAGCGTCTATCATAACCAGTATGATTGGTGGAATTGAACTTTTGAGTGGATCAAATTATAAGAAATGGAAGGAACAAGTTGCAATTGTTCTAGGCTGCATGGATCTTGACTATGCTATACGATCTGATAAACCCAAGGAGCTCATCGATGCCTCTACCGAGGATCGCAAAGGAACCATACGGATTTAGAAAAATGGGATAGATCAAATCGTATGAGCCTCATGATCATAAAGAGTTCCATTGCTGATGCGATTCGGGGAGGTATTCCTGACTCGCACACTGCAAAAGAATACATGCAAGCCATTAAGGAACAATTTCAAGGGACTTCTAAAGCCCTTGCCAGTAGTCTAATTGTTAAAATGGGAACCATGAAATATGATGGTCATAGCGGCGTCCGGGAGCACATTATGAAAATGAGTGGCATGACCACTCAATTGAAAGAACTGGACATGGGTTTTTCTGAGGGTTATCTTGTTCACTTCAATATGACTTCTCTTCCTGCGCAATTTGGCCCGTTCAAGATCAATTATAACATGCAGAAAGAGAAGTGGAAGATGAACGAGTTAATCGCTCACTGTGTCCAAGAAGAAGAACGACTTCGGGCTGAAAAACCTGAAAGTGCCCATTACGCCGCTCTTGGCCCATCGAAACGAAATTTCAAGCGAAAACCGGGACAATATAAAGGAAAGAACGTGAAAGCTCCTCCACCGGAAACCAAACAAGGAGAGGCTAGCACATCTACTTCTGGCATCAAGTGTCACTTACAAGAAGAAGGACACATTAAGAAGAATTGTCGAAATACTAGATTGGCTAGTTAAGAAAGGTAATGACCTTGCTTTTGTGTGTTTTGAATCACTTTATGTTGATGCTCCACGCAATACTTGGTGGATAGATTCTGGTGCAACTATTCACATAAGTAATTCAATGCAGGGATTTCGATCCAGCAGGAAGCTAAGTAAAGGCGAACGTACCATCAAACTCGGGAATGGAGTAGAAGCAGACGTGGAGGCCATTGGGACTCTCCGTCTCATTTTAGATAGTGGTTTCATTTTGGATTTAGTTGATACTATTTATGTTCCCAGTATCACTAGAAACCTTATCTCAATTTCTAAATTGGATTCATTAGGTTTTGAATTTAAATTTGGACATAATATGTTTACTCTATTATTCAATTCCGATATTGTGGGTGGTGGCTCATTAATGGGCAATCTTTATCAGTTGAACTTGGATTCATCTTACGCCCAATCTTTAGTTTCTATGCATGTGAATGATAAAATAAGTAAGAAACGAAAACGAGCACTCGATAACTCCTCCATTTTATGGCATAAACGTTTAGGCCATATCTCTAAGGATAGAAAGTTACGGTTAATTAAAGATGATATAATCGATGCGCTCGATTTCTCTGATTTCAATACTTGTGTTGATTGCGTTAAAGGAAAACTCACAAAGACTAATAAGAAAGGGGCTCTCAGAAGCACGAGTTTGCTGGAAATAGTCCACACTGATATTTGTGGACCGTTTCCAACTCCCGCTATTGGTGGTCAAAAATATTTTATTACCTTCACTGATGATTATTCTCGTTTTGGTTATATATTTCTCATTCACGAGAAATCTGAGGCCCTGGATATGTTTAAAATCTATAAAGCCGAAGTTGAGTTACAACTCAATTCGAAGATTAAAATTGTGAGATCTGATAGAGGCGGAGAGTACTATGGTAGATACTCTGAAACAGGTCGCAATCCAGGACCCTTCGCCCTGTATCTACAAGAGCATGGCATTGTCGCTCAATACACCATGCCGGGAACACCTGAACAGAACGGTGTAGCTGAGCGACGAAATCGTACTCTTATGGATATGGTGAGAAGCATGTTATGCAACTCTACGTTGCCTACGTTCTTGTGGGGAGAAGCCTTGAAAACAGCGGTGCATATCCTAAATCGAGTTCCTAGTAAGGCAGTTCCCAAGACTCCTTATGAGCTATGGGTAGGAAGAAAACCGACTTTAGGATATTTACACATTTGGGGCTGTTTCGCTGAAGCAAAGGTGTACAACCCACAATTAGGAAAGTGGACCTAAAATTATAAGTTGTTATTTCATTGGTTACCCTGATAGATCAAAAGGCTACAGATTTTATTGCCCCACTCATAGTACCGGGATTGTTGAGACTAGACATGCAAAATTCTTTGAGGATCGTGAGATCAGTGAGAGTATAGAGCTTAGGAAAATCACTTTTGAGGAGAATCGGGTTATAATTCCTGTCCCTTTTATCCAAGAAAAAGTGGCACCAACACCGCTTATTCAAGCTAGTGTTGATGATCCTGTGGCTATACCTATTGACACACCCCACATTGAGGAGGCTCTTGCTCCCATGGCGACTGCCACTGATCTACCATTGCGTAGATCAGAGAGAGCAAAGAAGCCTGCCATTTCTGATGACTATATAGTTTACCTAAATGAGAGTGAGTTTGATTTTGGAAAGGAATCAGATCCTGTTTTCTTTAGCCAACCCATGAAGAGCGACAAATCCACTCAATGGCTCGAAGCCATGAAAGATGAGTTGGAATCAATGAAACATAACTCGGTCTGGGATCTTTGTGAGTTACCTAATGGAGTCAAGCACATGAGGCTGTAAATGAGTTTTTAAAACCAAGCAAGACTCCAAAGGTAATATAGAAAGATACAAGGCCAGGTTAGTCGCTAAAGGTTTCACTCAAAAAGAAGGAATAGACTATAAAGAGACATTCTCTCCTGTCTCTAGAAAGAAATCCTTTCGGATAGTCATGGCATTAATAACTCATTTTGACTTAGAATTGCATCAAATGGATGTTAAAACTGCTTTTCTGAATGGCGACTTGCATGAAGATGTCTTTATGACACAACCTGAAGGTTTTCAGGTTGAGGGGGAGAGTCATTTAGTTTGTAGACTCAAAAGGTCTCTATATGGTTTAAAGCAGGCATCTCGACAATGGTACTTAAAATTTCACGAAGTCATTTCAAATTTTGGTTTTAAAGAAAATACTGTGGATCAATGCATATATCTTAAAATCAGTGGGAGTAAGTTTATCATCCTTGTTTTATACGTTGATGATATCTTACTTGCGAGTAGCAATTTGGGCATGTTATATGAGACAAAGAACTTTTTATCAAAGAGTTTTGATATGAAAGATCTTGGTGAAGCTTCCTACGTGATAGGAATTGAGATTCATCGAGATAGAGCCCGTGGCATATTGGGATTGTCTCAAAGAGCTTATATTGATAAAGTTCTTAAAAGGTTTAACATGCACAATTGTTCTGCTACTGTTGCCCCTGTCATTAAGGGTGATAAATTTAGTCTACTTCAGAGTCCCAGGATCGATCTGGAGAGAAAACAGATGGAGACAATTCCCTATGCATCGGCAGTTGGGAGTCTCATGTATGCACAAGTCTGTACTCGTCCAGATATAGCGTATATAGTTGGCATGCTTGGCAGGTACCAATGTAATCCTGGTTTGGATCATTGGAAAGCAGCTAAGAAGGTTTTTCGCTATTTACAAGGGACTAAAGGACACATGCTCACATACAAAAGGTCGAATAACCTTGAAGTTATTGGTTATTCAGATGCTGACTATGCTGGGTGTCAAGACACTCGTAGGTCCACATCGGGTTATATTTTTATGCTTGCAGGTGGACCTATATCTTGGAAGAACGTTAAATAACGGCGACTACTTCCACTATGGAAGCAGAATTCGTTGCATGTTTTGAGGCAACATGTGAGGCGATATGGTTGAGGAATTTTATCTCAGGGCTTCGAGTTGTTGATACTATTTCAAAGCCACTGAGAATCTTTTGTGACAATTCCGCTGCGATTGCTATCTCCAATAACAACAAGATTAGTGGGGGTTCCAAATATATTGATATAAAATATCTTGTTGTAAGGGAGAAAGTTCAGAATCAAATTGTATCTGTTGAAAAGATAAGTACGACACTCATGTTTGCTGACCCTCTCACAAAAGGTTTACCTCCCAAGCTCTTTTTGGAGCATGTTGCGCGCATGGGGTTGACAGAGAATTTTGATAACCTTTGAGAGTTGATATATGCGAGTGAATACATTTGTTTAATTGATTCAGAAATAAAATTTATTTATTTGCTTTTCCATTTTTATGCAAATAACTCCTTGGAACATATGGTGCCAGTAGATGGTAATAAAGTAGGACCAATATTAGATTGAGTTTACATGTAATCACCATTCAGTTTGTAAACTTACAATCTATGTAACATCATACTAGTTGGAATCCATGTCGGTGATGACTTCCAATACAGTGACTAATGAGCGATGTTCAGAATCAAATTGTATCTGTTGAAAAGATAAGTACGACACTCATGTTGGCTGACCCTCTCACTAAAGGTTTATCTCCCACGCTCTTTTTGGAGCATGTTGCGCGCATGGGGTTGACAGATAATTTTGATAGCCTTTGAGAGTGGATATATGCGAGTGAATACATTTGTTTAATTGATTCAGAAATAAAATTTATTTATTTGCTTTTCCATTTTTATGCAAATAACTCCTTGGAATATATGGTGCCAGTAGATGGCAATAAAGTAGGACCAATATTAGATTGAGTTTACATGTAATCACCATTCAGTTTGTAAACTTACAATCTATGTAACATCATACTAGTTGGAATCCATGTCGGTGATGACTTCTGATGACTAATCAATGAGCGTCATATATCGATGATATGATATATTGACTACATTGATTACGTGTTGAAATTCTCTTTGACCGGACTGATAATAAAGACTTTGATTGAGATTGATTGTGACTTACCATTCAAAGAAAGTTAGCTAACATTGGGTAATCGGAGTTTATTGACATAGTTTGGCCAAGTGGGAGACTGTAAGCAGTTTCTATTTTGGTGGCCATCACTATGGTCAAACCCGTTGACCAGTGAATGGTATAAGATCAACCTTAAGATGTACAATTGCTATTCTGGTGAGTTTAAAGAGAATAGGCAACTGCTTATTGTGTCTTTCAGTTAAGGTATAATTGTGATTTCTAATCACACTATAATTAGCAATTTCAGTCCTTAATGGGATAGGACTCTTTGGCTATAAATATAAGGGGTGCCTAGTCCCAACGATAGCTCGACGTAATTCAATCCTCCCTATTGGCGAGAGCATCCCCATTGTGCTAGGAGACATTGAACGCGAGAACATCGTTGAAGATCGGCAACCAACCATCGATGGCTAACGCTCAAGGTGCGCATATTTATAGGTTATAAATTTATTGTTTTTGAATGATCATGCGCCTAGATCTTTAGGCTTAATTTTGGATGGTCGGATCGTCAGATCCATTTAGATTCCATCAATTGGTATCAGAGACATGATTGGCGTTATGATTGGTCAAAGCATTAACATATGGGTTCAAGCGTAAAACAAAATTGATGCGAGCGATGACGTGTTTGCGTTGCCATGTTTTAAATCGGCAAGCAAGTGCACCGTGCACGGATTTCTGTGACAAAGACGGTTAATAATGTTTGTTTTTTTTTTTTTTTTTTTTGGATTTAAAAAAAAATAAATAAAAAAATTTGGGTTTTATTATCGACGGTCGGCCGGTATTTTTTCCTCGCACCGGACGCCGACGACGGCTGATCGATCGGGTACATCGGACCGTCGGTCTTTTGGCCAACTAAAAGTGTAACTTTGGGGTCATTGCTTATACATCTTGCAACTTCAAAAAAAAAAATTTTTTGGGGTTTTGTGGTCGACGGTCGGCCGATGGCTATTTTCCAATCGGATCGGCACCGACTTCCACAATGGGGCCGATAGGGCAGCCACCGATGACTGACGATCAACAACGGTTGGCGGTGCATATAGGCCATCGGGGCTACTGTGAAAAAAAAAAAAACAAAACCAAGGAAGAAGAAGAAGAAGACAAGGGTTTTGTGGTCCGCTGTCGACCCACCGCCTGACCGGCCCTTGTGGCTGCCGACCTGCTTTTGGCCATCGACGTCTGGGCCTTTTTGGCCCGGCCGACCCAACTCACATTGGCCTCTTCGACCCACCGACCTGCTTTTGGGCCTGACCGTCTATTTGGCCCAACCGACCGGCCCAACCTCGCTGGTCTCTTCGACCCACCGCCCTGCCTAGACCCGCCAGCCTATTTGGCCCGACCTGCTTTGGCTCCAAATCACTGTCAATCGGGAGGACCTGACCCTGCCCTAGCCCCATTCTCTGGCTCACTTGGCCCACCCGCCTGGGCCTATTTGGCCCAATTTGCCCGCATGGCCCATTTGGACTATGACCCTACCCACTGGGCCCTAGCCCCATTCGGCTCTGGGCCTACTTGGCCCACCCGACCCGCCTGGGCCTATTTGGCCCAATTGGCCCGCATGGCCCATTTGGACTATGGCCCGACCCACATCCCGACCAACTGGCTGAGGCCCACTCAGCTCTTTTGGCCCATGTCCCTGACTCACATGGCCCGAAGCCCACCCGGCCACAAAGGCCCATGACCCGGTCCGATACACAGCGCACTTATGCCGACACTATTTTCTAATCTTCTCGGGCCTTTTCTGAGCTATTTACAGGTCCGATTTTCGGACATTATATATGCATTTTGACTATCTCGGACATTCCGGATCCGTTTTTGAGGTCTATTTTTGATAATGAGCTCTCTATTATAATATTTTCATGACCTGATGTTATTTCTTCCATTTTTTAATTGTGTAATCAATTTTTGTTCAAGTATCAATCATTAGAATTGGGTAGTGGAGGTTGTGCTCTACCACCATGGCTGGTACTTACACATTATAATACTCGTTTGTTGTCTATTTTTGACACCTCCTCATAACACGGTTTATGGTCTTCTAAAATATTATCAAACCTAATTTGAAAACATGGCTTGGAAAGATTCTTCTGCCCAACGGTGATGGCAAACTTGTGCATACATGAGACTCCCAACTGCCGATGCATAGGGAATTGTCTCCATCTGTTTTCTCTCCAGATCGATCCTGGGACTCTGAAGTAGACTAAATTTATCACCCTTAATGACAGGGGCAACAGTAGCAGAACAATTGTGCATGTTAAACCTTTTAAGAACTTTATCAATATAAGCTCTTTGAGACAATCCCAATATGCCACGGGCTCTATCTCGATGAATCTCAATTCCTATCACGTAGGAAGCTTCACCAAGATCTTTCATATCAAAACTCTTTGATAAAAAGTTCTTTGTCTCATATAACATGCCCAAATTGCTACTCGCAAGTAAGATATCATCAACGTATAAAACAAGGATGATAAACTTACTCCCACTGATTTTAAGATATATGCATTGATCCACAGTATTTTCTTTAAAACCAAAATTTGAAATGACTTCGTGAAATTTTAAGTACCATTGTCGAGATGCCTGCTTTAAACCATATAGAGACCTTTTGAGTCTACAAACTAAATGACTCCCCCTCAACCTGAAAACCTTCAGGTTGTGTCATAAAGACATCTTCATGCAAGTCGCCATTCAGAAAAGCAGTTTTAACATCCATTTGATGCAATTCTAAGTCAAAATGAGTTACTAATGCCATGACTATCCGAAAGGATTCCTTTCTAGAGACAGGAGAGAATGTCTCTTTATAGTCTATTCCTTCTTTTTGAGTGAAACCTTTAGCGACTAACCTGGCCTTGTATCTTTCTATATTACCTTTGGAGTCTTGCTTGGTTTTAAATACCCATTTACAGCCTACAGGCTTGACTCCATTAGGTAACTCACAAAGATCCCAGACCGAGTTATGTTTCATTGATTCCAACTCATCTTTCATGGCTTCGAGCCATTGAGTGGATTTGTCGCTCTTCATGGCTTGGCTAAAGGAAACAGGATCTGATTCCTTTCCAAAATCAAACTCACTCTCATTTAGGTAAACTATATAGTCATCAGAAATGGCAGGCTTCTTTGCTCTCTCTGATCTACGCAATGGTAGATCAGTGGCAGTCGCCATGGGAGCAAGAGCCTCCTCAATGTGGGGTGTCAATAGGTATAGCCAGGTGCATCAACACCGGCTTGAATAACGGTGTTGGTGCCACTTTTCTTGGATAAAGGGATAGGAATTATAACCCGATTCTCCTCAAAAGTGATTTTCCTAAGCTCTATACTCCCACCCGATCTCACGATCCTCAAAGAATTTTGCATGTCTAGTCTCAACAATCCGTACTATGAGTGGGGCAATAAAATCAGTAGCCTTTTGATCTATCAGTAACCAATGAAATGACAACTTATAGTTTTAGGGTCCAATTTTCCTAATTGTGGGTTGTACACCTTTGCTTTGACCAAACAGCCCCAAATGTTAAATGTAAATATCCTAACGCCGGTTTTCTTCCTACCCATAGCTCATAAGGAGTCTTGGGAACCGCCTTACTAGGAACTCGATTTAGGATATGCAATCATTGCTTTCAAGGCTTCTCCCCACAAGAACGTAGGCAACGAGAGTTGCATAACATGCTTCTCACCATATCCATAAGAGTACGATTTGTCAGCTCACCACAGCTCGCTCAGTGTTCTCGGCATGGTGTATTGAGCGACAATGCCATGCTCTTGTAGATACAGGGCGAAGGGTCCTGGATTGCGACCTGTTTCAGAGTATCTACCATAGTACTCTCTGCCTCTATCTAATTTTAATCTTCGAATTGAGTTGTAACTCAACTTGCTTTATAGATTTTAAACATATCCAGGGCCTCAGATTTCTCGTGAATGAGAAATATATAACCAAAACGAGAATAATCATCAGTGAAGGTAATAAAATATTTTGACCACCAATAGCGGGAGTTGGAAACGGTCCACAAATATCAGTGTGGACTATTTCCAGCAAACTCGTGCTTCTGAGAGCCCCTTTCTTATTAGTCTTTGTGAGTTTTCCTTTAACGCAATCAACACAAGTATTGAAATCAGAGAAATCGAGCGCATCGATTATATCATCTTTAATTAACCTCTCCATTCTATCCTTAGAGATATGGCCTAAACGTTTATGCCATAAAATGGAGGAGTTATCGAGTGCTCGTTGCTTTCTTACTTATTTTATCATTCACATGCATAGAAACTAAAGATTGGGCGTAAGATGAATCCAAGTTCGATAAAGATTGCCCATTAATGAGCCACCACCCACAATATCGGAATTGAATAATAGAGTAAACATATTATGTCCAAATTTAAATTCAAAACCTAATGAATCCAATTTAGAAATTGAGATAAGGTTTCTAGTGATACTGGGAACATAAATAGTATCAACTAAATCCAAAATGAAACCACTATCTAAAATGAGACGGAGAGTCCCAATGGCCTCCACGCCCCGCTTCTACCCATTCCGAGTTTGATGGTACGTCACTTTACTTAGCTTCCTCGGATCGAATCTCGCATTGAATTACTTATGTGAATAGTTGCACCAGAATCTATCCACCAAGTATTGCGTGGAGCATCAACATAAAGTGATTCAAAACACAAAAGCAAGGTCATTACCTTTCTTAACTAGCCAATCTCTGTATTTCTGACAATTCTTCTTAATGTGTCCCTTCTTCTTACAGAAGTGACACTTGATGCCAGAAGTAGATGTGCTAGCCTCTCCTTGTTTGGTTTCCGGTGGAGGAGCTTTCACGTTCTTTCCTTTATATTGTCCCAATTTTCGCTTGAAATTTTGTTTCGATGAGCCAAGAGCGGCGTAATAGGCACTTCGTGTTTTTCACCAAGTCTTCTTCTTCTTGGACACAGTGAGCGATTAACTCGTTCATCTTCCACTTCTCTTTCTGCGTGTTATAATTGATCTTGAACGGGCCAAATTGCGCAGGAAGAGAAGTCATAATGAAGTGAACAAGATAACCCTCAGAAAAACCCATGTCCAGTTCTTTCAATTGAGTGGCCATGCCACTCATTTTCATAATGTGCTCCCGGACGCCGCTATGACCATCATATTTCATGGTTCCCATTTTAACAATTAGACTACTGGCAAGGGCTTTAGAAGTCCCTTGAAATTCTTCCTTAATGGCTTGCATGTATTCTTTTGCAGTGTGCGAGTCAGGAATACCTCCCCGAATCGCATCAGCAATGGAACTCTTTATGATCATGAGGCTCATACGATTTGATCTATCCCATTTTTCTAAATCCGTATGGTTCACTGCCAGATCCTCAGCCGAGGCATCAGCGGTGAGCACCTTGGGTTTATCTGATCGTATAGCATAGTTAAGATCCATGCAGCCTAGAACAATTACAACTTGTTCCTTCCATTTCTTATAATTTGATCCACTCAAAAGTTTAATTCCACCAATCATACTGGTTATGATAGACGGGTTCAATGCTGCACAATAATTAAGGGTTTTATTATGTCCACATACAATCGAAGTAACTATCAATTCCACAAGGTTATAATTATAGTATGTGACGCGAAAGTTAAAATATGTCAAGGAATATAAAAAGTAAAACCAATGTGGTTTTATTGAGAAACGATTTGTGTTATTATAACTCTCCGTTGGGTCGAGCCATAACACACTATTCGCTTCCTCAATCTATATTAATGATTGTGGTACTAATTGCGTCGTTATGACCCTCCGTTGGGCCGAGTCACAACACACGAGCAGTACCCATACACACAAAATAATGAATAGTGAAACACAGCCATCATATAACATTAAGTGATTCATCACCGTTGGGCAGAAGAATCCCTTATGTTGTAACGCCAACGTTCACTACACACTTTCACTGGATTTGTAACACGTTTTTGAACAAAATTAAACCTCACTATGAAAACCACGATACTAGGAAGGATCATCACCGTTGGGCAGAAGAATCTTTCCAAGCCATGTTTTCAAATTAGGTTTGATAATATTTTAGAAGACCACAAACCGTGTTATGAGGAGGTGTAAAAAATAGACAACAAACGAGCATTATAATGTGTAAGTACCAGCCATGGTGGTAGAGCACAACCTCCACTACCAAATTCTAATGAATGATACTTGAACAAAAATTGATTACACAATTAAAAAATGGAAGAAATAACATCAGGTCATGAAAATATCATAATAGAGAGCTCATTATCAAAAATAGACCTCAAAAACGAATCCGGAATGTCCGAGATAGTCAAAATGCATATATAATGTCCGAAAATCGGACCTGTAAATAGCCCAGAAAAGGCCCGAGAAGATTAGGAAATAGGGTGGTTATGTTGGGCCGGGTACCAAAACCGGGCCATGGGCCTTAGTGACCGAGTGGGCCAAGGGCCCAGTGGGTCGGGCGGACTCGGGCCAAATAGGCCAAGAGCCGAATGGGCCTAGGGCCCAGTGGGTCGGGCCAATGCTATGCGGGTCGGGCCATGGTCCAAAGGGCCAGACGGGTCCATACAGGTCGGACCATATGCCAAAATAGGCCAGACGGGCCAGGGGCCAAAACGGGTCGGGTGGGTCGAAGAGGCCCAGCAGGGTTGGGCCGGTCGGTCGGGCCAAATAGGCCCAGACGGGTCAGGGGCCAAAACGGGTCGGGTGGGTCGAAGAGGCCCAGCGGGTTGGGCCGGTCGGTCGGGCCAAAAAGGCCCAGACGGGTCAGGGGCCAAAAACGGGTCGGGCAGGCCACAAGGGCCAGGCGGGTCGGGCAGTGGGTCGGCAACGGACCCGCCCCAAAACCCCTTGTCTTCTTCTTCTTCTTCCTTGGTTTTTCTGTTTTTTTTTTTTTTTTTTTCACAGCCGCCCCCAGTGGCCTATGCACAGCCGCCCCCAACCATTGACTGTCGCCGTCGGTCCGGTGCACCGGCCTATCGGCCCCGGCGCCGGAAGTCGGCCGGTGCCAGTCCGGTGGCCGTATGGAAGAAGAAGAAGAAGTTGATGATGATGATGATGATGTCGATGGTATGTATTAAACCATGATCACTAATTTTAAAACCATAGCCAAAAGATGCACTCAATCACTAACCTTAGCAAACAAAGTACATGGACCCTTCTCTCTAAAAACCTATGACATCATTTCTTTCTACTCTAACCTCATAAACCATTGTTTCTCTTTAAAATCCATTATTACAGCTCAATTTATACATGCCCAGTTGGTCAAACATGGACTCCATCACCATACTTTTCTTGGAAATCGACTTGTCGCTCTCTACTCTAGTTTTGGTGCAATCGACGAAGCTTTGCAAGCTTTCCATGACATACCTTTTAAAAATTCCACTACCTGGAACATTTTACTCATGGCAAACTTGAGAATTGGCCGCATTGAAAGTGCCTGTCACTTGTTCGATGAAATGCCTGAACGAGATATAGTCAGTTGGAACTCGATGATATCGGGCTACGCTTTAAATGGGTTCATGGAATATGCCTTGGGCGTTTTCCTTGAAATGCAAGAAGTTGGAATGAGACTGAATGGATTCACTTTATCAATCATCGTCTCTTGTGTTGTCTCTGCCCATCAAGGTAAGCAAATACATGGCAGCATAATCCGAAGCAGTTGGAATTCATCAAACATTGTACTTGGCAATTGTCTAATTGACATGTATGGGAAGCTCGGCCTAGTAGATTATGCTTTTGGCGTGTTTATTACCATGGGAAAATTGGATGTTATTTCTTGGAACTCCATAATTTCAGGGTGTGATAAATCCGGTTATGGCGAATGGGCATTGGAGCATTACTGTTCGATGAGAATTGCTGGTTTCTCGCCTGATCACTTCACTGTATCGACAGTTATTACTGTTTGTGCTAATTTGCGGGAATTGGAAATGGGTAAGCAAGTTTTTACTCAGTGCATCCAGATGGGATATCTTTCTAATTCGATAGTTTCAAGTGCTGTTATTGACATGTTATCCAAATGTGACAGATTAGAGGATTCCGTTCGGTTGTTTGACCAAATGCCTAAATGGGATTCAGCTCTTTGCAATTCCATGATTTCAGTCTTTGCAAGACATGGGTTAGCAGAGGAAGCGATCCACCTCTTCATAATGACCTTGAGGGAGAATTTGAAACCGACAGAGTTCACTTTTGGGAGTGTTTTGAACTCCATTTCGTGGCTCGTTCTGCCAGGTCAAGGTACTCAAATCCACTCTTTAGTTATAAAATTTGGTTCAGAATCGGATATAATTGTTTCGAGCTCCCTTGTTGACATGTATGCCAAATCTGGATTCATCGACTTCGCAATGCAAATCTTTTCTAAAATGGGTATCAGAGACCTGGTCTCTTGGAACACCATGATAACAGGCTTAGCTCGAAATGGGCGAGCAATCAAATCTCTACAAATCTTTTCAGAATTAATTGAGAGAGGCCCACCACCAGATAAAATAACATTATCTGGTGTTTTATCTGCTTGCAGTTATGCAGGGTTAATTGACGAAGGGAAAATTATATTTTCTTTAATGGAGGAGAAATACGGAATTGTCCCTGGAGTTGAGCATTATATTTATATGGTGGATATGTTTGGTCGAGCAGGGAAGCTTAGAGAGGCCATGGAGATTATAGAGTCTATGCCTTACGAGCCAAATACTTCAATCTTGGATGTGCTTCTTAATGCTTGTGAAATTCATGGCAATTTCAAATTAACAGAAAGAGTTGCAGAGAAAGTGATAGAGTTGGACCAATGCTCATCTCTTCCTTACTTGGTGTTGCTTCGGATATATGGGACAACAGGGAAGTGGGAGAGCGTGGCTCGAGTGAGGAAGGCCATGAGAGAGAGAGGCGTGAAGAAGGTGAGCGGGTGCAGTTGGATTGGGACCAATAATCATGTATATGCTTTTAAGGAGAACCAGATACTGCACTATGGAGGAGAAGATACATACTCGATATTGAAGTTGCTTGTCTGGGAGATGGGGAATGAAGGATATGTTTCACGACACTATAATGCTGTTTGGGTTGGAGGAGAAGAGTGACTTGAATAAGTAATGTTCCAATCTTTTCTTTAAGTGGGGATATGCATTGATTTATGGGGATTCCTAAATTTATGCTAGTGCATATAAAGTTTGGGGAAAATTGTATATTCAGGTTCTCTCCTCGGGAAACTGTTGATTTGAATGCTCTTCTTGAGAAATGGTGAACATGATTCTTGTTACTCAGGTTTGTCAATACATTTGTTTTGTGTTAGGTAATTTGTTGAGTAGGACTTGTTATCTATTCATGTACTTATTAATGTGTTTATTACTTTATTGATTTATTCTTTTCTATTTATACTAGGTGTATCTGTGGTAATGGAAGATTTGAAGTCAGATGACTCTTCTGTTCAGAAAGAGTTAATCTTATGCATGTGGCTCAACGCTGTTAAAATAACAGAGTCAGGTTGTCATCGTTTCTGTAGTTGTATGTTAGCATTGTTGTTTAAAAGCCTTGATTCCAAGAATAATGGACTCCTGTGAGCTTACTTTACCGAAATATGGATAATCTGAATATATGGAAGACTCTTGGAGCAGGGAAAAGAAAGGAACTGCACGATTTATGAACTTTGCAATGATTAGAGTAGAGAGCAATGCAGATGATGTTACAGTTCAAGATTCTTGCTAAATGAGGGGCTTATGTAAGTGATTATGTTCCCATTTAGAATTATTAGTAGTATTTATTCTTTCATTTACATGGATGAAATGAAACAAACTATTACTGCTGCTAGATATTCCCATTTAGAATTAGGTATAGTGTTTGCCAAGAAACTTCTCTCTCTTTGCTCATCTTTTCTTGGCAAGTCAATCCTATAATTCTTCACTGGGAAATCAATAGAAGTTTGAATTCAAGTTACCACTTTTTTTCTTCTCTAGATTCTCTCTTTTATTTACTATGAATTTGCAAGGTTATAACTTCCATTTTTAACAATTATACAATGCAGGGTTAATTTCCTCAAAATCATTAGACGCCTAAATATATATGAGATTGCTTAAGTTTTCATTCTCTTTAAATTTATGTCAATGATTCAAAATTTGATACTCTTTAAATTTATGTCAATGATTCAAAATTTGATACTGGTAGTCGTATTGGCTAACTCTTAGAACTATATGTATCAGTATCGACGGTGTTGTATCTCTCTCTCTCTCTCTCTCTCTATATATATATATATATATAAAATTAGATACTGTTTATACAATGAGGGTTAATAATTAATAGTAAATGAATCAGTTACTATTTTGAATTTTTGAACATAATGCTTATAAATATTATACAACAATGTAAACAGTAATCTGAGCTATGAGTGATTGAGAATGATGATGGCTTGATCTGTCGCTGTTATGATTCATGAATGATATAAAGCACCCATAAGGATAAAGAAAGAACTACAAGGTATTCCTTTTTAAGAGTTTGAGGGAGTGGAAGATGGTGTTACACTAGAAAAGGGACAAGGAGAGTGTGACTGAAAGATGATTTTCAGGTGGTGAGTGTAGAAATTCTAAAATAGAGAAAAAGAACAAAAAGAAAGAAGAAGAGAGATCACGAGAGACTACATTGTGGAAGATCTTAACATAATTTCATTAATCTTTGTGAGTCTATAAATAGACTCACGTTTACACAGAGAATAAAGATAAGCATAATCACTACGAATCCTAATCTTAACAAACTTATCTTAAGATCCTAATCTTAAACTCCGGATATACATATGTGAACCCTAAAGATTCTCTATTACGAACCCTAAAGATTCTCTTTTAGTGAGTACCATGGGTCAAAATATCGTCCGATACCGATACGTATCGGACGATACGTATCGGTTTTGGAGGTCAGCGGTACGATACATAGGGTATGTATCGTACCCTATATAAAATAAGCAAATTATCGCCCGATACGGACAAAATATCGTTCGTATCGTCCGTATCGGACGATAATTTCAAATTATCGTCCGATAATTTGAGTAAAAATGAAAATTTAAAAAAAAGTTGAAATTATCGTCCGATATGAACGATAATTTCAAATTATCGTCCGATAATTTGAAAAAATGGTGGGCCCCACCCATTGACCCGACTAAAGGGTCGGGTAACCCTTATTTTTTTCCCAGTTTCTTCCTCTCTTCTTCCTTCTTCTTCCTCTCTCATTTTTGGATTATTTGCACCCTAAATCGGCGCCAAATCGCACAAAAAATCACGGGATCAACGTGGAATGTACGTGTTTATCATTTTACCATCGTTTTATTTCATTTTAAATACTAAAATAGGGTAGATCTACCTTAAATAAGTGTAGATCTACCTAATTTAAGGGTAGATCTACCTTAAATAAGTGTAGATCTACCTTAAATAAGTGTAGATCTTCCTTATTTAAGGGTAGATCTACCTTAAATAAGTGTAGATCTACCTTAAATAAGTGTATATCTACCTAATTTAAGGGTAGATCTACCTTAAATAATTATAGATCTACCTTAAATAAGTGTAAATCTACCTTATTTAAGGGTAGATCTACCTTATATAAGTGTAGATCTACCCTTAAATTAGGTCGATCTACCTCTAAATTTTATCATTTACCTATAATATTAATTATTTAAATAATTTAAATAATTGAAAATAATTAATATTATTTAAAATAATTAAAATAATTAAATTATTTAAATTAAGAAGAGGGGAAAAATAATTTAAAATATTAAAAATATTTAAATTAATTAAAAATAATATAAATAATGGGTCAAAAATAATATGATGGGTCAAAAATAATTATATGTGACCCCATTTAAAATATTTAAATTGATGGGTCAAAAATAATATAAATAATTATAATTAAGGGTCACATGTAATCAATATGGGTCACATATAATATGGGTCACATATAATTAATAAAATAATGGAGTCAATATGGGTCACATATAATTTAAACTTAAAATTAATATGGGTTACATATAATTAAATTTATGGGTCACATATTAAATTATATGTGACCCATATTAATTTTAATAATAAATTTAATTATATGTGACCGTCACATATAATTAAAATAATTAATATTATGGGATATGTCCCATAAAATATTAGAATAATATGGAATAAATTTCAAATAAAATTTTAAAAATTATAATAATATCAAATAAATATTCAAAAATAAAAATAATATAAAATAAATATTTATAAATTATAATAATATCAAATAAATATTCAAAAATTATAATAATATCAAATAAATTTCGTAAAATATAATCTAATCTTTTAAAAATTAGAATAATATAAAATAAAAATTTAAATATAATCTAAATTTTATAAAAATTAGAATAATATCAAATAAATTTAATAAAATATAATCTAATATTTTTAAAATAGCAATAATTAAAAAATAAATTTTATTTTCAAGTGTAAATTAGATGTTTACTTTAATGCAATCGTTTGCTCATTCATGCAGGTGAAATAAATAAATATAGTACGTTCGACAGATCCATCGTGGCAATATGGTACAACAATAGATGGTAATAGACTCCAGATACAATGTAAGCTTTGTGGAAAAAAACTGCTGGGAGGAGGTATCACACGATTAAAGGAGCATCTGGCTCATGTAAAGGGAGAGACAAGAGGGTGTCCCAGTGTACCCAGAGAGAGGTAAAGAAAATATCGAGCTAGTTTACAAGCGGCAAAGGAAAGAAAAAAAAAGAAATGTATGAGAGAATCAGGAGGCCATATCCAGAGTTTACATCAGCTGCACCTGAGGATGATGAGGATGAGCAGATAGCGAGAGCTATGAGAGAGAGTGCTAGGGAAGCACAACAGCGGCGAGATCAGGAAGAATCCGATTATCGGTTTCGGTCCAGGTTGAGGGGCCCATCCATGCCTGCTACCGGTGGTGGATCTAGTCATAGGCCACATATTGTTGAGGATGATGAGGATGTTGAGCAGACTGCCGGGTTGCGTAGGTCAGCATCTGGGAGGGATTATAGGCCGTCTACTAGAGGCCGTACTACAGCCCCCATGGATCCATTCATGTATCGCACTGAAAGCTCAAAATAAAGCAAATTGAGTGCAATCTCACTTACAAAAATGGGGAAGAAGCTTGGAAAATCCATTGCCAAGTTTTTTATATACAACCACATTCCGAGCCAAGTAGCAGACTCGCCGTACTTCAAAAGCATGATTGATACAAGTGCAGAAAAAATGGTCCAGGAGTTAAAAGGCCTTCTCCATATGAGATATCTGGGCCCTTACTAACAGATGAGTACGATGAGATAACTGCCTATGTACAATGCTTTGAGGATGTATGGGATGAGAGAGGTTGCACAATTATGTGCGATGGATGGACTGGTCCCACAAAGAAGAGTTTGATAAACTTTTTGGTTTACAGCAATGCCGGGACAGTATTTTTGAAATCAGTTGATGCTTCTAGACACGTAAAGACTGCTGACTACCTCTTTAAACTAATGGATGTGGTAGTTCATGAGGTTGGAGAGCGGGGTTGTGCAGTGTATAACGCAATGCGGCAAACTACAAAGCCGCTGGATTAAAACTAATGGCGAAGAGACGTCACCTGTACTGGACCCCGTGTGCCGCACATTGCGTAGACCTCATTCTTGAGGATTTAGGAAAGAGAAGCAAGGCACAGGCAACTATTCAAAAGGAAAGAACGACATTTCCTACCGATAATATGTCGGGTCAATTTAATGAGAGCCTTCACGAACAATGAGTTGCTCCGACCTGCGATTACATGTTTTGCAACACAATTCTTAGCCCTACAGAGTTTGGCTAGATATGGGCGTGAGCTGAAAATCATGGTGTCGTCGGAAGAATGGAATCAATATGAAATAGGACTCCCACGAGCGAAGAGACTAGCTTGCACTGAAGTTGTTGACCTGATCTACAACACGCAGTTTTGGGCAGATGTCGACCACTTGATCGCCGTCACTATCCCGTTGGTGCAAGTGTTGAGATTGGTTGATGGTGATGACAAATCAACGATGGGGTACGTTTATGAGTCAATGGATAAGGTAAAATTGGCTATAAAACCAAATGCCCTACAAAATATAAACGATACTGGGCGATTATCGACAAGAGGTGGGATGCACAATTTCACCAGTACTTGCATGCAGCAGGTATAACATGTTGCACAATTATGTAGTGATTTTTATTTATTTATTTATTATTTTCATATACTGATGAAATTGCTCATATTTGATGTGTAGCACACTACTTTAATCCAGCCTTCCAGTATACGCGACGCTTCGAGCTGAGTGACACTGATGAAGTGTATACCGGTTTGCTCAATGTAATCCAAAGAATGCTCCCTGAGTTGGCGGACCAAGGCCAAGCCATAAGAGATGTGAGTGATCATAGTATCATACCTTATAAGTAATAAGTCAAATGTCATGTGATATTATCATCTATTTATTGATATGTGCCTTACTGTGTTTCATCTTTATAGATTGACATGTTTCGCAAGAGACATGGGTCATTTGGGACCCCGTTGGTGCAATCCCAAATTAAACACGACAAACCCGCTGATTGGTGGATGCATTATGGAGGTGATGGTCCGATATTGAGGTGAGTAGCAATGAGGGTATTGTCGCAAACGTGTTCCTCGTCCAACTGCGAGCGGAATTGGAGCACTTTCTCTCTCATTCATACTAAGACAAGGAATAGACTAACTATGGACCGGTTGGAAAAGTTAGTCTACTACCACTACAACATGCGATTAAGGGTCAGGAATATACAGAGGACCAACCGTGGTAAGCAATTACATGAAGTCTTACTTACATATTATACTAATTCATCTATCATATTCTACCTTGCAGACGGTGATTATTTTGATCCCATCCAGTTGGATTATATATTCGAGGAGGATGACCCTTTGAATGAATGAATCGAAGAGAGAGAAGAGCCAGTCTTGGATGGTGAGAGCACTGAATGGCTGGACAATGCCGAAGAGAAGTGAGCAAAGAAGCTTCCTGTACCACCGAGGCGGAAAAGAAGATTGAATCGTCATTCAGTGGTTGGATCTGATGACCAAACGCAGCCCTTGTGATGGGAGTGGTGAGGATGATGGTGGAGGGCATGATGGTGGAGGGGACGTTGGCACTAGTGGTGGAGGGGAGGATGCTGGTACCTCTGATCCTTATAGAGATATGGCGGTATGGGACGATGACTCGACGCCGTTAACACAGTTCGACACTCCTACATTTAGAATGGGAGGGGTTGAAGGAAGAGGAGCGTCGGGATCATATCAAACACCACCACCACCACAAGATGATACGGATATGGGTTATATGACTTCTAGCTTCTGGGGATTCAGTTTGCAAAATACCGAAGATTCAGCAACTAGTAACCCATACTACCAGCCACAACAATATGGGCAACATTATAGACAAAGGCCGGAAAGCTCGCGCACCAATGATGACGATGATCATGAGGGCCAAGAACCACCACGAAATTCAATGTGGCTCTAAAGTAAGTTTTCCATGTACAATTAAATTTATTTTTATCAACATAGCTATTATTTTTGACAATATATAATTTATTTTTGTCAATATACATTGTAATTTAGTTTATGCGTGACTGCGTGTCTGCGTCGATCAAATTATGAAATATTGTTAATAAAATAGGCATGTGATCAGCTGGTCGAACATAATGTTAGAAGATCTATTACATTAAGTCAAAAATAAGTTATAAAATAGGCATGTGACTTGGGTTAAGTTACAAAATAGGCATCTTACTTATATATTCATCTAAATAATGCATCAAATAAGTCAAAAATAAAAGCAAAAATAGTTGAAATAAATACAAAATAAATAAATATAATTTTTCAGATTTTTTGGAATTTTTTGGGATTTTTTTGGGATTTTTTTTCAAAATACCGGTTTTTTGAATGTATCAAACCGATACATTCAATGTATCGCCGATACATTGAATGTATCGGACGATATCGTCGTGACGATCGTCTCGGAGGTCGATTTATACGCATCGATTTGACCCATGGTGAGTACCCTCAAAACTCCAATTTGATGGAAGCTATCTTGGTCTAGTTGGACTTGGAGAGGTATTTTGCCATCATGTAAAAGTTATATAGACTTTTCTGTGTCTTTTAGAGTTCGCGGATTCGAATGAAGCAAGATGTAGAGTCCCATTGAAATGTCTTCACATTGGCCATAATTATCAAGAGGTTTTGCTAGTGGTCGTTTTTCGTCCCAATCTTTCACACAGTAGGTCTTAAGATCATGGGCGTACCATGAGATAGCTCAGATGTTGATTCCATGTGGTACACATCCCAAAAAGTTGCATGCATTTGATTTGTGCCGAAATATTACTATATTTGGCACCCTAATACCGACACTTAGCCATCCGATGAAAGCTATCTGATGGCTGTTGTACAGTTTTAGTGGTTTCAGGTGTTCCTGACTGTTGGATCTGTTTAGAGCATAATTGAGCATAATGAAAGGTTACATGGAAACATTGGACCATGGAGCCAGCTGATGCACCGAAATCCGTGAAGAAAATTGATTGGTCTAGCCACAACCAAGAGAATGAAGATGTTACATGCCATCATCAATAGATTGAATTCTGAAATTCAATCGATTGGGTTGATGACAGCTATTCCCTTTTGAATTTGAATTTGAACTAATTCAAGCGATTGAGATTTGTGTTTTAATCGATTAAATTCAAATTCAAATTAATTCGCCAAAATTCAATTTTGAAGTCAATCGATTGAATTTTGAATTTCTATCGGTTGAGCCTTTTTTTTGCAAGTTTTCCTATCTGCACCCTATAAAAAGAATGCTATGTTTAGGGTTTGGGGGGCTCCTCTTTGGTGGTTTTTCTTAATTTTCTTTGTAGCTTTTCTTCATTGTTTTTAGACTTTAGTTTTTGCTTTTAATCAGTAGATTATAATTAGAAATAAAGGCTTGTACGGTTCTGATCTTTTCCAAAAAGATCGAATAGTTGTTAATAAAAGAACGGTTGTTTGATGGCTTCGAAGTCGTGTGTTGCATTCGGATCGAGGATGAGCGGCTAAATCCCTCGTTTAAGGAGGAAGCGACCCCTAGATGAGTAACTAATTATTTTCAATCCTACAATTTCTTTTCTTGATTATTGAATCGTACGACTTTAAGTTTGTGCTCATTGTATATCATCGAATACTCATTTATAGCCGTCAATCTTGGTTGTCGGTGACAATAAAAGAGTCATTCCACCTAGATCGATTTTGTAGGCCGGTATAGGATGTCATACGATTGATTTTCACTATTGTGATTTCGTCTTTGTGATACGTTATGCCTCTCACATGATTCATGTCATGATTGAATGCATCATAGTGTTAGGATATTGTATGCCGAATCAATAATCACTTTCTTTTCGATTCGTTTTGCTTACAGTAAAAGGATGGTAGATAATTTGACATAGATTTGTATTGATTGTGAGTAGAAAAGTTACACGTCTAGGGTTAGCGGAATCCTTGATCATCTCATCATCGTTGCTTTATGTCATAGTTCGTCCCTGCATAGCTTTGTTTTAATGTTTATTATTATTACATTGTATAGTGATAAATTATAGCAAACAAATCTCGCCTTTGGTACTTCCTTAGGTTGTTTTATTCTTTTAAAGTTAATCGAATTACGCGCTTCCCTGTGGATACGACACTCGTATTCTTGCCTTGCTACAATAGATTTTGTGCACTTGCAAGGGTACACTTTAAAACCGATCAACATTTAAATGAATTTTGACTGCCTTGAATCAAACGGTCGAGACTATTTTCAACATATGAGCCGTCTGATGGTAGATTGGGCGAAAAACGATCTCCATCATTAGATTCAAAGCAGTCAATGATTTTTTAGTGGGGTGCTCTAGAGTTTTAGTGGTTGCAAATAGCGCCTACCAAGTGAATAATTTATAATTAGTTTGGGAAAAACAAAACATTAGTTAATTGAATGGAATTGTTGTGAACTTGCATAAAAGCTAGTTTGATAATTGCCTAATCACTAAACTATAGTTGCATGTATAGTAACATACATTTTGTAGCACGTTATGTGGAGGACAGATCCTACCTTAGGTATCATGGAACAACGAGAAAATTATATTTTCTGAATTAAAAATCGGTAATGCTATTTTTACCAAAGGAGTTGCCATGGCACCTCTTTCTCTAGTTTATTTATTATGAACTTTTGAAGTTGTTAATACGCTTTCTTCTACATGTATTTGTTCGTCTCTAATCTCTATGTCATATATATTTTTTTTGTGTGTGTGGATAAGATTCAAATTATTCCTTGTTTTTGAGTCTGACTAGGAAAATATTCTATAGGTATCGGACAAAAGCTAAGAAACAGCAAACACTATTTAATTTAGAGCCGAGCTCCGACATAATATGGTGTTAACCTAATCTTAACAGTCCCCAGCTGCCTGCACCAGATTCACAGACCACAACTTTTACTGAATTATCAGTAATTAATAACTTTTCATCTTCCATGCCATCTATTTCTTGATGCCTCAGCCCCATTCAATTATGGCCTACAGAACCACAAGTTTTTAAATATTAAAATTATTTAAATAAACTCTCAAGTCTATTTTCTATTCTGTTTAGGGAACCTCTGATCATGCCCACCAATTACTGAATGCGCCCATTTAATGAAAGTGCACAAAAGCACCCCCCACACGGCCGAACATCATTAATTGGGCTCATTTAGTAAATAGGTGGGCTTGAATAGTTTTCATTTATTGCTATTTCTATTTCGGGTACCTCTGTTTGTGCCCACGCATTCTCTAAAAGCGCCCACGTCCCAATCCCCGTGAAAATCGTTAAGTTCGTCAGATCAGATGATGGAGATCATGTTTCTGTCCGATATTCCACACAATAGATCTTGAGATCATGGCGTACCAATCAAACAGTCAGTTTTTTATTCCATGTGTCACATATCCCCAAAAAATGACCCTAAATTCATGTGTGAGCGTGATGCGTGCCATATGATTCAAGTGCCATTTTTGGGGATCTAGGACACATGGAATAAAAAACTGACCGTCTGATAAGTGCGCTATGATCTCAAGATCTATTGTGTGGAATATCGGATAGAAACATGATCTCCATCATCTGGCCCGAAGCAATCAATGGTTTTCAAGCGGTCTGGGATGTTGGTGGTTTCAGAGAATGCGTGGGTGCAAACAGAGGTACCCTTTTATTTCAGGAGCTAAAACTTGCACACTAGATTTGTACTGTGGCACATGGTTAAAAAGAAAGACTTTGTTATTTTCTGGATTTCTGCCACATGGAACACCATCTAAGTTGTCTGATTTAAGGACCATGTTGGAAAGCTCTTTTGAGGCCAAATATTGGCATGAAATGTGATTTCTATCATTTGATTGAACAAAGTCAAAGGCCATCATCTGATTCAATGGTTGATTATGACAAATCAGATGATCGAAATCATGTTTCATGCCAATATTTTGCCTCAAAGATCTTTACATCATGGTCTTTAGATCAGATGGTTTATATGGTGTTCCACGTGGCAAAAATCTAAAAAATAAGTCTTTCTTTTTAACCATGTGCCACTGTACAAATCTCATGTGCTAGTTTTAGCTCCCTTCTATTTCTTAAGTCTTAACGCCACTTTTATTCCATAACGAGGGGGTTTAGTATAGTAGAAGGGCACTGCAATGCAAGAGAGGAGTTTTCAACTGCATTGCTTGTGAGAAGAGTTTACTATCTGTTCACATCAGCATTTCAAGGCAAAACACTGCACAGAGAGAGAGAGAGAGAGAGAGAGAGAGAGAGAGAGAGAGAGAGAGAGAGATCACTTGACCATACTATTCAGAGTTCAGACTAAGACACCTTGATGAGAGCTCCTTGTGAGCACCTGCATCTAAGAATTACATATGAGAAAAACCTATATACCAAGATGAAGCCAACCATGAACACCACAATCCTCCATCTACACTCCTCTCCCAACCCTTCTTCTTTAAGAACACCCTCTCCATCCACCACACATATTCCAAACTCATACTCCAGGCACTTTTTTGAACCCGAGAACTCATTTACCAAGAACCCTTCAAACGGATACTTAAACAGAGACAGATAATGCATGAAAATCCAATAACTAGGTATTCCATCTTTTGATATGAAGTAGCCCGAAAATAGGAAGAAGGATCCCATCACACCTGAGATAAGAGAGTTCCCCACGATAAAATTGGGCACGAGAGCACTGAAACAAACCACCACAGAATTCGCCGTGTAGAGAATCAACCAGATGAGAAGCAAGAAATACAAAAACGAACCAATATTCCGATTGAGTCCAACTAGCCAGTACAATGGGGCAGAGAATAACACAGCGAGGATGAGTAGAAATGGCAAGAAGACGAGCCCGTTAGCTATCACATAAGATGAGACCCTGTAGCTCCCACACGACGTCTCTTTCATCAAAATTTCCCTCTCTTGCAGGAAGATAGGGAGAGCTTCTGTGGTGCAAGATAACAAAAATGTCAAGACGAAAGCAAAAAGACCTACCCTTTCTTCCGCACCCACTCTATCATAGTCAAGATGGTAAAAGATGGAACCCAATACAAGCCCTGCCACTAACATCTGAATGGTCCTCAATGCGAACAATTCTTTCGTGCGGTAGATGTTATTCGAGAACCTATGTGCCAATATAATGGTTTCTTTCAATCTAGAATTTGCAAAACCACAATCCGGATCGATTCTACTAACAATTTCCTCATCTACAACCTTAGATTGATGAAGAAGCTGTTGCAGAGTGAATTTATCTTTTTTGGAACCATCGCAGTCTTCGGCTCGCTTATGGTGTTTCTGCTGCTGCTCTTGTTGTTGGAGAGTTTCAATGGCCTCTATAGCAAATTCCACAGCACTGACTTGAAGAGGTAGTTGAAGCCCCACCAACATCACCCTTGCTTGAAGCTGGTCGACTGTACCATGGTGAACAACAGTTCCATCTGCCAACAAGAGAATCGAATTGAACAACTTCACAATTCGGAACCCGGGCTGATGGATGCTCAAAATTATGGTTTTGCCACCGGTTTCCGCCATGGCCTTGAGCATCCCTATGATTTGGAGGGCTGATTCACTGTCGAGTCCTGATGTGGGCTCGTCTAAGATCAACACTCTAGGGTCATGGATAACGTCAACTCCAATAGAAACCCGGCGTCTCTCACCGCCAGAGATCCCACGGATATTGTCGTTCCCAATGCGGGCCTTGGAAACATGGCTGAGTCCAAGTTCTTGCATTAATGTTTGCACTCTGGAGCTTAATTGAGAATAGGGGAGTTTTAGTCGGAGCTTTGCGCTGAACAAGAGGGTCTCTTCGACGGTGAGGAGGGGGAATAGGGTGTCTTTCTGGGTTACGTAGCCAGATATCTTCTTGAATTGGGCATTGTTGATGGGTTTCTGGTTGACGAATATGGTTGAGTTCCTCGGTGGCACGAGCTTCCCAGCAAGAATCTCGAGGAGGGTGGATTTCCCGGCACCACTCGGGCCCATGATGGCGAGGATTTCCCATGGTTTCGCTCGACAGCTTACGTTCTTTAGTATGTGCCGCCGGGTTCTTGATGGTTCTTTGGTTTGTAGGCCTTCTTCTACATCAAATGGTTGTTGTTGGTGTTCAGGATGTTTGCTGAATATGTTAAATGAGGGGGTTCTTTTTGGATTGTAGATCTCGTAGCTGATGCATCTTGCTTCTATTTCACAGCCTTCTTTCTTCATTGAAATAACCTTCCTTGTGTTTGCTCTTCTTCTCACATACACTTCTCTTTAGTCACTCTTTACTTTGGTGGAATTGTGGGTTATTTTAATACGTTTATTAGTTTCTTATAAAATCGTAAATGCCGGGTCCCCTATGGGATTAGAGTTGGTGACCATTTTGCCCTCATTTTTTTGTCACAACTTCGTAGCTGATTCCTCACATATTCAAAAATAGGCATGGTTGCAAATCTGGTGGAGGGCGTCACCATCTGATGGACCATCTGATCATAATAGTCAAATCACATGATTAATTGAAAAACCAAACAAATTAAGCACCTATTTGTGGTGCTAAATTCAATTACTGGGGCATCACCTGAATCATAAGATTATCAATCTTACGAATAATGAGGCTTGTATCCCATTAATCTTGTCAAAAGCTGAACTCTAGGAACAATTAAAATTCCATTAAAGTCAGGTTTAGATAAGATTTGATGGTAAGAGGCTTTTCACGAGATTGATAATCTTATGATGTCAAATTTTACGGGTGGGCAAAATATTTTTGCAACTTGCAAGGACGGTTGTGCCAAACTATATGATCCATCCAAATTCATACATGAGCTAATTTCAGGTAGGGTAGCTCTATTAGCACCCACTTGCCCCCACCTGTCAAATCATCTACAAATGAGACTAGGGGGGGTGCTTTTAGAGTTTTACTTGGTGCACATAGAGGTACCCTTTCAGGTATATGGCTCCTTGGCCATGAACCTACTTGCTTCCGCATCCACATACTACACTCGTCTGATTGCAATCGAGTCAAGTCCGGATAGTTTGATACTTGCCTTATATTAAATAAAAGAGAGAGAGAGAGAGAGAGAGAGAGTATAAATGATGACGGAAGCGCCATATAATAGTTAGTTTAGTCATTATGGGGAAATACACATGAATGTGAGTGGAGTGGAGTGAGTGAGACATAGGGTTTGGTGTGGTCTAGGGAAGTGGGACTTTGGTTTTTTGTGGTCCCAATGCCTCCTCTCGATTCTGGCTGGAAATCACATGTCCCATTTTTTTTTTGGCTTAAATTTCAAGATACCTGCACCTTCCTCTCACTTCTATTTGAACTACCAAATTGCATTTCAAATTAAATGCCATTCAAACTTTTTAAAAGTTTTTCTAAAAAAGCAAGAAAGAAAATAAAAATGGGGGAGCAAATCTAAACAATTTTAATAGATCAAAAATCAGTTGTTAACTTATTTGCAAGATTTTGCTTTCCTTTGGCACACAGTTTTTAACTTTATTATTGGTGCCATAACATCTTGTGACCTTATAATATGAATCATGAAGGGTATAGTAAGTGAATCCAAACAACCCTACATGTGATATGAGCTATGGTCCATATTCAACTTCCCACGTCAAATAGTTTGAATCCTTTGATGAATATGTCCCTTTTGTTATATGGGTCGTTGATCTTCTTATTATATTTAGGTACTTAGAAAATCTACTGAGGGTTTATTTTAGGCCAAAGTTGAGCTCCTATTTATTAATCTTGTAGAAATGCAAATTTCCAAGTCAAAATTTGGAGGAATCCATGGTATAGATGCGCTTTAGTGAGCTATGGGATCACAGGCTCATATCATAGGTCTCCTAATTAATTGCTTTAATTATCAAAAAGAAAAAGAAAAAAAGGTCTCCTAATTAATCACTTTTATGATGGCCTCCTTGAGGCTGAAACAGAGAGTAAGCAAGCCATAGGGGCATTTCTGTATTATTTATTATTAACCACCCCATAGCCCATAGGGGCACGAATCATTTATGTGGTGGAGAATGGAGTGGGGTCTGGGGCCTCAGATTACGTGGCTGCCTTCGTATTTTGTTTGCATTCGCAATGAGAGCCCGTGACCGCTCCTCTGACTCGTGAACCTGGCCCACCCGACCAGATCAGATTGTTTTTGTTTCATTTTTTAAAATGGATACTGGTATTTGCACCCGAAGATTCAGTAACTGCAAATAGGGTTGCACACAAAAGGTTGACTGCCTTGAGTTGGATGGTGGAGATCGCTTTCCAATTCAATCTTCCACAGAACGGGTCTTTACATCATGGATCACCTACAATACAGTCATATGTTTATTTCATTGCGGCAAAATACCCTAAAATGACTGATGATGGACATACCATGAGAAGGAGTTCTTACGTTACTCTTAGAGAGGTGTGTCGCGCGGAGTCAACATCTGAATTTGTTATAGGGGATCCGTGATCTTGTGATCTAGAGACCAGTTTATGGAGGATGGAGCAGAAAAATAATCTCAATTGTTTGATTTAAGACTCAGCAATTTTAAAGTGCCAAAACCCTGGTTGAGAATGTAAAATATTCGGTTGTAAGTACCGGTATTCTTTTTCAATTCTTATTATTGTTATCCAATCCCGTGACCTCGAAAAGCATCCACATCGAAAATCCCCAGCCTCACATCACCTTATGGGGAGAAATTGAAGTGTTATTAAAAACATTTTGGTTTTATGTCAACCACTGATTCGCCTTGGCTTTTATGGGTTGGATTGGGTTAATTAGGAGCATAATGGAATTGGACATTTGATTTGTTCCTTCCCCTTATTGATTTTGATTAGTGAGGCAAAAAGATAGAGAGAGGGCAGGCGTCGCTTAGGAGCCACTAACACATGTGGGCCCTTTATTCACACAAGTCAGCTTTTGATGGGACTCATGTGGCCAGGAAGCGCTTCAAAACCTCATCAAGACTCAAACTTCTCTTAGGACATCTATTTTATTTCATTCCAAAGAAGAAAAAATAGAAAAAACAGACTAACTTTTGCTTTTGCTAATTATGAATTAAGAAGAGATAAGATAAAATCCCTCCACAATTTAAAAGATAGTTCAAAGCTAAGAAGGTAGATGGTAGGCAGCCTGACCCCCATTTAGATAAGCTGTATCCAAGATTTGAACGTGCGAGGCATCACACTTTCCATCATACCAAGGTCCGACTGTTAGAACCTTTTTGTCATACTCTACTCTAAAATTCATGTAGATTTCCCTTAGGATAGGTGTGTGTCAAGATAGATGGGGTCTATCTTGATTAATCAAGGTTATCAGTCACATTCCCTTGACCTACATTTTAAATTCTTAAAAGTTTCTTTTTGAAAGTGTTTTAAAATGACCAAAAATAAGGTTTGATGTCTGTGTGTTGATAGCACGCTGTGATAGTGTTCACAACGTGCTGTTTCCACAGTGCGTTGTCACTAGAATAATAGTGCGCTTTTGTAGCACATGATAGTAAATTCGAATTTCTAGTTTCTTTTGTAAAAAGGGCTTGTTGGACTTTTCTTGTTTTAGGGTTTTAGGGTTTTTGATAAAAGCTTTTTTTAAATGAAAAGAAGATCAAGAAAGCTATGGCTTTTTCTAAGATGGAGTTTAAGGTTTTAAGGTCTAAATGGAGGCTGACCTATGACTGGAAGTTAGATTACAGGGGGGTTTGATAGGGCATGTGCATTTATCGGTATATCATTCTAAACTCCTTGTAATCATTTATTTCATAGTAGATTTGGTGTGTGGACTTCGGTCCCGTGATTTCTTCAAGTGATTGGGTTTCCACGTATATCTCGTGTTGTGGTGATTATTGATATTATTGTGTAATCTCTGGATTAATTATAGTTAACCGAATAGCCCGATCAATTCCGTAGATCGACGGAATTTCAATTGGTATCAAAGCAGGTTCGCTTGTTTTGATTCTTTTTGAATCGAGCTTCTATGGCTTATTCGGGTATGACGGATTTACCTAGAGAGGGTATTTCTACAACATAACCTCCTCTGTTTGATGGTCACAATTATACTTATTGGAAGGCTAGGATGAGGGCCTTTCTTAGATCTATGGATATCATGGTTTGGTCTGCGGTTGAGACTGATTGGTCACCACCTCAAGAAATGGTCCATTTAGATGGATTTGAGAAAATCACTTTTAAACCCGCTAACAATTACAGTAGTGAAGAAAAGCAGGCTGCCAATGATAGCTCTAGAGCATTATATGGTATTTTTTGAGCTGTAACGACTTCTAAGTTAAAGAGGATTTGTAATTGTGAGGTGGCTAGAGAAGCCTGAAAGATCCTAGAGATCACTTTTTAAGGGATTCCACAAGTAAAGATTAACAAATTGCAAATGCTAACAACGTAATTTGAAAGTCTTTGGATGAAAGATGATGAAAATTTTACAGACTTCTATACTAAGCTTAATGATATAGTCAATAACTCATTCTTCCTTGGAGAGGAGATACCACCCAATAAAATTGTCAGGAAGGTTCTAAGATCCTTGCCTGAAAGGTTTAGACCTAAGGTAACGACTATCTCTGAGAATAAGGACATTGACCGGATTAATATTGATGAGCTTGTGGGATCGCTTCAAACCTATGAATCTGAGATTTAGGGTAGTCAAAAGAAGAAAAGTATTGCTTTTTAGTCCTCTAAGAAAAAGGATTACGATGAGGATCGTGAACGTGATGATGATGATGAAGACTTTGCCCTGTTTGCCAAGAAATTTAAGAAATTTTTTAAAAATAAAGAGAGTGTTGGCAAGTCCTATGAGCAACCTAATGTTCTCACCATGAAACCCCATAAGGAATCATTGGAGAAAATTCAATGTTTTAAGTGTTGCGGCTATGAGCATTTTACGTTTGAATGTCCCAACAAGAAGCAAAATGTTGGTAAATCTAAAGTCATGGCCGTAGCCAAAGATGATGACACTAGTGAGGAGAGTTCTTCTGATGAGTTGGATATGTCCCAACATGGGTTTCGGGCGTTTGTACCCTCCATTCATGAGGAGACCAATGTTTCTCCTCTTGCGAGCCCTATTGTTTCGGATGGAGAGGAGGATGAGGCGGACATATTTGAAGTCTATGATGAACTTTATCTTGTAAGCATTCAATTGAACAAAGAGAAGATGAAGTTGATCAAAGATGTGTCATCTCTCATGTCCTCATGTGTTCTTATAAATATTGAACATAATTTTTTGGTTGAAAATGCTTGTATGTTGGAAAATGATGTCAAAAGCTTAAGAGACAAAATCAAATTTTTTAAATTTGAAGGAGCTGAGTATTGCTCCAGATGCAACAATCTGTGTATTATGAATAGAAGGCTCAAGAAGGAGCTTTCAAATGAGAAGGTCACCCTAGAAAAATTGCAAAAGGCTAGAGTGGACACCCAAAGAGCTTGGGATGCTTGCAAAGGCTAGAATGATAAAATCGAATTGGGTTTTAAGGAGATAATGCATTCTGCTTCTAGGAACAAAGGAAAAGGAAAAATGAAATATGTTCCAAAACCCCCAGGAAATAGGAACAATGGATCTTTATCTATTTTACCTCATCTTTTCCTTACCCCCTCACATCCTAAAATGGCTAGTGGCAAAAAGGGTCCAAATTGTTTCTGCTGTGATAGAAAAGGACACATAAATCTCACATGTCTTATCAGAAAAGTGAGCATTTTTAGCCAAAATCTTGACACAATAGTTACCTATCGATTGAGGGCTCTTGAAAATTTAATGGAATGAAAATGAGTGAGGAAAAATGTTATTAGCCATATGCATTGATGAGTAGGGCCTTTGTGCTTTGTTTTTATTTTTTTTGTAGATCATTCTCATGTGATTATTTTCATATTTTTATAATTGTTTTATCTTTTTTTTTTTTTTCAATATTTTCATTGGTGTGTAATCTTCTTGGTGATATTATTGTCTGATATGGTGCATCTATTGTGCTATTCATCGTGAATTGTGCTTGTACTTTCTTTGTCAGTTTGTGACTGTTGATGTGCTAGATCTACCTTGTGTTCTTGATTTTCAGCACTATTTTAAATTGTCACATGGAAACTTTGATCTCTCATCCTCTATCTTTGTTCAGTTCATTTGTTGTTGTATACTAAGAGTGACTTTCAGACTCTATTGTATATCATGTGGTTATGTGAAGCTCTCTTTACTATAGTAGTGGTCACAATACGCACCTAATTAGTGTAAGTTGGCGTATCACTCTATAGGATATGTGAGATAGCTTTCATTGGTCTGGACGATTTAAAAATATAGAGAATTGTGTCTTGTGAATCATTTAATTTGCCTCAAGTGTGTGTCCCTCTTCTATATTTAAAAAAATTTGAAAAATCTGGGAAAAGAAAGCCAAGTGGAAAAGACAAATAGAGAGGTAAAATCCTAAGGGTTTTGATCATCACATTGTGAGAGCTACCCACTGCAAGTCGTATGGACGGCCTTGCCAAGCGTCTTACTCATGTACGCATTGTGCCTACAAGCGTGTTCCAATCGCAGGAGAGGCAATGACAACATGTATGACATGAGTGTACTGCGCCTTTAAACCATCTCTAAGCAATGCTCCAAATTATGATGTTCCCTCTTAGTATGTATGTATACCAGTTGAACTTGCGATGTGAAGATTGAGAATTCATTGTATTCATGAGAATTGTGTGTTTATTGTTGAAATCTTGAACATCTTTGCAGGTCTATCACTAAAATAGTTCCGCCCTGATTGTTCGATTGGATGAACCTTTTTCATGATGGGTGGTTATATATTTTTTTTGTTTTAAAAAAAAAAAGGATTGTTTTAACAGTGCACTGTTGGGTTTCAATAGCACGCTGTTGCTGGAGCTGAGATATATATATATATATATATATATATATATATATATATATATTTTTTTTTTTTTTTTATGGATTTTCTTGTGCCCTGTTTGTGAGGGCAACAACGCGCTGTTAATATTTAACAGCGCACTGTTGTAGAGCCATTTTTTTCTATAGTTTTTTTGTCTTGCTGGTTCTGAGGACAACAACACGCTCTTAATATTCAACATCGCGCTGTGGCTGGAGCCTTTTCCTTCTGTTTTTTTCTCTGCCCCTGGTTGTGAGGACAACAGTACGCTGTTGACTTTCAACAACGCGCTGTTGGTCCTTTTGGTAATTGATCTTCTGTTACGTTCTCCAAGGACAACTGCTGTGGCTAACTTGACAGCGCGCTGTTTGAGCTTCGACAATGCGTTGTGGTACGTGATTTCAATTTTGGACCCGTGTCAATTTTTTGGCCATAACTTTGGCTACGGGTCTCGAAATCACACAAATGACCTTATTTCGGAAAGCTCGTTACGAAGCGCACGCCGTGGCTACCTTTGGTAAGATTTATTTTAGGTCAAAATTCACTATTTACCCTTCTGAATCCGATTTGGGCTAAATTATTGGCAGATTACTTCTTTTGTTACTTATTTTTATATTGGACATGTTTAAATTGTGGCTAAATTTGGTAATTTTATGGTGGATATTTTTGCTATGGATGGCTATTATGATTTTTACGGCTTATGGATAATTGTGATGGCCATGTGGGGCCTTTGTGTTGATGGTGATGTCTCCCTTTGTGAATTTCGATAAAAAGGGGGAGAAATGTTTAAGGATGATGGTGGTTTATATATGTTTGATCATAATATTATTTATGATTTTAAATGTATGTGTGTTTATTTGTTTTGCTGGTAACTGATTAAGACCTATCTTGGCTTAGGATAGACATAAATTTAGGGAGAGATCTAAAAGTCCACATACTTTTTCTATTTGCTTTCTCATATAGATCAATGTATAGAATTAGTGGGGCTACTTTGATGTAATATGTTTGATTTACTGTAAACATGATTTTTATTGTAGAATGTGACAAATGGGGAGATTGTTAGAACCTGTTTATCACACTCTATCTCAAAATCCGTGTAGATCTCCCTTAGGATATGTGTGTGCCACAAGGATCAAAATACCGGGTATCGGTACCGTATTGTTCGAGCCTAAAACCGATACGTATCAGACGATACGTATCGGTATCGGACGATACCGAACGATACATTCAATGTATCGTTCGGTATCTTCCATACAACTGAACGATACAGTACATTGAATGTACCATATCGTTAAGGTTCGATACCGATACGTATCGTCCTATACGTATCGGTATCGGCTGAAATTTTGATCCATGGTGTGCCAAGATGGATGGGGTCTACCTTGATTAATCAAGGTTATCAGTCACATTCCCTTGACCTGCATTTTGAATCCTTAAAAGTTTCCTTTGAAAGTGTTTTAAAATGACCAGAAATAAGGTTTGTTGTCTGTGTGTCGCCAGCGCACTGTGATAGTGTTCACAGTGTGCTGTTTCCACAACGCGTGTTGAAGTTCTAACAACGTGCTGTCACTAGAATAACAATGCGTTGTTGTATCACACGATAGTAAATTCGAACTTTCAATTTCTTTTGTGAAAAGGGCTTTTTGGACTTTTCCTATTTTAGGGTTTTTGGTAAAAGCTTTTTCTAAATGGAAAGAAGATCAAGCTAGAGAGAGCTTCTTCCTTCTTGAGCAAAAACCCTAAACTCTATCTTCTTCAACCTTTTGATAGTTTGGATTTGCAAAAATAGTTTGATTCAAAAGGGTTCTTTTCTTCTTCATCCTTTTCTACTATTTGCTCAACTGAATTGAGCCTTGGAGATTAGGGTGTGTAGAGCCCTAGAGATTAGGGTGTGATTGATAGCCTTGTGGATATCAAGGTGGATCATTGTGCATTCATCAACGGTGAAGGTGTCAATCAAAATAAGAAGTTATGGAGGCGACCTGTGACTGAAAGTTGGATTGCAAGGGGGTTTGATAGGGCATGTGCATTTGTCGATATATCATTCTAAACTCCTTGCAATCATTTATTTCATGGTGGATTTGGTGTGTGGACTTCGGTTCCATGATTTTTCCCAGTGATTGGCTTTCCACATATATCTCGTGTTGTGATAATTGTTGATATTATTGTGTAATCTCTAGATTAATTAAAATTAACCGAATAGCCCGATCAATTCCATAGATCGACGGAATTTTACCGACTTTTAAAAGATAATAATAACAATGATTTGCATAGTTAAATCCACATAATTAACTAATAAAAAGTCACCTAGCTACTAGATAAAACCCGCAAAATGTTGATAAGTATTGCATGATAATGGTTGCAATATTTGGGAGATTTCTACTATGGGGTTGTCAATGGGCTGGGCTGGGCTGGCCCACTCCTACCCGACCAAAGAAACTAGTAAAAATGCCTTGAAACCCTGGCCCGATACATAAATTGGGCTGATAAAATAGGAGCCCGGCCTAACTGGGATATGATTGTAGGTCTGTTAGCTCGGCCCAGCCTGGCCTAGATGTATTAATGTATTTGTACAAACTTAATAATCTAATCATTTTATTAAAATGCCCCACTGTTAAGGTTGAAATGATACTTTATCCTTTAAATGTTTATACTTTTATCAATAAAATAAAATGTATATAACCCATATTAAGCTCTTGCTTGGATATGGGGAAAACAGAGAAAATTTAGGGGTTCAGATTCTATTTTCCGTGATTTTTCACTGTTTGAAAGTGACTTAAGGGTTGGAATACAAAATACAAATTTTCCGCTCATGTCCGAGTGAAGAGTTTGTGGGTACCCATCGGCATTTCAATTTGCCGAGACCTCGGAAAGATAAGAAAAAGAGTGGAGAAGAAAAAAATAAGAGTACGACTCTTCTCACCCGTTTATTAGTAATATCACACAATTTCTGTTCGGACGAAAATTGACTGATTTGAATCAGACGATGGAGATTGTTTTTTGTTCCAATCTTCCTCATGATAAATCTTAAGATCATATCACCCCTATCAGACGGTCAAATGTTGATTCTATATGACACACATCCGCAAAAGTGATCTAGACCATGGAAAAAGGAGTTGACCTTTCCTTTTAGGGATGTCCACCATTGGAATCAACATCTGACCGTCTGATATGCGCGCCATAATCTTAAGATTTATCGTGAGGAAGATTGGAACAAAAAATAATATCCATCATTTGATTTAAGCACGTGAAATCCGGGTTGAGAAGGAAGAATTTTAGGTTGTAAATGAAGATACCCTTTTATATATTTGACATTATTGCATCTCACTCCTTCTCTCGGCAATAGGAGTACCTATATTTACAACTCAAGGTTCTTTCTTTGAAACTCAGGTTTTGTGTGTGTAAACTATTGACTTTTTGAAATCAGACGATAGAGATTCTTTTTCTCCTAATCTTCGACACACTAAATCTCTAGATCGTGGGCTTATAAGCAGACGGTCAGATTTTGATCAAAATACACAGGATTTGGTCAATCATGTATTTTCTCGGATATGTGTCGAAACACAGGGTTTTCTTACAATTTCTTGTATATGTATTCAAACACAAAATTTGATTATTCCTGCAATTTTTTAGCTAGCAATGTGGTTATCCAAACAATAAAAAATAAAGGGAAAGAAAGGAATCCCATGATTTCCTAACTTAGATATTCATGAGAAAATATAAAAATATTATTTTACTTTCCTACGTTTCCGTGTTTTTATCCAAATTTATTTTATACATGTAAACTCGGGGCCATAACCGGCCCAGCCCTAACTAGACACAGGGTTAAGAGTTGCAACATGGTAGCCTAATTTAGGGCCAGGTAGCGCTGACTATGGTCCGGCCCTAGGCCGGACCATTGACAGCCATATCTGTATCTTCAATAAGCGGCTCCTAAAGTGTGCCTTCGTGTCTTAATCGCATCAACTTATCAAGGAATCAGAGATAAGATTTAAGATCCCATTTTATATTGAGAGAAGTCTGCGAGTGTTTCTTCAATACGTATGAGAAGAATTGTTCCTTCAATTATACAAGTGAAATATTATACTACAGTCTATTTTAGAGTGCATAGATAAGATAGTCCAAATTCATCAATCGATGATAACTAATTTAAGGATGGCTAAAGGATAATTGGCTCTTGGAATAATAAAAGATATGTGCCCCCTCTTGGAATATTAAGTAAAGGGCAATGGCTCACGATCGAGGGGCGACTACCATACATATATAATCTGAGTAGGGCCATTTAATAATGGAGACTTGGTTCTTTAGCCATCTTTTAGGCACATGGTGAGATGGATGGATGAGGATACGCTGTTTTGGCAACCTCTCGGATGCTCAAATTGATGAGATGCTTTCGATTATCCAATCGATGAACATTATTGTGGGCACAGCCTACTTTATGATTTCATGTATGTAAAACCCAAATGAAGATTGGGTGGGTTAATTAGCACTCGCGAGATTACTTTTGTTTGAAGTTTTCGTACTCAAACTTTTCTAACAAATACTATATATCGGCTAAAAACTGTACTCTTATTTTGTTATAACCCGATTGAACAGGTTAGTCAAATTCCCTACCCAAGGAGTCGGTGCTGGATAGCGGAGGAGATATGGGCAATTATCTTAAGATTATTTGATATGACTTGAGTTTGTTCTAGTAATATTCCTCTTCATTTTGTTTTCTGGTTTGGGTCTCACTTGGTTTCTGGTTTGGGTCTCACTTGGAGGGTCAGTTGTTGACTTTTTGGACGGTTGGCTTCTTTGCAGTCTTAGGTCCCCTCCCCCCCCCCCCCCCCGATTTTGTTTCTGGCATGGGCGTTATGCCGTCTCCACCCAAAACACGTCATGACATATAGTGTCCGCAGTCACATATAGCCTAGGGTCAGGACTTTTCCCTATCCGATGTAGGACTATTACAGTTAGAATTGACAAGCTTAGGACTGGGGAGCTCCTGGAGCTGTTTGACTTTAACTAATCTTATTTTCTCTCCCTCCCCCGTAGTCTAGGTGGAGGGTCCTCTATTTTCTCCTTTTAGTTTTTTTTTTTGGCTTAGTGCTTGGTCCCTATTTTGGTTGGGCTTTTTGTTTCTTTCCAGCTTCTGTTTTTTAATATATTTGACTTTATCGATAAAAAAAAAAAGAGCCGAAGAAACTAGTTCAATTTTTTAAATCATTGCTTTTTTTAATCCCATATATAGTTTTATCTACATGCGTGTAATGTGCAACTAAGCATATACAAAGGGCACATTTGATAGTATATCTTAAGTTTATGATGGGTTTGTTTTAGAAACTAAATTCTTTCCACAATTCAATTACCAAATGTGCTATAGTATTTTTTTTTTGTTTTTTTGAGAAAACAAATGTGCTATAGTTAAGTGGCCGAAGCAGCAACACATTTTGCCTTCAGTTAGCTTCTTATGGATGGTGCCCACGGAACACGTTTCCCATATCGATGTTCTTGGGTACACCCCCATCCCAGTTGTTAAATTCACGAGATCTAAAGACTCCTAGAAAGCATAAAAAAGATTAGTTGTATTTGTGGGGAAAAAGCCCCTCGTCAAAACTTATCTCATTACTTAAATTTATGTGTTTTGCTTGCCTTCTATAGGGCCTTAAAACTCATCCCTCCTGCCCCTCTTTTCCTTCTTCCAATGACTCTCAGAACGCGCATCCAACTTTACTTTTTTGTCAAATTCCTCATATAGCTTTACTTTATCACACAAATCACTCTTACTTACTTAATCCACCCACCGAATCTCTGACTTCACCCACCCTGAAACACATTCATTTCCTTGAAGCAGATGATGAAGTCAATTTTTAATTTCATGGGCCACACATTCCAAAAAAGTGAACTTAAAATCAGGTTTGAGTGTGATGAGTTTTACGTGATGTTAAGATCAGTTTTTCGAGATGTATGCTACGTAAAACAAAAGATTGATTGTCTTATGATACACCTTGATCTCAAGATCCATTTTGAGAAAGATTGGGACGAAAAAGTATCTCCATTATATGATTCAAAGCAGTCAATGGGTTTCAGCGGGTGAACTCAAAGATACGGTAGTCTACTAAATTCATGACATTCTTTGTCCACCTAATGTAATTGCCAAAATATCCTTAAAAAATTCAAAGCCTTTCATTTTCGCTCGCCCACAGATAGGGCACACGTGCAAATTGTGCATGTCCGCATGCTCTTCCCTCTTCTATGATTTATTTTGAGAGCTCTCATGCTTTTCGTATTTTTTTAAAAGATTGAATTTGATTTTCAGACTTCTATCGGGTGATTTGCACATAAAAAAAATATCGTATTTGAAGTGTTCATTACTATGTTTTATGATTTATTAAAGACAAAAAATAAAAATAAAAATTATTACATTGTTTCATGTCTTCATTATGTATAGTTTAAAATTATAAAAAAATTTAATAAAAAATAAAAAATAATTAGTAAAAATAGTTTCTGTCAAATTTTCATGCCTAAAATACCCCTAACTCATATCTCATATATAGTCCTTTGAGATATTAGTGTCTCTTTCTTTTGCTAGTGAATTGGAAATCACATTAGCACAGTGTTTTTAAATTGGACCGAATCGGAAGTAGAACAGCGGGCCGACTGGGACTGCTCTCTCATATAGTCTGGACCGAGACAACTCCAGTTTGGGATACTAAACAGTATTGGACAGTTGAATTGTCCATTCCGATTCGTAAACGGCTTAGAATTGAAAACTAACTCCACCAAATTCATCTACATCCCCCAATAATTTGAACAAAAAATAACAACAATTTCTCTATAAGAATTAATTATACATAAATCAATCAAAAACGACCTAAAACCCATTACAATAATCCAATTCATTGATTCTCCATCTACACCCAATAAACCAGATCACAAAATAAAAAAATATTATAAAAAAGTAAGATCAATCAGAACCCAGATCACAAAATCACGTAAACAAACATGTCGCCCAATAAATCAGATCACAAAATAAAAAAATATTATCCAAAAAGTCAGATCAATCAGAACCTAGATCACTTAAAAAGACTTGCTTTGTGTTCCATTGTTCATCAAATTTTGCTTCACATTCTTCATTTTCAAACTTATATATTATTTAATTTGAAGGTCACAAGCCCTCATCCGTGGTGCCAACAGAAGAAGTTTTTTGTTTGGCCACGACAGAGCATACGATACAAAGCGGATATATATATATATATATATATGTGTGTGTGTGTGTGTGTGTGAGAGAGAGAGAGAGAGAGAGAGAGAGAGAGAGAGAGAGAGAGAGAGAGAGAGGGTCACAGGCTCTTCATCACGTGAATAGACTAGACTTGCTTTGTGTTTGCATAGTTCATCAATAACAATAATTTTGCTTCACATTATTCATTGTCCAGCCTCTTTTTTATGAATAAAGTAAAATGCCTTTAAGGAAAAAAGAAGACGCTAAAAGGACACTTATATCTTCTATTTTGTTCCAAGGTTTCCCTCAGATACACATCCTTGCTTTGTATGCTTCCTAAATGGGCTATATAATATTTACCTACACTGCATGAAACTTTTCAGAGACATTCACTGTTATGTTTGCTTAGTTATATTTTTGGTTAGTAATGCCAACGGCAATGTCTTTCCTACGATAAAAATACATAGTATATGTCATATATATAAGACAAATGTGCAAATCCATAAATTTGGATATTTGGAAGGTGCAAAGGAAAGTAAACAAAGAAACGAAGCTATTAGTGGGGAGAGAGTTTCACCCACTCTATACCTTAAACCAGAGGACTTCAAAACTATATTCTACGTTTCCGATGATGTTTTTCTGAAACAGGATTGGCTTGCTCAAAATTCTTTTGAGTTTTCCAGGCACTCCATTTAGCTATTCTAAAGAATATTCTCGACTTATACCAAAAACTCAACCCAAGTTGAATCAATTATGCAATCATTTCCAGTACTTGGCCAAAATTTTAAACCAATTTTCTTCTACGACTTATAGTGACGCAATAGCCACAGGTGCATTGTGCATGTTGCTACTCAAATCCGATTGTAAGTTATTGAGGTACTCAAATAGGAGGCATACCTATGAAAGAATTTCGATTTCTTTGGAGATCCTGAGACCTGATTGACAACAGCCCAAATGACCTTTGAAAACAACGAATTAAGATTGAAAGAGTGAACTAAGGCTATAAGAGAGGGAGAGAGAGACAAAGAGATTTATTAGAATTGTGGAGCAGAACTCTGTTTTCAGGATGTTTAGGAGAGTCATGTGTAAGGAGTCGTTTAGGGGAAGAGTCCTAGTTTAATTAGAACTCTGTTTTCGGGACATTATCCTTTAAGGCTAGATTGGAAAGAGAAGAAATGATGTCACAATTACCCAATGGTGATCCATTCCAGGCTAGATTGGAATGGCTCAATTATCCTTTAATTACCAGCTTTTTATGTGTTTTATCAGGATCAATGGGAGCTCAAGGCGGATTAAGAAATACCCTCACCATTCCACTTTTTAAGCCAAGATGGATATTAAATTATCAAAATTGTCATTTTTTGAAAAAAGCAAATAATAAAAACCTATGTTTTAAATGCTTTTTTTGGTAACAAGTTTAAAACGTGTGTTCTTTATAAAAAAAATTCATGATTTTTACAAAAAAATTCCTTATTTTTAAACATTTTAACTACTTTTCCAGAATTTTACCGATTTTTTCCTACATTCTGGCTTGGTAACTGCATGTTGAGGGTGCTATTTTCTTTAATTTTGTCACTGTTATTAAATAAAATAATATAAAGTAAGAAATCCAAGCATACAATTTACCTTAAGAAGAAGAGGAGAGCGATCTCAAGTCCCCTTGGGCATGATATGAAGCTTGCAGACATTTTTCTTGATGCAACTGTTTGCGGAATCAATTCCTACAAAAAAATAAATAAATAAACAAAAATAAACAAGAGTTAGTGTCTATATAATATAGAGGAAGCTTGGAATCTGATAAGCAAGCAGCGACAAAGAAGTTGAAACACCTGCGAGGTAGGTGCCATGAACGGAATTCTACAAAAAAAAAGACAATTAGAGGCAGTTTTTTTAACAAAAAAACTGCTGCTATTAGTCCTGTTGCTACCAAAAAATGCCTTAATAGCAAGTGCCGCTGAAACCCCTTAGTTTTGTAGTGCCTGTTTTCGGGACTTCAGTCCTAGTTTAATTACAACTCTGTTTTCGGGGCGTTTAAGAGGGTCATATATTAGGGGCATTTTAGGCATGAAAAATTGACATAAACTATTTTTACTTTTATATAGTAGTAATGTAGTAAGGATAAAAGCTCCAAACCCGCTAGTGAGCCATTGATAATTAAACTATAGATTTTATCAATTCACTGGTATTGAATATATAAGAATAAAAAAGGGCAGTACAAAGAAAGCCATGTTTGATAACATGGAATGGGTGGCCCTAGGGCTACCCTGTTTGACAATCCTTTTTTCCAAAAAGTACTACTTCTCAAAAGTAAAAATATTGGATGAAAAACACATTTCCGTCAAGGACCTGACCATATTTAATTGAAAATGGAGTTGCGTCGAGAAGTTGCCCATATGGAGTTGCGTCGAGAAGTTACCTCATGTTACTTCTCACCAACACCATTTTCTACATGTGATAAGACTATTCTGAGAAGCAGCATGTGAGAAACAACATGCAACACGCTTCTTTAAAACACCTGAAAAGTGTTTTTTTGCAAAAGGCCCTATTTGACACATCTCTTTATAACACTATAAAAGTGTGAAATGCTATTAAGAAGCTGCTTTTCACACCACACCATTTTCAACATGTGATAGAATTATTTAAGAAACAACATTTGAGAAGCATATAACACCTCTTTACAACACATGAAGAGTGCATTTTGGAGATCTTTTGTATCTAGCCCTGAGCTATTTCTTTCTTCCACGTCATATAATGCTTAAGAAAAAAAACATAAGTGAAGATGAAGAGAAAAAACAATTTACAAACCCAAAACGCTCATGGAGATCACTCCATCGCTGCACACTCATTTTCTAGAGAAATCCTAAGCTACTTTTTTCTAGCTTTTCCTTTTATTATTTCTTTTTTAAACCAATAAGGGTTTTTTAAACCCTAAGGGATTGTTTGGTTCATGGGAGATGAATATCCAGAAGATAGTCATATTCTGAAAGATGGTTTTCCTAGAAGATGATCTCCCATAAGATGGTTCCAAGAAGATAGTGAGGTTGTTTGGCTCATGTTGTGATTTTAAAAGTGTAATACTCGCAGGTGTACGAGTCGTATCGTAGTAAATGGGTGCAGAGTGCGAGGTCGATCCCATGAGGATTTAAAATAGATTTTAAACACGGAATAACAATCAATCACAGAATTTCCACAGATCTATCTCAATATTTACCTAGTTTACCAAATTTGAAGAGTATGACAGGAAAGAAATATTAAACAATTAAATGTAATTAAATTTAGAATAAAAAGGCAAGTTTAGGATGTTAAATCCTCTCATCCTTGATTATCATTCACAATTATAGATCTAATTGGATGAAAATTTAAAGATGCTAAATCATATAAACATTAAATTTAATCAATAGTTTATGAAAAATAAAACATTTAATCCACAAGAATAATCTTAGATTGTGTCATTCCAAAATCATAAAAGAAAAGAAGCAAAACATTCACCATATTAAAGAATTCCTTAATCACAATAAATAAATGTCTCAGATTTTTGCAATGGAAAATAGGGCAAGAATTCCAAATCATAGATCCAAGATCATGGGAAAAGCATGACTAATTCCCATATCATAAAATGGTGATTGGAATTATCAAAGTAGGCAAAGAGAAGTAAACAATAATATCCAAGAGCATCTAAAAAGAAGTTCCAACGACATATCTAAAATATAAATGAATTTCAGATGAGATTCATTAGATCCCAAACCTCAAGAAGATTTAGCGAGACATTATTAAGGAAAAACACAACATGATTGAAATAAAACTCAAATAATGCATTGAAATATAGTTAAAAGCTTTAAACAATTCCAATGTATGTTTGAATCTACCAGCAACAATCTTGCTTTAAGAAAATGAATTTCTAATCTACTATCTACAGGCTAGGAAATAAGAAAAGAATGCTAAAAAATGAAGAAAAGAAAAGTAGAAATGCCAAGACGGCTAAAAAAATAAAGATGATTTTCCAAAAGAAGAAGCAACTAACCATAACTCTAACTCTAGCTTATATAGGGCCTTATTTCGAAACCCTAATCCCTTGCCAAAACACTAAAATCGATCGATCGATTCTCAAATTCGATCGATCGATTTAAGACCGAGACCTGTCACATTTCAATTCACTTAAGATCGATCGATCGGTTTCATATTTCGATCGATCGAATTTGGACAGAGTTTGGTACGAAATTTATTTATTTAAATTCGATCGATCGGTTTCAGAATTCGATCGATCGATTCTGGAGAGTGGCTTATGCGGAATTAATTCTTCTCAACTTCAGTCGGTCGATCAATCCTTCACGGATTTCTAAGTTTGACGATTCTTTGGTTCAATATTCCAGTGTTGGTTGTTCTGATGCTCTTTTATGCCATTAAATGCATCCAACGGTCAGAACTTCCTGATACCATCAAAACTCCATAAAAGTTGTTAGATTGATCTCATCGGATGACTAAGTGTACTTTTTAGGGTGTAAAATATGATCATATTTCAATACTCATCATGTAATATCCCCAAATTTTGAAAATCGCATAAGTCAAATAGGCTCGCATACTGGTGTGGTGTGTGTGGTTCACAAGAGAACCCAAAGAACTTAACACACACTTAGGTGTGTATGTGCTTCACACCAAAATAAATCAAGTGGATAAGTGTAACACCCAAGTTGTGTGTAGGTGCTTCACATGGAAGCAAATGTTTGTGGTAAGTGAGGGGTAACTCATGCGCAAGACCCATTTGTTATGTTTGTTAGCCTTGGTTGCTTTGAGAGAAAGGGAAAGAGAGAAAGAAAGGGTTTTGAAGAGGAAGGAAGGAATAACTGAAACCCTGTGCTCTAAACCTCTAAACCATCGTGAAATTTTCACGAATTTGTGTAGGAGAGATTTCCATTCAATTGTGAAGTTGAGGAGATTGTGGAGTGTGGATTGTGGCCGAATGGGTTTTGAAACCCATTGTGCATCAAGAAAAATGAATCACTCCAATCCTCGCGTGACGTGCTAGATTAGAAGGTAAGAAACCTCAATTCAAAAGTCTTAAAATAATAGAGTAAGATATATAAAAATTTTGTGTGATGTGTGCGTAGGATTGACGGAAGAGTTGTGAGAAAAACGAGTTCAGAACTCATGGATCTGAAGAAGTTCTGGTTCTCGCGCGCCCTAGCTTCAAAGCTCGCTTGCACGAGAAGCCTTCAAAAAGGCTTCTGAGAACCTCTCGTGCCCGAGGACCAAATAAAGTGTGAGGCACCTGTGAGCCTAGCTTCAAAGCTTGCTATGAGCACCCTTCAAGAGCCAGCGGACAAAGCTGTAAAGCGACAGAAGAGGAAGAGGATCTAGTGAGCCTCTGTGCCTCGCATGCCCGAGAGGGATGGGTTCCATGTGACTCGCACACCCGACCCTGTCCCTCGCGCGCACCAGATATAGATCTTGTGTATTTTGGGTTGTTTTCTCGCGAGATTTTCGAAGACTTCGACCATTAGGCTCCCTTAGACATTTCTAAAGGGTTTTTGGATGATTTGGAATGTAGATTAAAGTGAGGATTATCCACGAAAAATCTTGAACAACTTTGTATGATCTTGCTTGTATTGTGTGAGAAGCGTGATTTGAGGTAGGAAAAACTTATGATCATTTGATGCGATGTGCTCTGTATAAGTTGATTAATGTGATTAGATAAGCTATGCTCATTCATGTGAAATTGTGATTTCAAACGAATTTTGTAAACGTAATATTGAAAATACGTTGCAATGTATGAATGGTATCAGAGCCACATATTGAAAATACGTTGCAATGTACGAATTTTTGTAAAGGAGAATTACTCTTACATCATTAACAAGCTTTCATGGTATCAGAGCCACATATTGGGTGTCACATCCTAATCGTCTATGATGATGTGCCTAGCTAGAAGGTTTTAGTGGGCCAGACTTATGTGTTGAACTTATAACAACTATCCACTTAATAAATAATGATAATATTGAGTGTTATTTTGATAATTTGATTTAAAATAGATTAATATACTTTTTATAATTTTGTTAATAATTAATATATAATTATATCTTGTGATGTTAATTGATTATATATTTTCAATTTAAAAAGGCTTCTCTCTATAATGAAAGATGGAAAGCTCGTTACTAAGGTATAAAATTTAAAGTATTTTCAGGGGAATATATTCAATTGGCTTGTAATACAGGGAGGAAATGGTGAGATTGTGGGTGCCACAAGCTAAAGCACAAGCAACATATATAGTCAACCGGCTAATCATGCCCGTAGTAATTACATATCGCGGTTTTTATGGATGACTTACGGGGAATCAACCGACAACAACGCAATCCCTGCTACAATGCCATCAAGTCTTCCGCAACCACGTCTTCCCCCTACTCTGAGTTTGGTATCAGAGCCATGTCCGGCTAAGCCCGTAGTAATTACATATGGAGGGTGGCTAGTGTTGGAATCTTGAGAGGTAGTGAGTCGTGATTAGGGTGGCTAATCATGGGCGTATGAACTACTGTTCATCGTCTTCTTCAGCAGTTTTTATGGATGACTTATAATGGTCTGTTTAGATTTACTACTATGCTGTGGTAGCATGGGAAGTCGCGTTGGGATGACTTGATGGCATTGTAGCAGGGATTGCGTTGTTGCCGATTGATTCCCCGCAAAAGTTATCGTAGACGGACGCAGTTTTGCAATAGCAATCAAGTAGTAAATCTAAATGACTTTCTGTAAGAAGTTCATAGAAATTTATGGAGAAGAAGGTAAATAGTAATTTACTATGCTGATGAATAGTATTCCGAATCACTATTCACTATAGTAAAACTATTCCAACATTACTATTCCCATATGTAATTACAGTCTTATTGGTTTTACCAAAAGCTCTTTTACCCTTTTTTTTTTACTATTTAAAAAAAAAAAAAAAAAGTTTTTGTAAATGTCTCTTTTCAATTTTCCAATCAAAAAATTAATTAAAAATAAACAATTAGATAAATGGTCTAAAATCGATGACCAACAAAGTCAATTAAATCGATGGAAAATTCCTTCCATCAATCCTAAAACAATCTATCAATATGGATGGAAAGATTGGACCACCGACATGTCAATCAAAACTACTGAGCAAACTCTCAGTATAAATGAAGAAAGTCAAAATGAAGGATTTCAATTACTTTCAAATGATGACCTTCTACATGACCTTCACAAATTCAACTTCCTACATCTAGGATGTATTCAGGTTGCCTTCAAACCTTTGACCTTATTGGGTCTGAAAAATACTAGTATACTTAGCACTCTCAGAGACGCTAGATGCCTTGATTGGCGATCCTCTCTGATGGCCGCTATTGAGACCAACTTATGCCTTGGTCCAGTATACTACAATGTTTTTTCAAATTTAACTTTATCTTTAACAGATAAAAATATTTTACATGCTTGTACCCTTAATCTCCAAATTGAGGGATACAACTTTATGCCTGGATCAGAGACCATTGCTCTGATCTATCGCCTTCATTATAAGGTGATGACTTCTCTGATTCCTAAAATTAATTATCAAAATGAACCAGGAAGAACAGTCTTAATTGAGACTAATAGTGCAACCACTAATGTTGCTACACAAAAACTATGTGAATGAAAAAATTTTACTTTTCCTGATGTTTGGCGTATACCTCAAGCTGTCTCTTCTAAACTAATTTTAAACCAAGAAATTGAACAAATTGTTCAAAATACCCAGGGAGAAGTAATCTTAAAATTTGATAGATCTACATCTCACAGAACTTCTTATAGGAGTTCTTATTCTGATTCAAGGTCTCGAGGTCCTTATAGAGTTTCTATACCCTCGACTGCTCGATCATCTTATTCAGCAGCTAACTCATTTGTTTCCTTCTGAATTTAATCAACCTAATATTGAAGGAATCCAAGTTTCTGAACAACAGATTCCTCATAGGATATATACCCAACAGCAGAGGGAATCTCCTACTGCTAGCGAGATGAATTTTTCAATCCATTAATAAAGTTTTTATGGCTTTTATAAAATCAGAAAACTTTATTATTAATAGACAAGAAATTAATGCTGAATTTCAGCAAGATAAATATGCACCATTCCGTGAATAGTATTTAAAAAAAATTTCTGCATCAAAATTGCAAAAATTCAAAGAACAATTTTATCAATATGTTGAAACTTCTTATCAAGTAATTCCGTTTGTTACTTGGTTCAAAGCAACAAAATATCTTGAAATGAATCAAGAAGAAAGGAGAATATTTCTCCTTGAGGATTTTCAAAAGGAATGGCAAAAACTTGATGGTTCAATCGTTCAGTCGATTCATCCTCCTATTGAAGCCCTCAAACTTACTCAACCTAATTCAACAGCTACTTTGAAAGCTACTGCTTTCATAAAACCTGTTGAACTTATCCCTCATTTAACAAAAGTTGATTTATCACATCTGTATAAACAAAATAATTTTACTAATTTGAATTTACAAACAATTAGTATGCAATTAAATAGGATTGAAAATATTCTTTCTTCCTCACCAATAAACAAAACATCAATCTTAAAGGTCAAACAACCAAATATAAAACCTCCCGTAGAAATTTCTGGACTAAATCTGTCATCAAAATCTTATATGATAAAACAAGAGGAATTTATTGATAAACTAACCTCTAGATTACACGCTTTGTCACTTAACCTTGAAAAGAAAAATAATAATTTTCAAATCAATGTATTGACTGATAGAGAAAATGCCAATTTAACAGAAATACAAGAAATTCAAAATAATTTCGAATCCTTACAAAATAGCATGGAGCTTAATAAACTCCAGTATAATTGGGATGGTGGTAATACTCGATATTACTACCATAGACCTACACCTTAGGATCTTCTTTATGAAGAAGACCATATCGATATTCAAAATTTCTACGATTATCGATCCATTTATGAATGGAACATTGATGGTAAATCCGAATATGAGATTTTTGCTGTTCTACATAAAATTTTTATGTACAGCACCATCTTAAAATAACACCAAAATTCTGATCAAACAATTGCTCGATATATTACTACTGGATTTTCTGGTATGTTGAAAGGATGGTGGGATAATGTTCTCACAGCCACTCAACGTGAAAAAATCCTAACTTCAACTAAACCAGTCAAAAATGAACTTATTGGCCTAATGGAAACTAGGGAAGATGGAGTTTATACATTGACCCAACCATAATTTTTCATTTTGTTGGTTCTTGGAATCTTCAATATGAAAGAAGTAGATAACTACTTCAAAATCTCCTTTGCCCATCTTTAACCCATTTAAGATGATATAAAGATGTTTTTATGACAAAAGTCATGCAACGAAGTGATGCCAATACTGAATATTGGAAAGCCAAATTCATTGATGGACTTCTCAGCCTATTTGCTGAGAAGGTCCGCAATAAACTCCGTAATCCTGATGATCAAAGTATCACTTACAATCAATATACTTATGGACAACTCCAAAGTATCATTGTGCGTGAAGGATTAACATTGTGTAATGACTTAAAATTACATCAACAATTAAAACAGCAACAACTTACTGGTCGCAAGGAATTGGGAGAATTTTGTGACCAATTTGCTTATGACACAAAAATCAATTATCCTTCAAAAGGACGAGATAATAGAAAAATCTCTAATTATCATTGTCCCTCTGAACGACGTCGTCGTATTTTCAAACAAACCAACAATCCTTCTTCTTATCAACAACATCGCGAAAATAGAAATTCTACTGGACAACATCGAGAACCTAGAAATCCTTCTTTTTCTCGCAAATATCGTGAGAAAAGAAGAAAATCAACAAATAGACCCCAAAGAGAAATTAAATGTTACAAGTGTCATCGATTTGGTCATTATGCCAATAAATGCACAACTGAACAAAGAATAAATCAGATTCATGATGAAGGTTTGAAATTAACCCTTTCAAAAATTTGTTTAGATTCTAGTCCTGATTATTCAGAATTTTCTGAGTCTGATAATGAAATTCATTCCACTTCGTCATCTTCCTCCTCTGCTGATGACAACCCTGCAAATTACAAATGTAATCATATTCATACTTCAAATGATTCTTGACAAGCATTTGCTGCCACGAACAATCTCAGTATCAATGTTCTTACTGAATCCCAACAATCGCTATTGGACTTAGTTGACAAAACTGAAGATCCAATAATGAAATCCAAATTAATTGAAGCATGTATATCTACAGCTCAAAAAGAAACTAAAAAGTCTCTAATAGTAGAAAATCCTTACTCTATTAGAGAACTATTTCATCGGCTAGAATCTCATAGTTCTTCTAACCCGATGACCAATGCTATCCATAATTCTTCTATAGTTGTCAAGTTCTAGCAACAAATAGAATCTCTCAACAATGAATTAATTATTCTAAAGCAACATTTTGCTAAAGAAATTTCCACCATTAATAATCGCCTCCATCATTTGGAAAACAAAGAAGTCTCTTCTAGTTCCACCTCACATTCTTACCTAAACACTCTCCAACAGGAATCCTCCCCAAAATGGTACATCAAGGTCAATTTATTTATTAATTCCAATTATACAATTTATGACATCATCGCCCTTATTGACAGTGGTGTTGACATGAATTGTTTTCAAGAGGGGTTAGTCCCTTCCTTCTATTTGACCTCCACTCGTCAGAGTCTCACCAATGCTAGTGGATATCCCATACCTATCCACGACAAACTTGACCATGCTGCTGTCCAACATCATAATAGTTCCATTTCCACTTCTTTTGTGATTCTCCCAAATATCATTCAAACCCTTATCTTAGAGATTCCTTTTATTTCTTCCATCTTTCCCTTTATCCGGGTTGATTCTCATGGCATTTCTGCCCAATTTCAGGGTCATCCCCTTCGATTTCATTTTCTCTCCTCTCCTTCTAAGGACTCATCTCCTCATCTTTGTTGTGTCTCCCTTTCCGGTAATACCCAATTCTGGGGGGATCATTACTACAATCACACTACTCACAATAATCGAATTGTTTATTCTCATTTGCATTCACATTTGCATACCACCAATCCAGTGGTCTTCTATTTATGCGGTGATCCTACAATAGGAAATCACCAGCTCACCACTACTTTTTGTGCAGAGAATGACTAGTCTTGCAGGAAGCTCTTCTGCCAATGCAGCCAATTCAACAGAAGACAATTTTTCGCCACAAAGAAAAGTTTATGTTGTCCTCAAAGGACACCAACCAGGAATATACACTTCATGGCAATCCTACCATAGCCAAATTTATAATTTTCGTAGCCCATTATACCAAATGTATAATTCCATCGGAGAAGGCAAATCTGCTTTTCAAACCTATCAAACCATGCATCTCCTCGCCCAATCTCCCATTATGGAAGTCAAAGAATACTCCAAATCCGAAATTTTCAACATTAGCCATATACCCAATTTTATCAGCCCACGCATTGATTCATCCATGTACCAAGAAATTAATGGAGTATGGAAAAATCATGTTGTCAATAATAAAAGAAAAGTCAGACAACATTTGAGCATTTAGGTATCCAAAATTCAGGCTCAAGAAGCCCACACCCAACAACTTTATGAAGGCCTAACCTCATTGCTCAAGAACGTCAATTGGGAAGAAGAAACCTTTTCCATTGAGAAAATTTCATATTTCCTTAACCTCATTGAATTGGTAAAACAAAATGATCCAATTCTGCATAGCCTTAAAAGAATCTGTATGTTTAAAAAGGCCAAACATGTCCTTCCAATTGACATTTCCCAAAATATTATATCTTAAATTGAGGATTCGGCTACTAAGATCAAATAAATCTTATTGCAGAATTATCAATTTATCAACCATCTTCAGGGTTACTATCTCCCAAAAATTTCTTTGTTCACTCCTGATTATCCTCATAATATTTTCCAAAGTCTTGATTGGGGATTGATCAACCAAATCATTTTCCTACTTTCTAATATTCCGGATTTTTCCCGAATGATTAAATCCATGGTCTTTCATGCCTCCAAATGTTTACGCAAAGGCATTTATCTTACTTTTCTGATCACTAGCACTCTTGGCTGGCAATCTAGAGAACAATTCTTCCAACCATATCAAACTTGGATTCTTCGTAAAACACAGATATATGAGATGATATATATCAACAAAGCTGATCCTTTAGCACAGTCTAGTGCCCTATCAATCTCTCCCAAATCCTATTGGATTCATTCCCTAATACATTTTTCTCAAAAGGCCAGAGAAATTTCTAAGGACCATTATGCTTTCAAAATTACTGATGGTCGACGAATTTTCCTCACTGATTTCCCTATAGAATATATGACGACTCCTCAACAAGAAGAAGAAGCAGAAAAATTTCTCCAACAGATGATTAGCAGGAATAATCTCCATCTGCATGCTAATTTAGAAATTGAAGCATCTATCCAAGAAGAAGACCAACTTCACGAATTATCTGATTCGGATAGCTCCCTATCTGGCGATTCAATTTTTTACCAGAATCTGGATAATCACAGAGAACCATAAGGCTTAGCCACAAAAGCCAATCCAGTCAATAAAGCTGCAAATGACAAATCGTCCAAGAATCTTACTGGACCCCATATATCAGATTATTGTCGGCCAATATTGCCTTGATAATAGTCTCACCAGCTGTTCATGACGCAACCCATGAAGTCATCATAAAGCACTGACGCATACCCTTACGTCAGAACACAATTATCAAGGGACGAGGCGACTGCAACCAATCCACCCAGCACACGTGTCCCACTCAGCGGCGGATTTCAATTCATCTCAAGTTCGCATTCATCAATCAGTAGCGGATTTCAAACCACTTCAAATCCGCACTCATCTATAAAAGGGTTAGCCTGGGGAATGTGCAGGACACCGAATATTACACCGAAAATTCACACCGAGCAATTCTCTTCTTTCTTTTCTAGTTTGTTCTTCCTTTTTAATTTGTATCAGTGTGTATCGGAGAAGCTCTTCATATCGGTAAGCCTTCTTTTAGCTTTGTTTATATTAGTTTAATGCATGCATAGTAACTGCATAGTGTGTGTATAGGAATTAGATTCCATATGTGTTAAAGTTTGTAAATATATCTTGTTTTATTAGGCTTTTGTTTATACAATAAAAGTTATTGTTATTTAGCTCCTCTTCTCTTTCGCAACCACTTCTTTCCCCTATGTGGTGGAAGATGTGCATTGGCTAAGCAACTGAGTAAGAGGTGCTAATCCGTAGGAAACTTAGTTTCTGCCACATCATATCCTTTTGCTATGCCTTACCAAAAGCAAAAGTACAAAAACTAAGTATTGTAAGTTTGAATGCACTGTTAATTAGCTCTGAGTCTCTGAGATAGAAAGGATAACACATATGTCAAATCAAATGCAATATAATTCTCGATCAGCTATAATTGCTACTAAGCCCACTTGCAAGTTGAAATGCCTCCTCGATCATCCTCTATATTGAAATATATATCCAAATCAACAATGTCCAGAAGATGACCATATATGAATTTCTTGACCCCACCAAAACTGCATCTGAATATTGAAAGCTTGGAGAAGCTAGCCGACCCCAAATTCCATCCGTAACTCTAATCCTTGGTTTAATTACTTTGTTGATCGGTAAGTTTGAGCTAGCTAGCTAGCTACTTCGGTAAATAAATCCCTTGTCAGTTATATGGGATGGATGGGGCCTAACAGGTTATTTAAAACAATGATTTAAAATCATGATAATTAAGGACTGTGATTGAAGGGTCATTGATCCATTGACATCATGATAGAGTACGTTGGTGATTGGATATAGGGACGATAAACAAAACGTCCCATGCCTCATATCACTTTATTTTCATTGGATACCCTATTCTTATCGTCAGGCGTAGGTACATACAGGTACATTACCGTAACTCGAAAGCGGGAACTATCTATATTATATCGTGGGTTTAAATGTCCCACGTTTATATAGCCACTCATATATTTAAGTCAAGGCGGTATTGGTGTGGTCTTTAATATTTTCATTGGTCAAAAATGACATCCTCGTGTGCCTTCTCCAAATCATGAGGAAGCCTTGGTCATTTTCCATGATATTCAACTAGCTTCGAGCCATAACCTACAAAATATTACAATCGAAGGAAATTTATCAAATATTCTATACTCCATTACTAGGGAAGACATGGATTCCTCACTTTTGGGACCCATTTTCAAGGAAATTAATGACCGGACCAAGAAGTTTAGATCTCTTAAGTGAAACTTAGTTAATAGAGGTTCCAATTATGTGGCTGATCGATTTTCTAAAATAGGTCTAAATATTGAGCTATGTAACATCTGGTCAGGTGAGGATGTCTCAAACCAAATCAAAATATCTGTAGCAAATGATTTAGGTTAATGCAATTGACCTATTTTCTCTCTCTCTCTCTCTCTCTCTCTCTATATATATATATATATATATTATTTATTTTAAAATTTAAAAATGTGCTTGAATATTAGCATATTTAATATATTGGGTATGAATCGGCCTCCGACCTAGCTCATATGCGAATACATCTCCAACTTTAAATCCCTGGCATACAGACATAATAAATAAATAAAAATAAAATGACAAAGTTAGGAAATATAAGAAAGTTGTTTCTAAAGAAACTGAAATTATTATATGACACGTTAGGAAAAAAAAATTGGAGCATATCGAGATGAAATATTAAGCAAGTGTTACTCTCACACCCGTTTATGTTAAGGTCACAGTCACCAATTAGGAATTCGAGAGGACATCAGCAAGTGAAAAAAATTTTAAAATGAAAAATATAATCAAAACTAAAGAAAAATTTGAGAAAGGTGAAAAAAAATGAAAATATATAAGGAACTTTTCGGAAAAAAATTTGTCAAAAGAAAGCCTTTAAACCCATAAATTCCAATTATCTCAAAATTACCATTTTTGTGAAAAACGCGTCTTAAACATGTTCAAAGTTATGTGGAAAAATGCGCTTTTCTTTTTTAGAAGATTCCGATTTTGGGGTAGTTCTATTAGAATCTACTAAATTACCGAGGGCACCGTAGAGAAAATCATGAATTGCTTTTAATCCGATGAGGGAGATCATATTTTGTCTCAATCTTCTAAAAAATCATTCTTAAGACTATAGTCGTATTTTGTCTCAATCTTCAAAAATATCATTCTTAAAGAGTACAGTCGTATCATAAGCCAATCATTTTTCTATTTAACATGGTATACATCCCCAAAAGTTATCTTAAAATATCTTTTTATCATTGCCTTCAACTGTATCATTGGGTTCAACTCGTACGGCTTAGATGGGTTCCAATACCTATCCCAAATATATCAAATCTTTATTTGTTGGAAAGTTTATAGAGTAGACCCTGTCAGGTTATCTTTTTCCGCCAAAGTCTATAATTTCACCTTTTTCACAACTGACCAGCTTGAAGCTGAGCTAGTTCCAGCTCTCGGAAAAGGTTTGAAACACTCTTTAAACCTTTTATTGCTCCACGTAGTTTAAAAGCAAAATATATGTTATCTTCGATATTTACGCTACTCGAAGCATCATCTACGCCATCTAATTTGAAGGCCATAATGTAAAGATCAACAATGCCAATAATCGACACAAAACATTCTCTCTATCATCTGATTCTTTAAAGTTAACCGAGTATGCTAACCAACTCAACTAGAATGCACACTGTGAAATAAATTTATAATTTTAAATACTTACGGCCATTTGAGCGGTGACGATTGGTTATCAGAATGGTGGAGACTTGTTATCAGCGTAGGAAAGATTAATCAGATGATTCTCTCTATCATTTGATTCTTTAAAGTTAACTGAGTATGCTAACCAACTCAACTAGAATGCACACTGTGAAATAATTTTATAATTTTAAATACTTTCGGCCAGTTGAGCGGTGACGATTAGTTATCAGAATGGTGGAGATTTGTTATCAAAGCGATGACGATTTTTAATTTGATCGGTGACGATTCATTAGTTGAGTCTATTATCAATGATAGTTGACTTTGAAAAATAAGATGATAGAAAGTATTTTTCGTGCTGATCTTTTGCACATTTGATGTTTACATCGTAGCCTTCGAATCAGACGTCATAGATGCATGGTATTTCACGTCGCACAATTATTGAAAATAGTAATTTCTTATTTTTAAATTATGTGAAACGGTAAAAGGTATGAGGTGTATTTCAGACTTTTTACGCTAGCGACAACTGACTCGGCTTCAAGCTGGTTGGTTATGGGAAAGGTAAATATGTAGGGTTTCTTGTGGAAAAGGGTAACTACTATAACAAATAAGATTATTAGCTGGAGTCTTTTACAACAAAAAATTACTGTTATTAATAAAAAAAACTATTAAAACTATTAGCAGCAAGGATATTAGCGATAATTTTTTTATTAATAGCGGCAATTTATGGCTACCGCTAATAGTCTTATTTTTTGTAGTGAATCTGATGGGATTGATCCCATAAGTTTGGTTCTTTGTAAACTATGTGTCATGATAAAAATCTCGTATACAAGTTGTAACTCTCTAAAAGAAAGTCTCCATCACTAATTTGCATGCGCAGATAATGGGTGCAAGCCGTGTTTGAGCTCTGCCCGCAATGAGCGGGTATGGGCTGATCTGAAAAGTAGGCCCAATATATAAATGGACGTGGGTATTGAGCCAGGCCGAGTATGAATCCAAAAGGCATAATTGAAAATCGGCTCAGTTAGCCCTGGCTTGAATCTAATATGACAAGGGTGAGGCATAAAGTAGGCCTGATTCATAAATGGGCTAGCCCGATCCAGACCGACCCGATTAGTAATCAGGTTGTGTATGAGATAGCTCTAAGAGGCCGGATTATAATCGGTCCAGTTAAGTCCTGGGCCGGCCTGGTCCATGGACAGTACCCCTACTGAAAAATAGCTGTGCACTTTCTAGGATTACTTGTATTTTACGATATCCGGAGAGACAATTGGCAACAGTTGGGCGAGTACAGAAGATGGTATATATTGGGGCATTGCATTTACATCTATATCTATGTATGTGGATACAAATGGATTGTCCACGTGGGGACTGCCACAGTACAAAAATGTCCAACACAGGGAAATTAATTGCATTCATCGGAGCCGACCACTTGTTTGACGAGAGGAAATTTGTGACATTCGGCATCTAATTAAATAATTCAGCGTCAAAACTAGTTAATCACTCATTAAGTTTTTTAACTTTTCATTCAGGAGATGAAACAGCCGTTTTTCCTCACGTCAATCAATCTTATTCTATCTCTCTCTCTCCTCCTCCTCATGTCCTTTATAAATAGCACCACCCCACCATCCTAAGTCTATCTCTTTATTTTCTTGATTCATATATATATACATATATGGCTCTCACCCTCCCTCCCGGTCTCCAATTTTATCCAACTGACGAAGAGCTTGTCCTTGAATTTCTCCGACCAAAGGCCAACTTCTTATCTTCCCATTTTGTTGTCATCCCTGAGCTAGATCTCAATCTCTATGATCCCTGGGAACTCAATGGTTAGACACATCCACTCTTATATTTTCTTTTAATTTCCTGTTAATAAGGTCACTACCAACATCATATGTAATTCGATCCATCTCCCCACTCCAATCACGTCTGATCATCAGATTTAGTTTTATCTAAATTAGATAGAAATATTTAATCTTGGATCATTTTTTTTGGCTCATACTTATAGGTAAGGCTTTGGAGGGAGATGACCAATTGTATTTCTTCAGCCTCAAGGCCCGAACCGGCGAAATCTTCCTATCCCCCAATGGTTATTGGGAGCCAGCAGGTGATGATGAGCCAATAAAAAGTGCTAGTAAGAAAGTGGGTTTGAAGAAATCTCTTGTCTTCTACGTTGGTGAAGCTCCTGTGGGGATTAAAACCAATTGGGTCATGCACCAGTATCATCTCTCCGATTGTGGTTCTAGTTCTAAATCTTCTAAGAGAATGGGAAAGAAACAAAGATCAGTAAGTTCTCTATGCCTTGCTTCACGTTAATGTATATATATATATATATATATATATATATATATATATATATAGTATAGCTTTTGTGTTTCTGTAACAATTATGAGAATTAGAACCCGGGACATGAGCTTCCAAACCAAAAGGGAAGAGGATACCAGTTGAGCTAATATTGCTCTAAATCGGTTGAATTCTCATTTTTGACAAACGTACGTATTAAATGATAAATTGTTTCAAGTGAATTATCAAAAAAAAAAAAAGATAAATTGTTTCCAGTTAATGAGTGTAATAGAATTGGTAATGTTTAGCTAATTTAGGTAGTATATATGATCCATGTATCAGGCATTGCAGGATGAGGAATGGGTGCTGTGCCGAGTACACGACGTGAACGTTGGCGATACGCAGTCGAGTTTCTCAGACGAAGGAATTGAGCTTTCATACTTAGATGAAATGTTTTTGACTTTAGACGATGATCTGGATGAAGTCACTTCTCCAAACTAGTTCTACTTTAATTGGATATTATATATATATATGTATGTTCATAGAACGATTCTCCGGTGATTTATATTATCGGTGTCCGGTTGTACCCCGTATTAGATAAAGATACAATGGCCTCTCTCGCTGCCATATATATTGGGATGATGATCGATGAAGTAGATAGGATCGTTCCTTGAAATAACTGAATTTAATTTGCAGAGATTGATGCTATGTATAAAATTTATTTGGGAATCTGATAATTAAATGGATGGTGTCTTTATGATACACTGTTGGGTGTCGGTTTCTTTGTAATTGACGTGGAAAGATTGGTTTATTGAGAGAGAGAGAGAGGGTGCAGCCCAAAGGAGTAGAGTAGTATTTGACTGGGCTTCACTTGTCTTTTGGTGAGAAAAATAGTAAACGAATTGGAGTATTATAGGACACGTAGCATGGGGAGGGGGGAGATTATTTTCGAGTGGGATCCACCCATCATCCCCGTTTCAACGCCCTAGCCCTAGCCCCTCTTTCGTAACACCTTCGTCATGCGTGCTGTCACCCCCTCTTTTTTCTTTTTTTTTTTATTTATCTATCTTCCTTCCCTATTCGTAAGCGTTTCGTCATTCATGCTGTAAGCAATGCATGGCCTATGAGCGGGTCGGGTCGGCATTATCCCAGCCATAATTTACATCTGCCTGACCACCATCCCATCCTTGGATGGACCCCAATCTGACCTGACTGATCAAGCCAATATGCCCTACCCTGCACAGAAAACCAGGTTGGGCTAATAGGCTCAGCCTCAAGATGGTACCTTAGATCCGTAAGATAAATGGGATGGACAACACACCTTGAGTCTTCGTTGATAAATGGGTTTAGCTTAGGCCCAGGTTTAACTTTAAGGCTGCTTTTGGGTTAGCTATTTCGGGGCAAAGGGCAGCTCTTTTGCAACTGCTAGAAAATTGTTTTCATGTTTGATACCACAGTTTTAAGTGATAAAATTACTCTCTATCTGCTCTATGTCATAATAGATTTTATCTGCACTAATGAAGAGTAGGAAGAGAGTTGCTTTTGCTCTAATTAGAGCTAACCCAAAGGCAGCCTAAACAAATTAAAAATCAGCTTGCTTAATGCTTAAAATAAAAAAGGCGATATCACCTTTTTTATCTTCTTAAAATAAAAATTGAAACAGTCGATGCCGACTCTTTAAATGGTTGATGACGACTCTTAAAACAATTGATACCGACTGCTTAAAGAGGCGACATCGACTATTTACATAGTCGCCATCAACTCCTTAGACAGTCGATCCCGATTGTGTAAACATTCGCTATCGACTGTATAAATTTATTTTTATTTTTATTTTTATAAAGTCGATGTCGACTGTTTACATAGTCAATATCCTGTTTACACTATCGCCATCGACTGTAAAAAAATAATAATTATATATATATATATATATATATATATATATATATATATATTATACAGTCGATGTCGCCTCTTTAAGCAATCGGCACAGACTGTTTTAAGAGTCGCCATCGACCGTTTAAAGAGTCGCTATCGACTGTTTTTAAAAAAAAAATTAATTTTTTTAAGAGGCGATCTCACCTTTTTTTCATGTCTATCTTTCGCACCATTGATTTTATATTGTGGCCTTCAAATTAAACGGTATAGATCCCGTTTCACATCGCGTAAATATAAAAAAGTGCAAATATTTAAAATTTTAAACTATGTAGAACGAAAAATCATGTAAAAAGGGCTATTTCTAACTTTTCCTGCTAGCTGGAACTGGCTTGGCTTAAAGCTGGTCAGTTTGGATAAAGGTGAAAATATAGGGTCTCTCACCGAAAAGGTGTGTTTGACAGGGTTGATCCAATAAATTTCTCTTATTTTTCTTATTATTTTATAATTATTATTGTTATGCCAATCAAACAAATTAATATTTTATTAAAAAAATAAGGGTACATGATGGCATCTGTAAGATTATGCCATGACATGACTGGGTTTCCCAAGTCAAGAAAATTGTAGCTCATTTGTTCAATCATAGTCACTAAGTCTGGGTTTCCCAATAATTTGGCACGATTCAAATTTGAAAAAAATCTATAATTTGGGAAGAAAAATGGGGGAAAACTTAAAGAATTTTTTTTTTAAAACAAAGAAATAAAAAAATACGATTTTTTTTTTAAAGAAGAAAAAGAAGGCCATGATATATTGAAAAAGTTGCCAACTAAATGCAAATTTTAGAGACTTTTCAAAACATATGAATTTTTAAAAAATTGACAAATATTTCTTGTTTATTTCGATCCACTAAAAAAATAAATTATTCACAAATGTCAAAAAATTGGACGATTTTGGTGACTATGAGTTGCACTAAAATGGGTCTAGAAATTAGACTCATTGGAGCATCTGAAACGACTGATCCATAGAGTCGAAAATGAATGTCTGGTCATATTTTGTTGACGATTGTAATTAAACTATACCAATTGGATCTTCAATTGCCTTAATTTCTTGGGCACAATTAATTTGTATAAGAAGGTGCATATATGTGAGTCAAACTCTTTATGAAATCATAATGCAACCCATATAATTGTTGGGCAAAAGTTTTAAATTAATCAACGATCTCACGATGAATAATCAAATAAAAATACAAAATAGAAGAAAATCAATCACAAACACACAAGAAAAATATTTATATGATTTGATAATATGCCTACGTCTACGGGCAACGATAATCCACTATATTGATAATCACACAAGAATACAAGAACAGTCAAATCTCGCCAAAGCTCTCGTCAAAACTCTAGATAGGTTTTTCAAAGCTTTACAATAATATCTCAACTCTGTTATTTGATTAAGAGTTTTCCCTTTATATAGAAGATACAAATTCTACTTCTAATATAAGAGAAACTAGCCTTATATAGAGTTTGAATATAATTGGGCAATCATAAGTCAGAGTCAAACTACAATAATTCTCCACCTGGCTCTAAACTTGACCATGTACTTTTTATTTCGACCATTGTTATACTCATATCACCGCTGCCACCAGCATCCCGAGAGCACTCAAACTTGTTGAACATTGATCAAATTCAAATAAAATTTAGTCTTGACCACCGGTACCACCTTTGTCACCATATTAGCAGAAATTTCTTTCGTACTCACCTTCTTTAAAGATATCTCGTCATCTTCAATTATTTTAAGTACGAAGTGATAATCCTTTGCTACCAATCATGCCTTGTACCTTGTAGCACTACTTTCCGGAGAATCCTCTTTCTTCTTATAAACTCACTTGCACTCAATTGCTCTTTTTCCCTTAGGTAATTCTGTCAGCTCCCAAGTTTGATTCTCGTAAATAGAATCTATCTCTTCACTCATTGCGGTCTTCCATTCTCATGCACATCTACTATTGATTGCATCCTTGAATGAAGACGACTCATTGTCATCCAACGTCAACGTGTAGGCGACCATATCCTTATAGTCGTAGCAAATTGGTACTCTAAAATTCCTTTTGAGTCTTTCACCTGTTATGGATTGTTCTAGCTTGATTTCTACACTGTTCTCTGATATAATAACTGTAAGAGTTTCTAACTCCACTCAAACTGATCTTCCGCCACCTCTTCTCTAATTTTCATGACCTGTTTCCTAGAAGTTCGCATAACAAATTTATCAAATGTCACATCTCTGTTGATCACAACCTTATTCTTCTCAGGACATCATAATATGTTTCCTTTCACACCATTTGCTTACCCTAAAAAAATTTTCTTAGCCCTTGGGTCAATTTTACTATCTCTGACAATATAGTAAGTTGTGTAATCAAAAACCCTCAATGTACTGTAATCTGCTGGCTTTTCTGACCACATTTCAATCAGAGTCTTGCATTCTATTATTATAGACGGTGATCTGTCTAGTAGATAGCACGATATACTGACTGTCTCGGCTCAGAAATCTCTATCCAATCTCGTATTGGATAACATACATATTACATTTTCAAGTAGAGTTCTATTCATATGTCTTGCTATCTCATTCTGTTGCGGTTTATTCCTCACTATGAAATGCCTAACAATACCGTTCTCTTCACAGAATTTCTAGAATTGTCCACTGGTCTACTTACTACTATTATCAGTTCTCAGCCGCGTAATCAGTTTGATTCTCAAACAGTATTTTTCACTTCTTGAAGATTTTCAACACCTCATCCTTACTCTTTATCATGTAGATTCATACATATCGAGAGTAATCATCAATGAAAGAGATGAAGTACTTGACACCACCTTTAGAAGGGACCTTTAAAGGCCATCATACATCCAAATGTATATAATTTAGTATGCCTTTTATAGTGTGAACCATTATTTTGATCTTAATCATGCATTATTTTTCGAATATACAATGCTCACAAAAGTCAACTTTTTCATTCTTTACACCTTTCAACAAACCCTGCTTGCTTAACTATCCGTCATCCTTCTTTCTGACATGTGCCTTAAGCGCATGTGCCATAACTGTGTAAAGGACAAACCATTATCATTTGATATAGATACTGCTGTTCTACCTGTCACTGTACTCTCTGATAGAAAGTAAAGGTTCTCAACCTTTTTCGCTTTCATCACAACCAGAGTTCCCTTTGTTACCTTTAAAACTCCACCTTTAACTGTAAACTTGAGCTCATTAGAGTCTAGTGTACCAAGCAATATGATGTTCTTCTTCAGTTTCGAAATATGGCGTACCTCAATCAATGTTCTCACAACTCCGTCATGCTTCTTTATTCTAATACTCCTCTTTCCAACTATGTTACAGGCCATATTGTTACCCATCAACATCGTTCCACCATCTACTTCTTTATAAGACGCGAACCATTCCCTACTTGGAAACATATGGTAGGAGCATCCTAAATCAAGTATTCATGCATTCTGCGAGTATTTATCTGAAATCACTAACAACACTTTTCCATCATCATCTGAAGCTTGTTTGACTATATCAGCCTCATCAACGACCCCTTTCTGCTTCTTATCCCGAGCATCGTCCCTCTTTGTTTATAATCGTGAACAATGTCTTCTGATGTGACATTTTTATGACACCTGTAGCATTCTACTGTCTTTCTATTTTTAGATTTAAATTTAGACTTTGATCTACCCCTTCTGAATTTACGGTCTTCTGCTCTCTTTCTAACCAACAAGTTATCTGCTTGAATATCACTATCTGAACCTTTCTTTCTCATGTCGTTATAATGTAGTGCGACTGTAATCGACTCCAATTCAATAGTATCCTTCTTATAGAGTAGTGTAGAATCGGGGAGGGAAGACAAAAGCAATAGTGCTTTGTCTTCATCCTTAACCACTTATCTAATATTTAATAATTTATATATTATTCTATTGAATTCATTAAGATGCTCGTTGATAGAACTACATGTCTTCATGTGTAACTTGTATAGTTGCTTCTTATGATATAGGCGACTCATAAGAGATTTTGTCATATAGAGACTCTCCAATTTGGCCTACAATGAGGCCGTCAAGTTATCTCGCATCACATTGTATGTAATTTCTTTCGCTAGACATAGCTGAATCATGCTATACGCTTGAAGATTGCTTTTTTTTCAATCACCATCAGACATACCCGCCAGCTTACCCTAATGCCCTTTCAATGCCTTGTACAGTCCTGGTTGAATCAAGATATCCCGAGCTTGTACTTGCCACAAGCCGAAATTGATCTTCCCGTTGAATTTCTCAACTTCGAACCTCGCGTTTGAAACAATTGCGAACTTCGATGTCATCCCCAATTGTAGAACAAAAACCTCGTTTTGATACCAATTTATTATGTAGAAGCTTTCAAATTAACCAATGATCTCACGTTGAATGATCAAGTAAGAATACAAAATAGAAGAAAATTAACCACAAGCACACCAGAGGCAATATTTACATGGTTCGATAATATGCCTACGTCCACGAGCAGCGATAATCCACACTCAAGCCTCACCAAAGCTCTCCTCAAAACCCTAGACTGGTTTTTCAAGCTTTACAATGATATCTCAACTCTATAATTTGACCAAGAGCTTTCCCTTTATATAAAAGACATAAATCTTACTTCTAATCTAAGAGAAACTAGTCTTATATAGAGTTTGAATGTAACTGGAGCTTCACAAGTTAGAGTCAAACTACAACTCAACCTCGTCAAACGACAATAACAGACTCGATCGGGAATAGCTTGTTTTAGTGATCCTCCAAAGATCATCTAGTTAAATCATAGAATTAAAGGTAAAGCCCGATGTGCTTGTGAAATTATTCTGTGATAATCAAATCATGATTAATTAATATTATAAAAGATTGAGAGTCTTAATAATAAATTTTAGCGTAGTATTGAGATTATTATGTTATAGATGTGGTAAAAACGAGCAGATTAAATTGAATTCTTTAATATCCCATTATCTGAAATATATGCTTGCAAATCCCCTACCAAATCATTAGAAAAGGAAGTGTTTTTAGAAATGCATCTATGTATGTGGTTGTGTGGCTTGGGTAGAGATTAATTGAAATGACTCTTAAAACCAAGTGGGTGAAAGTTAAAAGGGATGACTGTAAAAGTCAATTAATCTTGCAACATATCCCTGCTACTTGGTAACATGGCTCGCTACTTCAGTAATCCAAGGACTCCACAACAGACGGAGTCGCAAAACGAATGAACAGAACCCTCTTGAAAAGAGCAAAGACCATGAGATTAAATACATACCTAGAAAAGGGTTTTTGGGTGGAGGCAATGAATATGAGTTATTTTTATCATAAATCAGTCACCATCTACAGCAATCGATTTCAGAACACTAGAAGAAGTTTGGACGGGAAACGTTGCAGATTACTCTACTTTTAGAATTTTCGAGTGCCCAACATACATTCATATAAAAACCATACAAAGATATAAATTAGATCCAAAGTTGAAAATGTGTATATTTCTCGGGTATGAAAATGAGTGACGTGATTCAAACTATGGGATCCATCGGCAAAGAAGACGGTAGTCAGTAGAGATGTGGTTTTTGATGAGACTTACATTCAAAAGGTTAGTGAACAAGGTGAAGGGAAAATCAGATAAAATATTCTCAAGGGACCTAGCACAATTGAGGTGGTGGTTGATGATTCAGAATCTAAGGAAGCAGATATTTTGTTGCATCCTTCACATGAAAAATTATCCAGCATAGAGCATCACCAACAACAACAAGTGTCATGAGGCATTCCAAAGGAAGGAAGCAAAAAAGATAAAAGACCACCAGTTAGGTATGACTTTGAAGATATGATTTCTTTTGTACTATTTATTAGAAATAGAAATTCATCTTGCTTTTAGGATACGATAAAATAGGAGGAAAGAGATGTGTGTGTGACATCTATGATAGAAGAGATAGAGTCTCTTCAGAAAAATAAGGCTTGGGAGTCAGTGGAACTTCCTAAGAAGGGAAAGAAAGTCGTTGGTTGCAAGTAGGTATTCAAAAAGAAAGAAGCATCATCGGAATGAGAAAAGAATCAATACAAAGCTCGGTTAGTAGCTAAGATTGATAAAGAAAATGTTTTGAGGAAGAAGATCAAGCATTGTTTGGACTTGAATAATCTTACTAAATGTTAAAGATTATGTTGTACTCTTAAAGAGTGCAGAGTCTTGCATTCTAGGTGAGAAAATGTGGAAGGAAAGAAGAAAGAAAGAATAATGAGAAGGCACTACATTGACATCTTCGAAGTGACTTGTAAGGATTCAAGTCAAAGTAGAGATTGTTGCGATTTGCCTTAAATCCCGTGGCCACGACCCCGATTTCGTGGCCACGAGTGCATTACCAAAAACTTGCGGGTTCAAGTTCGTGGCCATGAGTTCGGGGTCGTGGCCACAACTTTGGGGCGCTCTTCCATCTACGGATTCGATTTATTATGGGGTTACAGAGGATATTTTTGTCATTTTTAGGTGTTTATACTTGTATTATATAAGGCTAATTAGTGATTAGGGTAGAGGGTTAGAGAAAAGAAGAACAATCTTTATTCTATATTGAGTGAGGTGAGATCTGAGAGATTTGTAACCCCGATATTCACAAATTAGTGAAGGGAGTCAGATCAACGGTGGACGTAGGCAAATTATCGAATCACGTAAATCTTGTATTTGTGTTTTGCTTTTATATGTGATTGTTTGCTTGCTATTGATTTCTCATTGTACATTGGTATCATAGCATCCATACATTTTTATTCGTTGCATTATGCAATTCGGCAAGAGGTTCGTATCTCCTCCAGGCTCTAATAGGCTAAAATGTTAGCATATTCATCTTTGCAATATTTCATAAATTCTGTAGACTTGTACTTTAACCTGAACTGAGACACTTCCACTGCCTTCCAACCTGTATCTCAACTTCTGCTTTTCACTGTTTGAATTTTATAAACACTTCTGACTTGTGTTTTATAAAGTAAATTCAAACATTCCTTGAGAAGTCATCAATGAAGGTGACAAAATATTTTGCACCTCCCTTTGATGGTTCTATTGCAGGTCCCCAAACATCTGAATGCACATAGTCTAACACCGCTTTACTGTTATGGACCCTAGCGCTAAATTCGACCCTGCATTGCTTTCCATACAAGCAATACTCGTAGAACTCAAACTTGCAATTCTTAACGCCCTTCAACAAATTTTGTTTGTGAAGTTCCATCATTCCTTTTTCACTCAAATTCCCTAAGCGCATATGTCACAGATGTGTGTCATCCATACTACTATCTTCTTTAGTAGATGCAGATGCTCTACCTACAATGATATTTCTTACCAATCTGTATAGGTTTCCAATAATCTGACCTTTCATAAAAATCATGACTCCTTTAACAACCTTCAATGGTCCACCTCTACAGTGTATTTACAATCACTGACCCTCAACTGCTAATATAGTTGATTGAGACATCTTGACCCTCATGAAAGAGCCTTTACATTGGAAGGTCTCATTGGCCCCTCCAACCTTTGATGTGGGCTTGTAACTCGAGTAAGTTTTTGTGCTGAAGTGGGAGGTCATTCTTTGTTTGTAAATCCCAGTCAAAATTTAACGGTTAATTTTAAAACTCAAATTTGAATTCATTTAAAAAAAAATGATCTATACATGTTGCTGAATCTCCATGTGGCACCAAAAAAAATGATATATATATATATATATATATAGGAAAAGAGAAAATGTGCTCGGGCGTAGAGATATCTCTACGCCAATTGATATGGGCACGACATGTAGCGTCCTTTTTGTGAAGTGATGGGCGGCATGGGAACCACTTTACTAACTAGAGTTACACTTTTAAAATATTTTAATACCCTCCAGCCGTCATTCTTGACTTTGTTAAAGTCTCTTTCTTTTCTCTATTTTTCTAAGAAAATATTAGATATACTTTTTCAAGTATATTTTAATAAAAAATTGTGGCCTCCCGGTAGCGAAGCGTTAGCACCTTGGCAGCGAAGCGCTAGCACCCTGACGCCGAGGTGCCGACACTTCGCTAAAAAAAAAATAGAGTGTCGATGCCTCGTTTTAGGGGCGTCGGCACTTCGATAATTTTTATTTATTATTATTTTTTTATTTTTATCGAAGCGTTGACGCCCTAAAACGAAGCACCGGCGCTTCGATTAAAAAAAAATTATTTAAAAAAATTATTTTTTATCGAAGCATTGACACCCTTAAAACAAAGCGCTGGCGCTTTGATTAAATTTTTTTTTATCGAAGCGGCGCCCCTAAAGCAGGCGCCCGGCTCCCAACGCCGATCTTTGGCACCTTGGCGCGGGTGCTAATCATGAGGTAACTTTTTCGGCGCCCATGCGCCTACGCCGCTTCTGACAAGGTCACTGTCTAACCATCATCTTGATACCACCCGCCTAGAGGACGGGAACTCCCGTTCATGGTTGCCTTGACCCGAGGCAAACCATCTAAACGCATCATGTCTACTCGTGACACGCATGCCAGCACCTCAGTGCCTCACTTGGCCTGCCTAGCTTCACCTTTGTCCGACACTAGTTCCTCGCCCGCGACAGTACCATGCAGCTCCACATGATGTCCCATTCCATACATGCCTCGCCGACATACTGAACCAAGCCCAGCATCGTGTGTGGCCCACGCGACCAGCCCACATTTGCTTCGGGCCCTCAGCTAACATGCATCACAGTGTCCCACGTAGCCCTCGAGTGCCCAGGAGAAGTTGTCAACCCATGTACACTGCAACGTGTAGCTCGGGTCATATGGCAACCTCACCTATAAAGCGTCATCGTAACCTCTTATGTTTCAAGAGTATCCTTCCTGTAACAAGATGCTCATATGAAGAAGGTAGAGATGCAAGAATAAGAAGAGTCTTATCCTCATCTTCCACCTTAACTTCAATGCTAAGTAATTGAGATATAATCCTGTTGAAGGTATTGAAATGCTCCAACATATTTGATCTGTCCTTCATTCGAAGCATGTGGAGTTGTTGTTTTAGAAACAACTTATTTGTGAGAGATTTCGTCATGTACAGTCCTTCAAGTTTCGCTCAAAGTCTGGGCGTCGATTATTCATCGATCACATTGTATATGTTAATGAAAATTTGGTATTGATAATGGCTCCGAGGCACATAGTTCACTACGCTGTCTTAAAGACAATAGATGCCCTCACTCCGTTAGATAAACAAAGATGCAATAGAATTCTCAGTGAATCTGCCTTCAAGATACAACAGAGCCCGGTCTTGCCAAGAACCGTATGTTTTTTTCTAGATTGCACTTTTTAAAAAAAGAACATGCCACACAGATTTTCTGATACACAAATGATAAGAACGAAAGAGAAAAAGAGAAATATATCTTATTTCTATTGTTTCTTTTAACCTGGATCTGGTCTTTATTTATAGAGGTAATCTTGAAAATTTGTGTCTTTTCAGATAACAAATAGAAATAATTTTGAAAGATTCTATTTTTTCACCATGAAGTGATTTGTGTCTTTTCATCGTGAAGAGACGCCAGACTTGTGTCTTTTCAAGAAACGGTAAAAAGATAAATCCAAAATTTGAAAAGATACTTTTGAAAAAATACTTTAGAGAGTAAATATTTACAAGTATGCCATTAAATTATTTTATAAGTTTGTTATTGAATTATTAATGATAATTTAACCTTAATTTTGAAACACAAAAATATATATTACTATCCTAATATATATAACATTCCCCTACTTATTTTAAAATAAAAAAATAAAAACAAAAAATTGTGTATCAGAGCAATCATATTAAGCATCATCAGAGGTACCGATCGGTTTAAACCTTTGACTAGTATATACAACTCAAAGTTTGTACGGGCTTTAAGTAGCTTATAGCTTTGAACTTAAAACATGTCTAATAAATCGGAATTATATATACACTTATTATGACCTAAGTCATTAGTGACATAAGGCCTGCGCTTTACAGTCATGCACTAAAATCCTGATTTCATGAGTATCTCAGAGAGAGGACCGAATCTCTGATGAAGCAGCTTCACTTCCATACTCATATAGGTAAATCTATCATGGGTGCTTTTGTACTTACTTTCTCATCCTAGCAAATTAATGCCTACAAAATCATTAAGAGTTAAACTCACCCTCTCGCGTTACAAGAGATGTGCACAAAATTTAACACCATAGGAATACTAATAGGTAACATACCTTTGTGCACTTTCAAGGGTCACAGAGTAGTTTGTTATCTCGTTGAACTTAGGATTTGGGATCTCCAACTCTACTAAGTTGAGATTCAACTACTGTGCTTTTAAAGATATCAGTCTTAGGCCCATCCCCCTCAATTTTCAACACTGTATCTCTGGGTAGTGCTTTTGTAAGCTTCGAAACCACTCTACCTCTTTTGCTATAGCAAACAATGCTATATACTCTGATTCTATACTTGAATCAGAAAGACATGTTAGTTTCTAGACCCCCACGATATTGCTCCTCCTACAAAAGTAAAAATTCATCCGCTTGTGAATTTTAAATCATAGGAATCAGAAAATCCAAGTAGCATCAATAAACTCCTCTAAGAGTTTAGGTTTGCCACTATATTGTGAAACTATAATGTATAGTTTCTTTTAAGTATTTTAACACCCTACGAATAGTTTCTCATTATTCTGACCCTGGGTTGCAAGTAAATCTACTCAATACCCTCACTATAAATGTTATATTGGGTCTAGTACACTTCATTATATACATAGGACTTCTATCTCAGTAATGATAAACTACAATTCTTGAACTTGTTCAAGAATCGATTTATCTCCAATCATTTTGAAATCAAAATATTAGAGACTAGAAAAGCCTTTACACCTGTATCTTCAATTATATACTTCTTCGCTAATGAATATAAAAATCTTTAGTCAAAATGCACTTACAGAATGTGTTGAATAACTTATTACTCAATGCATTGAATCCCAATAATCGTGACCATCTTTCAACCATTTGAGTCGAACATTCGATCCTCCACTAGTTGTACTTCTCGTTGTTTCCACTTTTGCTACCATCTTTTAAAATTTTACCCGCCAAATCGGTCAAGTTCGATGAGATCTTGATTCATGAACTTTATGCTCTGAGCCATTAGAATGAGATATTGTCATTAAATTGTTAATGAAAATTTGGTATTGATAATAGCTTCGAGACACGTAGTTCACTACACTGTCTTAAGGAAAATAGACGCCCTCACTCCGTTGGATAAACGAAGTTGCAATGGAGTTCCCAGTGAATCTGCCTTTAGGATACAACAGAGCCCGGTTTTACTAAGAATTATATGTTCTTTTCTAGATTACACTTTTTAGAAAAAGAACCTGCCTGCTACACAAATTTTCTGATACACAAATGATAAGAACGAAAGAGAAAAAAATATATATATCTTATTTCTGTTGTTTCTTTTAACCTGAATCTGGTCTCTATTTATAGAGGTAATCTTGAAAGATTGTGTCTTTTTAGATAACAATTAGAGATAATCTTAAAAGATTGTGCTTTTTCACCATGAAGAGATTTGTGTCTTTTCAGATTTACGGTGAAAAAATACTTTTGAAAAGATATGTATCTTTTTACCGTGAAGAGACGCCAAACTTGTGTCTTTTCAATAAACGGTAAAAAGATAAATTCAAATTTTGAAAAGACACTTTTGAAAAAATGCTTTAGAGAGTAAATATTTACAAGTATGCCATTGAATTATTTTACAAGTTTGTCATTGAATTATTAATTATAATTTAACCTTAATTTTAAAGCACAAAAATATATATTACTATCCTAATATATATAACAGTACATAACCTCATCCGCAAGACAAAGACGGATCGGGTTGACCGCTTTCAACTCTAATTCCTCTAAGTCATCATCTTTCATATTTGTTTGCTTCTTTTTCATGCAACGTTCTATGGATACCTTGTTGCACAAGCAAATCTTTAACCCTTCTCTACCACAATTTGAAGGTACATTTTTCATCAAATTTCTCGACTTTTGTTGCCATCACGAAGAGAATAATTAAACTTCGCTTTGATACCAATTTGTAGAAATCAATGACAAAGAAACAATCACACACACACACACACACACACAGAAGCAAAATGCAAACACAAGATTTACGTGGTTCAACAATTTGTCTATGTCCATGGATGATCCGAGTCCTTTCACTAATTTGTGAAAATCGGGGTTACAAATCTCTCATATCTCACCTCACTCAATATAGAATAAAGAGTGTTCTTATTTTCTCTAACTCTCTGTAAACTCTAATCACTAATTAGACTTATATAATACAAGTATAAACACCTAAAAATGATGAAAATATCCTCCATAACCCCATAATAAATCGAATCCGTAGATAGAAGAGTGCCCCAAAGTCGTGACCATGACCTTGAACTCGTGGTCACGAACTTGAACCCGCAAATTTATGGTAATGCATGCACTCGTGGCCACGAACTTGAGTCGTGGCCACGAGATTCAAGGCAAATCCCAACAGTACACATGTTATATTGGGCAATCACGAAACTATATTTCTATAACCTATAAAAAATGCATAACTAAAGGACAAATTATCCCTTTTGGTTCTATCTAATAAAACAAAACACCATAATTCTCTCCTTTTGAGTTCTATCTATAAAACATGCATAGAAGACCAACAATCTTAGTCTTTTTTTTTTTTTTTTTTTTTGAGAGGAAAGACCAACAGTCTCTTTATTTAATCTAATTCATCTAATTTAAATAAAAGACAAAAGACTCTTGGGTTCTATTTATTTAATCTAATCCATCTAATTTAAATAAAAGACAAAAGACCCTTCGGCTCCATCTAAATATAAATATTAGATTAGGTAGATCTGAAGCGTCTTTTGACATAATGGAAAGGAGAGACGGTTGGTTTTTACTATCAGTTTGTTTTTACATATAAACATGCAGTACCACTAACTCTTTTCGCAGCCCAAAAGCATGGCCTCCTCCAACCCACCTCTCCTTCTCCATCTCTCATTTATCCACAAATCTCTCCACAACCCACTTCCTATCTTCAAAAATCTCGCCAACCCTCCAACAATTTTGACCCTTTTTTCTCTAAATTCAAAACCCCACAAAACCTTTCAATCCAAGCAAAATTCCCATTAAATCGGAGTAAAGATGAGTTTTTTCTTCATAATTCGAACTAAAAAATGATGCCCATCATTATTTTAATCAGAAATCAGCAAAGGTGGAATCTTTTTGCACTTACATGTAAGTTTTCAACAACTTTTCAATTTTTTTCTGCACTTGCATGTAAACCAAATACTGTTCTGTATAGTACTCTTATTGACGGCCTTTGTAGAGAAGGAAATGTTGATGAAGCTGAGAGCATTCTTTCAGAGATGGTGAAGAAGGGTTGCACACCTAATATTTTGACTTACAGCTCCTTGACAAGGGGTTTCTTCAAGAAGGGTTACAGTAGTGAAGCGATTCTTCTGTGGAAAAAGATGATAGAAATTGGGTGCAACCCTAACGAGGTTAGCTATAGTATACTGATCCATGGCCTTTGTGAGGATGGAAATCTTAAAGATGGAATGGCGGTATGGAAACACATGTTCAGTAGTGGATGTAAGCCTGATGTTGTCGCATATGGTGCAATGATCAATGGCCTTTGTAATGCTGATCTTAGGGATGGGCGTCTAAGGCTGTTTAATGACATGCTCGGTGGGGGGCCTCAACCGGATATTGCTACGCATAACATACTTTTTAATGCTTTATGCAAACACGGTAACCTTTCCCAAGCTAATGATCTCCTAAGCAATATGTTGGATCGAGGTCGTGATCGAGATTTAGTTACGTGCAACATTTTCTTGTAGAGTTTGGGTGAGAGGGGAATACCAGAAAGTGCGGGTTTCATGGGTTGGTAAGCTGGTATAATGACTGTTGTGAATAATGGGATGCAGAATCACAAACTCTAAATTATATTGTTACAGTCAAAAAAAAAATGTGGGTCTCTTTTAGAGCTATTTTATTAACTCATTTTGAGATTGTGTTTTGGTTGTTCTTTGTGGTGGTGATTGCCTAATTGGTGAAGATTACCAATGTATAATCCCAAAACATGTAACTCCAAATTATGTATCTGTCAATAATTAGATTTACCATATGTTCATTTCTGAAGTTTATATTTTGTTTTTGATAGGGAAGCATGGGATTTGAACCCCTGACCTTAACACCATTTCTTACGTTTCGTCATGATATCTTCTTTTAATTATTGGAGATGGTGATAATTTTCATGGGTTTTGAATTGGGATAATGTCTCCCGACTGACATCTAAAGGCTAGAATCTGGCACCACTAAATTTTTACTTTTTATCTCATCATCACATTATTGACGTGTGGCAGATCTTGACCAATCTAAATCGTCCAAGTGGCAATCCATGACTTAAAATATATCTCAACCCAAAAAAAATTCCTATATGTGGATGTGAACCATCTGATCGATGAACTTTAATATCATCCATGAAAACTAAAAACAATGGTTGATGTTATAGTGAAAAGATTAGATGGTTCAAATCTTTCAAAAAGTTTTTTATTTTTGGGCATGCTGCTCTCTTCTGAAGAAATTATTTAATACAACTTCTTATTCACTGAATTGGATGGTTCAAATCTTTCAAAATGTTTTTTATTTTTGGGCATGCTGCTCTTTTCTGAAGAAATTATTTAGGATAACTTCTTATTCATCGAACCTCTGTATCAAATTCTTTAAAGTGGTTCATTCAAAAGAGTTTTGAAGTTGAACGCTTTTATGTAACTTTCAATAGTATTTGCCTAATAATGAAGTTTTACTTCAATGAGACATTCATTAAAAATAAACCTATTTCTATCACTTTTGGGTTTTAAATTGCTTCTATTTTTCTTACAATTTTTCAGGGAATTAATATTTCTGATCTAGAGACTGATCTAATTCAGTTTTTAAACCGATATTTTTTCCACCAATAAACATAACACCGTCACTTATATGCATAATGTGTGTCAATGATCTTATTGGAGTTCATTGGATCACTGTGAGATGTTCCAAAACTTGTGATTTCCAGGTATAGGTATTTGAAATAAGATGATAGAATTTTTGAATACCAAAATACCAATATTTTAACTCTTTCATGCTGAAACTAGGGGCCCAATTGCATCAGAGAATATTGTATTTCCTTTGTGAATGTTATTGAACAGGAAGTCATTTTCAGCAATGTGACCTGTTCACCGGCATCAGCTCACCACATCGGTTTTTTATCATTACAGATATAGGAAGTGGGCAGGCAACTAAGTAGAGGGTCAACTCTTTTGGGTTTCTCTTTGTAACTTTTAATTAGAGTTTATTTCTTTTGTTGTTAATTTTTGTTATTTCCATCATTTACAAGCTTTCTTTTTTCATCTTCTATAATATAATTTTTTTTGTGTGTTGGTGTGGCACTTTTATGACTTGGGTTATAAAAAATTTTTGCACCCACAAGTTGCCCATTCAATAATTAAATGCAGCATTAGGGATTATATCGTCCATTATGAAATGAATATTTCCATCAGGTTCGGCGGATAGAATACCAGATCCCTTGATTCCAAAACTTTTATCAATCAATCTAATTATAATTGACTACTTGGAAGATTCTTTCTCCAAGTTAACTTTTATTCAATCAGGTTAACTATATTTTCAGGAACATGTAAATGATTTTTCAAATGCTCTTTAAATGATCATTTGGACCGGTCTTTTCTATTGGTCTTGGGTTCTATTGCTAGAAGACAAGACCAATGGTTTATGCTTTATGTTAGCAACCCTCATGGTTTATGTTAGCAAATCCTAAAAAATCAAAGCAATTTATCATGGGGGTTTTACTTAAAGGCGCCCTGCGCCCTATTTTATCTCCAAAAGAACATGCACCTATTTTTGTGCCGAAGTAACGCCCCAGCGTACGTTGAACTGGGGTCCGGGCATATTAGCCCACCTACCATCTTTTAGGTATTTACAATAATAGCCATTATATAAATAGCACTTACAAAGGCAGAAAATCCTCTGTAATGATATCTGGTCGTCATCATCTCTTTACCCTAAAAGTTTTAGTTGCAGAGAGCAACCGACGAGTAGCCAATGAAAAAAAATCACCCTCCTCGAGTCCTCTCTTTAGTCGGCTGCGCAGACCATAAAAGCTATGCAAATCGAGCGCTAAATCCTTCCTGGGTTACAAATCGAGTGGCAAAAAAAATATGCGAAGCTCTCTTCGTGTCCTCTCTTCCGATACTTTCGAAATCTCTAAAAGCTATTTTTCTCCTCCATTAAAGAGTGAAATTATTTGTGGGATTTTGTTCACAATGTTATTAATTTAAAATGATCTTAAATGTTTGAGGAGGATTTGTTGAAATGGCGATTTTTTTTGGGCACCATATGTTAATGGCCGGCGATTATATTTAGGACAGCAGATGATTTTGAATCTTTTTTTTTAATGATATATGTGTAAAAAAATGTATGATAATGGTATCTCTATTTGGCGTTCGCCAGCAACATAGGTTCACGATCGCCGGAGAAGGCACTCAAAAATTGAAGGGTTATTCAAGGGCTAAACGGTAAAATACATTTGCATTGCGCATCAATGCGGTTTAAAAGTTGCAGGGTCGCTTTTTAGTAATTAAAAAAAAAATCACGAAAATGGTAATAAAAATTGTGGAGGGGCGTTTTCTCGTACTTTTCTCATTTATTATTGGGTTTCTGGTTTATATTAGCAAATCGGCAAAAAGGATAGCAAAGAGAAAAAATTCTCTCGTTTTGATTGTTTGGGTTTTTGGTTTCTTTAAATCCACCCACCGAATCGTTGAGTTCACCCACGCTGAAACACATCGGCTGCATTGAATCAATCGATGGACATCATTTATCCTCCCAATCGTTCGCATGATGGATCTTGAGATCATGAGAGTACTATCAGACGATCAATGTTTTATTTCACGTAGCACACATTTTAGAAAAAGTGACCTTAACATCACGTGCACGCTTAAAATTGATTTTAAGGTCACTTTTTTGGGTGTGTCACAGAAATTTTCATCGAAATTTCGGTGCCCTATGATTTTTTTTTTTAAACCCAAAATTATTGGCCGATAATTTGAACTTATCAGCCGATCATTTGCTAATCATCAAATTATCGTCCAATATAATGAGATGGACCGATAAGTTCAAATTATCGGCCGATATTTTTGGATTTTTTTTTTGGCCGATAATTTTGGATTTAAAAAAAAAAAAATTGGACACCAAAATTTTGACCTGGACCACAAGATATCGGCCGAACTTTCGTCCGGCATTTTCGACCGATATCCCAAAATTTTCGATCAAAAATCATGGCCTCCAATTTGCTAAATCATCAAATTATCGGCCGAAATCTTGTGTTCCAGGCCGAAATTTCGGTGCCCAAATTTTCTTTTTTAAAAAACCCAAAATTATCAGCCGCTAATTTGAAGTTATCAGCCGAAAGTTTGATCCATGACCCCAACTAAAACTAAGTGTTTATCGTTTGGGATCGAGGTGTCAAACTCGATATCGGGAATCGGTCCATGAAGGACTGATATGAATCAGCCGATACGTATCGTCCCTTGTGAAAAAAAAAAATCAAGTCTCGACACAAACCGATACGGGCTTGTATCAGCCGATACTAATACCGAGTTGGAGGACCGAGAAGTATCATAACCAATACGTATCGGTTTGCTGAAAATTCGATACGTATCACCGTTATGTATCGGGATCGCTTAGGAAGTCATACCTTACAACATGGATCAAAATTTCGGTCGAAACGAATCGGTTTCGAACCCCACTGAAATGTCGGGATTTTAGCCGAAAATCTCGGACGATATTTCAGTCGAAATCTTGTGATCCAAGCCGAAATTTCAATGCCCAATTTTTTTTTTAAAACCCACAATTATTGGCCGATAATTTGAAGTTATCGGCCGATAATTTGATGATTAGCAACTCATCGGCCGATAACTTCAAATATCGATCGATATCGGCTAATATGGGTATGCATCGGCTGTCACGCATCGAGCATCAGCCGATACATATCAATTTGCGCGGAGACCTTGCGTTTTTTTTTTTTTTTTTTTAAAAGGGCCAATACGTATCGGCCGATTCGTATCGGTCCTCCATAGACCGATACCCGATACTGATACTGAGTTTGCCACCTTCATCCCAAACGATAAAGACTTCATTTTAGTTGGAGTCAAGGATCAAAATTTCGACCGAAACACATAAGTTTCGGATTCCAGCGAAATAAAATTTCGAAATATTCGGTCAAAAATCGCGGCCTTCAAATCCTCGACCGATAACTTGAAGTTACCGGTCGATAATTTGCTAATCACCAAATTATTGGCCAATATTTTGAATGCCGATAATTTTTTGTTTTAAAATAAAATAAAAACAAAGTTGGCCCGGCACCACATTTAAATAAAATTTAAATGCAGGATGTTGGTAGAAATCCCGAAATTTCGGTGAACATACCGGATTCGATTTGTTGGCCAATATTTTGAAGGCCGATAATTTTTTGTTTTAAAAAAAAAAAAAAAAAAGTATGAGCACTAAAACTTCGACCTGGTCTACCACATTTTGGCTGAAATTTCGTCCGAGATATTCAGCTGAAATCCCGAAATTTCGGTGAACATACCGGATCCGATTTCAATCCCAACTAAACTGAAAGTTCGTTGCTCAATGATTTTTTTTTTAAATGCAAAAAATCTTTTCCAAATTTATATTGTAACAATTCATTCTCTAAATAAACGGCTCTCACGTGTATCGCACGTGCAAAGTCCACTAAGTATATATTTATATATATACAAATGTTGTCTATATTATCTTCATAAAACCAAAATATATACATGGACTTACTAGTTCGCCACTGTAATAGTAAGTAGCAATTCCAGTCACATATCCATTTGATTTTTTACTGCTTTGTAAAACTCCCCCGTTTCTCAACAAATTTCTCTTAGTTGAGGTTATTCCCTTGCAAATTAAGATGTGGTGTCCTACTTAAGACGGTCCTCTCATTGATTGGTGTGCCTGCAACTGCCAAAATAGAGTATCATTATAGAGATAATACGTTGATATCGTTTACCAAATGATATGGTCGAAAGGACCTTCAAATTAATTAATTTGGATCATTTTATATAATTTGATTCAATCCCAGCTTAATTATAAGCATATTGTAATGTCAGAGAGCATGCGTGATGTGCAGTGGTGGTGGACCAAACCACAGCCAACAGCTTTCTCTCTCCTCACTTCTCAACGTGATTGGGGTTTGGCTAAACTATTATAATATTATGTATGAGACAATGTGATTTAGCTGGGCCTGGGCTTTTACTTTGTCGTCTTTCTTTGGTGAAAAAGACAATGCCTCATCGTCCGTCCATTCTGGCTTCCCAATTGACTTGCTACCTACCAAGATCCAAGATTTGATGTTGACATCTACCATTCTATCCCACCACCCCCATTCACTAGCTAAATAGCCCTAGATTTTGTCTTTTCAAGCTGGTAGTTTCTAAATAGCCCTAGATTTTGTATTTTCAATCTGGTAGTTTCTAAATAGCCCTAGATTATGTTAATAGAATGCCAATTAGCTAGTGATAATCTTGTGTTTTTCTCTCTGCTTTTTGCATGGTCGGCATTACTTGCACCCGTTAAACTTGTAAAGAGCATACTGCTTTCCACTATAAAAAAATCCCCAAAAGTCGTCGAATGCCCATGATCACGATCACTTTTGGGATGCAAGCTATATTGAATAAAGATCCGACCGTCAAATAGATGTGCTATGATCTCAAGACCTATTTCTGTGGAAGATTGGGATACAAAACGTCTTATTCAAGGTAGTGAACGATTTTTTCTCTCTTCACAGGAAAAATGATGTGAATAATTAAGCTCTCCCTCTTGATAATTCATCCTCTTATTATGTGGCCCGTCAGGATTTTAGCTGTAACTCTTAGATGTATGAAAGAAGGGTTTTGAGGCCTTTTAAAAGTGATCTGAAACCTTTCTATGTAATGAGATGTTCTATGTTCTAAACCTTTTAAGGAGTTCAGATTTTCTATGTTCTAAACCTTAATTTATAAAGTAAGAGAGAAATTGACCTATCAACTAAAACGCCAATAGGAAGATGTTGTACAAAGTTTGAATGTTCTTTATCGGCCATAACTACTATATATGGGAATGCGCTGTCTTTTCTTTTCTTTTTTGGCCGCAAGGGAAAGTTCTAATCCCTATTTCAATAGATCGTCAAAGGAAAATCAGTCATTTAAATGTTAAAATGGTGTTTAAATGATCTTACACCATCAATCATTTAAAATTTCGGTGATTCGTAACATCAAAGTTATAGATCAAAGATTATAAATGATCTTACACCATCAAACAACACCTGACCGCTTGATAGTTGTGACATGATCTTGAGATCTAATGTGTGAAAGATTGGAACAAAAAATGACCTCTATCGTTCGATTCAAAGCAGTCAACAGTTTGAGCTGTCGAATCATAGTTGCACACAAAAATCTTCTGTTATAAAAATTGATCACTATATTTTTTATATTTAAAAAATCTCTCCACAAGTGCATACCATGTGTCACATGCTAGTATTTTTTTTAATTTTTTTATTTTATTTTATGAGATTACCTATCTCTACGGAGGACCCACAAATTTTTTAACTAAATATTTATTTAGCACAAGCAAAAAAGAAAATTAATTATTTTTTTGTTTTTTACAGTGCCCCGTTGGAGAGTTTTGCCTAGTGGTTGGATAGAGCCCAACAACCAGTGATCATATATATGTGGATCGCAAGATCCAAGACACTGAGAACAAGACAAAAACATAAAAGTGAAAAAGTTACAAAATGATCTACAGTGTTAGAAATTTTGACCATCCAATGTAATCAACTTTTTCTTTTGGCATGGACTTAATTGAGTTTTCAAATTTGTTTTTAATCATCTGCACTTTTACTTTTGGCATGGACTTAATTGGGTTTTCAAATTTGGCTTTAAATCATCTGCACTGCAAGCTCTCTGGGGATACGATACGACGAACAAGTTGCATGGAAAGTGATGATGTTCAAATTGGGTGTGTGGTCGAGCATCAACCCCATTTACTCCCTCTTATCCGCACCTCTCGATGTGCCCCTATAATTTTATATGTTGTTATATATATATATATATATATATATATATATATATATATATGAAGGGGAACCTCTACTTGTGCCCGCCCGTTTCCTAAAAATGACCACTTAATAAGTGCCTTGTGGTGGGCGGCACTTTCAGTAAATTGGTGGGCGCAAACAGGGACACCCATTTAGGAATCCATTGTATTCTATAATTGAGATAAACTATGTAATTTTATTTTATTTTTACAACTCGCTTTGCAATTTAGAGAAATGGTATTATTATTTGCACCCACAAAAATGTCATCTCGCCGGCCGCCCTGCCGAATTGCATTGACTGCTTTGAAATAGACAAATAAAATTATTTTTCGTCCCAATCTTCTATCACAATGGATCCTAAGATCATGGAATTACCATCATATTGTGTTGAGAAGTTGCCCCATGGTGCTTCTCACACCACACTATTTTTAACACATATGTGAAACATTTTAGAAAAGCAACATGCAACACTCCTCCTTATAAAACACTTGAAAAGTGATTTTTGAAAAAGGGTTGCCAATCTGGCCCCAAAATTATCAATCATTAACGTTGCATTGCATCTAGTGCTAGCAAAAGTGGCCTCAGTAATATGGTTGCAAAATCTAGTGATCCCGAACGTCCAACCTTCCAAAAGAATTGTTATGTGCTAAACTTTAATAAAAAAGAATTGGAATCGTCTGTTATATATATATATATATATATATATATATATATATATAAAAGAATTTTGGTTGGATCAGAGCTTATACTTTTTCCAGCAGTTACTTTCTGGTCATATATGCTCAGATTCATTGGCCATTATTATTAAATGAGTTATATATAATAGTACTAGTCGGCCTAGTGGGTGTGTGCATCCAAATTGTTAAGTGGATAAACAGTGCACTAAGTTGGCACGGAAGTGGCATTTGGAAGCCCACCAATTCAAATAAGAAAACACCGAAAATCACCTGATCAAAATATCTTAGCCATCAGATCTCCATATTTAAAATGTTTAATTAGTATAAAAATGCGCACAATTGGATTTGGATGAGGAAATAAACTTTTTTGGGATGAGAGAGGCCAGAGTAATTGGATAACAGGGACGTGTTCCACGTCAAATTTATGGACACAGTGCATAAGTCTCCAAAACTCTCAAGATTTATAATAATTCTAAATATTAAATTAAATAACATCTCATTGTCTTATGATAATTGTAGGCTTATAATTTCAAATTTTATTGTGTAAAAAATTGGGACAAAAAATAATTTACATGCCGTTCAACTTTTCTTCGCTTTAGTGGTGTGGCTATAAGAATTAAAAATGGTGTGGCAGTAGTACTTGTATAACAAAGCAGTAAACGGGTTTAACTTTTCTTCGCTTTAGTGGTGTGGCTATAAGAATTAAAAATGGTGTGGCAGTAGTACTTGTCTCTTTAAAGTTTAAAGTTGGCTATCAATTTGGTCGTTAACCCTCATCTTTCTCATCTAGAGTTGGGACTGGCATTGCCGCATTGACGAGGACATTTGACAGAATTTTTAGCGTCGATCTCAACCACATGCTTTGGATATATATATATATACGGGCTGTATCTGCCGATACCAATATCGACTTAGGTATCAATACATTTCAAATTGTCAAAAAACTTATATGTATTGGTGTTGGCCGATATTGGATACTCCATTTGATTAGCTGAGCTAAAATTGTAATTTAATTTGTTATTTTGTAATTTTTCTGTTTTTATTGATTATTAAAAGGTGATTATAGTAAGGATGATGAGGAAGCTAATGATGACCCTAGAAAAACAATAATGTAACTACAAGATGGACCACCTTTTTGTGTTTGGACATTCCACTAATTCTTTAGGAAATTGTTTGAATATTATAGTGCACATTTAATTTCCTTCCTGTCGCACGGATTTGGATCTCCTAAATTTAAATCCATCGTTTGGGTCCACCTTTTTGTATTTGAATTTGAATTTGATAAATTCATTAGAATTTATAAATTCATGTCTTATTATAAAAAAGTAGATTTATAAATAATACCTCCTAAGCGATATTTGAAAATCCAAATTTTACACTAATATATAATTGATTATGTTTAGTGAATAAAAAATTGTTACTCAGTGTTATTATAGGTATGGTTCGACTTGATACTCGACCTGTCTGAGCAGAATATTTTCAAGCTTGATCGATCTAGTTGGGTTGAGAATGAGACAACCTGAGTTAAACGAACCGAATCGGGTTGAATTGGTGGTAAATGGATCGGATTGAATCAGTACCAGACCGAACCAAACCCGACCCGACCTGACCCAACTCAAGCTTAAGTAGTTACTGCAACAGCTAGAAACTAGACGTTGGGCTGCAATGGCTAGTTTTTGGCCGTTGTAGCCCACCTTTGTATAGTGCACATTGGGTGCACCCAGGAAATTGTTGGTTGCACTTATTTTGGATTTAAAAAAAAAGCCCAAACTGAACACCAAAAAATTTGATTGCGGTTCGGAAATGTTTATGTGTTGGGAGGAATTCGGTGTTCGGTTCGGTTTGAGTTCAGAAAAAAAAATTTGCTGGTTGCACCAATTTTCGATTTTTTTTTCTAAACCCAAACCGAAGCAAACCTAACCGAACACCGAAAATTTCGATTTCAGTTCGGGAACGGTTTATGTGTTGGAGGAATTCGGTGTACCGACACCGAATTTTTCAGCGTTTGGTTCGGTTTGGGTTTAGGAAAATAAAATAAAAATTGTTGGTTGCACCTTTTTTTTTTTTTTTCCTGAACCCAAACCGAATCGAACACCAAAAAATTCGATTTTGGTACACTAAATTCCTCCAACACATAAACCGGTCCTGAACCGAAACTGAATTTTTCGGTATTCGATTCTGTTTGGGTTCAAAAAAAAAATTATTAGTTGCACCCAATTTCAAATCTATTTTTTTTCTTAAACCCAAACCGAAGCAAATTGAACCGAATCGAGCACAAAAAAATTCGGTTTCGATTCGAGAACGGTTTATGTGTTGGAGGAATTTGGTGTACTGATATATTTCTGTTCGATTTCGATTTGTGGTGTATCGAACCGAAAATCGAAAAAATCGAATTCGGGTCGGTTCGATACACTGAACTTGCATATCTACTTACGTAGAATATATGAAAGAAACCAATGAGATATAAATTATTTTTATAAAAAAATAGCCAAATGAAATATTTATAAATCATTGGGCCAAATCTTAAGGCATGCAGCCTCAGTTATAATTAACTCCAAATTTTAAATGGATATTCAATTTGGTAATCATAATCAAATGCGTACCTTTAAATTCGCTCACCCAATCTTTGAGTTCATCCACGGGAAAACCTATTGATTGCTTTAAACAAATAATAGAGATCATTTTTTGTCTCAATTTTTTAGACGATCACTCTCGAGATCATGGGTGTACCCTTAGATGATTAGTTTGTTTTTTTCCTTCTAGGGGCACGCATCTAAAAAATAGTGACCTTAAAATCAGGTTTGAGTGTGATGAATTTCATATAATGTTAAGGTCACTTTTCTGAATGTGTACCACCTGAAATAAAAAAAAACGGTTGTCTAATAGTATGCTCATGATCTCAAGATCCATCGTGTGAAAGATTAAAGCGAAAAATAATCTCCAATGTTTGATTCAAAGCAATGAAAGGGTTTTGAACATGGATGAACTCAAAGATTCGGTGAGTGAATTTAAAGGTGGCAATAGTGCAGTCCAACCAGGTTGAATAGGAATTCGAGTTCAACCACATCTGCAGCCATTGGATTTGAGAGAATCCTGACTTTCATGGTTTCACTTTTATAGGATGACTTTCATCTAGTCAAAATTTTCCTATTTCCAAGGGATGTAGATGTCGTTGCATTCAAAATCCGATTCAACCTGCCTGTGTCTTACTATATTGTCCATTTAAGGTACCCCAAATTGATTTTCATCCGAGAGAATATATCACACCCGCATTTAAAATTTTTTTTTTTTTTTTTTTTTTTTTGATAAGAGCCGCATCTTAAATTATTAATAGCGTGTAAGGTCAATTATTTAGTGTTTAAATGAGGATGGAGAGATTTGTATTTAAAAATGAAAAGCATGGTTAGTGGAGATCATGTTGGGAAGCCGATTATGGCGTTGAAGACAGTTTACAGGTGTTAGGCTCCCTGAAAAAGTCAACTTTTGTTTGACATCACATCAGAGGATGCTTCATCATATCATCTCTCTATTCATCTATTCTATTGATACTCCCCATATATATATATATATATATATATATATATATATATATATATATATATATATATATATATATTCATCATATCATCTCTCTATTCATCTATTCTATTGATACTCCCCATATATATATATATATATATATATATATATATATATATATATATATATATATATATATATATATTTATACTCCATCTCTCTTTTACAAATATGTATCTATCTAAATTCATTCCTATCTCACTGTGGCCTTGTTTATACATCCAAATTAATTGCCTTCTCCAAATCAGAGACGATTCATATAAATACTCGCATCACGTGGCTGCCACCCGACCCATCTCTTTAAATTGAAGACTCTGCCCATTTATTAATTCCGCACATCAAATATTTAAATTTACCCATATCGAAACTCGTTGACTGATTTACCAATATTCAAAAAGTGACCTTATTTGAATAAGATGAATTTCTTAATATCAGTTTTTTAGAATAGATACCATGTGAAATAAAAAATCAAGGTTGGATGGTAGAAGCATGATCGCAAGATGCATCATGTGATAGATTAGAATGAAAAACCATATGCATCCTAAGATTCAGAGTAGTCAATAGGTTTCAGGGTGGGTGACCTCAAAGATAATGTTGGTGTATTTAAAGGTACTCTTTATTTATTTAATTTGCTTCAATTTCGAATGCGGACTCCTTGGCTCTTGACCAAAGTGCTCTTCCAACCTCGAAAGTAAACAACCGCTCTATCCTCTCATTTTTGAAGCTTAGGAATCAAAAGAGGTATGGGCTTTTCTTCTATATATGTATTTTTTTTAATAATTATTTATGAGCTTATTCTGACTGCCTCTTTGCTTCGATCTCTGCGATTTCCTCTCTCTCTCATCCAAATATCATATTTAACGAGCTTAATCTGAAACTAGCGACTTGTTAGGGTTATTATTTTTTGTAATTTATATACATCCCATTCCTTCAAAATTAAACCTCCGTCTTCTTCTTCTTCTCTCAAACTATCCTCTGTTTTCTTTCCGTGATGTCTTCCCTGTTTCATCCAAATCTTGTGCATTAGAACAGAGTACGATCCTAATCTTTCGTTTTTACGTGAGATCACAGAGAAATCAGTATGATTTTGTAGACATATTCCATAATTTTGGGGTGAAACTTAAAAAGCTTGGGTGACTTGGGGCTCAAATTAAGTTCCCTCTTTCACAATCTAATTACATCTTTTATTTCTCGAGCTTAAATCTAGCTAAACTAGTTTAGGTTTCAAATAACACGTCAAAACGCCCGCCCTCAAAGTGGTCCTTTTTATTTCTTCCCAATTTGTATGCTGTCAGTTAAATTCTCGGGAATTTTAGACGATTCTTTCCATCTCCCTCATGGTTATGGTAATGATGGCAATGGCAGACGATTCTCTTCTAGTTGACCCACATAACCCACGCCCAAACTGTATATGGCTAAGCTAAAATACATATATTTTAAAGGGGAGCCATTAATTGCACACCCAAAGTATCTTCTTCTTCTTCTTCTTCTTCTTCTCCTTCTTACAATAACTGTGGGTGGCCAACAGATTTTGTACTGTATATTGTATAAGTGAAGACTGCTCACAAACTCCAGGTTGAAAATTGGAAATAAAGAAATTAGAATGTTCAAAACAGGTACCCAGGTGATCAGTGAAGACAGAGAGAGAGAGAGAGAGAGAGAGAGAGAGAGAGAGAGAGAGAGAGAGAGAGAGAGAGGTTGCTAGTACACTCTACACCAACACAGAATCAACACCCCTTATGTCCAATCATGCAATCTGTGAGTCGATTAGTAGGGGACCTTAGTTATTTAGCAAACATTAATATTAAGATGTATACAACAAATTATTGAGTAATAACAATTTGTTGAGGAGTCTAATTCTACTATAAAAAATCATCTTACCCTACTCTTTTTCTTCTTCTTTACTTGTTAATATCTTTTGCGATGGGGAGGATCACATCATCTGATAATGAGTTTTAGCCCTCTCATATGGGTTCATTTTCTCTTTAATATACAGTAGGGGTCCCTTACAACCCCCTCGTTTACCTAGCCCCCCAAAAAAAAAAGACATCATCTGATAACAGAGCTTAGGTCACTCAAGTGTCAAGTGCTTAATCAATGACTACCGATGGTTATGATATGTGATTTCAGAAATTGAAGCTGACATCAAGCTTATTAAGATCCTTGGTGTAAAGTTGTTCCAACTTGTTATGCTCGGAGATGCCTTTTGATTGGGGCATCTCTTCGTGGGCAATCTATTGGGGCTAACACTTGTCGCATACATGAATGAATGTAGATGAGAAGTTTAGCGCTGGCCATCATTGCAAATTCCTAATTAGCAATCCTCGAGGGGGCTTTGAAAAGAACAACTACAATTGTAGATCCATCTTAAGTCTTAACCCGGGAGGAGAAATGATACGCTCTCATGGAACTATGCCAATATAAAGAACCAATGCCCCTTCTCTATATTTTCCTTTTTAGTTCAGTTGTTAAGAATAAATGGTATCAATTCTTCAATACACTGTTAAACTCTAGAATATACTAATTGTTTCGCGAAACATAATTATAGAGAAGAAGAAATTAAACGAATGTTGTGACCAACCCTGTGATCACTCAAGTTTCGTTGTCGTTGGCTTAAAGAAGAAGAGAGATCAGAATTTGCCCTTGTTGGATGAAGAAGGTGAAGGCGTGGATGATCACTAGTTTTGGTGTTTCTTATAGGCGAGGTGAGGTACAAATGTACAATTGTTAAGGGTAGTAGGACGATAATTTTAAAAATGTAAATAAATTGGGCCTTTTTTTTAACCAAACTGTGTGCAAGCAATGATTCTCATTTTTTATACACACACACATATATATATATATATATATATATATATATATATATATATATATATATATTTGTATCTGTTATAGATGGATGGCCAATAAAATATAAATAACGGTGAATTATTGGGAGCATGAGATAGATGAATGAGATTTTGTAGGGATATATAGCCCATCCATCCAATTAAGTCAGTGTCCCATTGATGAAGCGAATCAATAACATTTTTGACACATGCAGAAGTATCAGTCATTCGTCATCAGATGCATGGATTCTATATTTTCGATTCACAACCACACAGAATGAATATATAGATGTCGATCGACCAATTGAAATATTTGTGGCTTTAGCAAGGACAACATATATTTTCCTTGGTAGAAATCATTTTAGCCCTTAATTTCTTTACAGTCTACCTTATTCCCACCATTTCCTAATATGATGCCTAACATATGGACCCTTGTTAACATGGTAATCGAATCCCCCATTTCATTTAAATTTTTTCTTTTTTTATGTCCATTTAAAACAGGACATTGTTAAATGGTGCAGGTCGCTGAAGTGGCGCGACGCAATTGACTGCATCGGTGCAGCCAGTCACATCGCGCCATGTTAGGCACCTGCACCTTGTCTACATCAAATCTATCCTCCACTTATAATTTTCCTTTAAAACATGGAGGCTTTGAGCTCAATTTCTTGCCGGTGAGAGTGACTTGGATTTCTTCCAACTATTTTCAGGGTAGACATATATATTCGTGACTGAAGGTTCTTTTGGTGCCACATGGTTCTAATAACACTGTTGTCCAACTTGAATTAGGTGATGAAGATCATTTTTAGTCCCAATCTTTCAAACAAGAGATCTTTAGATAAAGATATAAAATAAATAAATAATAAATAAATAAATATCAGGCCACCTATCACCTATGAGATGGTTAGGTGTTGATTCCACGTGACACACATCCTTGATCATGGTGGGCAATGGAAAGGGCTCTTGGGTCGCTTTTGGGGATGTTTCTACAAGGAATTAACATCTGATCGTCTAATATGTAGGCTATGCTCTCAAGATCTCTTATGTGATAGATTGAGACGAAAAACAATGATCATCACCTTATTCAAAGCAGTCAACAGTGTTAATGGTGTGGTATCCAACATTTAATAACATAGCTTTTCTATAATACATTTGCCAATACGCGACTTTACTGTTTTTTCCAAATATCCAATCCATTGATGTACTTGCAGGATCACTAGATCATGTGTCTGGGAGCAGCTGGGTCGCCCGGAATAAAATATTGTACGTATATCTCCAATATCTAACAAGGTTTATAACAATGATCAAAATTTTGGTTTAAATATCGGTATTGAGCATGCCCAAAACCGATGATTTTATCAAAAATTTAAATTATCAGCCAAAATTTAGTGGTCCAAAATTGTGCAGTCTGCAAATTTGTTTCGGACTAAACATTGGCAAATTATTGGTCGATAATTTGCAGACTCTATATTTTGACCGAAAATACCATATTAGCAGTTCGGCCCAACTTGAAATCGGTTCATATCGGCTCATAACTTGAAATTTTGGCCAATATTTTGAACCATGGTTTATAGTGTTGATAAAAGGGTAAATTTCGGTGTGACTATATTTTACCCATGTGTTGCTTGCCCGTCTTATGGATGTGGTGGACAATCTTATACCACTTTGTCACAAGATTCCATAAATTAATCAAATTTAAGTAAATAAATAAATCTTCGAATAGATGGCCTATCAAGCCGTACAACAATTTTGCCAAAAAAAAAAATTTTATTTTATTTTTTATGATTGTAATACAGTCTTTTTTATTTATTTATTTATTTCCAATAGAGTCTTTACTCTTTAGTCATGCTTTGTATCGTCTTTTTATGATTGAGTTTATAATGCATAAGGGATTACAACTTTATTTAACTTCATATAAGTTGATATGCGTTTTTTGTACAAATTTTCACTGATTTATCTAAATTAAACCGTATTAATTACGGAATTATATATTGTTGGATCCTTAGCATTATATTGTTGGAACTTGTATTGTTTGGAAATGTAAATGGTGATGATGCAGAGTAATTAAAGAGGTGTCTTTTTTTGTTTTTTTCGATGGTAATTAAAGAGATGTCTTTAGGCTTGATATATATATATAGAGAGAGAGAGACATATGGATGATCGACTCACTCTCTTCAATCTGAGCCAATAATTTTATATATTTAAATACCTAGACTAGAAAAGTAACTAATGACTAATGAGTTACTTAACACTATTAGGGAGGTGAATATTAAAAATTCCGTAGAAAGAAAGAGGGAGAGGATAATAGAGATAGTCCAAAGAAAAGTAGACATTGTCACAACCTTTCATGAAAAGGTGCCCTTTTGGTCGCTTGACCTTGACCGTCCATTTCGAAATCAATTGCTAAAGATGCGTTCAGAAGAGACTGATGTGCCGTATCGATGATTATATATATATATACTCAAAGACTATATCAAGCTTAGGAGGAAAATAATTTTTAAGCCCATCTCATCCTACGTTCTAATGGTGCTGGTACGTTAATAGGAGTCTCAACGGCCCAACCCGGGTTCTCGCCAGCCCTTAAATGGGCTGATTATAATCCAACTTCTTAGAGCTAACCCAATTAATAATTGCCGGCACTATTTTTAATTGAGCCTACCTCAGCCGAAGCCCAATTTCAGTATAATATATATCAAGAAGATTTCAAATATTCAAATATCCAGGCCACCCCGTATTTGGGTTGGGCTTAATTAAACAGTACAAATTTTAGTCGGGATTTTGGTACTAGCCTGTAGGCAGCCCAACATCCTAATAGTGCCGGGCTAGGCCAGCTCATTTACATTCATGCGTGGTTACTTAGCCCATACCAGCTCATTTCAGGTTGGGCTGAGCTTAAAGCCCAGCCCGTTGAGACCCCCACATGTTAGTCTTGGTCTGGCACACCAATGGCACGGACGACTAATGCGTATAGTTGAAGTTACGTTCTTGCTCTCATTCCTTGGGGAGGAACGGAGGACCATCATCTATACTTGAGCCCATCTCGATGATAGCAGGACTCCCCTAAATGCCAACAAACGTCAAAACCGTTCTTTTGATTTGATTGGTGCTCCACACACACACACATATATATATATATATATATATATGACATGTATTCGGTATTGCTCTTTATAAGAGTAAAAAAGAGTTGCTATTGCTCATTATTGTTTGTTACAAACGATTATGGGCACGCTGCTCTTTGAAACCTAAAAACACACCCTTTTTTAGAGGAGTATGATTCATGAAAATCATTCCTTTTTTAAAAGAGTTCGAAAAATTATACTCTTTTAAAGAGGATCACTACAATAAGACTATTAGCGACACCCAAAAACTACCGCTATTAAAAAAAAATGACGCTGATATCCTTGCCGTTAATAGTCTTAATAGTTTTTAATAATTTTTTTGTTAATAGCGGCAGTTTTTAACTGTAAAACACTCTCGCTAATAGTCTTACTTTTTGTAGTGGATTGTTTTTCATGTTTTAAGGAGCAACCTCTCATTTTTTCTTCCTCAATTCATTCTCCCTCTCTCCACATTTCTTTGCAATAACAAAGAGCATTTGCTTCTCTTTTTCTATTCTCCCAAAGAGCAATGTTAAATGCAGCCTATATCTTCCGGAGGTAGGAGATGTCCAAATAAATATGGCTCCTAACCCCACCCACATTTAAACACCAAAATGGTGTTTAATTGATCTTCCACAATGAAATTAGATTTTTGATTTTACACCATTAAAATGTGGTTTGCTTTTGTGCCATATAGTTGTGGCATACATTAGTGATCAATTTAAATATTTCAAGTGGCAATTCATCATTGGAACATGTCTTAGCCAAGGTATAAAAAATCGGCCGATACCGATACCTATCGGTATTTCGGCAAACTGATATATATCGGCATCGATATGTATCGGTTCTGCAACTCGGTTTGCCGATACGTATCGGTTTGAGCCAAGATTTAGAGTTTTTTTTTTTTTTAAATAAGCCGATACATATTGCTATCGGCCGATTAGTATCGGTCCTCCATGGACAGATATCCGATACCGATTTCGAGTTTGACACCTTGGTCTTAGCCATATGATAAGTGATCTTTAATATCAGTCCCATAAAAACTAAGACTAATGGTTGATATTAGAGTGGGCAGGTCTTAGATCAAGTCGCAGATATCAAACGGTCAGGTTTTGATTCCATTTATCTTGATATGTAACACAATAGATGTTGATGTGATGTTGCACTTATGAGATGGTGAATTTTTTATTTCATGTGTCATGATGGTCATAATATGATACTAAGCAATGAATGATTTTGAAGGGGCGTGGTGAGAGAAGGTGCCAGCGAGGAACAGAGGTAGGGTGATGATAATATAATAGTGTTGTAGCCCTAGTATAGCAGAGGCCAGTCCGAACTGAGTAACAAGGATGATAGCACATATGGTCTAATTGAGCTGATCCTTAACATCCATGTGTAGATGTAGACAAATGTAGTCAGACAAGCAACCAAAAATACTTGTCGATGAATGAATGAGTCTTTTGATGAAATCAACACAGATTCATAAGCACACCCCACCAGTGTTAAATGTATTATATTTTATCGCCAACTGCTTTGTTAAGGAAAAACAAAACACTGGTTAGCTTTCACGCTCTCTTCTTATGGAAATTAAATGATCACACTCTGATTCACACACCATTGCTGCTTTTGCTAACCATCAATCTCCCCGCCTCTTTTGTAGACCAGAGCGATTTATATTGCATGCATGGCCAGAGTTTATTGCCCTTACTTCGACCCTGAGTATGAAAACTTGAGCCAGAGAATAAATCCTCCAAGGTTCTCTCTCTCTCTCTCTCTCTCTCTCTCTCTCTCTCTCTCTCTCTCTCTAAAACGATACCAGTATTGCACATTTGAAAAGGTAAGTACACCTCAATTTGAAAAGGTTAGTTGTTGTCGATGGCTTGCCTCAGACATGCATTTGTAATAACCCAGGTGGAGGAAGGTGATGGGAGGGTGGGGTGCCGCATGAACAGGGGCTCTAAGTTTGGCCCTGTTTTGGTTGTGGATGGAGGTTGGACATGAATGGTAGTCTGGGTGGACATGCGTTGCAGTGATTGTGGTAATGGCTTTTGGGAGGTGGTGGCTGGTTGTGGTTGTAGTGACCACAGGTTGTGGTAATGGCTTTTGGGTGGTGGTGAACAGGTGAGATGGAGTAGGTGGTGGTGGTGGTGATCGGATAGACATGGAAAAGCTGCGTAGTGGCTTACGAGTGTTGCCCGTGGTGATGGCGGAGAAAGAGGAGCCGTATATGTCCTTTATGAATGAAAAAGGGTACCTCTTTTTGCTTACCCAATTAATGAGGGCACCTACCCAGAGAGCCTGTTGAATCAAATGATGGAATTTAAAAAAAAAAAAAATCAAATGATGGAAATTTTCATCTCAATCTTTTAAACAATTAATTTTTTATTTTACATGCCAAAATTTTAAAAAAATAATAAAAAAAAGTGATTTTTCATATCCCAAAAAAGTTAATTAAAGATCAAATGAGTTTAGGTGCACTTTTTAGGATATGTGTCATAGAATAAAAAAGTAACCGTTTGATGATATGCCTATAGTCTCAAGATCATCGTGTGGATGGTTAGGATGCAAACCATTCTCCATCGTCTGATTCAGTGTGGGCACTCTCAGTAATTGTATAGGCGTGAATAGAGCTACCCATGAAAATATTGGGTGAAACTTAGGGCACGTTTGAAAGCCCGTTACCCAACAACACGTTAACACGAGGTTACATGTCAGGCCGGTAAAGGGCTTAACACGCTAGGCTGTCACAACGTAGACTTTTGTGAACGCGTTTGAATTGTCACTAAACGCGTCAAAATCCTTAGCGTGTGATTATTTTGCAGTACGAGGGTGGGGGCTCGTATCTCATTTCGGCTACTCGTCGTTGAAAAAGTTGTTTTAACGTGTTTTGCTCAAAGTCTCTCAAACAGATACTCACGGTCAACATCTCGTAAGATGGCCACTTAACATGTAAGTTGGCTATCTTACAGGCATTCAAACGTGCCCTTAGAGTGCAACTTCTAATTAAGGCTCAACTTATAAGGTATTAGGTTGTGGGTTTTATTCTCGTCCTTCGGGCTGTTTCCCATCATTGTCTTTGGTTTCTGTTAGTTAAGCTTTTCGATTCTCGAGATTGTCTCGGCCGAGTGGCCGTATCAAAATAATAATAATAAAGAAAGAAAATTTCAATTGCTTGATTGATTCTAATTCTAATATTAGAAGGGTGTTTCTTTTGTGCAGAGTAAGCATTGACAACGCTACCTGTAGTGACTGTACCTTGGTAAAAGTAAGCTCCTCGTTTTTAATATATAATTTGTCTTTCATTGAGAGGGCCGGCTTGGATGGTTGTATTAGTCAATTGTACATTGGAAAAACTTAAGGTTTGAGAATCTTGAATTTTTATTATATACATTTCTGGATTTGATGCAGGTGGACAGCGTGAACAAGCCAGGCATACTACTTGAAGTGGTGCAGGTCCTCACTGATCTTGATTTAACGATCTCTAAAGCCTACATATCATCAGATGGCGGATGGTTCATGGATGGTAAACAACTCTCCTCTTTAAATCCTCATCATCATTTTACTCTTCTCGATTAAACAGAAACGCAAACTATATTGTCATCAATTGAGATGCCCAGCTGGCAGACCAACATGTAGGTAGAGCTGACTAATAGATAGATTAGAGAAATCCACTTCCGAGATGGTGGACCTTACTGGTGTGAATCAAACTCTGGACAACCATTTCATTATCCTCCCATTTGATTACATGTTCAAGATTTTTATAAATCTCCCAACTCTGACTTAAAAGATTTGAAATTCAATTCACCCATGTAGCAAAATACCGTATAAACTTCATTCACCCCAATAAATAGCCCATTAAATGATTTGGACCATCCAATCCAAATACTTCAATATAGATCCTGCATTACGTACGAATAATGGTTCGTATTAAAGTGCCTCGATTGAATGATTTGGTTCCTTTGATGGGCACATTTTTTGAGTTGTGATGTTCATATGATGTTTAACAGGTTTGGGCGACTTGGATTGGTAAAAAAGTATCCATTTGGCCCAAAAAGCGGTATGAGGAGGGTGTTATCTCGACCATCCATTGAGCTCATATAAATGGGACTGATTTCGTCACCGGGATGATAAATCGATGATCTACTGAAGTTTATGATAACCCATTAACCCTTGATGAAAAACAGGGATCTAATCAACTCAAATGATCATAATATGATAACACACTCATTATCACACTTTTAGGCGACATGATGCACTTTTTTACCTAGCCAATTCGTCCAAGTTGTAGAATACCATATGAACTTTACGCATCCCAAAATATATGCTAATAGATCAAATTATCTAATGGACATGTTTTTTTGGCTGACAACGGTTCTTGTAATGATCTTCCACTTTGATGACTTGAATTGGTAAAAAAGAACTTTGTCACATGGCTTAACAAGTGTCGCAATGAGGGGTTTAACCTATTGATGTAGGTAACACTCATTAATCCTTTTGTAAACCGTGGCTTTGATTGGCCCTTAGGAACAGAGCATGGGTTCAGCTCTATACAGAGATGTCAGCCTATTTTATGAACAAACTGATATCAGATGTCGTTCCGTCACCCTGGTGGTGAATGTGTCATCAATTCTTTACAGACAGTACCATGTTGGTGTCATGTGGTAAACAAGACCTTCATAGGATTTAGCACAAGATTGCATAAAAAAAATGCTCTCTACCATTTGATTAAGAGCCTAAAGCATCATAAATTTAATGGTTACCATGTGATTTTCAAAATTGATTTTAGCCATTTATTTTCTGACGTGTTTAGGGCCTATAGGCTCTTATTCACATTATAGAGTTTGTTTCCTATAGGCTCTTATTCACATGATAGAGTTTGTTTTTTTTTCAATGCAACCTTAGGGCTGAATCGGACCTAGATGATGACTGCACACATCACATAGTGCCAAAATGGTGCCACTTGTATAGAATTGTTGACCTCATCGAAGGAGGTCGATGTACCAGGATCAGGCTGGAGAATCCTCTTATAAATGGGCTGGACTCAGACCGGGCATAATGTAAATAATGAACAGATAGGCCTCCCATTGATACCCCATCACCACCATTGGCGATCGGGTAGGTGGCCCCAGATTTTTATGTATTTATCATAAATCAATGAAATTAATTAATGGGCCGTTGTGATGTTTATATCCCATCTAGTTCTAAAGACAAGGCTGCTGATACTTTGACGCATATTTGATGACAGTGTTTCATGTCACCGATCAACAAGGAAACAAGATCATCGACAAAAGAAGCATTGAATACATTGAGAAGGTATGCAGTAGTATTCTTTTGTGTCTTGATTTGCTTTGAAAAGTTCTAAAGGATTCAGCACATGCCAAACAACAAGCCATCCTCAGATCTTCTCACATATTTTTTGGCAACCTTTTATGGCCTCTTATAGTTTCCAATGTGAAATATGCTCACTGCAGACCCTGATATCCATGATACATATGTACATATATATGGGCAGTTAAAAATAAGTTCACTTGTCTCAGAACCGTCCTTGTGATTCATGAATACTGAATATATAACCATCTTATATTTCTTTCTTAGATAATGTGATCTGAATCCTTTACCAAACGACTCTTACCAGTCTATAACGATCAAGAGGGCATTATAAGAACCTATGGGAGTAATCGCTGAAAATTTGGGATATTTAGGATTTTTAATATAATCTATTAAATTTATCAATTAAAATCTACTCACAATCATCACACAATCAAAATAAGTACGCAAGACATTTTTAACGTGGAAAACCCATCACAGGCAAAAACCACGGGATCTATCTCAGATCCAAAAATAAATTCACTATGAACAAGAAAAAATTTTACAATGCTTCTTTGGAATGATATGCCCTAGCACTCCAATCACCAAACATGACAGCCTTTCTCCATCATACTATCCATAGTGAACATTTCCATCAACCTACGTTTCTTGCGAAGGTTCACTTGTCTCACACAAGTCTTACACTCTCAAGAATGAAATCGTAAAGACCCATAAACATCAAAGAGATTAAAGAATGAAATCAAAAGATGGTAAGTAATCTCAATGACAAAATTTTGGACTAAAAAAAATTTTAGAATGAAGATTTTCGGATTAGTTACCAAACTGCCCGAACTACCTAAAATTTATATGTTTTAGGGTCACGGACGTCCGTGAATCACTCAAGGTCGTCCGTGACCACGGACGTCCGTGAGTGTACTACAGACAACCGTGGGTCCAATAATGACAAACCAATTTGTCAAACTTAATTACTTGGCAAAACTATTTCCTAAAGGAGCAATACTGTTTTTTGGGTCATGATGGTGACAAAAAGTCTTACAATCTCCCCCTTTGTCACAATCATGACAAAAAAACAGTTTACAAAGATTGAAAAAATAAAAAATACAATACATTCATTTCTCTTGTAAGTCATATACATCAATCTAGAATGCAAATGCTGAAATTACAACTCTATTTGCTCCCCCTAACTATTTGCCAAGTAAAAGTGTAACCTTAACACTATATTAGAAATTGATCTTTGAGTTGTAGCTTTTCACCTGTTGAAATAACCATAGAACACATTAATAGCACAAGTGAAATATAAAGAGTATCTCCCCATTTTTTTCATAATGTGACAAATGGTACATTTAACCAGTGAAACTACATTCAAATATAAATTCTGAAGTTAAGCACAAATGAAGAAAACTTTTCATATGATATTAAAATTGAAAAGATTAAGACATGAAAAGAAAAAAATTTACCAAAGTTCTTCAGAATTACTAAAACATAATGTATCCTCAAACCAAAATAATATTGTCAGAATTACAGCATTATAACAAAATAAACATCATTCAGGAGGCGGAAAGTGTGCTCCTGGAGGTGGAAAGACATTGTTAAAACGATTAATCATCGCTTCAAAATCGTCAATCATTGTCATTTGTAGCGAAGAAATTTGCTCCCCATAGATATTGAAACCAATTTCAATCCGATTAGGTAAGTTTTGAATTTCAGAATGCATATGTTGCATCTCAGTATGCATCCTATCAAAATGTTGGTCATAATAATGACCCTCTTGACCCTGATACGGAGGAACTGGTGGAGGAGCAGCAGCAGCTTGACGAAGATCTTCTTGAGCAGGAAAATCTTCTGCCTCATCCTCATCAGACGTTTCATCTAATAATTCAACATCGTTCAAATCTAGTCTAACCGTTTTCCCAATTTTTTTTAACTTACCTAATGGTGTCATGGCTCTAGAAGTAGCCAGAAAAGGAGGAAGAGTCATTTGAGACTCAACAATCTTGCTAATGATTATAGGAAAAGGAAGAGACATTTTAAAGGTATCATCCCTCATGCGTCGAACGATTAATTCAAAAATAATTGAATATACACACAAAGGACGATTTTTGTCTAACAGGAACATTAGATAAATAATGTCCCAACGCACTTAATCTTTATTTCCCGCTCTTGGTGTAAGAGTGGCAAAAAGAACGTGGCGAAGCCATTGAAATTTTATTTTCAAGGAAGAATAGTGCAATGTAATTCCAGTGAGTTGAGACGGTACATTGCACACATAGTCATAGACGGTGGAAGGACTAAACAGTGATTGAATTTGATTTTCATCTACAGGATAACTATACCTATTTTCATTTAAAGGAATGCCCAAAATTTCAGAGATAAGTAAAGGAGAAAAAGTGATTTGCTTACCAAAAACGTAAGTCACTGCATAACACTCCATCCTACTCTCTACTATCTTGGCGTTGAGGAGATTAGCATAAAAATACTGGACCACATCGGTGTAAGCGGAGCCCGTTAGAGAAAGAAGTGAAAGCCAACCCCGAGAAGCAAACATCTCATACATATCATGATCTCTAAGAAATTTGTCAAGAACAACCCGTTCGACTATGAGATTTCGAGTAAGAAATAGACGTTGAAAGCGTTTTTCATGGCTTTTAGAAGGAAAACGTTGAAGTTCATGCGATGAAGAAGAGGAAGAACCTTTAGATTTCTTAGAGTTTTTCCTATTTAGAGATATTCTTTATCTTTCATTGAAATGGGAAGCACAGAGTGGAAAAAATTTTGAGTGAAAAATAAAGAAGACGGTTCAAAAAGCCGGTTTATAAAAAATTTTGAACGGACGTCCGTAAGAAGATCATGGACGTCTGTAATACCTTGAGATCCGTGGAAACAAAATTTAACCGCTTTAGGAAGACTTTGGAAATTGAACCGACGGAAGTCCGTAGAGACATGCACGGACGTCCGTGAATGAATGACAGTTGTCAGGTGCAATAACTGCAAAAAGACCGTTCGAACATTGGAAACTGTTTATATTCCGGACGTCCGGAGTGATTCACGGACGTCCGTGGTAAAGTGTCAGAAAACCTATAGAAATTCGGACGTCCGTAGTGATTCACGGACGGCCGGAAGAAAATTGTTAGTTAGGGGTTGTAAATATGGACATCCGTGTAGAAATCACAGACGTCCGTGACACTTACGAAATTTATTTGAAATTTTATTTTATTTTTTATTATTATTTTTTTTTTTTAAAGAAAATTTTATAATACCTAATAAAATTTCATGTGAAAGAGTTAAAACATCCTAAAATGCATACGAAGCAATTAGAGTAGCTTAAAATTCACTATTTTCAATACACATCATAGGTATTACTTTACGAAAAAAAATAGTTAACAAAGGAAGATTTTAAGAATCAAAGTTAATTGCAACAACAACATATAGTCCAAATAATATTGAGACTCCTTTTTTTTTTTTTTTTTTTTTTAAATGTTCTCCATAAAAGAAATGATACTCACACCTTTTTAAGCTTTCTAAAAGACCTTTTTAATGAGCTTTAGAACATTGACTCCCAACTAGTTAGTTTAGGGCAATAGATTTTAAGAAATCCCAACAATTTTACTTGCTCAAGTCAATTAGGCTACAAGGTAGAGTGAAAGAAAATTTGAATATTCAATCTGAAATTTACTTGCCTTCTATTCAACTCATTTAGCGAGGGTTAGGCCAATGACTCCTAATTCAGTTGACTTAGGGCATTAAGTATAGAATACTCCACGGGCTTATTAACTCGAGTTGAAAAGGCAAACTGTAAGAGAAATCAGAAAAATACATAACATTATTTGAACAAATAAGCCAAGATTCAACATTTACCCAGAACATAAGCTTGTTGCAATGACTATTGATAAAAAAAAATTCCTTTATATACTAACGATAATAAAAAATACCTTGATGATACAGAATAAAAGCCAATTAAGTGTAACTCAAAATAATACAAATGCATTCTTAGAAAATTTTATCACATGTTCACGTATGAAACTTTAGAACGTATCATACAGAATTATATAAAAATATGTGCGAAAAAAAAAAAAAAAAAAAAATATATATATATATATACAAGTGATGAAATAATGATTAATCGATGAAGCATAAACCAATGGATTTTCGAATAAATTCAAATCGATCAAAATCCAACGGTTTTGTAAAAATATCTGCTAATTGTAATTGTGTGTGTATGTGCTCCAGGAGAATAATTTTTTCTTCCACCAAATCACGTATAAAGTGGTGTCGAATATCAATGTGTTTAGTCCTAGAATGTTGTACAGGATTTTCAGAAATACAAATAGCACTGGTGTTATCACAAAACAAGGTCATTACACCTTGAGAAATCCCATAGTCAGACAACATTTGCTTCATCCATAAGAGTTGAGTGCACCCATTACCAGCAGAAATATATTCCGCTTCAGCAGTGGATAAAGAAACCGAAGCTTGTTTTTTGCTGAGCCAAGAAACAAGACAATTTCCGATATAAAAACAACCACCACTAGTGCTTTTACGATCATCAGAGTTACCGGCCCAATCAGAATCGGAAAAACCAATGATATGAGATGTGGTATCGAAAGGATACCAGAGACCTAACTCTAATGTACCGTTAACATAACGAATGATACGTTTAAGAATAGTTAGGTGAGACTCCTTAGGGGCTGCCTGAAATCTAGCGCACATACCCTTGTAAGCAATATCCGGTCTACTAGCGAAGATAGAGAAGACTACCTATCATGCTTCTATAAAGTGTATCCCCTACGGTTTACCATTTACATCTTTTGTCAATTTCAGCGTACGACTCATAGGGGTGCGGGCATGTTTACTTGATTCCAAGCCAAATTTCTTAACAAGTTCTTTTGCATATTTAGATTGAGAAATGAAAATGCCAGTGGAACATTGTTTTATTTGGAGACCTAAGAAGCAATTTAACTCACAGAATAAACTCATTTCAAATTCATTGCTCATAAGAGTTTGAAATTTATGAGCATTTAAGTCTAATGTGGATCCAAAGATAATGTCATCAACATAAATTTGAGCAACAGTTAAATTAGATGATTCTTCTTTCAAAAATAATGTTTTATCCACACTACCACGTTTAAAACCATTAGTGATTAGGTATTTTGTGAGTCTATCATACCAAGCACGAGGTGCTTGTTTCAAGCCATATAATGCCTTTTTAAGTTTAAATACATCATGAGAATGATGTGGATCTTCAAATCCTTTGGGTTGTTCCACATACACTTTCTCAGTCAAAAAATCATTTAAAAATGCACTCTTTACATCCATTTGGTATAATTTAAATTTTAAATGACATGACATTGCTAAGATTATGCGAATGGACTCAAGCCTAGCTACAGGAGCAAATGTTTCATGAAAATCAATACCTTCAACCTGAGTGTACCCTTGAGCCACCAATCTTGCTTTGTTTCTAATGATTTTACCTTCTTCATTAGTTTTATTTTTTAAAATCCATTTTGTACCGATGATTCTAATATTTGAAGGTCTAGAAACAAGTTCCCACACATCATTCCTTTTGAATTGAGTGAGCTCTTCTTGCATCGCAGTAACCCAATGCTCATCAAGAAGAGCTTCTTTAATATTTTTTGGTTCAAGATTTGATGTATAACATACATGAAAAAGAAGGTTTGACAGATTTTTAAATTTTCGCCTAGTAAGTAGTTGAGTGGACAAGTCACCAATGATAGCAGAAGGTGGGTGACTTCTCATATCACGAGCATAGGAAGGCCTATGTCGAGACTCATTTTCAGAGATATTGTTGTGTGAAATATCTACACTGATATCTTCAGTGATATTAGATGTAGTGTGTGTAGAATTTTCATTGTCAGAAGATAAATTAGTGTTATCAAGTCTAATTTTTTCATGATTAATAGGAACAATAAGAACTTCATCGTCAATATCTCTATTTAAAACAGAAGAAGAATATGATTTTTGATCTTCTACAACCACATTAACTGATTCAATGACAGTAAGAGTTCTTAAATTAAAAACCCTATAAGCTCTGTTGTTCAATGAGTAACCAAGAAAAATACCATTGTCAGTTTTAGCATCAAATTTACTAAGATATTCACGATCTCTTAAAATGTGACATGCACTATCAAAAACTCGAAAATAACTAACTTGAGGTTTTTTAGCATTCCATATTTCATATGGAGTCTTAGTAGTGTTTGGTCTAAGGTATACTCGATTTGAAATATAACATGCAGTACTAACAGCCTCAGCCCACAGATTTTTAGCCACATTATTAGCATTTAACATAACCCTAGCCATCTCTTGAAGAACCCTATTTTTCCTCTCAATCACACCATTTTGTTGAGGTGTGTGAGGAGCAGAAAATTCATGCTTTATTCCATTTGATGCACAATATTTCGCAAAAGATGAATTTTTAAATTCTTTACCATGATCACTTCGAATTCGAATTATAGAAAGATTTTTTTCAATTTGAGTTCTCTTAGAAATGATAATAAATTCATCAAAAGGTTGAGATTTTTCTCTAAGAAAAGCAACCCAAGTATATCTAGAAAAATCATCAACCACAACAAGTACATATTTCTTACCTCCTAAACTACTTGTTCTCATGGGATCTACAAGATCAAAATGTATTAATTCAAGAATCCTAGAAGAAATAGGAACATTTACTTTCTTGTCTTGAACACAGATTGCATTTACCCATTTGACAAGCACTACAAATAGATCCATCTGGTTTACTTAATTTAGGTAAACCTTTAACAAGTTGATCAGAGGCTAATTTGTAAATATCATTTTTATTCATGTGGCCAAGCCTCTGATGCCAGATATTGATCTCATTTGTTTTAGTGATAAGACAATTATTTTGGAGAGGATCGCTAAAAGTGTAATAGTTATCAGTAGATCTAATCCCTTCAAGAAAAATTTTGCCATTAGAATCAATAACAGTGCACAGATTTTTTGAAAAATTAATATTCATCCCATCATCACATAAATGGCTAATACTAATGAGATTAGCCTTAAGTCCTTCAACATAAAGGACTTCTTTTAGTTTAGGACATCCAGGTGCATTAATTGTTCCTCTTCCAGTAATTTTACAAGAACTTCCATTACCGAAAGTCACATTTCCTTCTGAGCATGGACTAAGATGAGAGAAGAATGATTTTTCACCAGTCATATGCCTAGAACATCCACTATCAAGGAACCACTTAGATGATTCACTTGCTTTTAGTGAAATATGAGCAACCTAAGCAGTCAAATCAGATTTTCGAATCCAAACACGTTTGTATTTAAGATTTAATTTGTTATGAATCACATGCTTGTTGTTATATTTATGTGAACTACTCAATGAAATGACTTTATTTTTCTTAAAAGTTTGGGAGTTAGGAACATAGTATTGAGAATATTCAAAGTCAAATGGACAATACACATAAGTATGCCCTTCCTATCCACAAGTATAGCAGATTGGCACTCTCCTATTAAAAAATCTAGTATTGGAAGATCTGAATTTATTGCCCTTTTGTCTAGAATTCGTAGAGAGTGATTTGATTTCTTTGACAAATTTTGGAGCATGAGTTACATCAGGTTTTAGATTTTTATTTACTACATGATGATATCCAATACCTAATTTGTCTGTTGTTCTTTGACCAGAACTGAGTAATTTTTCCATTTTCTCATTAGTCTTGTAAATGTTTGAATATTTTTCAGAAATAAAACCAAGTTTCCTTTTTAAATTTTCATTTATTTCAATAAGGGAATTTACTTTATTTTCTTGTTCTATAAATTTTGGAGTGAAACAATTTACATTCTCTTGGAGATTTCTTATAATGTTTTTTAACTCAGTCACTTCTTTGATTAATTTAATTTTTTCTTTAGTTAGATGTATTGATTCTTGATAAAGTTCACTGTAGGCATTTGTCATATCCAATACATCACCATCAATTTCATTAGCAAATGAGATTGAATCAATAGAATCAGTTTCAGTATGAGAAGGAGTTTGAGAATTATTAGTTTCCACAATAGAAGCAACAAAAGCTCTAAACCCATAAGAACTAGATTCAGATTCATCAGAAGATGACTCAGTTGATATTTCAATCTCATGTGAAGCAGTCAAGGCTTTGGATTTTCCTTTATCATTTTTCTTACTAGGACATTTATTAGCGTAATGTCCATAACCATGACATTTAAAACATTGAGTAGTGTCAGGAAAATCCTTTTTAGGTTTCTTCTCAAATGATTTAAATTTTTCAGAATTTTCAAATTTTTTAAAAGGTTGTTTCTTATTTTTATAGAATTTTTTAAATTTTTTAACAAATAAAGCAAGTTTATCTGATTTATCAGAATCACTGCTAGAATCAGACTCAACCTTTGATGATTTAAATGCAACACTTTTAGTGACATGATTATCTTGAATTTCATATTCATAAGTTTGTAATGACCCAACGAGTTCATCTAAGTTTAGATTGTCAACATCTTTAGATTCAACAATAGCATTGACTTTTGATCTGAACCTTTGAGGTAGAGACCTTAGAATTTTTCGCACAATTTTAGTATTAGAAACAGGTTCTCCTAAATTAAATGAGTCATTTCCAATATCATTTAAGCGAATATAGAAATCAGAAAACTTTTCATCGTCATCCATGCGAAGATTTTCAAATTGAGAAGTGAGCATTTGAAGTTTGGAAATCTTTACTTGAGGAGTCCCTTCATAAGTGGTTTCAAGAATTTTCCATGCATCTTTAACTATGATGCAAGTACTTATTCGACGAAACTCAGAAGCAGTAACTGCTCCAAATAAAGTATTAAGGGCCTTGGAATTATAATCAAGATTATCATATTCCTGATCCGTCCATAAAGATCTAGGTTTGATAGTGGTATGTAGTATATTATCGACAACAGAGGTCGTAGTTGGTGGCGACCATCCGTCCTCAATAGAATACCAAATGTGAGGATCAAGTGAACTTAAAAATGCTCTCATCCTTGCCTTCCAGTAAGGATAATTAGAGCCATCAAACAGAGGGGGTCTAGCAGTAGACGCACCTTCTCTAGGAAGATCGTGATATCCCAGATTAGACATAACACTTAATTTGTTAAAATTTACCAAGTGACCAGGCTCTGATACCAATTGAAAATTTGAGATATTTAGGATTTTTAATATAATCTATTAAATTTATCAATTAAAATCTACTCACAATCATCACACAATCAAAATAAGCACGCAAGACATTTTTAACGTGGAAAACCCATCACAGGCAAAAACCACGGGATCTATCTCAGATCCAAAAATAAATTCACTATAAACAAAAAAAAACTTTACAGTACTTCTTTGGAATGATATGCCCTAGCACTCCAATCACCAAACATGACAGCCTTTCTCCATCATACTATCCATAGTGAACATTTCTATCAACCTACGTTTCTTGCGAAGGTTCACTTGTCTCACACAAGTCTTACACTCTCAAACATGAAATCGTAAAGACCCATAAACATAAAAGAGATTAAAGAATGAAATCAAAAGATGGTAAGTAATCTCAATGACAAAATTTTGGACTAAAAAAAATTTTAGAATGAAGATTTTCGGATCAGTTACCAAACTGCCCGAACTACCTAAAATTTATATGTTTTAGGGACACGGATGTCCGTGAATCACTCAAGGTCGTCCGTGACCACGGACGTCCGTGAGTGTACTACGGACGATCGTGGGTCCAATAATGACAAACCAATTTGTCAAACTTAATTACTTGGCAAAACTATTTCCTAAAGGAGCAATACTGTTTTTTGGGTCATGATGGTGACAAAAAGTCTTACAATCGCTTTCCAGATGAATCAATGCCCACAAGTTCTTATGATGCCCAGATGAATCGATGAACAAAAGAGACCGCTGGGGAGGTTTACACTGAGGGTATCTGCTACCTATACCCAGAAGCCTTTCCTTTTCTCTTTTTGTGCAATTCACCATCCATTGCTGTCCTGTGCCATAATTTGTATCTCTTTTATATTATTAATAAAATTTTACTTGTTTGAAAAGAAAAGAAAAAAATAGCTTTTACTATGCACAATTTACCAATTCAGTGGTAAAAAATGCTCTGTTTTTATCTATTGAGCTTTCCTTTGTAGTACAGGTGTTGGGACCAAAGGGCAATAATGTGACCACAACGGGAGGTATAACATGGCCAGGAAAGAGAGTAGGAGTTCACTCTATCGGTGACCACAACGCCATTGAGCTAACTGGCACAGACCGCCCGGGTCTATTATCTGAGATCTCTGCCGTCCTAGCCAGCCTACATTGTAACGTAGTTGCCGCCGAAGTATGGACTCACAACATGCGAGTAGCATGCGTTGTTTACTTTAATGATGTTACCACATGTCGCACTGTGGATGACCCGATTCGGTTATCGTCAATAGAAGATCAACTAAATAATGTATTACGTGGGTGTGGGGAAGATCACAAAGCGGCTCGCACTAACTTCTCAATGGGGTTCACCCACATGGACCGTCGTCTGCACCAGATGATGTTTGCTGACAGAGACTACGAAGGGAACAACGCCAGAGAGAAGGATATTATTTACTCGTTCCCACCGATTATTACAATCGATCATTGCGAGGATAAGGGGTACTTAGTTGTGAATCTCCGGTGCAAAGATAGGCCAAAGCTGTTATTCGATGTTGTGTGTACACTTACCGATATGCAGTATGTCGTCTTCCATGCCTCCATTGGATCAGATGGCCCCCACGCGGTGCAGGTATTATGTCCATCCACCAAATTTTATATATATATATATATATATATATATATATATATATATATATATATATATATATGGGCTGGTGCGTTGCTACCGAGCCCTATTGCGCTGCTTTGCAACACCAGATCACGTGGCACGTGATGATCCTCTCGAGTCACCAAGTGACTTGAGTATCCCAGCCATACATTTGTGTGTCAACGCGCGACGTGTATGGTCAGAGGTATCGAGTCGTATGCTCATTTCTCTGGTATATATAGATTAAACATCAATAACTTATCAAGCTAATATATAGCCTTGTAGGCTTGTTGCTACTAAAATTCTTTCAAAAGTTGACTTTTACAAATTTTTAAGAACCCTAACATGTACATCTGTGGAAGTTAGTTTTGACTGCATTTTTGAGATGGAAGGCAATTCATAAACTGATGACATCAGTAGAGTTCCATTAATCCTTCAAACAAATGATAAAAGAGCTCATATTCAATATTAAAATTTAATGGATGTCCCATTGAGCATGCTTCACTTTTTTATAAGTAAAACGAAAGGAATAACCTGTAGACAAATTGATAACAATTAAATTTCTACTAGTACACGCCTTATGGATAACATTCGTATTATCATTACGGCATCTGAAAGAATTCGTTTAACTATTGAATTATGAATTTTGTAATAATTAATAAAAGGAAACAGTTGTCATTAGGTTCTAAGGTTCGAATTACCAACTACAGTGTTTGGTCATCTATTACACAACTGTGGCATATCTATCTAGATCGCTCACATGGAGTTCGCTATGTAGATTGAACAGAGCCCAAGAATCTCATAGAGGAAATAAACCTAACTATTTAACTAATATTAGATTCCAACCGTTGCCCATATTCTTTTGAACCATTTATTCATAAATGGTTTATGGATTGTTTTAAGGGTTTTTTACAGAACAGCACCTTGTGCCACTTTTTATCCCAAGAATATCAAACACTTTTTTGTTCCTAAACAGATCCCCCTATTACCTGAAACAGGCAGCCTTACATCTCAACCCACATAGGGCACTGGTCAATTTAAATGAATAATTTCAATTGGGCCTTTGCAAACAAATTCCCTTTTTTTTTATTGATTAGGCATCCAACACATGCATGAATAAGGCGTAAAAAATGGGCTCGTATTGGCTTGTATGGGGTGCATTTTCATAATATATAAAAAATTCAACCTTTTTTGTGATAAAAATATAAATGGGGCTTGTTTTCATACTTTTCTCTTGTTTTAATTGAAGTAGAATTGATTACCATTAGTGGAATTTTTTCATTATTTGCAGGAGTATTATATACGTCATATGGATGGTTGCATCCTTGATAGTGAAGGGGAAAAGGAAAGGGTTGTCAAATGTCTCGAAGCTGCGGTTCAAAGAAGAGTATCTGAGGTAAGTGCTCACTGAAATCTAAATTCTTTGTTTTTTTTTTTTTGTTTTTTTTAAACTAATCAAATGAAGCATTTACAAATCCTTGGACCAAATCCAATTAAGCTGATTAAACATCCAAACAGGAGATTTACAAATCCGAATATTTCAAAACCAGGATTTGTACTATCCAAATCCAAATTGTTGTTCGCAAACAGACCCTAGGATTTGTACTATCCAGGAAGCCGGAAATCTTAAATTCTAGAATTAGCAATTTGTGATGAAATCAAAGCATAGAACAACAATTCTTGTCATCACTTCCCAACCATTGTACTCGAGCTTTTTTGACGGATGAATTATTTTTTATAGTGAGTTCTTTTGGATACTTAATGGATGCTTCCCTCTCTGTACCACCCAATGTTCTGTTAAGAAAATATGAATCAAATACCTATCAATTTTTCTCTACCACCATCTCCTTTTTCATGAATGGACCCAAAAGAATTCCTATTCTCTAAGTCTATTCTTCAAATTCTTAACCTTCTGATGAGTCCTACAAAATGGTTTCCCCTGATTTCCTCCACCCTAAAGTCTTTAATCACCTCAGCAAAACCAACCTGCTTAGACCAAACCTTAAAGTACTTGAAAAGTTTAGGCCCTCGGGGGATGTAGCTCTAATAATTTAATGAAAAGGGGTGTATGATATGAAATGTTATTTAGTGGGAACATTTAGAAATTGATTCCTCCAATAAGACTTAATTAGAGAACTCATTCCAATTTTTATAGAATTCGTCATGGCTCATTACTTTTATTACTCCAAGACAAAGAGGGAGCAATTGCTCTCATTTCAGCTAATCTACTATTATCAATACAGTAGGTAATAAACTTATAGAGAAAATATAGTAGGTGATAAGATTTCAGCCTTAAGACCAAGTTTATATGGTCTCAATTCGAGAACATACCCCATAAGCATGTTCTCTCTTCTGATAGATTCTTCTTGGACCTCGTCTTCAAGGCAGAAAATCACTCTGTCTTCGGAATCCTTTGAAGGAATGTAATCCAGTTTAGAATAGTTTGATGCAATATTACTCTTGCTAAGCCCCAGAGAATCTGGAGGTTTCTCCATGGAGAAACCCAAATGATCAGGAAAGAAGAAAGGAAAAAAGTGCTCTTATGGAATCTATGGTCTAGAGCACAAAGCCTCTCACCTAAAGTTTTTCAACCATAATTTAGATTTGTTCTTCTTAGTTTTCAAACTTCTTTGAAGAGACTATTTTTTCTTCTAATGAACCCCCAAATAATTTAATTGGACTTTAACATTTAGGGATATTGTATTCCGGGGCATGATGACTTTCTTCTTTTCTTCTCCTTTTTGTATTTTAGGTATAGAGAAAATAAAATTGAAATACACATCTTACAATTTCTCCACTTCATTAGTCAACTTTCTCATGGCCTTTTGAATTTGAACTTCAAAGTCAAATTCAATCCCATCTCCTATAGCGAATGGTTACGAAAATTTGATTGAATATGGTTTAAACGGCTGTGAAAGGAGGATGTGTAATTCTTTAGATTGTAATATTTTCTGAGATAGTGGGAGGGGCCCCTTAACCTTGATAAACAATTAAAAATAAATAAAAAGAGAATGTGCATCTTCCCACCTCTGTCATAATATTTACCTTAGTGTTGTTGACACCTCATTAACAGAGCATATGCATCATGGCATATTTATCACACAATCTGATTGTAGAATCCCATGAGCCTACTCATGCCCCCGCACATGTTGGCGAAATTGAGCCAAGCCAAAGGAGGATGTATAATTCTTTAGATTGTAATATTTTCTGAGATAGTGGAAGGGGTGAGGCCCCCTTAACCTTGATAAACAATTAAAAATAAATAAAAAGAGAATGTGCATCTTCCCACCTCTGTCATAACATTTACCTTAGTGTTATTGACACCTCATTAGCAGAGGCATATGCATCGTGGCATATGTATCACACAATCTGCCTGTAGAATCCCATGAGCCTACTCATGCCCCCGCACATGTTGGCGAAATTGAGCCAAGCCAAATCACCTGAACAATTGAATTGGGTGACGTGGAGTGGAGAAATACATGCTCTAATACCATGTAGAATCCCATGAGCCTAACTCAACCTCACAAAACCGGCTTGTAAGGTGAGGAGTGCCCAGATTATATATAGCCCAAGACCTCCAAGCCCACAGGCAATGTGGGACTATTCTAACAGTGGCACCCTCTACCTGACATGGCTTCTCAATGCCCTTTTGGTTTTTCTAAAGAGTTATAGTGTGTTTTTTGTATGTGGGCAGGGTGTAAGTTTGGAGCTGAGTGCAAGAGACAGGGTAGGATTACTATCTGATGTGACAAGGGTTCTTCGTGAGAACGGGCTGTCTGTGACAAGGGCAGGGGTGACCACTGTTGGGGAGAAGGCGATGAATGTCTTCTATGTGAGGGATGCATCTGGGAATCCTCTTGACATGGACACTATCGAAGGGCTTCGTAAAGAAATCGGCAACACCATGATGCTTAATGTGAAGAGAGTGCCTGTTACTAGTGCCAAGGAACCTCACTCCACCGGATGGGCCAAGTCCAGCTTCTCTTTTGGAAGTTTGTTCGACCGATTCTTGGCTTAGATCACCTTCTCCATCAATGGGTTTGTAAATAGAATGGAAAAAATGGCAACTTGGTGTTAATTAATAAGCATGTAAAAGTAGTCTGCTTTTATACACTAAATAGAAGCTCTGGCATTAACTAACTTCTATTTGACCTTTTATAGCTAATTACACAACTGCACATATTCTACTAATGGGCAATGTTCAGGTCCAACTGGTTGAACCTGATTTCGTGTTCAACCAGATCTGCAGCCCTTGGATATGAGAGAATCTTAACTGCAACTGTTTTCAATTTTATAAGATGGCCATCCTTCACTCACCAAAACGGGGGTTGCTTTTCATGTGCAATTCACAGTGTGCCATCTAATGGCACACCGTGATCTCAAGCTCTATCTTCTGGAAGATTGGGATGAAAATCTCCATGGTCTGATTCAAAGCACTCAATGGCTGAATAAAATTTAATGATATGTTGAATATTCACAAAGCACTCAAAGGCTAAAAAAATTCAGTGATATGTTGAATTTTTTTATGGCATTTGATTGTATTGAATCAAACAACGGAGATCACTTTTCATCTCAATAGACCACAAGAAAGATCTTGAGATCACGGGCATGGGCGCGCCACATAAAGTAGAAAGTAGATTCCATATGATACGCATCTCATAAAGTGACCCAAATACCAAGTGTGTCAGCACTCAAGTTGGGTGCCTAATACTAACTCCTTCAATAGTATGATCGGAGGGTGGTTTAGGCTGTGTATGGCATAATTATCTATTAGTCGTGGAGTTCACCTGCTTTAGTTGGTTCTCATTCTCTTTTCTAATCCTGTTTTAATTCGTAGAATTATTGAACAGATAAATCTTGTATAAAATTTTGCTATGCAAGGAATTATCAAGGAAAAGGGGTATCTGCTAAAGCAGGAGGATGAGAACCTTTTAAAGCAGGTGAACTCTGCTATGACAGGAACTAACAGAGAGCTATGCCATACACAGCCTTAGCATCTATAAACCGTCTGACTTTAGAGATTTTGGTGATCAAAGGGTTCTTAATCCTTCCAAGTTTCCAACTGCACATTTTTGGGATGAATCCAAATCTAAACAAATACAATGAATCCAATGGACAAGCGCATGCAAAAACAACATTGATGAAGATGTGAGGTGTGTCACGCTTGTAGAATTATGGCCACTCTGCACATTACATCATTTCTTTTTTCACAGTACATGCCATTAATTGATGTATACAGATAATAAAGATAATAATAATAATAGGGCAAGATGTGTATTCGGTGGCAGTCCTTACTGGAGTTCAAATTATAGGTCAAAATGTCGGGTATCCGATTCATATCATCCAAGCTCAAAATCAATATGTATCGAAATAGTAAAATATCGGATGATACATTGAATGTATCGTCCGGGCATATGTATATAAAATGGGCGATACAGTACATTGAATGTATCATATCGTCCCAGTCCAAAACCGATACGTATCGGTATCGGACGAAATTTTGACCCATGGTCCAGATCACGTCATGTGACATAGCCAATTATAGATAATTCTCACTTTGAGTTGATCAATCATGTAGCATATGATCTTTAAAAAATACTTGTTACACTTTTTGAGCCTCTATTTGATGGGTCAAAGATAAGGTGATTCCCCACAAACTTAGTGTATTGATTTTATAGACCTTTGACTTCATTTTTTAACAGTGAATATATATATATATATATATATATATATATATATATATATATATATATATATATATATATAAATGATGGATGTATATTATTATATCATGTCCAAATTTTTTAGGTGGTATTTGGTCAATGTTTTTTCAAGTTGCCATGACACCCCGTCGTGGTAATGAATTTTTAGGGTGGGTATTTGATCAATGTTTTCCAAGTTGCCATGACACCCGATTGTGATAATGGGTTCCATATGGTGCCCAACTGGACCGTGTATAAAGCTTTGGGTTATACTCTACACATAGCCCCGAGCCTCTAATAATAATAATAATTATTATTATTATTAAATAAATAAATAGATAGCTAGAAATTATTATAATAAACAGGTATGTACAAATTGACATCCGCGATAAATAGCAGGCTAGCATTATTTGCATCTCGACTGCCTAAAGTCGCTTTTGTCGCCAAAATAGGGTTATGCTTAGGGCTGCAACCAAGCCTTGCTGAGCCCGAGCTTGGGTCACCTCTCTATCTTATATGAGCCAAGCTAGAACTTGGTTTTAGGCCCTTCGAGCCTAAAAAGTCTGAGCTTTAGCTTAGCTCTATCGAGCTCGAGTCGGGCCGTGTCGAGCTTCGAGCTAGCTACATAAGTTTTATTATAATTTTTTTTCCTAATATTATTTTAAACAATACCTTTTTTTTTTTAATGGATGAAAGATTTAATAAAATTTAAAAATTAATGAAAGTCCTAATATCTTTTAATCCCTTAGTCCTTTAGAATTTAAAAGATGGACTTGACAAAAAGGTGCCACTACAAAAAAATAGATTATTAGCGGCTATTAACAAAAAACTATTAGCCGCAATTTTTTGTTAATAGCGGCAGTTTTTGGCTGCCACTAATAGTCTTGTTTTTTTAGTGTGCTTAAATTTTGAAAAGTAAATAATTATTTAAATTTAATGTGATAAATATTGATTGAAAGCATAGGTCTTAGTCGCAGGTGTTGATTGATTGGTCAATTGTCAGGCTAGTGGTTGTTCATTGAGACGAGTGAGAAAGAACTTTAATGGTCGCACAAAGAGAGATAGTGAGAAGAAGAAAGAAAGCGCAAACTTCAATAAAAGATTATAATGATTATATGTTAATTGAATATCTATCCATCATAAAGTAATCATGAGATAGATCTTATTATAAAGGGGGGGAATTTTCAAAATTATATAATATATTTCATCATATAAAAGTATTATATATTATTAATGAAGTCGAGTTGGGTCGAGCTGAAATTTACTAGCTCAACTCTACTTCAATCGAGCTTTAAATAAAAAGCTCAACTTTAGCTCTCAAGCCGAGGTTAAGAGAGCAAAGGCTATCATTTTTGGGACGAGTCGAGCCGAGCTGAGTTGTCGAGCTAGCCCGGCTTTGTTGCAGTCCTAATTATGCTGTCGTAGAATAGATCAACACGGTCCAGTTCATGATTGAAAAAAGTTAGTACACCAACCTCAAAAAAATGCACAAATATTTGTGAACCTCAAATCAGCATACTTTCACGAGTTTGGCATAGAGAGATTGATACGTTCATAGTGCATAAGCACTGTACCTAACACTAACTCTATTGAGATTCCAATCAACTGCCTTCCATTTCTTTTCCCTGTACCATTGAGATTCCAATCAAACTGCCTTTTATGTCTTTTCCCTGTACCACCTGCAATAGTATTCCTAGACTCGGTAGTCCCATAGGTGGATTCATGTGGGCTTAACACTTTTTAGGGCGAGTGGGAGAATGCATGTAGACCAAAAACGGTGTATGATTCATTCCAAATGGAATTTTGTCTTTTTTAAAATGGGAATCATCATATGCTGGGCATGATGGTTGCATTAGATAAAAAAATGCCAAATATGATGAGATAATCTTGCCACATTATATGATATGATAGATATGAAAGGTATTATTTATTTCTCATTCCATTTGGTGGACTTTTTTCTCTCCCTTGAAAAAACTCTAAAATATAGAATTGAAATAATACAAAAAACTATAAAATATAGAATTGAAATAATACAAGGAATCAGTCGGAGGCACGAAAAATATCACTATCTTTAAATCAATATTTGCCCTCACCATTTCAACAAAGTAGTCACCAGCAGAATCCCGACAAAGTAGTTCCAGACAACGAATTGGCTGTATATTTTTATGAATAATTTTATGAATCCATTCATGCTATCCAAACGCTAAATATTATAAGAATGCTTTGGTCAAGACTTTTAAAGACAAGACTAAAAGAAAAGGGAAACTCCAATGTGATATAAAATAATGATTTTAGATTCCTTAAATAGAAAATAAAACGGTGTATTAATACATCATTTTCTTATGAAAATACGCTACAGGCATCCCTTCGAAAAAGACGCATCACTTTGAAAAAACATTTTTTTTGAAATGACCCGTAACTTTGAAAAGACATATCTTTTCGGAAAAGACATGAATTTTAAAACTTTTAAATATCCAACACTCTCTAACTCATTTCTTTACTCACCTACCATGGAAACTTATTGTCTAAATGCATGCCCAACAAAGAGAACATGTGGAGTCTCAATCTTCCACCTAGATTCGAGGTGGAGGACATGGCATGCAAGAAAGTCCTGAAGAGATATTGTGCTAAAAACATAGATGGAAGCAAATTTTTTATTACCAAAGATAAGCCATTCGACAAAGATTATAGGGTGGCCTTGAAAGAACACATTTTTATCATTAAAAACCGTTGGAATAAGAGGCTGAAGATGTCTCAATCTTTCATATAATAGATCTTGAGATCAATAAGAGGATGAAGATGTCCCAATCTTTCATATAATAGATCTTGAGATCATGGCATACGGCGTACCTATTAAACGGTTAGATTTTGATTTCAAGTGACAATTATTTTTTCTTGTAAAAGAGCCTACTCTTCCAAGGAAAAACGGGTGTCCCGGCCAATCTTTTGTGGAGACGAAGCAAAACGAAACCTATCCTAACTTATTACCTAAATCCGGTCTCTTATGGGATCCACACAAGCTAAATACCCTTAGATAATTTTTTTCATCATGCATGTGGGTGGATCAATGTTTGGATTCCACATGATAAATCCATGTACACAATCACTTTTGTGGCTACAATTTTATCATCATGCCACATGACTTTATTAGATGGATTCAAAGATTAAAAGCATGGTTACTTAGTTCACCTGTTTGCTCGATTCGATTTCGAGTTCGCAATTCCCTAGTATCAAGCGAACCCGATTCACTAGGGGCAGGATAAGTTTTAAATATCATTTACTAATTATATATTTTTCTACAAATGACCAATTGGTTTAGTATAAAACATAAAACTCATAAAATCTTCGGTGTAGATCCCTTCTTTATGCTTCTAAAATATTATAATTATAGTTAACACTGATTCAATAATTTGCTCGTTATACCGAGTTGGGTTTGTTGTGCTCAATTCTTAATTTGGTGGGTGACTGAACGAATTAAGTAACATAGATAAAAGTTAAGAAAGTTAGGATTAGGAATTTAGGATTAGGTTGGAGGAGAGAGAAAGCAGAAGCTAAATTATGTTTTATGTGATATGTATTCAGTATACCATATAACTCTGTATGTATTAAGTAGACCAATGGGTAGTGACTAGAAATATATTATGTCTAACTTGACAAGAGTGCTTTAGAATTGAAATGGACCAAGTGCCTTAGAAACAATATGGGCCAACTATTTTATTTTGAAGAGGAGACTTTTAGGAGTGCCAATGATAATAATGTCAATTTGGAAACGTGAGAAACAAAGAAGGTTTAAGGTTTTTGATCAAAAACCTTAAATTTAAGAAAGGAATATAGATGAGAAACAGGTGGTTTCCTTGTTTGCGTTTCCTAATTGCCTCTAACACTCTTATTCAGTCGGACGTCTCTTGCTTATCAATTAATAGCTTTACTTCTCTATCTTCTTCATATAAACTTCCCTCTTTTTTTAATTAATTTCCAAAAAAAATTTCTATTTTCATAAATAAAAAAAATAAAATTCCAGCTTAGATTATTAATTTTATCCATAGTGATAAATTTCGTCGAAATTTTACGAAATGGGGGTCAAACAAAAATTTGAGAAATTTTCAATTTTCGGTATTTTCTGATAAATTTCGGTAATTTTTTTTAAAATATTTAAACAAATATTAAATATTAAATATTTTTTATTTTTAATCCCCGAAACTTTTTCGAAAAGTATCGAAATTAATTCAGAATGTACCGAAAGGACTCCCACCGAAAAATTCCTAAAATGAAATTTGTCACTATAATCTTATTACATTAAAATTTAATAGCCGTTTAGAGGCCATCAGGTCAGGTGTTAAAATCTTGCATAAAAAGTTTGCGCAGCAACATTAATTTGGCTGTGAAAGATTGAATTAAATAGATGTAAGTGTAGTGAGCCAGTGATAATTAAGCTTATAGCTCATTAAGGGATAATTAGAAAAGCAACCTTGAAAAATAAATGTTTTAACAAAACAACACCGAACTTAAATGTTTTAAAAAACGGTGCTTTCACGGTTTTCAGAACTTCAAAAATCTGTGAAAACACCGTTATAATTTTTATTTTTTTTTAAATGATGCTTTCCCGAGTTTTTGATGTTTTGAAAATTATGAAAACACTATTTTTTAAAAACATTTAAGTTCGAGATTGTTTTGCTAAAACGATTATTTTTTAAGGCTATTTTTCTTGAGTGCCCTTTTTTATCTAATACTTGATTATCTACCCGTCTTTATGTCCCTAAAATAGAGAGACAACTGGTTTTTCAAAGGATATTAGCTGCACTTGAATTTGTGGTGTGTGCCACTAATCATCAATCTAATTTTATTATTATATATAGGATAGCAGTATTTATAATCAAAGATTCTTTGGATCCATATGATGGTTCCACTGTTAAAATTATTGACTGCCTTAAATCAGATGATGGAGATCGTTTTTCAGTCCCACTCTTTCACACAATCAATCTTGAGATTATGGTAAAATAATGATTGCACATGGAATACATCTCGAAAAGTGACCCAAGAATCCTTCTCATGATACACCGTGATCACTAATGTGTGTCACATGGAATCAACACCTGACTGTCTGATTGGTGGGCCCCGATCTCAAGATCGTTTGTATAAAAGATTAAGACAAAAATGATGTGCATCATTTGGTTCAAAGCAATCAAATGTATTTCCAAAGGAACCATTAGATGCACACACAGAATCTTCGATTGTAAATACCACTACATTATAGAAAATTATAAAGGAGGACATATTTGATTGGAAGCGGCTGATGTGGTGCGAAGTGATTGGCTAGCTACATTGACCTGTATTAATTATTATCCAGCTAATTACGTCGTGCCACAGTAGCCACCTGCACTTTTTCACTACCCCTATATTATTATTATTATTATTATTATTATTATTATATATGCATTACTGGCCTACACTTTCATCAATCTGTCATGTCCATCTGGACAAACCAGGCCACCGTCTAAATGAGACCTGACCCAACCATCCGAGTACAAATGTTCAGTGAATGTGGACACCCTCTTTGGTTGGTACCTTATCGATCGCATCTAAATTGATCAGCTAAACGACATCTGTAACACGTGTACGGTGCTGACGACGATACCTGCCATTAACATAATATAAACATATATTTGAGGCGTGGACCAGGTTTTACTTTTAAGGTCTAAACTGTAGACTACACTTCACCGTTCATATATATATATATATATATATATATATATATATATATATGACCTTTGGGGAGCAACATGAGAGAGCATCAACTACAGTGGTGAGAGTTAATTAACATAACTCAACCCACACCTTGTTAAAATAAGGATAGAAAACAGCATAGAGGCCGAGTATCGAACTTACAACTTCCTCCTCTTTGGTATATATTCTATTCTTGATCTTACTTTAATTGACAGTAAAGTAGCATATATATATATATATATATATATATATATATATATATATATATATTTTACTGTCAATTAAGGTAATACTGTAGTATAATATATATATAATATAACCATCCTATCTATAATTATATACACATATATATATGCCACCACTTTTCATCAAGTTGCACCACCATTCAAATAGTATACATTTATATAGTACCGTTCAAATACTAGACATTTATGTCAATTGGTGTCCTAAATTTTCATTAAAAAGGTCTACTTGTCAAGTGTGTGAAACATATACATGGCAATAAAAATAACCTATAAACAAGCAATAGAAAACACAAAATTCACGTGGCAATAAAAATAACTTATAAACAAGCAATCGAAAACACAAAGTTCACTGGGTTTAACAATTTGTTTTTGTGCACCGGTATTGTTGAATTCCTTTTACTAATATGTGAAAAATTAGGATTATAAATCTCTCAAATCTCACCTTGCTCAATACAAAATTGAGTTTTCTTCAATATAATAACTCTAATATATAGTTAGAGTTTATATCTAATAGAAAATATAATTGTCCCATATAAAATATGACGAAAATACTTTTAGCTCGACTCATACAATTACGACTGGGTGTGCAGTTTAACTTGTTGAGCAGTACCACCAACAAAATTCAAAACACAATTTCAACAAAATGCTTTAACAAATGGAACGGCAAAACTGAGTTACAAATTTACAATACCTTTCAGCTTAATGATGTTTGACTATAAAGAGACCTTTTTTTTTTTTTTATATATAATGTATAACTTGGTATTACTTATGAAAAATAGTACCACAAGGATAAAATCGTGGGGACCATCAAATGATCCAGATTATGGGTTATATATATATATATATATAGTATTTAATTATTCAAGGCCCAATTCATCTGTGTAAGCATCTACCTTTTCAAATGTTGGAAGGCCATAATAGCCAATCAATACTAATCAGTAGGATTGAAAGAAGAGGAAGAAGTAGGATACCCAGCCATCCTGACAGATTAAACCTTAGACCACGCCCGGCGGAGCCCAACCTATTTAGATATAAATTAGTTATTGATTTACAAAATTTAGGTCCAGATTCATAATAATAGAAACCTTGCTATGTTGCAAATAGGGGTGTCGGACAAGCGTAAATCCAAGTATGGCCCAGAATTTAGAACTTGGCCCAAGCCTGGCCTGACCCTGTGGTGGGTTTATGACCCTAAGCCCAAAGACGGCCCCCCCGTTTACATTTGTGGGCTTAAGGTGGTAGCCCAAGGCTGATTTGCAGGCATTATGTGAAGGGAAGCCACCTCTAAGAAGCGGACTGGGCAACCCAGGCCATTGACACCTCTAAGAAGAAAATTTATTATAATATGTTATTTCTAACTACTCAGTAAAAGAAAGAAAAGAGATTCTTTACATATATAGTGGAATAAAAGATAGCAGAGGCTACTGCAAGGTTTGCTATATTGCGTGGGCTAAATTAAGGGGCAAACGATGATCATCCAAAATGCATTGCATGGTGCGGACTTATCAATCCTCATCCTATATCCAAAAGAGTTCCTTTATTTCCACCCACAATTCTTTGAGTTCACTCACGCTCGCACTTGCGACAATAATAAACCCAATATTCCCCTCGAAAATCATGACTGAAATTCACCCACCCTTTTCTTTCGGTACACCCACTTATTCCGTTAACCGTTCCTGCGAGTTCTTTTTCTTCCTCTCATTCCCGCGCTACGACCGATTTGAACTTCTTCGCATTCCCCATGATCGAACGATCATTCTTCTTCGTTCAGTTGGACACCCACTCTCCCATCTTTTTCTTCCTCAAATGATTTTATCATTTTAGGGTTTATTTTCTTATTCCTTGAATTTAGGATTTATTTTCCTTATCTGTCTCAATCTCATAACAATTGGATTGACTAATATAAAAAACTGTTAGTATGCTAATATGATGACATGATAAGATCAAGATGAATGACATCCATATGATTGGATTTAATAAAAAAAAAACCTATAGAAAAAATGTGGTTTGAGTTGTGCTTGGATTTAACAAAAAAAATTAGATGGGCACGACGGTGGGACTTAACAATGACAAAGCGGCGATGGGTACGATGGGTACCATAAAGTTTCCATAAAAAAAAATTGTTTCCTGATGGTAGGCACTATCAGGTTTTTGTATTTGACAACAGGCACCCACCGTCAGTTCATCAGAGGCACCAATCGTCAGTTCATCAGAGGATGAACTTCAGTGAGGTTCTCACTGGAGTTCCTCCTCTGATGAACTAGTAGTAGGTGTTTGCTATCAACTACAAAAATCTGACAGTAGGTGTTCACCGTCAGGAAGTAATTTTTTTTTATAGGAACTTTGATAGTGGGTACCCACCATCAATTCTGTTGTTGTAACAGTGGGTGCCCACCGTCAGGAAACAATTTTTTTATGGGAACTCTAATAGTGGGTACCCACCGTCAGTTCTACTATTGTGACAGTGGGTGCCCACTGTCAGGCCCACAACACAATTTTTTTTTTTAATGATTTAGATTTTTTTATCTTTCAGTGGAAGTGCCCCAAAGCTTTAGAGTGTCTTCATTTAGTAAAAAGTGACTCATTGAGGCACATCTCAAAGGTGGAATCAATCAAAGACCAGCTCTAAAATGATCAGAGATACTGTGGAAAATGACCCAAAATTCTGCAGTTTTCACATTATAGTTTCAGGTTTGCTTCTGTAATTTGACCATAACCTTTAAACCACTAAGTAAAATTTTATGCATTATATATTAACAGTTGGCTTGACAAAGTCTCTACAACTTCTATACTACACTATCACTCAAAAACCTAAGGATTGACTACAATCCTCATATCTCAGGGCATGTGTCTGGCCTGAAATTTGTCCAACATGGGTCTGATCCTGAATCTATAGATGTTGAGTTCCTTCTCCAGCTACTTCACTGACCCATAAGTCCACTCTAATTTTCTTTCATCATCCAATAGTGTGTATATAAATCTTTGATGCATTAAAAAATGATGGGCATTCATTTCACTTCAACATATACAAACTAACATTAAAAGTGATCGGACAAAGAAGTTTCAATTCTACGTACACAAACTAACATTAAAAGTGCTCAGACAAATAAGTTTCACCTCTACGTATACAAACCAGCTTTACATTTTTTTTACGGTGTTAAAAATACTCAGACAAACAAGTTTCACGTCTACTAACAAGTCAACTGACAGCATTACACAAAAAATTGATATTTTGAAGCCTTAGAAACCGAAAAATCTATATATACATATACAAAAAAAACTCTATATCCCATATCACTCAAACTTTCACTTCACTCCAAATTTCACTTCGGTAGACTTGTCCTTTCCTGTGGAGGATTTCGGCATCTTGTTGTCACCGCTGTTATTCTTGGATTTGTAGTGGTCTTAGCGACGATAGGTGCATTGACTCTCAGACTTATAGTAGTAGCATTTGAGAAGGACAAACAGTCAAATCAGAGCTCATCGTGTACCCTCTTCATGACCTCCATCACATACCCAATATCTTGATTTACACTGACAACTATCGAATCCTCTAATAGCATCAATGCCCTATCCTCTAATAAGCGTAAAATATATAAATTTTTATATAGGGTAACAGTTATAAATGAGAGAAATCATAATAACGCAAATACATGCCCATTGCTCTGAGACATCATTGGCATCATCTCTACTTTGGGATGGCCTCAAGCTCCTGCAATGGTTGGGGTGTCATCTCTCAACTAAGGCAGATACTAAGACACGATTGATTGTCCTGAAATCAACCCTAGCAAGCAACCAAAATTCAAACATCTTGATTTTACGTTTAAACTTGTGAGACATTTCAACGATGGACTAGGAATTGAGTTTGGCTGAATGTTTGTATGCAACGAAGCGTACCTCGATCCTACATCAACCAACAATAAAATTAGTAACAAAATTGTAATTATGTACATATGTTTTAAATGAAAAAGATAAATTCATTACATGAAATTAAAATTGTTGCTTACTTACTCTGTTAACCCATAGATCGTGGGCAACATAATTTCTATACCATCGTAGAGGCAAAGTGTTTGGAGGGCCTCCGAAAAATAGTGTCACATTATCATCGACTCTAGTTTGGGCTTATTCAATGTCAAACTCTTTGGAACTCGAGTTGTGTTTCTTCGCCTTCCACTCTCTCCTCCACCCTCTCATCTTCAACCACAACATCTCTCCTTCCAATCTACTTTCTACCATCTCTTCAACTCCATCACCTTCACCCACTTCCACTCTCTCGCTTACTTCCACTCTCTCTTTCACACTCCCACTCCTAATCCCTTCTACCTCACTCCCCCTCCCAGATGACGCATGCCGCACTCCCCTCTATTGCCACATCATCCACTCTCCTCTCTCCAATAATTTCTTCCACTCTCCCCTCTGCTACCAAATCATCCATACTCCTCTCTCCAATAACTTCTTTCATCGTCCCTTTTACCATACTCCCCTCCTCCACTCTCTCTTCTCCCACTCTCTCTTCTAATATTCTCCCTTCTTGCATCTTTGCATCTAATAAAGACGGGACATCACTCGAAAATTCGGATATCACTGTCGCTACAGCTTCAACAGCTCTTGCTAAAATTTCAGAATTATCAACAATAATTTTAAAATCTAAAGACCTCGCTTCAGATGCTCCTTTGATTCGAGTTTTTGTAAGCCTTCTTCTATAGGAAGCCATAGACCGTTTACGAAAATCATCAATTTCACACTTCAACTGTCCATTTTTACATCATCGACGGTTAGTTTGAAACCACAACAAAAAATGAGTACCTTTAAATCCACCTATCAAAACTTTGAGTTCAACCAAATCAATGTGTTTTACTGTGGGTGAACTCAAAGATTTGTTTGGTGGATTTAAAGGTACTCATAATATAAAAATAACTAAATATGTTAAACAATCAACGAACTCTATCAAAAACTTCAATTTAACATGCAAATTATATAAAATAAATAAATAAATTAAAATTACCTCAAACCGTTGACTATCGTTGTCATACAAACCCTAACAAGAACTCAGAGGGTTTCTTCTCCGCTCTTCAAATCCCAGTCTCCGTTCGTTCCTCACATTCTTGTAGCGCGACAAAAAGATTGGGGAGACAATGTGGATGTACAGTCACGAGTCCAAAAAGGGTTCGTACAACCATGGAAACTCTTCCTAACGTTGTACAACGTGAAAAGAAGATTGGGGAAGACAATGTGGGTGTACAGTCATGGACAATCGATCATTTCAGAGGGCCTCGGAGGAACGCAGTTCAAATATGGCCCAAGCGTGGGAAGAAGAGGGAAGACGATGTGGGTGTATATCAAAAGAAAGTTGTGGGTGCGTTCGAATGTTAAAAAAATATACTGAATAAGGGGGTGAAAATAAATATTCGGTTTGCTTAAGTCGTGCGCCCACTTATGTGGGTAAACTCAAAGTATTTGTGGGTGAAAATAAAGGTACTCCATCCAAAAATGCATGGTATCATTAACATATATTAATTATAGTATAGACGGAAGTCTTCTTGTAATAAGATGGAAGAACACTCTTGTAATAAGACTTACCTATGTGGGTTGCTAACTCTTCCTATACAAACTAAATGAGATTTTCTTTCCATTTGAAGTTTCGGCTCACTATGCCCTCCACCTTCTCTCCTCATTTGCAATGTATGCACAGATATTCTCTTCTATAAGTCTCAAAAAATAGCCCTTGAATCATATGACACACACCACTCTCAAACCTAATTTTAAGACCATTTTTTTGGGATCTGTGAACTGACCTTCTTCTAAGTTTGCCGTGATCTGAAGATCTATTGTGTGAAGATCGGGGTGAAATACGACCTCCATCATCTGATTCGAAGTAATCAACGATTTTCAAGGGGTCGGTCTGTGATGTGGCACTTTTCAGCAAATAGGTGGGCATGAACAGAGGTATCCTGAGAACAAAAGCCATCAATCACAAGCCTACAATACAGAGAGCCCAAAGATTCTCGCAGAAAGCAATGAATAAAGGAGACTACAAAACAACACCATCAACAGTAATGTGAAAAGATCAAAAGTTGAAGGCTACAACGGAGGTCATCTTCCAACATTCAATACGTTGCATTCTAATCCTCCACGTGAGTGCTATTTTCAGAGAAGCGACCTAGGAGATCCATCATCGGCGATTAGCTGAGATCTCTTGCCTGATTTTTACCCTACAAATATATTTCATATTTTTTATGTAGACTTCAAAAATATATTTATTTATAAGGAGTTCGGTGAATGTGCTTATTGGAAGATATAGTGCAACTCATCTATAGCATTAACTGAGTAATCAATGGTTCAAAAATTACGATCCTCAAAATACGAACTAGTAGGGTCAATCGTAATAGCCTAGATGACGTGACGTGTAAAATTTTCATCAAATTTGGGCGCTTCCCTAATAGGGGATGTGATGATTATAAAATGAATGACTAGGATGGTTAGCACCCAAAAATACTTTTACGAGCATTTTGCAAGTATTGTTCACTTGGCAATATATTGAATTTCATGCCAAAAAGTAATTTTTACACAATAAAAATGTAGTGAAAAGAACACATTATTTTACCCGACATAATTCAATATTATTGTATTATGTGTCTCCCATTTTACCCGCAAAGTACAATTTGCAAGCATTCATGTTACGATGAAGTGAATTTGAGTACATTACTGCCGATCCTAATAGGATCAGCGATCTAAATTAAAATGCTCAAATTAAATGATTCAAATCTTTTGATCCGTATTCCTTTTAAGTTGAACACAATATGATGTTTAAACACTTAAACACTAATTAGATTGATAAAAAAAAAAGTTCACCGTAACTTAAATTTTAAGAATGTGAGGATGCTATATGTATAAGAGCTGTGAGCTCCCATTAACCTAACAAGGGATTGACTTTGCTCATCATAGGCATAAGATAAAACACTCACCTTCAACCGTTAAACAACAGGTGTAAGGTGAGCTCATTAACTATATCAAAATAATTGGGCTAGCTTTTCATTTGTTTATGAGTTGGTATTAATGTTGGTTTTTGGTCATGGTGCCGCTAGGCACAATCGATATTATGGAGACCATCTCGAGTAAATCTCTATAATATTGGTAATAAACCCTTACTACCAGATTTATATACAATATATTTTTTTATAGTATATTATATTAACTAATATTTATTTTAACTATATTTTTGGAAGCAAATTTTTGTAAAACGGCAACTAGGTTTATTGCATATTTATCACAATATTAAGAAGGACCGTTTCTCCGATTTAATGCGCACAGATCCGAACGTTAAAGTTTTGGCTATAAAAGAATGCCTTTGTGCCTTAAGAAACTACTGAAAAATAAAGAGAAGACATTCATTGAGAAATAGTGTCCATTCGATCGTCGATCACCAGTTTCGCAGCATCGCCCTCTTGATCTTGCAATCAACCGTTGACGTCAATCCATACCTTCACTGGTATTAGAGCCAAGTTCATCGTCATTATCGTAGACGAGTGGTGCTGAAAAACGATCTCTTCTCGGTGGCGTAGATCTGTCAAAGGTAATCGCATCACCACTTGATCGTCCGATCATCAAGTGCCTATTCATTTCTCAGATCTGATTTTCATCTGAAGATTATTCTCTAATTTTTGAAGCAACCGTCCGATTTTCTTACCATTCATTCACCTATAGATCTGAATCATTTGAAAGCCATCCACTCACCTCACAAACCCCTTTCTCCCCTTTCTTTAGCTATTGTATTTTTTGAAAAGAAAGAAGATTTTATTTCACAGTGATATTTTTTGGGTAGAAGAGAAGGTGATGTGAAAAGACAACACATCACAATTTTCGAGTATTGTCCTTGTCAAACCAGATCAATATTTCTTAATCCCAGTTAGTTGAGAAAAGTCGAGCCGAGCATTTTTTTTTCCAGCCATACCATAAAATCCTTTTAATCCTCTGAAGTGATTTTATTTTCTCCAGCAACCGTACCTTTAAATAAACCCTTTATAGCTTTTTTTTTTACAAAGTTTGGATTTGGTGCTAACATTAACACCAAATTCAATATTTGTAATTCAGTATTTTAAAGATATTGGAGTCGATACAACTCCGATTGAGGTGCCATTTTCGCCAGTAGATTTCTGAGAACGTGGCACACATTCTGAAAACCTTAAATCTAACATTAGCACATTTTGGATCAGTATCATTGATCAAGCCGCTACGAACCATTCCATGTGCAATCGCTCGGTATTGGTATTCTCTCGATTGATTTCAATCGAACCGATCAATTATGCCTAAAACATTCTCATTTAAATTTATTTTTTCATACATATATTTAGAAAATGACTTATAAAATAGTGATGCATGAACTATCCAATACTGAAAAACTATTCGGTTTAAACTATCCAAATTGGAGACGTATAATGAATCAAATTTTAAGCCTGGATAAAATTGATTACATTTTAGAAATTGAAGTTCCTAAAAAACCATCATTCGATATTTCAAATGATATTATGGAAAAATATGATAAATGGGTCAACGATGATAAAATTGCTAGAACTACTATCCTAACTTTTATGAATATCGAATTAGTTTGGGTGTTTAAAGATTATAAACTGCTATAGAAATGATGCATGTTATATATAAAAAATATGGAACCACTTCTGAAACATATATTCAACTCCTTTTACAAAAATATCATTCATGTAAAATGAAAGAAATAGACTCAATTATTGATCACTTGAACAGGATGATCGTATTGGCTAAGGACCTTGCCGCAGCGGTAACGAAGTTTCTGACTGTATGCAAGTTAATATTGCTTTGAACAGTCTTCCTGAGTCATGGAAACCCGTTGTTATTGCGTTGAATCACTTAGCGTAAAATGTGACCATGTAGAACCTCCCCATGCATTTAAAAATTGAAGAAGAAAGAAAGAATAAAAGAAAAATATTGAACTTCTTCTCAGTAAGTCTCAATCTTCTGGATCTAAAATAGAAATGAATAAGAAAAATAAAAAATTTAAGAGAAAGAAGAATTAATTCTATGAATCAAAAAAAGTTTTTTCACAAACATCCCAAAGGAAAATGTTACACTTATGGAAAATCATGTCATTACCAATCAAGTTGCCCAGAAAAATTTAAGAATAATTATAATAATAGTAATAGGCATGATGTTGTCTGTGTTTGTTCTGAATCATTGGTTGTAGACTATGATCTGAATGGTTGGTGGGTGGATTCTGCCTCTACACGACACGTCGCTAGGTGTTGGGATGATTTTGTGGACTTCAAAGAGGTAAAAGCCGATGAGCAGTGTATTTATATAGGAAATGACGCGTACTGTGACGTGTTAGGAATTGGCACCTTCAAGTTGCAGTTGCCTGGGGATATTAATATCGACTTGCTTGAAACTTTGTATGCACCAAATATGAGGCACAATCTGATTTTTGTTCCTAAACTAGATGAAAAAGGTTTTGAGGTTAGGTTTTTATCTGGAAAAGTGTCAATTAAGAAGCATCGATGTATCATTGCTTGGGGAAGTAGGATGAACAACTTGTATCGTCTGAATGTGATTAATGAAACTTTTATTTCCGCTTACTTTGATGTGTCTATGAATGTATGTGATGATGACCTATATCTATGGCACTTAAGGCTCAGACATATAAATAAGATTAAAATGAAAAATATGTCAGATAAAGAATTAATTCTCAAACTTAAAAGTTTTAAATTTTCTACTGGTGAATCATATTTATCTGGAAAATTAGCTCGTAAACCTTTCCCAAAAGCTGAAAGATGTAAACAATTATTTGAAATAATTCACTCTGATATATGTGAGCCTTTTAGTATAAAAACTCATAGATAAAAATATTATTTTATTACTTTTATAAATGACTATTCTAGGTTTAGCCATGTGTATCTAATTGGTAATAAATTAGAAGCTTTAGATATGTTCAAAGAATATAAAAGTGAGGTGGAAAATCAATTAAGAAGAAATATCAAAAATTTAAAAACAGATAAAGGAGGAGAATTTATTTCTAATGACTTTAAAACTTTTTCTAGCAAATTTGAAATTAAACGTCACTTAACAATGACTTAAACACCACAACAAAATGGTGTAGCTGAAAGACGAAATAGGACTCTAATGGAAATGATAAGGTCCATGTTATCTCATTATAATTTATCTAAACTTTTTTGGGGAGAAGCTTTAAGTACCGTTATGTATATTCTTAATAGGGTTCCAACCAAAGCTATAGATACAACTTCTTATGAGTTGTAGACAGGGAGAAAATCGGACTTAAGTAACTTAAGAAAATGAGGTTCGATTGCTCATGTGTTAATATCATATCAACTTAGAGATAAGTTAGATAATAAAACCATTAGATGTCATTTATAGGATATTCTGATGGATCAAAAGGTTATAGATTCTATCATAAAGATAAGGGATTAATAGAAAGTAGGGATGCTAAATTTTTAGAAGATCTAATCAATGATAACGTTTCACAAACTGAAAATATAGATCCTTTTGTGATTGGTGATGATCACTCCATTACAAATAATGATTCTATACAACCGGTGAGTATTGAAACATCTGTATCTCATACTACTATTAGTGGTCAGAAAAAATTAGGACTCCTCCATCCTACTTGAATGATTTGTATGTTCACTTAAATAAAGATATAACAGACATTGACTTGGACCAGGGAGATGATCCTAGTGATTATAATGAAGCTATTAATTCACCCGAATTTAATGAATGGCTAAAAGCAATGACTGAAGAATTTGATTCCATAGAAAAAAATAAAGTATGGGAACTTAGTGATTTGCCTAGTAATAGAAATGCTATAGGATGTAAATGAGTATTGAAAAAGAAATTAAAATCATATGATTCAATTGATAAATTTAAAGTTAGACTTGTAGCCAAGGACTTTACCCAAAGAGAAGGGATAAATTATCTTGATACATATTCTCTTGTAGCTAAATTTATGTCAATTAGAATCATTTTAGTTATTGTTGCCCATTTTAATTTAGAACTATTTCAAATGGATGTTAAAACTGCTTTTTTAAATGGAGAATTAAAAGAAACCATTTTTATGAAATAATCAGAAGGTTTCGAAATTAAATGACATGAAGATAAAATATATAAGTTAAAAAAATCTTTATACGGGCTAAAACAATCTTCACGTCAATGATATATGACATTTCATAGTGCAATACTTAAAATGGGACATGTGGTTAATAAATTAGATCATTGTCTCATAACGAGTGGGAGTAGGTTTACTATTTTATCCTTGTATGTAGATAATACACTTCTTATTGGAAATGATTTAGAAATGATTGATAACACAAAATCATGGCTTAACTCTCAGTTTGAGATGAAGGACATGGGAGAGGCATCTTATGTTCTTACAATAAAAATAAATAGAGATAGAAAATCTCGAATGATCTGTTTAAGCCAAGAAAGATATATTGTCCATGTGACGGATAAGAAAGATTAAATATTCCCTATGCTCAACTTGTAGGGAGTTTGATGTATGTTATGCTGTGTACGCGACCAGATATCGCTTTCGCATTAGGTCTTGTTAGTAGATACCAAAATAACCCTAGTATAAAACACTGGCAAGCAGTGAAAAATATTTTGAGGTATCCAAAGTGTACAAAATATCTTAAATTATGTTTTCAATTCGATAAGATTGAAGTTCAAGGATATTTTGATTCTGGTCATGTTGGGGACAAGGATGATGGAAAATCCACCTCTGGTCATGTTTTCCTCTTTAGAGGTGCTGCTATTTCTTAGTCTAGTAAGAAACATGGATGTGTTGCTTTACATACTAAAGAAGCCGAGTATGTGGCTTGTAGTGCAGCTTGTACATATGTTGTCTGGATAAAACGTTTCATCAAAAATATAAAACTTAATATAACTGACAGGCCTGTACATTTATTTTGTGACAATAAAACTGCAATTAAATTGATTGAAAGTGGAGCAAATAGCTCTAAGGGCAAACATATTAAAGTTCAATATTACTACATTTAAGATATAGTAGAGACAGGTGAAGTGACAGTAAGTCATTTACCTTCTTCTGATATGGTTGCTGACCCTTTGATAAAGGGTCTCTAAGTGTAGAATTATTTTTAAAGCATGTTAGCTTGATGGGACGTAAGGATGCTTAAGTCAAAATTGGTTTCAAAGCACTTAATAATTTATCTCTATTGAAAAAGAAATACTGTGATGGGTAAATTCGCTTTGACGAATAAAACCTCACAATTGGGATAAATGGTCATGATGGGCAAATCTGTTTTGGCGTGCAAAACCTTGTGATTTAGACAAAATTTGTTGTGATGGACAAATGCGCTTTTGGCATGCAAAACCTCACAATTAGGATGTTCTAATGGGTAAATCTTAAAACTGCAAAAACCTTAGACATATCACAGCCCACATGGCCAAGTGGGAGATGTTGGTTTTTAGCCATAGTGTTGTTAGACATAGCCGATATTATGGAGACCATCTCGAATAAATCTCTATAATATCGGTAATAAATCTTTATTACCATATTTATATATATTTTATTTTTTATAGTATATTATATTAACTAATATTTATTTTAAATATATTTTTGAAAATAAATTTTTGTAAAACGGTAATTATGTTTATTGCATATTTATCACAATATTAAGAAGAGTTGTTTCTCCGATTGAATGCGCACAAATCTCGTTATAGTTTTGGCTATAAAAGAAGGCCTTTATGCCTTGAAAAACTACTGAAAAATAAAAAGAAGACGTTCGTTGAGAAATAGTGTCTATTAATCTACGATCACTAATTTCGCGGCATCGCCCTCTTGATCTTGCGATCAACCGTTGATGTCGATCCATACCTTTAATTAGGTATTCAAGCACCGAGTGACTTGATTCATGAATCACTTTTTGAGACGGGTGGTTTCACCTTGTGTGGTGTGTGATATGGTGATCATGATCTATAGATCTAGAGTGTAGAAGAATTAGGAAAAAAAACTTAATCTATCATCTGATTCAAAGTGTTCTATGCATTGTAAAATAAATATATGCCATATAAATAAATGATAACATAAATTTTTAAAAGGGGTAAATTAATGAATCACATAATAAAAATATTTTTTCATTTAAATCTTAGAGAAGATAAATTTTTACGGTATGATCTTCAAATAAGAATGAATGTAATGATGAAATCTTGTGGCAAATGTCTTAAAAAAGCCCTTGAGTCGGTAGCTAACCAACAGTAGATGAACAATATTGGTACCATACTAACAACATAGCGAGCTTCAATTGTATGAAGATTAAAGCAAACACTTAATGGTGTTTGGCATGACTAATGATCCCCATTTATCAATTAGATGTATGTATTAGTATAAAAATTATTATTTTTTATTTATTTATTGTTTTTATGGGAAAAGATGAGTTGCTCTAATTATTTGAACCCACCAAAAATCTCAAAACAGCCAAAATCATCTGAGTGGGTGCTTTTAGAATTTTGATATATGCGCACTACACTACGGGAAATCTGAAATAAATATATAGAGATTCAGATGTGGCGGTTTCGATTTTGGACAAAGGTGGGCACAAAGTAGTACAGAACAAATCTTCTTAATTTCCTTGTTCCGAAATCGCTATCAACTTTCCCCTTTCAAAAAAAACAGAAAAATTAAAAAATTCGCTATCTAACTTTCGTAACGTGGGACGATGCAGCACCACGTGGCATCACATCCTTGGCATGCTTCAGACTCGGCTTCATTTCCTTCCCTCCCTCCCCTATATTTACGTCTCCTCACTAACCCTAAAATTTTCTCTATTCTCTCTGCTCCTCCATTTGGATTCCACACTAGCATAGCAGCAGGTATCATCCTCTTTCCTCTAGTTTTAGTGTTTAGTTTTCCTTCAGTTGTAGACTGACTCTAGAAATGGCCCTTCAACTCAACTCTACTTTTTATTAAGATTAAGATTTGATTTTTGTGAACAACTTCTTTCTATTTTACTTCCTTCCTTTCCCCCCCCCCCATCGTTTTGCCTTCTTCCTTGTGATTTCTTTCTCTTGTTTTGCCTTTTCCCTCTTCTTCACAAAATTATTGTTTTTCCAAGTTTTGTTCACGTGTCTATTTTTTTTTTTCAATATTTTCCTTCCTTTTTATTTTTTATTTTAAGGGCTCGGTTTCATCTCCTTTTTCCATCTATTTTTTATTTGGGCTCGATTTTCTTTTAGAAAATTGGGTTTTTTTCTTTTGGTTCCGTCTTTTTCTCAAAGTCTTATTGCGTTGCTTCTTCTTGTTGTTTTATCTTTTATTTTCTGGAATTAAGGTTTATTCTCTGTCATGCAATACGCAATTTCCATTAATTTATTACTATTTATGCCACAAAACTAGCAAACAAACCTGCAGGAAGGCTAAAAATTAGTTTTTCAAGACTGCAGCTAGTAGAGGCTTCTAAAGCTCCAATATCTTCATTCAATTCTAAATGAATTTCAGCAGAAATGACCATTAAATAGGCTTTATAAATAATAAAATTAGAAATTCTAGTGTAGCCCTGCTTTAAAAGCAAAGAACAAACAATTCTTTTCGAAAAATAAACACAAATACTAACCAAATTCCCACTTTTCATATGAAATAAGTAACGTAATAAATAATTAACTTTGATAAATTGAAAGTTTCCTCCTTTAACTCTCACGTGTCTTCTTAGACCGTTTGTTACCCTATTATCACTATCTTTCTCTTTCTCTTCTTTCTTCTTCTTTCTAGAATGAAATTTCTGTACTACATCACTCTCTCTTTTGGAAAATCTCCACGCTGTTGTAGAAAATTTGGGCTTTATAGGGTCACGGATCATTTTGGACGTGATTCATCATTGTTGTTTTTTGGTCGAGTAGGGTTTATATATATATACTGTTTCTTTTTTTTTTTTTTTCTTCTTTTTGGTTTTTTTGATACCCGTGGGTGTCTGGGCCGGCTTGCACGCACCTCGACTAAACCCACGGGCCCCTGGAGCTAACGACCGGGCAATACTCTTGTGGCCCTGAGGGGAGACTCGAACTGGTGACCATTGGGGAGCAAACCCAAGGCCTGACCAACTGAGCTACCCCTCCGGGTTCTTTTTAATGAAATATAGATGTTCTTGGAGAAAGTTCTGGGGTTTCCAAAGATTTCACTGTTTTTCAGTTGATTGGTAGAGTTTATAATTATCTGCAGTGCTAATGCTTGAATGCTTTTGTGATGCTTCTCCGTGTTCTATTCTATCGTAAGAGTATCAATGAATACTTTAGTCATTATGGTATAAATTATTTTTTCCTCAAGACCATGAAAATAATAAGCAGAATAACAGGAGGATTAGATTACCCATCCATGTCCAAAACTTTTACTTTTTACCTGACAGGGTCCAACAATTCATTATTCAGCATACAGGGTCCAAACCTTGTAACTATATTTTGGTATTTATCTGATAAGGTTAATTTTTTTTGAGATATGCTTAAATTTGAATTAAATCTTTGACATGTGCTTAATTAAAATTAATTGAAAAAATGAGTGAGACAAAAATGTCCTTAGGTCCCATATGAGACTGATCGGTATGAGATTAATCGGTCTTGTATAATGGACTGGTCGTTCTCATATGAGACTGATTGACAGATTAATCATTCTTAAGTAAGATTGATCGATTGGTCCCATATAAGACTGATTGAGTGATCAACCATTCTCGCGGTTGGTCCCATATGAGACCAGTCAATTGATCCCATATGAGACCGATCGATCTGTCTCATATGAGACTGTCCACTATAAGAGACCATTGGTCCAATAACAATCAGTTTCATATGGGCCTAAGGGTATTTTCCTATAACTCATTTTTTCACTTAATTCAAATTTAAGCACATATCAATATCTTTAATTTGAATTTAAGCACATGTCAATTTTTGAACCCTATTAGGTAAATACCGAAACATACAGGGTTCGGACTATGTGGTAAATAATGAATTGTTGGACCCTGTCAGGTAGTTAAGGAGGATATTTTAACCCTCTCAGGTAAAAAGTTCCCTCCAAAAAAGAAGAAAGAAGCACTCACGCAAAACAATCTCACACAAGACTAAACAATACAGACTGGTTTTGCTTTGTTCACAGCAAAGTGGATGGAAATGGTTTGTATCATAGTTACAGTATCATATGATATATAACAGGTTATACTATGAGATACATGATATTATAGAAATGATTGTATTGATAATTTGTTTGTTTTCTAACTGAATGATACAATACATGGTACGATATGATAAGAATGTTGCCTGTTTTATTTGCTTATTTATCCCTAACCCTATTCCCCCTTATAAAACTGCTCTAGTATCAATACGCAAAAAAGAAAGAAGATAAAGAACAGAGCAAATAAAGTAAAAGAAGCTAGCACTTTAAAATTTGAAGAGGTCTATGAGCAAGAAGAAAAAAGAGATGATTTATTAAAAAAAAAGAAGAAGATAAAGAACAGAGCAAATGAGTATAAGAAGCTAGCACTTTAAAATTTGAAGAGGTCTATGAGCAAGAAGAAAAAAATGCTGATTTAATTGATGATGAGATACAACTATATATATATATATATATATATATATATATACAACTATATGTTTTCCCTTTTGTAGTGGAAGAAAGACACATACCATATAAATATGCAGTACAAGTATGCAATATGAATTTCTTCAGTTATACCACATTTATACTTGTACGCCTATAGGGTTTCATTTCATATACTTTATGAAACGTTCTGATGAGGTGTCTTGTTTCTGTCAATTTATTTGATCCAAGTTCTAGTTCCTAATGTTACGTAAAATAAGCATCTTTGACTCATAATACTTCATGGAAATGGTCATTGATAGTTATATAATATATTTTTTTGAAACTTTGTCTATATTTCTCAAATGTTTCCTCTTTATTTAAAAATTTACGCATATTTTACAATATGATACGCAAGTTTCACAATGACAATACAGAATATGATACACAATTTGACAACCTTGGTCTGTATAGCTTAGTCTCTCTTCACGGTCAAATGTGTACTTGGATGGGCGGGCTGGTCGCTCTAAAAATATGCAGTCCCAAGATTTGGCCATGTTGGTGCTATGAGATTGGTCCATGTACCAAATACCAACTCTATTACAATTATGGTTTTAATATTCAACAAAGAGGGTTTTGTTCAGCTCCTCAAGGAGCACTGCAACTCGATCGGCAACTAGCTCAGCCACTTAATAGGAATGTTACCCTCCTTGATCCTGGGCCCCGGACCATGGATCATGGACTTCTACTTGTATGTCTCAGTTTAAGTTATCAGTTATTGAGGATCCAGAAAATTACAGTTGTAATATTCAATAAAGAGTTGAAAGTTGCGCACGTGCCCCTGGGATTAGGCGGGTGCTCTAAGAGGCCCGGATACCCAGGTCTTCAAAAATAAAAAAAATAAAAAAAAATAAAGAGTTGAAAGTTATATAATACTTAATCAAATTTAGCCAAAACAATGATTATGAAACTTATCATCTTATAGTTTATATCTTTATCCATAGAGTTTTAATTTTTGGAAACCAAATAGATGATTCTGATTCTGATACTAATTGTATTCTCCCATTGATACACACACACACACATATATATAATTTTTTTTTTTTTTTTTTCTAGTTTTGGAATCTTTTACTCAAATTTTCTTTTTCTTCCATGAACTGGATGCAGCCAAAGATTGTTTACACAGTGCATCTCCCTATGATGGTTATAGCACAAATTCTGATGGATCAAGAAACCCGATAATAAATCATGCCATGCAAACCAAGCTTGACTTGGATTTGGCAACATACCCTAACATATCTATTTTAGATGTATGCATTTTATAAGTTCTCTGACAACCACAAATTATGTCAGAGGAATTGCTAAACGAAGGATGAATCCTTCGATTTGTGCAATAGAAATCCTTCATGTTTGTGTTCCCCTTTCTAGAATTTATGGCTTTGACCATTGGATCTACCTGTCGTTGCATGTAGTGTCTTTAAGTTAGGGGCCATTGCTTGGTGCAATGGTAAAAGGTTTGGGCTGTGAAGCATGAAGATGTGAGATCGAGTCCAGAGAGCAGCCACTTTATGCGTTAAAAGCTGAAGGTTAGGTCTGTATCTCGTCCATCCCTCCCAGCACCCTGGTTTGCTTTTTGTAGTGTCTGCAAATTCCTATGATGTTGATGTGTATTCATACCAGGGATTTCTTTCTCAACATTTTAATAGTTTTTGAAAATATAGGTTTTCTTGATGTTGTTACTGTTAGCAGAAAGAAGCCTGAAGGTTTTATATAAGTAGTTTGTTGAGATGGTTGGAGAAATATTGGGAACTGAGGAATTAGATGTCTACTTTCGGAACCTCATGGTTGTTGATGGTGGAAAGGTTATGGGAGGTGGTTGGAAGGACCTTCCAATGGAGCTCCTCTTGCGGATTGCGTCACTTGTAGACAATCGGACAGTCATCGCGGCTTCTGGCGTATGTACGGGATGGAAAGATGCTATTTCCTCAGGTCTGACCCAGCTCTCTCTCTCATGGTAAGTTTATTATTGTTTTTATTATTATTATTTGATTTCCATCTTAGTACTCAAAAGTTTTTCGTTATATATATATATATATATATATATATATATATATATATATATATATATATATATATAAGTAAAGGAGATTTTTTTAGCAACAAATGCTGCAGGGTCTCAATAAAATAGCATGTTCCCTTATTGAACTTGGGTGGTAGATGCCCTTAAGACCTAAAATACATGTATTTTGCAAACCTATGGTCTTCTTTAGATAATTTAATTTTCTACTGCAACTTATTTCATAAAGGGGCCAAGAACCATCATTGGTGACTGTGTCATAGCACAAGTGATGATCAATCTGAACTGTTCGTTTGTAAGGTGAGACTTTTGGGCTGTCATCTAGATTCTGACAATCCATGTGACTGTTTGAGTTTGGTCACTGACAATCCATGTGGACGATTTGAGTTTGAACAATTTTGCTGCTTGTAAGTTTAGATGGCATTAACACCATTTACATATTCGGGCCCACTGGTGATGCTTTAAATGGAAAATGGAGTGATGCTGCTTCTACTGGAGTCTAAAAATGGGGCTTAAATATTGCTTTCTAACAATGGTTGACCTTATGGTTTATTGTTTCTTTCTAAAGGCTGTGATTTCTTGCTTGTTTTCATTGGATTTATATGTCATACCTTATTATTATACCTTTCTTGTTACCCTACTTATCTAACTTAACATATGCATCTCAGCACCCTGCATAGCCTCTGTTTTTTTTTTTTTGGTAACTTGGGTGTCCAAGCCTCTTAGAGAGCCCGACTAATCCCGCGCGCCCCAAGTTAGCATATGCCGGGTCAGCACGAGATATAAATCTATAGGGTGGCCTCAAGGAGGGGTGAACTCAGGTCTCCCGCTTCCTGAGGCTCCTTGCATACCTCTCTCTCTCTCTCTCTCTCTCTCTCTATATATATATATATATATATATACATATACATATATAACACAAGAACTCTATTCCTCTATATTCACACCCTTTCTTTGAATTTTTTCATATTTCTATGACACCATTGGATCACATTGAGCCTATGATGATTCTTCCCAATATTCCCACGTGGCCTATAGTCGCCACTTTTTCTGTCGATTTTGAGCACTGAGGGCCATCTCAACTAGAAATCAGTTTTGGTAACCTTTGGAGTGACTCGCTGCCAAAAAAAGATGTTTTTTGTGTCCAAAAAGTATGGACACAAAAAAAGATGTCTTTTCAATCGCTCAATGTGTCGAACCGGTGTGGTTCGAAACTGATATGCGTTGGTTTCGTCTGGTATTTTGAACCATGGTTTCAACACATCAAGTGTAAACTTTCTTTGTGATAAGGTTATTCCTTCCTTAGACCTCGCCACCTCAATTCGCAAAAAATACTTGAGTGGGCCAAGTCCTTAATGTCAAACACTCGGCTAGTTTTAGTATTTCCCCACTATCATTTCCAGTGACGATGATGTCATCCACATAAACGACTAAAGCTGTGATGTGAGCCCCCTTTCTTTATGATCTATGTGTGATCATAATGGCTACTTTTGATCTATGTGTTATCATACTGGCTACTTTTATATCCGAATCTCATATTGAAAATTTTCAGACTAGGCTTTGGGAGACTGTTTTAACTCATGTGTGACCTTTTTCAGTCTATACGCCTTCCCTTTCTTCCCCCTTGAAGAGATAAACTAGGAGGAAGAGCCATATATACTTCCTTCAGATCACCATGAAGGCATTTTTGTCAACTAATACAATAGATAGTCTTTATATGCAACAAGTTAAGAAGCACGGATACAGATATGGGACATGGGTACGGTGATATGACAATTTTCAAAATATCAAGATACGATAGATACAGGGTTATACATTATACGTGTATGTTTTAAAAATCATTTTTTTAAATATATTTTCAGGTATATTTTAGGTCTTTAGACGTAAGAAAAAGAAAAAAAAACTTACAGAGACTGATTTCGAAAGGGTAGGCTGCACATAGGTAGGTTCCTTGAATTTCTTCTATTCTGAAAAACCTAAAATCCCAAACTCGCAGTTTGGTTTCTTCTTCTTTTTTTTTTTTTTTTTTTTTTTTTTTTTTTTCGGAAATGCCCAGGATACTCAGGCACTCATATTTCTCAAGTATCGGTATCCAATACGGGTACGTTGCCAAAAATGGAGTATCTGTGCTTCCTTGGCAGCAAGTGAGAGGAGAACTCTGATGGTGTTGGACTTTGCAACAAGTGCAAAAGTCTCTTGGTAGCCAGCTTTAGTTGACTGTGTAGATCCACTTGCACCCAACTAATTTGTTTCTTTCAGGAAGTTCTACAACCTTCGAAGCATCATTCTGTTCCAGCGCTATCATCTCTTGAATCGTAGGTGGCTCCTTCCACTACGGTTGAGACGTGACATGAGAAGGATAGAAACACAAGTAGGAATAGTAGTAGTTCAATGAGGAAATAAAGGATGAATGCAATTTTAAGACAGCTTGGTAGGACACACACTTGGGGGTGACAAGTACGAGACTGGGAGCCTTTATGTGAGCAATAGGGACATGGAATTCAAAGACATTTGGATCTACCTCTGGAGATGACCTTGATTTGTGGCTAGAAGGAGAGACTCCTGATCTTGTAGGGTATTGCATAGCCTCTTCCATTTAAGGTTTTCCCTTTTCCGAATTTTTGCAGGTAGGTTCTTTACTATGTTGTACCACGTCTCTCCTCTATTTCCTTCTTTGTACTTTCACCAACTTCATGGTCTTCCCTATATGGCAACATAACAATGTTCTCCTCTTCAATATAATTCTCCCCTTGAAGAGGGCACTGGGGATGTGAAGTAAAAGGAGTGGACTCGAAGAAGAAGACATCCAAGGAGAAAGAGACCTATCAAAAGAGGGGTCATAGTACTTGTATCTCTTATGAGATGGGGGATAACGAATAAATATGCATCTGAAAACTTTATGATTCTGTTTATTTCGATGGATAGTTGAAATGTGAGCAAAGAAAATGGATCTAAACACCTTAGGAGGAACATGAAAAAGATGTTGGTTAGGACACAACAATTGGAATGGTGATTTACTTTCGAGAGTCGGAGTAGACAGAAGTTTGATAAGAAAACTAGGTGTCAACCCAACAACCCCCCCCCTCCCTCTCTCTCTCTCTCTCTCTCTCTCTCTCTCTCCCTTCAATAGACGTTTAGGCACATGCATCCCAATGAGTAAAGCCCGAGCAACTTCGAGGAATGGTGTTTTTTCATTTTGCCATTCTGTTGGGGAGTGTAGGGCCACGTGGTTTGCCACTCAATTTCATGAATGCAAAGGTAGGACTGAAGGTGATGAGAGGAGTGCTCTCCACCATTATTCGATCATAAAACCTCGACACTTGTACGAAAATTGAGTTTGAACAAGTTTTTGGAAGCAGGAAAAATGGTGGCCACTCCTCCGTCTTTGATTTTCATTAAGAATAATATGGTGTAACGCGTGCAATCATCAATAGAAGTAACAAAGTAACGTATTTTAAGGAGACAACTGGGGATGGCCGGAGTGCACAAGATGAAAGGGAATATTAGATTTTCTTTCACTATTAGGATATAAGTTTTCGCAATGTTTGGATAGTTCCAACTGCACGTTTAATCTTTGAACTATAAAAAACATTAAACTGTCTAGAAAACAAAATATGCAAACGAGAAATAGGTAAACTTCTCAAACGGGAATGCCATATGTGAGCGTCTTCAATAGCTGCAGTAACTGACTTTGAAATTTTCTGGTCTTCAAGTAAATAGAGCCCCCTCTCCTTAAGATTACGACGACAGATCCTCCCCATAGTCAAGTCTTGAAAGATGCAGAGTAAGGGATAGAGGTTACACAACAGTTTACTGATTTTGTAATTTGACTGATAAATAAATAGCAAACTTAAAGACGTTTTAGGAACATGCAATGTGGACAAGAGACCCATCGGCTATACAATTATGACATGGGTCACGCACAGGAAACATCAAGTGAAAGTACTGGGACGTACCAAACATGTGATCAATCTCCCCTGAATCGATAATCCAAGGAGACTTTGACGATATAGACGTGTGGACAGACCCAACGATATCTGAATCTGCCATTTGAGATCATTAGGAGGCTTGTGTGCCAGTAATCTGCTGCAGGAGGCCTGATACTTTCTCTGTATGAGAGTGATATGAAAAGAAGATGAAGAAGATATTACCGGGGGTGTCACTGTAGGAGTAGGTATAATGGGAGGTGCAGAATTGCTTCCATTTTCAGCAACAGAAGCATAAGTGAAGTCCCACATTATCCTAGCAGGTCTACTTCAAGTGTCCGTTTCTACCGCCGTAGGTAACTTCAGCTTCTCTTTTTCTTCATGGTTTAGAATACTTTTGTCGTGACTATAGCCTCCACTTCTACCACCACTATGTTTGAACTCAGGGAATGAAGGAAGGGCTGACGCTCTGGAGGTTGAAGAGACAGATCCGTCAATTTCATATGAGTTTCTTGCTGCTGAAGAAGGGGAAAAACTGTACTCAAAGGTGGCAATTCCTCTACCAAAAATACTAGCGCGGAGATGCTCATATTCCCCTGGCTAGTTTGACTAATTTTGTCAATGAGATTAAGTACTTTAGTGTAATCGTGCTTCTGTGATTATGCTTCACCACTGAGAGCAATCCACAACTTTCTGGCTAAGGTAGCATACATAAATGAACTGCCAATAGAGGGTTGCATTGAATGCAACAATCATCTCATTACTGTCATGTTATCACACCTCCAATCGATGTACTTCTCATCCGTAGGTGCAGGTTCAGGACGCTGCCATCTACATATCCCAATTTCCTTTTCGAGCTAAGAAATAATTTCATTGACTGAGACCATGCCAAGTAATTAGCATCATAAAATTTTATCGTGGTGATTTGTTGTCCATGACCACTTTCAACACCACCACCCAAAATTTTCTTTAGCATCATCCATCACAAAAAAATAACTCAAATGCACACTGTTGGGATACACAATGATTCACCAGCGACTATACTGCCATTGCACTCTGTGGAGGGTTTAGATTTACTGCAGACATCACCACGGGAAATACACTGCAATTTCTTCAACTTGACTAAATTCAACGAGACCCGGGGCAAAAAATTCCTGACTGAAAACTGATAATACTTCATGCAGTTCCAGGGATTGATCAATAGCACATAGATCAGAAACCTTGGCAAACATGTGTCTGGCTGACACAACAAGCAATTAGCAATAAGCAAAAGACTCCACATAAATCTAATCAGTGTGCAGTTTAAACTGTCCAGGCATTATCTGTAGGAGATTTGAAGTTCTTAAATGTAAGAGAAATAGATACATATATTTGGAGCTTACACCAAGGTTTAAAATTCCTTTCTTGCCACAAATTCCAGCCACAACTGTTACCTGTGTGTACCGTTTATATGGCTGTATATACTGTTACGTTGATATTTAAATTTTTAAAAAAGAAAATAAATCAGAAAAAATACCTGAATATACTGTTATATTCTGTTATATACTGATAAATATCTTTTATACTGGCTGGTGTAAACAGTATTGATATATACTGGTACCTACCGAGATTTTAAACCTTGGATTACACACACGCACATATATAATTATAATTTGGTTATGACGGATGTTTTTATGTAATTGTATGTATATGCACATAAATATATACATGTAAATGAATGTTAAATTCATATAAATTATATTTATGAATTTTCTTGGATTGATTCTTTATTTTTGTACATTATATAAAAAACAACTTGGGGATCCCTCAGTAGTGGCAATACTTATAGACCTAGAAGGATACCAGTGTGGATTTTTATACGTCGACTTTCTAAATCTTGCTCCAGGTCCAGGAATACTCCTCACTATATTGGTGAAATGAAGTAATTGAATCCATTTCCAGATGGACGTGGGATGAATGGATGACTAGATTGCTTAATAAAAGCTTAACTACATACTTCTAATTAAGCTCATATATTTGTATTTGCTATTCTTCTTATGCCCATATGTTATATTTGTAATCCTTCAATAGGCTGTACATGAAATTAATGAGAGTTCCAACGTGCCATATTTTATCAGGTGCAAGGACAACATGAACAACCTTATCATATCACTGGCCCCTAAATTCACGAATTTGCAGACATTAATTTTACGACAACACATAGCACAACTTGAGGATGCTGCGGTAGAGACCATTGCAAGTTATTGCCATGATCTGAGAGATTTGGACCTTAGCAAAAGTCTCAAACTTAGCGATTGCTCATTGTATGCCCTAGCCCATGGCTGCCCGAACCTTACAAAGCTCAACATCAGTGGGTGTTCGGCCTTTAGTGATGCTGCCCTTTCGTATCTGACCAACTTGTGCAGGAATTTGAAAGGCTTAAATCTTTGTGGATGTGTGAGAGCTGCATCTGACAGAGCCTTGCAGGTATCTAATGTTAAACAGTTCTGAGCTGCATTTGGCACCTTTTACTTTGTTTCTCCTTTGATGTAAGGTCCATTCACCATCAGGTGTCAATTAATAGATGGCACCTACTCTCTAGGCTTTGGCATAGTCACAAATTCGGGAGTCGGCAATAAATCGGCAAGGGTCTAAGTCGAGAAAAATCAGCAAAAGCCGGTTAAAGTCGGCCAAAGGCAAAAAAATCGGGAAAATAAAAAAATTGAAAAAAGTATAAAAAGTATGTCATACTATATTTCAAGTTAAAATAATGATTTTAATGAACAAACTAGTACACAATAGGCAAAACCTAAGTTTTTTTTATGAACAAACTGAACAAAATAGTATAAAAACTAAAGTTTTTGCCCCCTTCAATATTAGTGAAAAAAAGAAAAAAGTTGGACCACATCACAAACATCGCCAATTAATGGGCCGAGTTGCGACTTGGCTGATTAATTGGTGATAAAGTCGGGATGACTGCAAGTCGTGGACTTTTTCCAATTTTTGACAAATATGACTTTTGTGGCTATAGCTTGAAAAACGCTGTTTGGATTGTAGTGTCCATTCTTTTAGGGACTTCTTGGATGCACCATAACCAAATCTGCATCAATCGGAAGATCCTAATTCTCAAACCTATCACCTTTTTTTGGATGGGTGGTTTAAACACCGATCGGATTTTTGAGATTGTCTGATACAGTGTATTTTCTGAGTTTAGCTCATCCAAGAAAGTGCCTAACGATCAGATGATCTTTCTTAATTGGAATGTCTTATCACGAGGTTGCTGAAAGAGTCTCATTTACTAAATGACACTACCTGAGAGGAAACATTTCTCCTTTTGTTTATTGTATTTTCTGGTGCAGGCAATAGCATATAACTGCAGCCAGTTACAGTCCTTGAATTTGGGGTGGTGTGAGGGTGTTAGCGATGCAGGAGTGATGAGTTTGGCATTGGGATGTCCCGATCTCAGGGCTCTGGACTTGTGCGGCTGTGTCTGTATAACAGGTATTCTTTACCTTACAGTTTGCCTTTTTCCAAATGACAGCAATAACCTCTACTTCAGAGAATGAAATAATCTCTTCTACTGAGGGTGTCTCTCCCATTAAAATTGCACCCCCCTAATATGATGTTTGCCCATCTTACTAATACCAATTGCATGTTCATCATTAAAAAATTAAAAAGAAAATAATACTAATAATAATAAAACCCAATTGCATAGTTTTAAGGTCTGCCCACATCTTTGCATGTTGTATTCTATAGTACTTATAGTTCAATATCTCTATAACCACACTCATTTGCTTATTATTAGTTCTATGGTCTGCCCATAGCTTTGCTGTTGTTTTCTGGAGTACTTAATCATTCAATTATTGTGTGTTCTTTATGGATGCCCCTGTAGGGAAATCCCATACTTTACTGTCTGGTTTCTGTAATGTGAAACATTGACCCAATTGTGAAAGGGATAGGTCAAGACTTATTAGGTTTAGGTCCCCAATCGAAATATAAATGTTGATTTTTTAGGTTGAAATTAACTCCCATGTTTATGAGAGAAAATTTTGCTGTCCTTTTTATGCTTTTCATTGCTTAAATGAAATAACCTAATTTCATCTCGTTCTAGCTATAGTTGCTGTCTAAACTCTTTCTTCTATTGGCTTTTCTGTATGGGCATTGGATGATTAAAGCATTCTTCAACATATAGAAAAGAGATGGCCATAGGTAAAAATCAGCATAAGTTATACTTTGCACTATATACTCTAGGTTATGATTTGCCATTATAAACTCATTCCTGCCATTGAAGAAGAGGGATATGGACTCGATCATTTCAAAAGGACAGTTGGGTGCCCGACCCGGCGACCCATGCACCAAGGGCAATGCATGTGTCAATTTCCCTCTGCCAACCTCGGGAGATGCACAGATATTTTTTAGCGAAAAATTAGTGAACATCCAAAAATGTACTCTTTACTGTTTTGTGTACTCATACATATTTGTTCATCTCCTTGGTGCACAGAGAGGCTCCTACTACAACTTTCAAAAGAAAACAAACAACCCTCCACATTCGTTTAGCTATTGTGTTAATTTTAGTATGGATTGGACTTTTTTATTGCTCCTTATAAAAATAGAGAATTGCTACTTTGTTTCAGATGAGAGTGTGATTGCGTTAGCAAATGGATGCCTCCGTTTACGATCCCTGGGCCTGTACTACTGCCAGAACATCACAGATAAGGCTATGTATTCTCTTGCTAATAGGAGAGTGAAGGGGAAGCACGACCTTTGGGATTCTGTGCTAAGTGGCTACAGCAAAGAGGATGGTCTCATGAACCTCAACATAAGCCAATGCACAGCCCTCACACCACCAGCTGTGCAGGCCGTGTGTGACTCATTTCCGGCTCTCCACACTTGCCCTGACAGGCATTCCCTCATCATCAGTGGCTGCCTCAATCTTACGTCTGTACACTGTGCATGCCGTGCTGGAAGGAGGATCCTCTCGCCCCCTGCGTACTAGGGGGATTTATTGTGAACCAGCACATTTATATCTGAGCTAAACGTGAATGAATCTGGCACCATTCAGAGGTGAGACGGTATTGAGATGTGGCAACAGCGTGTAGGTGGTGTAAACATTAGGCTTTGGAGTTTGGGACATGGAGCATATCGAAAGGTCTCTATCCGTGGGTAGGACAGAGTTCTTAGATTCATTTTATGTAAGTTTGGTATAAATGATTATGACAACAAAGACATTGGCAATTGAAGAAGTGGGCTGTACAAAGAGCATGACCTGCTTTGGTTGGGGTTGCTTTTGGGCATCTGTTGCTGGGACTTTCAGAATTGTAAAAGGGTGGGAGTTGTAATAGGTTGTAGGAACTGACCCTGATGGGTGTTTCATTCACATCTTTGTTTCTCCTTTAAACCGTGTAAATGGTAAACGTTGACTCTTTTTTTTTTTTCCCTTCTGATAGTATGGTTATGGTAAGACGGCAAAAACAGCAGGAACAAAGAGAGACGACCATTTGGCCCATTCACATCGTTGCTCTTGATTCAACTAAGTCTCCCCCTCAATACACGCAGGCATGCCTTATCCAGAGGACCACCAATTGAAAATCCTGTTGTTCCCCATTAGCTATAAAAATCATATAATAGGAGCAGCCACTAGCCTCTGAATAAATGTTCTACAATTTTTTTTTTCCAAACCTGGGTAACCGGGCCTCTTAGAGCCCCTGATTAACACCGCCTGCCTCAAGTTAGCACAGGCCGGTCAGCATGGGTTATAAGGCTGCAAATGGCATAGCTGTCTGGGAGCTCTTGCTACAACAGAATTCACCTGCTTTAGTTGATTCTCATTCTCTTTTTTAATTCTCTGTAAAGGAGGATTTACCTGCTCTAGTAGCAACCTCCTTGCTCTCTACTAACTCTCAACTAGGGCAAATAAATCTGCTTTGGCAAAGAGTGAGTAGAGAGGAGGATAGAATTGCTGCACAGTTAAATCCTGCATAAAATTTTGCTATGCAAGGAGTTATTAAGGAGAAGGGGTACTTGCTAAAACAGTTAGTAGGATGGTAGCAAAGAGGATGGGAACTTGTTAAAGCAGGTGAATTCTGCCATGGTAGGGGTTTGCAGAGAGCTATGCCATATGTAACCTAAATCCCTAGGGTGGCCTCGAGGAGGGAGGGGTATTCGAACACGGGGAAATCTCCGCTGCAAGTGAAGATTGAACACCTCCACCACCGCCACCACAATCTCATTGGGAACCTCAAACCATTATTTGATTTGATCTTTTCTACCTACTTTAAATATAATGCAGAACTTGATGGTTCAATATTTTGGCCGAAATCAATGTTTCGGTTTCGGTCCCCACCAATATGAAAACCCAAACTTTCGGTTTTATAAGTATTGTTAGTTTCATGGATCAAAATGTCAGAAAAATGGTACTTATTGTCCGAGCCCAAAATCGGTACGTATCAGATGATATGTATCGGTATCGGACCGATACGGACGATACATTGAGTGTATCATTTGGCTCTTTTGATACAATTGGCCGATACCGATATGCATCGTCCGATATGTATCGATATCGGACAAAATTTTGATCCATGGTTAATTTTCAGTCGAAATTCAAAATTTCGACTTAAAATTCGATACGCATCGGTATGAAATTTTAATCTACGGTTAGTTTTCAGTTTGCACAACTCAATTGATATGACTAATCCACGATACGTTAATGTCCTAACCTCCCTTCGTCATATGTTACATTGACAGCACCACACATCGGAAATCTAGTCAATGATTTGACCAGATCTCAAGCACAAAAAACGAACTTCATTCCAAGTATAGTCAATGATTTGATCGCTTAACAGAGCCCAGATCTTGATTAATCCATTCAGTGGCGCCAAGCACCAACAATCTCTATGCCATGCATATGGCCTTGGCAAGACTAAGCATCAACAATCTCTGCCCTACATATGGCCTGGACAAAGACTAACAGCTCATACGCTCCAAGGAAAGAAGCCAATGGCGCTCTAACGGGAAGATCCTGAGCATCTGATTAGAAACCCTCATTTGAAAAAAGTGTCCAAGCATGGTTTGGATGTGATGAGACAATAGATTGAATTGAATCGATTAAATTGTTCAAAAATGACGAAAATCTTTAAATAATACAAGATCATTGTGGTCACTTTTGTATTAGAATAAAGAAATATATAAAGGCTGAGGAAAGAATGTGCCAAGGTATAGAGATATCTCTGCGCCTAGTGCTTTGGGCGTGATATGTAGCGCATTTTTGTGAAATGATCGGTGATGGGTGGGGCCCACTTTACTAACTAGGATTAAACTTTTAAAAGTTATATTCACTTTCAGCCGTCATTTTAAACTTTTTTACAAGTTTCTTTCTTTTATCTCTTCTCTTTCTTTTTTTAAGTGTTAGACTTATTTTTTAAGGTATATTTTATTTAAAAAATATGGGCGCTCGTTAACGCCAACACTCCAGTAGAGAAGCACTAACTCCTCGATATCGAGCCGTTGACCACCTTTTTTTTTGCACCTCAGTAGTGAAACACCGACACCTCGATATCGAAGAGTCAGCGCCCCTATATCGAGGTGCTGACACTCTTTTTTTACGTCTGGGTAGTGAAGCGCCGACACTTCGATAGAGAGGCGCCGACACCCCGGCACTGAGGGTGTCAACACATATAAAGGGTGTTTGCGTTTCTCTCCTAAAGTGTCGGCGCTTCGTTACCGAAGTGCTAGTGCTTCGCTACTGGGCGCCCACATTTTTTGAGTAAAATATACTTGAAAAAGTAAGTTTGACACTTTCTTGAAAAAAGGGAGAGAAGAGAGAAAAAAAAGAAACTTTTAAAAAAGTCAAAAATGACAGTTGAAAGAGAATATAATTTTAAATTTTTTTAAAAGTTTAACTCTAGTTAATAAAATAAGCCCCATGCCACTAATCATTTCACAAAAAAGTGCTATGTGTTACTCCTATATAAATAGGCACAGAGATATCTCCACACATGGGCGCATTTTCCCGAGGCTCATATATAAAATTGTGTTTACTCTTGAGGTATTAAACTTAGGGTACCTCTATTCATGCCTACTCGTTTATTGAAAGTGCCTGCATCTAAAACCCCTCCAAACCCAATGGCTGCTTCAGATCATTCGGTGGTCATTTTCCACCCTAATCTTCCACCTAATGGATCTTGAAACTATGATCTTATGATCAGACGATCCTTTTTTATTCCATATGTCACAGATCTTTAAAAAAATGCCCTAAAATCAAGTTTGAACTTAATGTATATAATATGATTTTAGGGCCACTCTTTAAGTATTATTCCCACTTAGAATGGAAAATTGACAGTCGAATGGGACGCTCATGGTCTCAAGATCCGTTGGGTGAAACATTTGGGTGGAATGACCTCCATCATCTGATCCAAAGCACTCAATGAGTTTGGAGGAGTTTCAGACATAGGCGCCTCCAATAAATGCGTTGGCGTGAATAGAGGTCTCTTAAACTTATTAGGTAGACTAGGAAACTTAGGGAGAGAATAGTCGAACAACATCTAAGATACGAATCAAGTGTATTAAAGAACCAATTTGAATTTATGCCGGAAAGATCAATAACATAAGTTTTTTTTTTTTATTGAGGTTAAATATGAAGAAATTCAGAGAAGTAAAAACTTGAATATCATTTTTATTATTTCGAGGAAGACTCGCGAGAAAGTGTCAAGAAGGATAATTTAGTAGATGCTGGGGAAGAAATGCATTCTAACTTATATATTGAGATCATCTAAGGGACGATAACTAGTATAAAAACTACACGTGAAGATACAAGTGATTTTTATGTGTGGAGATACAAGTGATTTTTCTATCGAAGTTGGGTTCCATCAAGAATCTGCCTTGAGCCGTTATTTGTTTATGCTGGTCATAAATATATTAATCATAGATATACAAGAAAAGATTTCATGGTACATGTTATTTGTGAATAATGTAATACTAATTGCCCAAACAATAAAAGGAATAATTGATAAGTTGGAATTATTGAGAAAGTCGTAGAGTGGAGAGGTTTGATATTGGGCTTTTTACAAAACAATGCCTTGTGCCACTTTTTATCATCAAAAAATCAAATGCCGATTTTTCTTCCGAAACAACGGCCCCTCGTACTTGAAACGGGCAGCCACACATATCAACCAACATAGGGCACTGATAATTTTTGATGAATAATTATAACGCTGCCCTTGCCAACAATTTATTTATATTTTATTTATTAGGCATTTAACATGTGCATGGAGAAGGTATATGAATACGGGCCCATATTGGCCTGTATGGGACGCATTTTCATAATAAAAAAAATTCATCCTTTTTTGTAATAAAAACATAAATGAGGCGCATTTTCATACTTTTCTTTTTGAAATTAGCAGAACAAAGACGAAATACATGGAGGAAAAATTTAGTGAATATGATAGTCTAGGGGAAGACATAGTTAAAATAGAAAGTCATCTAGTATCACATTACCATAAATTTAACTATTTAGGCTCCACTTCACAATCAAATGGTAGATTTGAAGAGGCATCTCAAAGCAGGTTGAATGAAAGGAAGACTAGCAAGTAGAGCATTGTGTGATCTAAGAGTTTAACTCAGATTGAAGGGACGTTTCCATAAGATGGTTGTTAAATTTGTCATATTAAATTTGGTGGAATGTAAAGAAAAAGTAACAAAAAGATAGAATACATGTGACTAAGATATATATGTTAAGATGAATGTGTAGAGTAACAAGAAAAAAACAAGCATATCATTGTAAAAGGTCTCATCATAGGGATATGACAGAATTTTTTATAGCTAATTGTCATTCTAAAACTAACCCTCCTTTCTAAATTGGGCTTGGGAGGACACTTATAAAGGAAAATTTATGGAATGCCACTCGAGGTAGTTTGAACATGTTTATCACAGACAATAAAGGACCTTCCTGATGCTATAAATACCAGAAATTAAGAGAAGAGGAAGATTAGTGAAAACTTGGAAGAAAGTAGTGAGAAAGGACACAAAAGATTGCAAAGAAATGCTTAGTGCTGATTAAAAAATGAGTGAAAAAAAATAACTCACAAAACTGATCCCAAATGGATAGGATAAGACTATGATGATGATGATGATGATGAGTATGTAATAAGAGAGTTGCCATTCATGTGTCTTTGTTTGGATTCCATGTGCAATTCTAGAGTTATAAGTGTGGGTAGTATTTCTCTCATCGAAAAATTTACCTCACTGGACAGGCAAGATTATTATATTGGTTTAGTGTTAACTGTTAAGTTTACATTTTCGCCGAGAGGAACGCATGGACATGATCCGAAAGTTAAATTTCCTTTTTCTAAGGTGATTATTCTATAGTAATATAATATAATACAATATGGGACCCGACTCTCTTGACAGTCATTTGAACTCCAAAATGGTATTTAAATGATCTTATACCATTAATGATTTAGGATGTGGGTGATCTGTACGTCAAAATGATAGATCATAGAATGAAGTGCAACATGCTCAAAAATGGTATTAAGGGAGATTTAAACCATCCATTTTGTTGACTATAATATCAATTGTTATTTTCATTTTTAATGACTGATATTAAAGTTCATCAATTAAATGATTTACATTCACTTATAGGCACGTTTCTTTTGACTAAAATATGTTTTATTGACTTATGGTTTAGATTGGTTATAAATGTCTGCCCCACTGATATAATGATAAATTATAGTTCAATGGTGCTAGAGAAAAAAAAAAAAAAATTTAATTCTTGTAAGAGCATTTAAACACTATATTGGTGTTTAAATGTGAGCACGGAAGTCATTATCCCTATAATATATTATATAATAAAGTGAAGGAAGATGAAAATGGAGGTATCCCTTTTTATCTTTTGTATATATGTAAACGGCATCCATTTGTACTTGGGAGATTCTTGCGATGGGTACTATATAGGGAAATTTACCTGACCGGCCCTGTCAGATACGCCTTTTACGTCAGAAGCCCTATAGTTTCACTTTTACCCAGACAAACCAGCTGCGCGCCGAGCTGAGGCACGCCTGTAGGAAATACCCAAACTACCCCCACAGTAATAAATAGCCGCCGTCGTTTCAAATCATTTACTGTTTTGAATTTACTTTTTCGTTCGAAGTCGGTGGAGAGTCGTTGACGCTTCGTGGACGATCGCGTTCAAAACTATAACCTTCAAGCTACCAAATCTGTAAGTTAGAATTAAAATTAGCTTCCATCGCTATAGATTTTTTATTTCTCCTCTCTTTGTTGCATATTTTGACATATTTTTTTTAGGTTTTCCCATATGTAATCGGTAACGATTACATATGTAATCGATTACGACTACATATGTAGTCGATATCGATTATATATGTAATCGTTACCGATTACATATGGGAAACGCTCTCGATACCTTTAGAGTCGATAAAGATTATATATGTAGTCGTAATCGACTATATAAACTGTGGATGACGAATCTATAACAAATCGATATCGACTCTCTATGAATATAATTAATACCCATCATTTGAAATAATTTCCCTATAGTTATTACCCTCGATGCCATAATAAATCATACGAGGTTTTATATTTATCTCAAATTGACGCTCAATTTATTGCCAACTACCCTTTTGTAAAACCATTATGGCAAGTTAGGTTGGAAGAATGAGAAAATTTAATACAACGATTCGTATTCCACAATCTAGGAGCTTTAAATACAGTTTAGTTAGACCTTAGCAAACCACCTATCATCCCTAGCAGCCCATATTTTTCCCAATGTCCTACGAAGAAAAAACCTTCTATAACCCAATAAAGTTCTATCACCTCATGGGAGGATTCCACCACCACCACCGTAACGATCCTCTGCAGCTTCGTGGGACGAGTACTGAAGTAATGGAGATTTTGGCGAAGGAGGAAAAGAAGAAGAAGAGGAAGGAAGAAAAGAAAGAAGAAGGAAGAAAAGAAAAAGAAAGAAAGCAAGCGGAACCACCCGCCTCCACCCCATCCACCACCGCTCTTCATCCTTCTTCCTAACTTTTCTTTTTTTTTAATTATAAATGAAAAATTTGAATGTAATTCAAATATTTTGAAGTAAATGAAACAACTTTTGATGCAATGGCGACTTCATGAATTCTTTTGAGTCCAGTAAATTAAATATTTTCTATGTAAATAAGGGAAATTTACCGAATTAAATTAAACATTTTGAGATCAATGTAGATTTATATTTAATTGATAGGGATTTCATAAGTAATGGACATGGATTAGGTTGAGAGTCGATAGCGATTACATATAGAACGATATCGATTATAGAGATAATCGATGTAGGTAAAGAAGAAGGAAAAGAAATAGAACAAAAGAAAGAAAAGAAACTTAAGAGTCGATAAATCAAGTAATTTCTATATAAATAAACATTTTGAGGTCATTGCGAATATATATTGAGTCGTTGGCGATTTCATCGGTAATGTCGATATCGATTACATATATAGAGTCGTTAGCGCTACATATGTAATCGTTATCGATTATATGTAGACTTGCAAGATTTTCCTTTACTTTTAATTTTAATTGAACTATTATGAATGTAATTGAAAATTTTGCAAGTAAATGAAACATTTTGATTCAATGGCGACTTCATGAAATCTTTTGAGTCTATATCGATTACATATAGACTCGATATCGATTACATCTAGAGCTCATTATCGATTATATATAGAATCTATCGCGATTACATCTAGAGTCGTTAGCGATTACCTATATAATCGATACCTAATTTCTAGATGTAATCGATACGGTTTTATATATACATTTCATCAACATTTTAACTATCCTTGTTAGTATGGTGTTGAGTCCTTTCATTTTTATTACAGTTCATTTCAAAAGACTCAAGATGGTTGTACACCAATTTGTTGCCAAGTGTTCTCCTCGCTTTTCAATCTCTGAAAGTGCTACTCAGATCGGAAGAAATTCTTGAGAGATTAGGTTTTGGTGGAATATTTCAAACTCAAGGTGTGGGATTTCTTTCCGATGTCGTGGATTGGTGACATTTTGGGTTGATAAAACCATTTCCGAATTGAAGACCGATGTCTATCTTCTAAGATAGACATTGCATTGATCGGCCTTGCCGAAGTTGGCCCGTAAAAGGATACCCCATCCCAGAAACCATCGTAGAACAAACCATTAGAAACAAATACTTTGTGGAACGCCTCCGGAAAAATTCTCCGTCTCATATAGATGCTTGCAATTTATAGAGTGGAAAGTGATGAGGACTTCTTAAAGTTGTCCCTTCTTTGTGTTATGCATATTTTCTTCCCGGTTCCCACCATCAAATTTCAAGACCACATCGACCTCATCGATGATATGGAGGCCTTCAACCGAACTCCGTAAGTCTGCCGTCTACGTGACTTGATGGAGTATATAATAAAAGGCGCGAATAGAAAACCGAGATGGATAAAGCCCTCGAAGACGCGTACACACATATGGATGCATATGTGTACTTCAATGGTGGGCTTATGAGATCCTCGCCGATATATCGCCATCCCATAGGCCTCAAGGACCCTTTCCCACCTTTGAAATGGTCGGACAGTATGCAATCCAGATCAAAGGTTACACTCATGCAAGTATGTTAGATGCTGAAGGTATGAGGTCTATCTATTAAAAAAAAGCAACTTATCGATTCATTCTAGAATCGATAATTATCGATTCATTTAATCAAATCGATAGCGATTACTTACGTAGTCGATAACGACTTAATAAGTAATCGATAACGATTCATTATCTAATCGATAGTGATTTGTTAAGGTAAGGAATCAATAGCGATTCTTTACACAATCGAGAGTGATTTATTATATATATAACGATCATTTTATTCGTTGTTTCATTTTCTTTCAAAGGTTCGCTCCCTCATGCCTCGTGGCTTTGAATTAGAGATACCCGTGGTAAGAGAATATCTACGTTCAAAAGGAGGTTGGGGGAAGAGGAAAGAACCGATCAAGAAAGTCAGGAAGAGATTCGGCCAAGAAGAAAAGAAATTACATTCGTCGATAATCTTGGAGAGGAGAGGAAGAATGGGATGGACGATCGACGTCAAGAAGAACCCTCTCGAAAAGGGCCCGTGCTAGTGGGAGAGGGTCGCCAAGAACTAGGGGGGCAGCCAAGGAGAGCTGGCGGTGAAAGATAGCCGGTGAAGCGTCCACCTCCAATGATTCTTTGTTGAGGAGGGTCGATCATTTGACGCTGGATAACTTGAAGCTCACCCAAAGAGTGAGCCATTTGGAGGGAGAGAATAAGGCCCTGGCTAAACGTTGCGCTTCTTTAGAGAAACTCATCTCCTTCAATGAGAGGCTGAATTCAAGGGATGCGGAGTGGCAGAAGTTAAATCACTACAACTCTTTAGTCAGAAAGGGCCAGACTGAAATAAAAGATCTCCTTGAAAATTTATTGGAGGCGAGACCTAAGGTATATGTTGAAATCTAGTTTTAATATTCAATTTTCGTTATCTATATAATCGATAACGACCATATATAAAATAGATAGCGACTATATATATAATCGATAGCGACTATATATATGATCGATCGTGACTATATATATAATCGATAGCGACTATATATATAATCGATAGCGACTATATATATATAATCGATAGCGATTATATTTAAAATCGATTTGGACATTTTAAAATGTGGACCAAAAATTAATTCTTATTTTACACCATTATTTCGATGTACAGGATGTGGCTATGGAGGAGCTGATATCGAAGGTGTGCGACACAGCCTTCAATAAGGAACCATTAGCTCCTGCGCATCAGGTTCCTCCTCCTCCTCCCGTTGATGAGGTGAAGGCAGCTGCTGACGAGCAGCCTGAGACCCAATCTGATAAGGGTCCTGCTGGTGAAGAGGAAACCTCTTCCCAATTGCCTCACCAATGTGAGCTTCGCTTAAGACCTAGGCACAGCAAAGCCGAAATAATTTCCATCAAACCTAAGGCCCAGCGAAGGGTAGCGGTTGAAAAGAAGCCCACCGCGAAGGCCAGCGAAGGACCAACTGCTGAGCCTGGATCGGTGGCAATCATTACCCCGGTCCCGGTCTATCGATGAAGATGCTCTCGAGCTAATAATGGAGAAAAATATATGCTAGTCATATGGAACAAGGCTCTGAAGGAGGACGAGTAAGTAGAATTACCCTGAATACTAAACTCTAATATTATATATATATCGTGAAGATTAGTTAAGTTGGTCATTTTTTAAGCAGAGAATATGATAGCACTGTCGGCAAGTACAAGCTGGTGGTGCAATCCTTCGTAATGTCCGGCTGAAACCCGCAAAGACTGGATAACTTTGTAAGTTTAATATATCAGAGGCAAAATCGTTATCGATGGCTTATACAATCAACGTTATCGATGGCTTATGTAATCGCTATCGATGGCTTATGGAATCGGTATCGATGGCTTGTAGAGACGCTAACGATGGCGTATGTAATCGTTAGCTACTCTGTAAATCATCGATATCGATTCATTAGAGAGTCGATAACTATTTCGACGACTTAAATAATCGTTACCGACTCTAAAATGAATCGATATCAATGATGTACAGAGTCGCTAACGATTATGTATTTAACTCTAACTGCATATTTTAATCTAACGCATTGGTTTCGTGTTATGGGCCTACATGAGACATTTGGAAGTTATTGATGATAAAATTCATCCTGAGAAAAATGTCAAAAACTTCCTAATGGACCCTGCGACACTGACGTACATGGGCTATGAACTGAGAGATTTCAACAAGTTTTTGCTTGCTGAAAAATTGTACGACCAGTCGATCGAGGTTCAAGTTCACAGGTGGGTACGCCTATAAACAAAGAGAGACCGGGGAAGAGGTCGATGGAAACTTTCTTCTACAATGAGCTTCGGAATCTGTGGGCTCACGAATGCAACATAGTATATTTTTATCCTCTTTATAATTATTCTTTTTAATTTTTTCTATCCTACCCTTTGAGATTATATTACTTTTTTGTAGATATTTATGCCAATACATTCTGAACAACCACTACCGGGCGCTATGATCGTAAAGGTAGTCGAGCGATCGATAATGATCGTCGACCCTATATTTAATAGGCCCTCTAAGGAAAGATATGTGGCCCCAATTGCGGTATTTGGTAAGATATTTTGCTTAGCATATCTTTTATCATTGTTAGCTTAACATATCCGACACTCCTCTCTATTATTTCAAATGCATACAATACCTTCCCGTGATCTTATATTCGCATTTGACTCCTCGCGCTAATAAAGAAGAACTATCCTTGGGCATCTATCGATCACGGATCAAAGCCGCCCCCAGCACTCAACTCGTGATTATGAGTGTTTGTTGTGAAGTATGTCGAATATTTTATGATGGGGAAGAAATTTGACTTCGCAATCGAGATATAGAGAGGATCAGTATGAAATTGGCCATACACCTACATACACAAAGCGACGATGGAGTATCGCGAAGGAAGACAAAAGGAGGTTGTATTTGAATATTTTTGTAATAGTGTGGTTGCATTGAATATTTTGTAATTGAAAATTGAATTATTTTGAATATAATGGCACTATTTTTATGTACTTGTAGTTAAAAAGTAGAATAGCATCCATTAGCGATTACATATATAGTCGTCATCGACTATATAAATAATTGATTTACTCTGTATGTAATCGCTTTCGACTCTGTATGTAATCGTCGTCGATTGTATAAATAATCGATATCGACTATATATGTCATCCTCATTGACGATATTCATAATCGATGCCGACTCTATATAGAATCGATATCGATTAGTTATACAATCGATGACGACTCTATGATACATCAGTAACGACTATAATAGAGTGTAAAAAAACATGGATTCTGAATTTCTCATTTACATTCAATCTATCATTATTAAAAATATACACTGTTAGCCCATCGGTCCCACTGCCTTGCAGCTCCTGCGGTTGTGACCATATTCGTTGCACCTGCTACACTGTAGTGCCCTAACCTCACCCTTAGACCTTATCCTTCTCTTCCTCGGACGGCCGGCTTGCTTTCGGCAATAATAGGGTGGTCTCACTTTCATATTTTCAGGGAGTTGCTCTGCTTGGAACTCCCATTGACTTTTATCGAGGGTGGGAACCCATTGCTCGTCATATGTTTGTCTAAAGCAAGCGGTGAAAAACCAGTTCTCACAAAATTTATGGTAGTCGTAACTTCTTCGATTGATGGCCGCCACGGCATGGGAGCAAGGCAAGCCATGAATGTGCCAACGGCGGCAACTACAGGTCTTGTATTCCAAGTCGACGTGATGAATGTAATTTCCGGAATTGACTTGGAATTGATCGCGCCCGTATGGTTGAGCTCTCTTTCTACCGGCCCATTGCAACACTTTCTTCATGTGAGCATCTGCTTTCGGGCAGAGAAGGGTGGTCCATTTATCAGATATCTCTCTGCGTTTTTGAAAATGATCGGCGACTTTCTCTCTAGTAGTTCTGATTAAGTCAATAATTGGTCTCTCTCGAGCTATCTTTAGCACACTGTTTAAACTTTCGCAATATTCGTAGTCGTGACTCGTCATCGCCTTCCTTCCATATATGCGCGCGCTCAATGCTTTGGATCTATTTTCAAAATATATTCTACGGCTGAGAATCGTGAGATCTTTCTTCATTTCGTTGATAAAATAATCAAATTTCTCTTTCGAATATGCCACAAGCTCTTCACCATAGACCCTTCACATTGTTCTCCGGGATACTTGTGTCGCAAATTTTGTGTCATATGCCGCATGCGAGTTGTGATATGCGTTAGGGAAGATCGTTTCACCGCATTTATTAAACCCTTCGACCTGTCCGTGATAATTACGAGATCCTCGTTAAACCCACCGATCACGAACGCACCTACCCGTTCAAGAAACCACATCCACGTATCCTCTTCTTCTAACTCGACCACGGCAAATGCTAACGGTAATATATGACCATTACCGTCTTGCGCAGAGGCGATAAGGAGGATCCCTTCAAAACGTCCTAGGTGTGTGCCGTCTACAAGCAATATGCGACGAAGTGTATTGCGGTAGCTTCCGATGCATAGGCCAAAACTCCAAAAAAATCTTTGAAACTTACCGTCAAGAGTAAGTTGAAAGGATGTTTGTACATTAGGATCTACCCTCTTCATCTCCTTCACGTAGGCCGATAGATCAACAAATTGTCCTTCCCAACTTCCTCTAATATCATTAAGGGCAAGCTCTTTTCCCCTCCAAGCTTTTGCATATGAGATTTGCACATTATAAGCTTTTGCAATATCAAACATTATCGACGCCGGTGTGTAGTTGAATCCTTCCATAAGTTTATCCTGCATATAATTCGCTACTGAAGGAGATTGTTGCATTACGGTGACCGTATGGGTCCGATCTTAGCGGCTCCGCATGTGAGTACTATTGAATGTCTTGATTTGGAAAGAATCGAGCCCAGTCAATTTAGAAGCATGTATTCGCCACGAACAATCGGGTTCGTAGCATCCGGCTGTCACTCGATAACTAGCGGTCCTCAAAGGCCGAATTTGAAAGTTTTTCTCAACCGCGTGTTCTTTCAATGCTCTTTGAAATGTTTGTTTGTCTCGGAAGATCTCTCCAATTTTAAACGTCCAATTCCGATATTCAGTTTCCACCTCTTCATCGGAGGAATCGCCCGATGTCTCTGACATTTCGTAATCTCCGTCTACTAGGGGATTGTCAATATCTCTCACAAAAATTTTCGGGTCCTCTTTGATAAACCCATCTGGTTCGCCTTCATATTCTTCTTCTAAGGTATCTTCATTCATGGCGGTGTTCTCGGGTGGTTGACTAGATCCTTCACCGAAGGGGTTCTGATGTGATTGACCGGATCCTTCACAGAATGGATAATGGCGTGGTTGGCTAGGCCCTTCACCGAAGGGGTGCTCATATGTATGGACATGGGGTTGAGTTACTCCGGTAATTTCCATCGATGGCATGGTAGAACATAAGTTTTGAGTAAACCAAGTTGTCCATCCACCGGGGAAGATATGACTGAAATCGTTGGTATCCACCACCCTCTCTGAAGTATAGTCTAACCATTGACTACATTGTTGTGACCCATGCATGTATTTTACTGGGTCATCATACGATTCAATCGGAGCATCGGTTAAATCAAACGTTGCTTTCCCTCCGCCATCGTTTCGCCACAATATAACCGCATACGCCTAACGGAGACGGTATCGTATCTAATTTCATCCTCAAACTTACATGGCTGAAATGAATGAGACACAAAATCACCCCGTGAGATTTACTTGTTCAAACTTCAATCGAAGGATGACGGTTCCTTAATGATGAATACTTTTATAACGTCCACTCTGGATTTATAAAAACTAAATAATGTAGCCAAATCATCAGAGTCCAAAATGTCGGCAACTACAGGCGTATTCACTATCTTCATATGAAACTTTGTTGAAACTGTTTCATCCGCCTTCGCAAAACTGACAGCAGACATTCGCCTTATGAATTGTTCATAAGAAATTTCAATTGAAATGTTAATAAGCCTCCGCCGGCCACCTTCATACAAGCCATCATCGTTTACAAGAAGGCCATCATAGTGACAAAGAAGAGGAATCCTCACGTCCGTCATCGTCTGTTTAAGAATGAGAAGGAAGGGTCATAAGACTGATGAAATAAAAGAGAAAAGACGACTATAACTCTTAGTCGATTGCAAATACAATCGATATCGACTCTATTTGAAATCGATATCGATTGTCTATACAATCGATATCGATTGTATATACAATCGGCGTCGACTCTATTTGAAATCGATATCGGCTCCATATACATCCGATATCGATATCACATACAATCGTCATCGATTGTATATATAATCGATATCGATTTCAAATAGAGTCGTAATCGACTCTATACACAATCGATATCGATTGTATGTGATATCGATATCGGATGTATATGGAGCCGATGACGAAATGCAGGGCCTTCTTCTAAGAGATACTGCATCACTACATAACACTAATAAACTGAAAATGAGGTTAAGTAGGATACCTCTAGTCGATATACCTCTAATCGACTCGATATACAATCGTCATCGATTGTATAGATAATCGATATCGATTTCAAATAGAGTCGTAATCGACTCTATACACAATCGATATCGATTGTATGTGATATCGATATCGGATGTATATGGAGCCGATGACGAAATGCAGGGCCTTCTTCTTCTAAGAGATACTGCATCACTACATAACACTAATAAACTGAAAATGGGGTTAAGTAGGATACCTCTAGTCGCAAGGACAAAGTTCAGGGCCTTCTTCTTCTCCAAGCCTCTGTTTTCTTCTTCGAAATAGCAGATCGGAGCAGATCAGACTAAGTAAGGACACTCCGTCTAGGGTTTTACACCTCTAACTTTTTTGCAGGTTAAAATGAGGAAGAAGACGATGCTTTGTTTGTTAAAGAAGGTCTTAGAAGGGGGTAATTTGGACCTTTTACTCTCCTTAGGGTCGGCTAGGCTTGGAGCTGGTTTGTCTGGGTAAAAGTGAAACTATAGGGCTTCTGACGTAAAAGGCGTATCTGACAGGGCCGGTCAGGTAAATTTCCCTACTATATATATGCAGTCGGGGAGAGAGAGAGAATATGGTTACTCCCAATATAAACTTGAAAGGGTTTAATTGCCTCCTACTATTAAATATAGCCCTGCAAGCGGGTCGGGCTTCGCCACAGTGTCAGGCTCCCAAGTAGGCTCCTAAGTTGACGAAGGGATACATCCACAATAGGGAAATTTTACACAGGGTTATCGATGGGATCAGGACGGGTCGGGCAGTCAAGTCGATGCTTTTTGCCCTCGACTCCTCAATCCAGATTGTTGGAGACGGGTCAAGGGAGTCTGTGTTCCGACCCGATACAAAAACTGGGAATGGGCTTACCTGACCCGATTTATTGACAGCCCTCATAATTGTTTGAGCTGACAATGCATCCCTATAAAGAAAGGTGATGGGGATGGAGATTAAGCTCTTTAATAAAGGTTGGGTCAGCCTCGGCCGATGTATTGGGTTTCTTTGAACACTGAATAAGTCAACAAGAAAAGGTAAATAAACAAATAAAAAAATACGAAAGGCCACACCACTTTATATTTTATTATCTATAATAATTCTTATTATCCTTTTTGTCGTCTCTCTCTGCTTTTCTCTCATGGCCATTCACCAATCACTCTCCAAAGAAGTACTCCTTCTTGGCTTTATTTTTATAAAAAATTTCTAAAATTATGAAGGAAACGACACGTAATTTGTGGTACAACCAGTGGTAGACATATTTTTTTTTTGAAAGGCGTGGTAGACATATTAGGTGGGTCCATTTATAACAATTATGGATTGTAGCAGTCAGAAATAATTACATATAAGTATATGTCCACATCCCCTGCTTATTTATATATAATTAATCCACCATCCTTTTGGAGCTTTCCTACTAGCTCGTGCAAACTATTGACTCTCCTCGAGTGATTTATTTATTTTTCTTTCTTGATGAATTACTCGAAAGTTCCGGATTTTCTTAAATATTTTTATTAGTGGTAGATGTGTTTTCTTAAATATTTTTATTAGTGGTAGATGTGTTTTATATTATACACTTGTTAGTGTTTTACATGAGAACCTACACTACTTTTAGAAAATCTTATTTAATTTTATTCTAATCTTTTAAAAAACTCTAATCATTTCTTATTCTCTTCTTCTCTTTAGAAATCCTTTTCGATACAATTCTTTCTCAACTCACCATTCTTAAAACTCTCTAATCTTCTTTCTTCTCAAATCAACCTTTCTAAAACTCTCTAATATTTTTAAAACCCCCTTGTGTTCTTCTAATAGAACTATCGTGACCTCCTTGTATCAAAATCGAAGAGGAAGGAATAGAAGAAATCTCGGATGAAATATCACGTTGGACGTCGATTTATTCAACCTTAATCGCCGTAGATCTATTGTTCACGATTTATCAGGTGGTACTCATCAATCTATTTTTTTCTTTTCAGATCCCGTCGCGTAGGGTACAATCGATCGCATATCAACATGCTAAATAAATGAACCCATGCATTTTTGTTATAAATATTAATATAAAAAAAATGAACTGACTAATCCTACTTATGATTTTATTTTAATTAAATTTTTTTGTTCTTATTTTTCCTTTTTGAATATTATTTTCAAAACCCTAGTATTTGCTGAAATCTCTGAAACTGATTGATTGATTTTTATTTGCGATTGATCGATTCTGGACATAATCAATTTTATATATTTTCTATATATATTCGATCGATCGACTCTATACTTGTGATTGATTGATTTTGGGCCGAATCGACTTTACATATTTTCTATATAAATTCGATCAATCAATTATAATTTATGATTGATCGATTCTGGACTGAGTTGACTTTGCATATTTCATTATATTTTCGATCGATCGATTCTAGACTGAGACTAACTTATATATCCACTTTATAATTTTGACTAGTCGATTTCAAATCAACCGATTGACCCATTAAATTCGATCGATTGATTTCTTATGTCTGATCGATTGATTCTGGACAGAAACAATATACCTATTCACTTTAAATTTGATCGATCAATTCTAATTTTCGATTAATCGATTCTCATCCGGATAGGTAGTGAAGTTTACTTCACATTTTCGATCGATCGATCCCGATACCGATCAATTGATTCTTCAATATGGTAACACCCATTTTTATTATAATCCAATGTATGCACCTTTTATGCTCTTTTAGGCACTCGATTGAGACTCGACTCACAAGGAGTTGGACCCGAATTTCATACCCGACTCGAGGTATAAGGTTTCGAAATATTGATGTCTTCTAGTGGAGTATCAAATAGTCTATCCTGATTTATCATGACCAAAACTTTTAATGCATGTTAATTACAAAAATGTTTCGATCGATGATCGTGAATTATCTCACTTTAAATTGCAACATCTTTCTATTTATGCATTAAATTATAGTAATATATAATATATAATAATAATAATAATAATAATAATAATAATAATTTTATCGTTTCAACGCGACTTCTTCGATAGTATGAAGAGTTAGAAATTCAATGCTCTCGTGAAAATTAAACTCTGACATCTAAGTTATGGAATTCACACTAATAACTACCATATTCTATATTTGTATTTGAGTGATATATATAAATATATATATATATATATATATATATATATATATATATATATATATATAAACATAACGAAATCTCGAATGTAAAACATTCTCATTAAGTAAGATAATTCTATGTTTTCAACTAATATGTTGCACGAGTTATGGATATATTAGGTCTTATGTACGCGAGAGTATGAGATTATGGCTATGCTTAGACGTAGTGATTTGCTGAGATGATATCGAAGAGAGGAATATACCGTATTTAAATGTTTCACAACTCATGATGGTATGAGATATCATAATGAGTAAGGTGAGTACCAATTCAGTGTAACCTCGTATACGGTGGCATATGCGGTGACGTTATCACCCCTGAGTTTTAATATGATAGGATAAGATAAGAGCTAATATATGAGGTTTGACCCTTAGGCCTTAGTTATAATAAAATTTCTTTTATGGTCATGTGAAATTCGAAATATAGGCGTCTATATACAGATGTGACACTTCTATGGTAGTATGGACTGTCACACGAAGTACATTCAGGTGACTATGGTACCCGTTTTTTGGGAAGAGTGTTTTAGTGAAGTTACCGCACTATAGCTCGTTCTAGATGTAAGTTGTAAGATTATGATAAGTATAACTAAGGTAAGATAAGATATGAGTATGATAATAAAGCACCGCTGTGTAGGCCAGTATAAGATTAAGAACTTAAGTCTGTACGTGTCGTTCCTTAAGTAGTCACCGTAAGGGCGACAACGTCTTATAGTCAAGCAGGGCCGGCCTTAGACCAAGGCGAGAGCCTTGCGCCTTCGATTTTTAGGGGCCCCCAAATGCTATTTTGCCCATTAAAAAACAAGGTTGAAAAAAAAAAATCTATAAAGTTAAAAGGATCCCGAATTTAGTTGCCTTACCCTTACCCAATACCCATTTCTCCTCTCCACTGAGACTCCAGAGTCTAAGCTCTAGCGCTTCTCTCTCTCTCTCTCTCTCTCTCTCTCTCTCCACAGCTTAGCGCCTCTCTGACTCTCTGAGTCTTATCTCTCTCTCACAATAATTCTTTTATTTAGTTTTTTTCTTTCTATGCCTCTTACAAAGATGTGAGATTTGAAAAGAAGTTGATGGGTGGGTTACCTTATACACCCACATCCATAGTTAATAACATATTTTAATATAATTGTACGTATATATTTTTTAAATCTATTTATGTAACCAGGGCCCCTAGACCAAGGTCCAAGAGGTGGGCTGCCTCTCGGGTCCCCTAACTTTTTAGGGTCCCCAAATTAGGTTGTTTAATATAATTTATAAATTTTAATGTACAATAACATTAGATTAATCTAATTGCGTAGTCGGTTAAGTGACAATTGCTGCTTTACTTTTTCCCCAGTGGGTTGTGAGTTCAATTCTTCTTAGGTCCCTACTTTCAAAAGCAGGAGACCTGAGTTCGAATCCCCTCCCCCTTAAGGCCACCCTAAGGATTTATCTCCTGTGCTGACCCGGCATGTGCTGAATTTGGGGTGCGCATGTTTACCTGAGATTAAGTGGATGCTCTAAGAGGCCTGAATACCCAGGTTATCAAAATAAAAAACTCTTCTTAGGTCCCATATTTGGCCGGCCATATATATTGCCCTAGTAGATTCTATAGCCCAATTTTGACCGAATCAGATTTGTTTGACCAAATCCTTTTTATATAGGGTACCTCTAAACGCCCCTATGCATTCTTCGAAAGCTCCCACCTCTCAGACCCTTTGAAAACCATTGATTCCTTTGAATGAGATGATGGAAATGATTTTTTATACCTATCTTTCACAAAATAGATCTTCAGATCATGGCCCACCTATCAAGCGATTAATTTTTTATTTCATGTGTCACAAATCTCCAAAAAATGCCCTTAAATCATATGGCACACATTACGCTCAAATGTGGTTTTATGGCCATTTTTAGGATCTATGACAGGTTGAATCACAAACCGACTGTTTGATAGGTGTATCACGATCTCAAGATCTATTGAGTGAAAGATATGGGTAAAAAACGATTTCCCTCATATGATTAGAACGATTCAATGGTTTGATTTAAGCCATTCTCTTATACTCCCCATCACACCCAAATAATATTTTGGAAGCCTCATTGATCTCCACAAGATCTTGGAGGGAAGACGGAATCGGCTCCCATATATATATATATACACACACACACACACACACACACACACACACACACATTTTTATTATTAATTATCATAACTTAAAATAGTGATTTCAGGCTCGTTATAGTTTCTTTTTGAACTATTCGACGAGACTTATCCAATAAACTTATTTTTAAAGCGTTTTGAGATTGTTAAAATGCTAAAAAAAGATAGTGAAAGATTCAACGACACTTAAAATAATAAAAATTGTTAAAATGTTAATGGTTGAGTTACTCGAACCGTTGGATACGTTCTACCATTTTTTTTTTCTCATTTTGGTATGACATTTTTCTTTAATATATACTTTCGTTAATTTGTTAGTTGTATTTTCAAATTATAAACATTGAGATATTTGTAATCTAAAAGCGCTAAGTATTATTTTATTTGTCAAAATCTCAGGGCCGGCCCTGCAGTCAAGACGAGCCTCTGGGAAAATAGTATGAGTATGTTATGAGTTACGATTGACATGTCGCCCCATTAGGCTGAATGAGGTGTATGAATATGTTATGCAGGGCATTATATTATGATGGTAAGCTACTATGGTGATCCTCACATGGTAGGCTCGAGCAGTGACTCTGGCACAGGTCGTATTAAGATTTACGAGTATGTTAGTACGCTCATGCGATGTACAGATGCATAAGTCGTTGTAATAATAAGATATGCTATATTATGAGGTATGGTGAGGTACGTTAGAGCTGAAGTGTGTCTAGATTATGGTCTTATATTATGGTATGATATGAAATCTACAGTACATAAAAATTATTTATTTATTTCTTTCAGTTATGTTGTCATACTATTATTATGACTCACGAGATGCACCCACAATGCACCTAAGTAGTATGGAGTGGATTAGTGTATATTTATTGAGTTGCGTGTTATTTAACAACTCAGCCCTCGTGACATTCATTTATTTTAAGTAATTAAATCGACGTAGTGGACATTGGCTATTCTGATCTTAGTGGCGTTGACTTCGTTGACCCGACGGAAGTAGAGTACCAGAGCCTTGGGAGGGTGATACCGTTAAGTTTCAGGAGGACCTTGGTGCTGATTTTGACTCGAGTGCGGGCTATTGATAGTAGTAGATTTGATACTGAGTTTCGTTTAGGGTTTATGGTTATTATTGACCCGTAGTCTTGTATATCAAATTTGTTTCCGACTCATATTTTTTTGATTAGTAGTTATTATTTAGATTTTTATCATATTTATTTATTATTTATTACTGCTTTTATTTCATTCTTTTATTATTGACTTGAAAATGTTATTTATCTCCACCATTCTAGTCGTTATCTACTTAAAAATATATTCAATATCTTGTCACCATCAACTTCTTTCAATGACTGATGTCGTTTGATATCGTGGCCTTGTTTGGGTTGCTTGAGAGATAGAGCCACCAGATTTGTGCTACTTGGTGCATATCTTTTATCAATCAAAGTGGTACAATTGGAGCTCATTTGTCTACTTTAATGGCAATCATTTTTTTGAAAAAAAAAAGGCACAACTGTTCAAAACTCCTTGGTGCATAGGTAGAGTGGATAGTTTCAAAACTCCAAATCCTCCAACAGGTACACAATTTTGGTGGGTTTTGTTATCCTACCAAATTGTTTAATTTATGAATGATTTTAAAGATATATGCATCCGTAGAGGACATACACTTAAAGGAGCTTCAACAAGGTGAAGTAGCAATCAGTCTTCCTGACTTGCACGGAAAGTGATGAGCATCAACAAGGTGGGGGTCGGGGACAGCAATCTGCAATATATATTATTATTTACCAGTGCCTAGTGGGAGGGGGTGGTTTAAGTAACAAGTGAAACATATAAATCGTTGCCTTTTATTTATGAATGAGCACGCAGCCCAAGGCCCTTCCTAGGGGGCGGGGTTTAAGTAACAAGTGAAACATATAAATCGTTGCCTTTTATTTATGAATGAGCACGCAGCCCAAGGCCCCTCCTACGTCATCAATTGTTATATATTGGGTGAACGGGTCGGCCACTTTCTTATTTTCAGTCTACAAAACTGAGCGCAGCGCAGGCAATGAGCCCACAGGGCGTCAGCGTCTACCTTTTCAAGCTGTCTTGTGCCAATCAATGATTCCAATTTCTATCATATCATATGCACCAACAAAGGTACTCAAAATGTGCCTAACTCACCAAGACCATCTGATCAATGCCTCTCCTCAGCATAGCTCAACTGAACGGTCATCCATGTCAGATCCACTATATATAGCTGTACAGGTGAAAGATGTGGAACCACAAATTTCAAGATTCTCGCTTAAGGCCTTGTTTGGGAAAACTCCTGGGAAGTATTTTTTTCACTTCTAATGGGTTAATTAAAAAAAAAACTCTTAGAAAATTTTTTTAGTAAAAAAAAAATTTTAAGGTTGTAAAATTTTTTTGCCAATTGTTTGGCTAATAATATTCGTAAAATTTGATTATCTTTAAAATTCACAATAGATTGACCCGCTCTATAATTTTTATCATCCAATCAAAGGTCATATGTAAGATCTATTATAAATTGGATGGCCTTCGTGGCGGCCAAAACTCACCGTTAAAATTATTACAAATTGCCGGTAAAACCTTTGCCGACAGTGGTGGGACTTGAGGGCATAGTCAGGATTTTCTACCGATGTGGGATAGCAATGATTTCATAGATCTTAATAATTATTTTACGGACGATTGGGGGGCTTGTACACCATGGATCTGGGGTCTTATACATAAAAGTATAGTATAAAATGCATATCTTATACAAAGCTACCAAAAATTTTAAAATCAAATCAGGACTTGAGCCTCCACATCCTTCTATGTAGCTTCGCCGGTTGTGAAACTATCAAGGAAAGATGCGTCGCGGATGATTCGCAGGCTGTTTTAACTGTTGAGAAAATGTTAAATTTACAAGCTGTAAGATAGAGAATTTTCGTGCCGGCAATGTTTAGCCTTTTTCATATTTACCGGCGATTTTAAACCGCTAGCAATGTTTAACTTTTCTTAATAATCGCCGACGGATCAAAACTGCCGGTACAAAGTTGTGGCGGTCGCTCTCAAGCGCCGTTGTTATTTAACCAAAACTCTTGATGATATTTACTTTTATTATCTACTTTTATTGGCGTCACTGTTCATAGGTACCTCTATTCGCGCCCATGCGTTCTCTGAAAGCGCCCACGTCCCAGGCCCCTTGAAGACTGTTGATTGTTTTGGATTAGATGAGGTAGATTATTTTTCACTGTGATCGTCCACAAAATGGATCTTAAGATCATATAGCACCTATCAGACGGTCAATTTGTGGTTTCATGTGTCCCAAGTCCCCCCAAAATGGCCCTAAAGTCATGTTTGAGCATGATGTGTGTTATATGATTGAAGAGTCATTTTTTTGGGTATCGGTGATACAGGAAATCAAAAATTGGCCGCCAAATTGATGCACCATGAACCCAAGATCTATTTTGTGGAAGATCTTTGTTAAAAAAGATCTCAATCATCTAATTCGAAGAAATCAACATTTTTTCAAAGGTCTGGGACGTAGGCGCTTTCAGAGAATGCATGAGTGTGAACAAAGAGGTATTGACATGTGTGCCACATCAAAGAAAAAATTGAGTATTTGATGATAAGCTTATGGTCTCAGGATCTATTATATGAAAAATTATGGTGAGACCATAAGCTTATAAATTACGCATGGGCGCTTTCAGAGACGCGCTCCGTTCACTTACAGTGTTTTCCATTTTTCGCCTGCGTTAACTGACACTGAGAGCACACTTTGCCCCAGTTGGTCACAAGGGATGATTGTGTTCACGTTGTTAGATAGACTCACGTGGCACTCTTTCAACCATCAATCTAGATCATATATCAAAATCAAACATCCGATTTTATTAAGCAAATGAATGTTTAGGATCCTTCAATTATATTTACGCATGTATGGCATAGGTGATTTAAACACCTTTGTTGGTGTTTTAGAGTTGCACGCAATACAAACTACTCTCCACTTCCCTTTTTTCAGGCCGGCTCTTTAATCTTTTAACTTGTGTCATGGGCGGAAAAAATTTTCAGCCAAATTTTGGCTGAATATTTTATTCGAGTTTTTTTGGAAAAAAACTCTAATTTGCGGGTCTCACTAGATTGCCAAACAGCGAAAAGTTTTAGTTTCTGTAAAATCTCAAGATTTTACCAATTTTTTTCTTGAACTCGTTCTGCCAAACATGACCTAAGTGACTCCCTATCCACTATCCTATCGCTTCTCCCAATTACTGCCCTCCGATCATCAGTCCCCTGACAACAATATATCACCTTCCTCCTTCTATAATCATGCATTTATTGGAGGCCTTGGGATATAGGTTGAATGTATGGTGGATCCATGCATTCCAATTAGGTGGGGTTCATGTAGAAACTATCAAGGATTCGGGTGAGACGGAAATTTGTCCATACATAATCAGAGGTCAATCAAAAAATTTGAATATGCTCCGATGCATATATCTATCATCCAAAATGTATTCGAAGGGGAAAAATTTAATACACCAAAATATATATGTGGGGCAGTACTAAAACTTTGACCATAGTTTTAACCGCTAAAAGAATTATTTTTAGTTTTTTTTTGTTCTAAATTACATACCGGATGACACGTGATCCGAAAAGAATTGTTTTGGGATCACCTGCAACTTATAGAAATATGACTTGAAAAGCTGACCATAAATAGAAATAATGGGAGTGGTGACCACCCTGTACACAACCGTTGCAATAAATGTGGTCCGGTCAGTGGTGCACCCGACTTTGGGAGTGGCCCACATCACTGACTGGCACAACATAACAAATTGGAGCTGTAGGGACCACAGCTGCCACACCAGCTAAATGACCAAACGTCTCATTTTACAAGCAATTGGTAAAAGTAATTCGTATAGCTCGTATGGCTGAGATGATGCAATGAGTGTTATTTTCATGTAGGAAGTGGAAGTGGAACGGCTCGGTAAAACGGCTTGGTCTGTCTATGGTCAAAACACGGGTTAATTAAGAGAGTCTCTATTCACTTAATTCGTTTATAAAAATTAAATGTTGTGCCTCTATCTCGTTCAACCCTCTACATATGGGACCAGCTCCCCGAATAATGGCCATCTTAATGACCTTAGATTGCTAAAAGTCATCGTCTACGTGGTCCAATGAGTAGCTATTCATCCAATAATAACCGCACTCACGTGCTCTTCTTTCTTTACAAAATCACTCTAGGGTCGACTACCACAAGCAAGATCTATAATTGTTATCTCACTCCTAATTCCTTTAACTTTTGAAGTAATAGGTTCTAAACCCTATGTCAAGAAATAGTACTAAGGGACTTGGCACTTGCCCCACTTACCTAATACTAACTCACCAAATGTTTGTAACTTTGTATGTTGCTACCACCGCTAGTGTTTGTATGCTTGTTTTTTCCCTTCTTTTATGTCTTCCTCTCTAACCATGTGGCTCCTAACGCCTGCTCAGTCAACATTGTTTTGAAATGTTATTTGACCTTTTATGTTTTTTTATTTTTTAGAGTTTTGCTTTCTCGCAGTATTTGTCAGCCAATCAGTGTTGCAGATTGAAGACCCAATTGGGGCTTATCTCTTATTACTCAATAGTGTTAGTGCAGAGCTATGTACTGATTACCCACAACTTTCATTGTGATTTTTACCATATATCTTGGATAAATATATCAACGAGAATTTTTCAAATCGACCCTGTCAGATACACCTTTTTCGTCAAAGACCCTATATTTCTTTGACCTTTCACCTAATCGAGCAGCTGCAAGCCCAGCCGACCCTAAAGGAGAATAAAAGGTCGAAATTATCTTTTCTATGACTTTATTTAACCTGAAAAGCATCCCCTTCTTCCTCATTTTAATCTGTCACAGTTAGTAAAAAGTTAGGGTTTTATTAGTGACGATGTCTTCTTCCTCAGTTCGATCTTGTAGTTTGCTATTTGGAAGAAGACAAAAGAGGCTTGGGAGAACAAATCCCTGTATTTTGCCATTGGAAAAACAAGACCCTTCATTTTGCCATTGAAAAAAGACCACCTTGCAGTTTGTCATTGCGACGCGAGGTATATTCAGATTTTCCAGTGTAAATTTCATTTTTAGTTTCTTTGGGTCTTTTACTGGTGCAGTATAAAGAAGATGTATATTTACTGGTAAATTTTTTTCTTAGAAACGGTCGATATTATAAATGATCGATGCTGATTCAATAAAAGGTCGATACTGATTATAACGGTCGTTATTGACTGTCTAAATGGTCGATACCGATTGTATAAAGAGTCGATAATGACCGTTTATGCAATCGGTATCAACCTTTTATTGAATCAGTATTGACCGTTTATACAGTCGATATCGAATGTTTATATAATCGGTATATATATTTTGTGTCATCTTTCTTATGATGGTCTCCTCTTCTCTTAAATAGACGATGTCGGAGGTGAGCATTCATCTTCTCTGTCACTATGATGGTTATCTTGTAAGCGTTGATGACTCGTATGAAGGTGGCCGGCGGAGGGTTATTACCATTGCAGCATGTATTTTTTATGAACAATTCATAAGGCGAATGCCCGCTGTCAGTTTTGCGAGGGCAGATGAAATAGTTTCCATAAAGTTCTCTATGAAGATAGTGAATATCCGTGTGCTTGCCGACGTGTTAGAGTCGAATGATTTGACTACCCTATTTTCGTTTTATAAAGCCGGGGGGGACATCATAAAGGTGTTTGTTATTAAATAACCATCACCCTTCCGAGTAGAAGCTGAATAAGTACCTCTTGTGAGTAATCATTCCTTTCAACCATGTAAGTTTAAGGAGGATGGACCTATATATGATACCATCTGGTTAGGCAATGACGGTAATTTTACGGCGAACATGTCGGTCAGGAAAACGACTATTGATTTAAACGATGCTCCAGTTGAATCATATGATGACCGAGTAAAGTATATGCATCAGTCACAACAATGTAGTCAAGAATTAGACTATATGTCTCTAAGAGTGGGGGATAAAGACGATTTCGGTTATATCTTCCTCGGTGGAGTCATAAGTCGGTTCACTTACGAATTATGTTCTACCATTTTATCGATGGGGATTATCGAAGGAGCTCAACCATTTGGTGAGCACTACTACGGTGAAGGGCTTAGTCAAACACATGAGCACCCCTTCAGTGAAGGGCCTAGTCAACCACATCAGAACTCCTCAGTGAAGGGCCTAGTCAGTACCCCACTGGTGAAGGATATGTTGAAGGACATAGTTATCCTCAACCCACTAATGAAGATAACTTAGAAGAGAATGCCCAAGATTATGATAGCCAATCGGATGAGTTTATAAAAGAGGATCCAAAAATTTTCGTGAGAGGCATTGGTAATCCCCTAGTAGATGGAGATTACGAAGGGTCAGAGACATCGGACAACTCTTCCGATCAAGAGGTAGAAATTGAATACCGGAATTGGATGTTTAAAGTTGGAGAGATCTTTAGAGACAAACAAATATTTCAAAGAGCATTGAAAGAACACATGGGTGGAGAAAAACTTTCAAATTCGACCCTTAAAAATCGTTAGTTAACGAGTGATAGCCGGATGCTACGAACCTGATTGTTCGTAACAAATATATGTGTCTAACTTGACTGGGCTCGGCTCTTTCAAAATCAAGACGTTCAATAGTACTCACACATGCAGGGCCGCTAAGATCGGAGTGTACGATCACCATAATATAACAGTCTTCTTCATAGCCAATTATATACGAGACAAACTTATGGAAGGATTCGAATACATACATGCGCCGATAATGTTTGATATTGTAAAAACTTATAATGTACAAATCAAATATTCTAAGGCTTGGAGGGAGAAAGAACTCGCCCTAAACGATATTAGAGGAAGTTGGCAAGGGCAGTTTGTCGATCTATCGGCCTACATAAAGGAGATAGAGAGGGTATATCCTAATATACGAACATATTTTCAACTTACACTTGATGGTAAGTTTCAAATATTTTTTTAGAGTTTTGACTCGTGCATCGGAAGCTACCGCAATACACGCCGTCGCATATTACTTGTAGATGGCACACACCTATTGGAACGTTTCGAATGGATCCTACTTATAGTCTCGACGCAAGACGGTAATGGCCATATATTACCGTTAGCATTCATCGTCATCGAGTTAGAAGAAGAGGACATGTAGATATGGTTTCTTGAAGGGGTAGGTGAGTTCGTGTTCAGTTAGTTTAACGAAGATTTCGTTATTATCATGGACAGATCAAAGGGTTTAATAAAGGCAGTGATATAAATCTTTTTTGACGCACACCACAGCTATTGCATGCGACATATGATATAAAATTTGGCAAAGAAGTGTCCCAAGAACGGTGTGTTGGATCTATGGTAGTGCGCTACGCGTGTATTTTTAACAGACAAATTTGATTATTTTATGAACAAAATTAAGAAAGATGTTGATCCTCGAGCCTTTCACTATATTTCAAAAATAGACTTGAAGCATTAGGCACACACACATTTCAAGGGAAGACAATACGATTCTCTCACTACGAATAATGCTGAAAGCTTGAACAACGTACTGAAGGTAGCTCGGGAGAAATCAATTATCGACTTAATCAGAACTACTAGAGAAAAAGTTGCAGATTATTTTCAAAAGCGTTAACAGAATTATGAGAATTGGAGTACTGTCCTCTGTCCAAAAGCAAACGAGCATATGAAGATGGTGCTCCAATGGGTTAGTAAAAAGAGAGCGCAATCATACGGGCGCAATTAGTTCCAAGTGAATTCTGAGAATTTCATTCATCACGTTGACTTGGATCATAAGACATGTACTTATCGCCATTGGCTCATTTATGGTTTGGCTTGCTCGCATGCGATTGCGGCCATCAATCAGAAAAATTATGATTACCATAACTTTTGTGAGAAGTGATTTTTCACCGCTTGATAAAAGCCAATGAAAAATCCAAGCTGACCAATTGCTGAAAAAAATGAAAGTGAGACCGCCTTATAATTCACGTAAGTAAGCCGAATGTCCGAGGAAGAGAAGGATATGCTCTAAGGGTAAAGTTAGGGCCCTACAGTGTGGCAGGTGCAGTGAGTATGGTCACAATCACAGGAGTTACAAGACAGTGGGACCGATAGGTTGATATAGTTCGAAATGAGATTCTTTAGTAACTTGCATACTAACATAGATTGGTTTATTATATGAAATTTTTTCTTTATAATGATCGCCTTTGTAACTATTTTAAATTTCATGAGTAAACAACTCGTCGACTGTTTAATTAGTCGATATCGATTGGTTATAAAGTCGTTAGCAATTTGTTATACAGTCGTTAACGACTCGTTATACAGTTGATATCGACTTTATAATCAGTCGACATCGACTGTATAACAAGTTGTTAACGACTTTATAATCAATCGTTAACGACTATTTAAACAATCGGCGAAGATTTTGAACTATTTACGCGAAGATTTTGAATAAATAAAAGTTATGGTACTAAGATTTTGAACATAAAATGAATCTATATAAAATTTATGCCTAAAAAAAGATATATTTTAGATTTACAATTTAATTTTTTACATCTGAAAAAGACTATGAGGGTGGCGCATCTTTAGGAAGTTTTTTATCACTTTCTAACCCCCCTCCATCGTCAGTGTATGTAAAAAGGGCATGGCCAATTTCTGCCTTAATCTAACTCATTTTTTTCTGCGTGAAATCAATAGTCTTTCCCGCCATGAATACATACTTCAACACGAACACCCCACAGTCTGACCCATTGCTCTGTGTAGTGGAGTCTTCGTATAAATATAAGATTGCGAGAAGGTAATGAGTCTGTTTCAAAAAGTGGAATGTCAGATAAGAAAATAGTAAAAAATTTTAAGTTTGGACAATTCGAATTATATATACTTGCTAGCACATTCAATTGGTCCGGATATTCGTCTTTAGAGGGCCTATCAAAAATAAGGTTGGCGACAGTTACCGATCTTTTTAAAACTTTTACAATCACAAGCACCCAATGTAGTGGATGGTGAGAATGAATTGGGATAAATATCTGAAAAGATTAATATAATATTAGAGGCTACGGTTTGAAAAGTTTGAAAGTTGTTGGTAGCAATCGTAATGTATCATGCTACAACCATGAGCTCACAAATCCCACAATCGATTGAAAATGAAGTTTTGTAGCACCTTTCTGCCTTGATTCTCTACTTCTTTGTGGGCAGACCACCGTTCGACTTGTATCCCGAACCCTTCCGTCAGAAATAATAAATTTGTTGAAATCTCTCAGGTCTATGACCATATGGGCCAAAATAGTGGGACCCATAAGGAAGCATGTATCCTTTCGTTCAGGATGAGTAGTGTCATCAATGACTTCTAGGAGTCTTAAATAGGCTTCCATTATCTAAAAGCAATAATAATATAGAGTTAACGACTAGTTAGACGGTCTTGTATAAAGAACCGATGTCGACTCTTTATACAATCGGTATCGATTATTTTGATGGTCGATACCGATTGTATAAAGAATCGTTATCGGCTCTCTAAACAATCATTATCGACTCTTTATAAGATCGATAATGACTGTATAAGGAGTCGATATCGATTCTTTATATAATCGTTATCGACTCTTTATACGATCGATGACGACTGTTTAGAGAGTTGATCGACTGTCTATTCATTAATTACCTTAGAGTAGCAATATTGAGAGAAAAAAATGAAAATGAACAATTGAAAAATAAATATTGAAGGTTGTTTACAATATTGTCTAAGTATTTTGTGCCTTTCAAACACCTGAAAGACTACAGTCGGAGCGTATAATCACCGACTGTGCTTATGTAGGTGCTGCTGAAATTATAAAGCTGACGTTGAAATTCAAAACCAAATTTACTACTAATTAACTATCATGGGAAAAATTAATCAACTTACTCGTCTTCTGAAACAGGTCTTTTCCAGAAGACATTCATGTACTTCTGCTCCACTATTAGCTTAACCGTAGAAATGGCCATCGTCTCCTTGATGGTCATTACCGTTTCAAGATTTTTCTTCGGAGGACCCTTTCACCCGATCCTAGGTTTTGAGGCAATTTGTTTTGAGAGTTTCCTATGTCTCAAGCGAGCGTCAACTGGTTGCTTAGGTTGGGAAGAGGGTTGCTTATCACCTGTTGGCCCCTTATCGGCTTCAGACATGAGAGGGATATCGAAGGATGTGCTAGGCAGTTTCAATAGTAGCTGAACATCGAAACAAACATAATTTTAAAGCAAATAAATTATATTCACTTATATAAACTACATTCTAACACATACCTTAGGTATCGCCTCCAAAATCGTTTGAAGGAGTTCTTTCAGCCTCTTGCTTCTTTCAAATCAATTTGTTCACATGAATCATCGTCTGCAGCTTTACATCCCTTGAAATGAACTGGCCATCCAAGGAGTTGCATCGTGTAACCAATGTCGCATTCTCTTACTCCAAATGGTTAACTCTCTGCTCCAAATGGTTCACTCTCTGAGCAAGTTTCAAGCTGTCGAGCGTCATATCGTCAATCCTCCACAACAACACTTCATTAGAGGAGGTTGGTGCACTGCCGCTGGCTTTCGTGGCCTCTCTTGTTATTAGCCGCTCTAATTGGATGGGGCCCTATTCTGAGGACGAGTTTTCGTCCGACGTCGATTCGCCGTCAAATTTTTTCTTGTCAATATTTTCGACTGGAAAGTAAGTTCTTTTCCTTTTTGGCTGCACATCTACTTCCACAACTTTCTTGACCTGTTCATCAACCTCTTTTTTCTTCCCCAAAACAGCCCTTCGACCTCACACATATTCGCTTATGACGGGTATCTCTAACTCGAAGGAAATTGATTTGAGGGGAGTGCAAACCTTTAACAAAAAAAGAAAATGGGAAGCACCCAAAATATTAGAATACTAAATCGAAAATATAATATTAGTGCAAGATACCGACTTCTTTAAACAATCGGTATCGACTTCGTAACGATTCGATACAAACTCTTTAAAAAGTCGATACCGACTGTTTAATGAGTCGATAACGACTTTTTAAAGAGTTGGTATCGACTGTTTAAGAAGTCGTTATCGACTTTTTAAAGAGTCGGTAACGACTCATTAAGAAGTCGATACCCTTATACAAATTAGCTTTAAAAAATTTGAAGTATTATTTCCAGTCCTTAGCTTTAAAAAATTTGAAGTATTATTTACAGTCCTTAGCTTTAGAAATTTGAAGTATTTTAAATAGACATCATACCTTGCTGCTCAGAATCTTCCCATGAGTATAGCTTTTCGTCCTCGATTGCGCCTTCTCCGCCCATTTCAACAATCGTGGGAAAGGATTCTTCAAGGGCGTTCTTTTAGGTGAGATTTCTGGCAGTATCTCATAGGCCCACCATTGAAATACACACATGTAACCATAAGTATTATACGACTTAAAGGTTTTATCCTTTTCGACAGTGTTTCTATTCGCCACGCCCTTCGCTATATACTCGAGCAAGTCATTGTACACGTGGAGACCCCACGGAATTTGTTTGAAGTTCTCGATGACATCGACGAGGTCAACGTGCTCTTCCGATAGTTGATGGTGGGACTCAGGAAAAAGAAATGTACATAGCACAAATAGAAGAGACAATTTTACGAAGTCGTTGTCATTTTTCACTAGCCTAATTGCACTGTCTATCTGAGACTGGGGAATTTTACCAATAGGCAGTCTATGAAAATATTTGTAGGGAATTGTTTCATTTTTTGGTGGTTTAACAAAAGTGGTATATTGTTCGGGTTTAATCACGATAAGGCCTAGTATTAAGGCAATGTCCATCATTCCGATTCGAAAATAATTTTTTTCAACCCAAAAATTCAACATCGCATCGACGACACCTCTAAGAAAATTCACACCCTTTGGCATTTTGAATATTCCACCAAAAACTGATGCTCTCAACAACTCGTTCCGCTCCGGGCTAGCTTCATCGTAGACCTTCCAGATGCCGGTAGGGGAACAATTGGCAATAACACGTTGTACGACCATCTGAATGGCCTGTTTAAATAAACTGTAATAAAAAGGAAATATATAATCTAATCAGGCTAAGAGAATCTATGAGAATGACTGTTTAAAATATCAATATCGATTTCGATTTCATAAATAATCGTTATCGATTGTATAAATAATCGTTAACGATTTTTTAAATAATCGACATCGATTGTATAAATAATCATTAACGATTATATAAATAATCGACATCGATTGTATAAACAATCGGTATCGATTATTTATGAAATCGATATCGATTGTGTAAAGAATCAGTATCGCTCTATTATTATAGGGACATAAAAATAATTAATTCAAAATATAGATCGTCGAAAAAAGAAGATAAAATTATACAACAATAGAAGATAATTTGATTTCTAACTTACAAATTTGATAGCTTGAAGATTGAAGTTCTGAGCATCACTGACTTTCAAACGACTCGCTTCCACCGACTTCGAACGAAAAGTAAAAATTTAAAAAGTAAAACCCTAATGATTTGAATCTTTGACGGCTATTTATTACATTGGAGGTACTTTCAACATTTCATAAAGGTAGGCGACGGCTTAGCTTCCGCTGATCGGTTAGGTGAAAAGTCGAAATATAAGGTCTGTGGTCGGAAAAGATGCATGGTTGTTTTTTTCCTTCTTTTATGTCTTCTTCTCTAACCTTGTGGGTCCTAACGCCTGTTCGGTCAACATTGTTTTGAAATGTTATTTGAACTTTTATTTTATTTTTTTTTAGAATTCTACTTTCTCTCGGTATTTGTCAGCCGATCAGTGTTGCAGATTGAAGACCCATTTGGGGCTTATCTCTTATTACTCAATAGTGTCAGTGCAGAGCTATGTACTGATTACCCACAACTGTCATTGTGATTTTTACCATATATCTTGAATAAATATATCAATATATAAGCGTACTTGTCTTTGGTGTGTAATGAAGAGTAAATGGCATTAAACCCATGCCTTATTTTTTCATCTCTTCTTAGTTTTTCAGCGCCAACATCTTGCATTTTGAGCTTCATTAAATCTCTCATATAGCTTGTTTTTTGGTAGTTTGTATTGGTTTCAGCTCGTCAGCTCAACATTGTTCTGGATTTTTTTGTTTTCCAACCAAATCTTATTTAAGAAGCCAACTTCTACTTTTCTGTGATTTGCAAGTGTGCTTCTGTTCTTTAAGATGTTTCTGTTAGAAGATAGTCAAATCAGTATTCCCAACTTGTTCAGATGTCCAATAAGTCTAGACTTGTTCTCTGATCCTGTAACTCTTAGCACAGGCCAAACCTATGATAGATGTAGCATTGAGAAATGGCTTGCATATGGTAATCTCACATGCCCTGTTACAATGCAGAGACTTGATGATTTATCCTTAGTTCCGAACCACACTCTCCGGCATTTGATCCATCAATGGCTTCTCTTTTCTTGGACTACCCTTAAAGAGAAACTGCAATCTTCATCAGCCACATCCACGACCAGGCTTGAAACGCTTAGAAAGATAAGAAGTTTGGCCCAACAATCTGATTTGAGAAAGCTTTGCTTGATTCAATTAGGCTTCTTTCCCCTACTAGTGGAGTTATTATTCGGAAATCATTGTATAGAAGAAGAAGAAGATTCCCAACTTTACGAAGAAGCTGTCAGTTGCGTTTTATTCTTGTTATCTGGTAGCAAAATGGGTTGTCTGAATATGCTTATGGAAGCCTCTAATTTATCATCTTTTCTTATGTTATTACAAGGCGGAAGTATAAATGTCAAGATAAATTTGTGTCATGTTGTTGAGGCAATTGCATCTTCTTCAGAAACCAGTGAGCTTTGTCTAGTCATCGGAAATAATCAATCCATTTTGCAAGCTCTCATCTCTCTACTAGTTCAAAAGTCAAATTTTAATGCCTCAGATGCTGCGGCCAGCGCTATATCAGGGCTTTCTTCTTTACAACTGAATCGTGATGCTGTTATTAGAGAAGGAGGCATCGATGGGCTTATATCCTATCTTCTTTCAAACTCTGATAGAGGAGGAGGAGGAGGAGGCTATAATACATCTAGAGCATTGGCCACACTTGAAGTTCTATTACAAGTAGAGAGTGGCAATAGTGCTGTCAAAAGAAATCCAAATGCTGTTCATGTTCTAGTGAAGTTTGTTTTTAGAGTTTCCAATCTCCAAGGGAGCGAAAATGCCGTTAACTGCCTCTCACGAATCTGTTACGGGTCAATGCGGATCCGAGAAGAAGCCATTTGTGAAGGAGTCTTAACACAGCTCCTTCTGCTTCTTCAAAGCCAGTGCAGTTGCAAGACCAAGACCAAGGCAATGCTGCTGCTCAAGTCGCTTAGAACCATGTGGGCTGATGATCCAAGTATTTGTAATTATTTACAATGTGGTCTTGTTGATTGTTGAGAGTTAGAGACTCATCATCAACACTTGTTTATTTGTCAAATCTTATTTAATTTTGTATTTCCTTTGATTGATGATTGTGTCATTGTGTGCCTACGTAGGTTACTCATTTTTTACAAGTGAAGATCCCCCATCCATCTTCATCAATGATCAAATTGGCATTGAATGATATCCACCATCGCACCTATCTATCAACAACTCTTATATTATCTCTTATCAAAAATAAAAAAGTATATCTCAAGAGATGTGTCCCACAAATAATCCACTTCATTGACCCACCATCCACCTAATACCAGCTATATTGTTGAAGAGTTGGTAAGGCAACTGGCCAATTCACTCTCAAGAGTGAACGTCTGATTCTCCATTTGTTAAGATCACCATACTCATTAGAATTTGGGTGGAAAACTTATAAGTATTGTGCCCTTTTAGTTTTCAAAGCCCTAGTTGTATTTTGTAACTTACTTTTTTGTGCATTTAGAAATATAAAATTACTGGGCTGGTTTCACCAAACTATATATATTGATCAGCTCAAACAGTGCTTTGAGCTTGTTGTTACAAATTTAAGAATATCTAAATAGGGTAATGGAAATCATTTTAAAAGAGCGCTACTGATTAATTTCTCTAGCCTAAAGACATCTTTCAATGCATTCCATTTGTCTATCATCCCTATTTATCACTCTCGTCTGTATTTTGGACCACTAATTTCAACAAGACCTTGGCAAGTGCACTATTATCTATAATTACACACACAAATCCGTGAAAGTATACATTTGACTATTTTTTGCATGAGTCAGTTACCCTATTAGCCGCTCATTAGCAAACACTTTAATATAGTGCATAGAAAACCATCCAATCATTACATTGATCAAGTTAGATGAGTGACATACGAGACAAGCAGATTAGGGTCAGATAAGTCACATACATCTTTTGTCCATCCAAGTATGACTAATTAGCAACTCATCATTATTGGCATATGTATCAATAAAAGCATAAAGCTTATAAGAGCTTTAAAACCATCCAATCATTACACCTTAATATGAGCTACCATTTTGATGAATTAGATTATAAATGGCCTAAGGCTGTGATGATGATGATAATTTGGATGAATTAGATTGTTAAATAGATATACCAATTAACCTAAAGTTGAGGCGATCACACCCCAATCTATAATGGGACATTCATGCCCCCATTAAAAATCACCACCATCAAAACATTTACGCACTCTATTTGGGGTCAAGTTGTGAGTCCTTTCTCCACTCATTTCTAATCAATATGAGGTTGTGTGTCCTCTTTTTCCACTCATTTCTAATCAACATGAAGCTCTATGTAACTTCATGATCTAGTAAGCCATCACAATATATAAATTTTCTATGACTTGCTATCAGATACTCGACCTGTGCGGTAAGGGTGGCGTGCAGGCATCTCCTCCCACCAAACTGGACAAACTTTAAGAGATGCATGGATACTTCTGAGCGGTAAGGGTGGCGTGCAGGCCAATCTCCGCCGACCAAACTGGACAAACTTTAAGAGATGCATAGATACTTCGGAGCAATAAATCGATGAAAGCACGATTCATAAATAGAAAATTTACAATTTCCGACCGCATAGTTTCACCTTTTGTGAGAGTGGACTCATAGTGTCACCATTTGTAACAAAGGCCAGCTCCGAGCTTAACCACTCCCAAATGACCAAAATGTCCACAAGGGGCAATTTTAAATTATCTCGAGAGTTTTGAAACTATATGGCCATTATTGCAAAAGGTGAAAATTACATGGCCAAATGTGCAAATTTCCTTCTGTAAATATATGTATGTCTTTATGTTGGACCACTTGTGCAGAAAAAGTACAAAGCAGCTGAACGAGATGGCTTAAGAGAGGGAAATAAAAAGGAAAAAGAAAAGCATCAACCAAAAAGATTATAGCTATAACAGCACACTATAAGTGGATGATGACCATATTTGGCCAATTCATTCCTTGGCTAGTGTGTTGACCAGAATATTATAGCTTCCCTTGTTACACTCAAAATCAGATATTTGATTTTGTCCATCAGACTCAGAAACTTTCATGGACTTTTTCCAGCAACCAACAATATGACACTAGCGAAGTCACCTCCATGAATTTGTCGGATAACCGCTCCCACCGGAGAGTCAGGCCGAAATCTTTCCATCTGTATGTGGATCTGATCCCACTGTATTTAAGGGACAAATGAGAATTAATGGCATCATGAGGTTATGAAGCACATCTTAGGCACACAATCCTTTCAAAAGCCGACACGGGTTGTTCGATATCCCTGTTGGCATCCATAGAACATAACTTTTGACAGTACTCTTAAAGTGTAAAAAGCGTAGATTGATTACCTATAATTGCCGTCGTGAGAGTCAATACATGCACTTAATGAGAAAGATGCACAAGCGATAAAAGATAAAAAATAAAATAAAAAATAAAAAAGTACAACAAGATCTCATCATAAGAACATCTCCTTTTACAGGACTCACATGTCAAGCCAAACAAGAACACAAGCTTCCATTCCTACAGGGAAAGAAATGAAGAAAGTACCAATTCTAATACACAAGTGATAAATCAAACATAAATCTCCAATACCAAATTTGTTACAATAATTGATTGGCAACAACATTGACTATGGATTGGTACGGAAAGGGACGGAACTTCAACATATAAATTGTCCACCCTTCCCAAGGCCTATGTTATAAGCAGCCAGATCTCGCAACCAATCTCATACTCGTCCACTGCTCTATACTCGAATCCAAGTTATAGCCTGTCAGATCAAGTAACCAATCTGGATTACAACAAACTCCAATAAAGGGGAAACTAATCTTCCAATCATTTCGTATTCTTGCATTACGCATTATTCTAGGCTTGGAATGCTTACATCAGTACACATGCTCATCAATTCAGATCATCCATCTGATGGACCACCTGTAGCTTGGACTATAGCACGTAAATAGCACCAATTGGATTTTCCTATCTGTCAATCAATCATCTAATTTTGTATGATGATTTCAGTTATGGGAAAAATGGTTCATTGAAAGATTCAGTAAACATTTTACCACACCGATTGTGCATTATGGTCCATTGATTTGATGTTTCAGTGCAATGAGCATGTGCACCAATGAGACCCATCAATGGGGAAAAGCATCAACTATAATAATGCACCAGGATTATGAAATCATATCTCAGAATGAAAATAGTGTAGTTTGTTCTCACGAATTTTCGAATCGAACTACAATACAAGTGATGTTGTCTGAACTCCCTCGAGCATAGGCCTCTTCTGTCAGTTTCCTAGCTGATGTTTCGGCATCTGATATGGATTGCACTATAGCCACGGCATCCTAAAATGAAAACAAGGACTTGAGATACTAGAATTCAAGATGCCAGTTTACGCAGCTCATAGATTGAAGAGAAAAAGAGACCACAGATTCAACACTCTGAACAATAAATAAGGCATTTGAGTGAATGCATAATTCAAAATGTGGCCACCTAAAAAGTGAATGAAACGAAAACTGAAAAATTCATCTCAATTGCATTTGACGGAAAAACGGAGCACAGGATTATTGAAGTGCAACTGTTCTGGTAGCCAGCCAAACATGTCAATTCGGAGATGAGACGAGTCCATTTGCATATCATTCACAGTTGGCCATCTAAACACCCCTTAAATGCTGGAGATCAAAAGAAAGATTATTTTTGCAATGTATGGTTCTAATAAAAAATGGATAGAATAAACAAGATAAATATAAATATAAACATTCAATGGGTGACGTTTGAATTAGAAATAGCCTAACTGATGTAAAGAATAAGTGTTAGAAGACACATAAATTTAGTTTTAACGAAAAGCTTTGGAGTCGAGGGTTTGAAAATTAGCAGAACAAAGATGGAATACATGGAGTGCAAATTTACTGAACATGATAGCCTGGAGGAGGATTTAACAAAAATAGTAAATCATTTAGCGCCGCCTTGCCATAGATTTGCTATTTGGCTCTACTTTACAATTAGATGGTGGATGTGTAAAAGATGTCTCAAATAAGATCAATGCAGGCTGGACGAAATGGAGGAAAGCAAGCGGAGTATTGTGCGACCCAAGAGTTCCACTTAGATTGAAGGGACATTTTAATAAGATGTCTGCTAGACCTACCATATTATATGGTGTATAAAGTTAGGCTACGAAAAAGTAACATGAAGCTAGAGTACATGTGGAGTGTATGTTGAGATGGATGTGTGAAGTAACAAGAAAGTACAACACTTAGAACAATTACATAAGAGAAAACTTGATAGTGGCACCTATTGTTAGTTTATTTTTAAATAAAAGTGTCTTTCAAATTTTTTCTCTCTTGTTTGCTACTCTCTAGTGTAGCTTGCTAGCTTTTAGTCGCACATTGGAAGAGAATAGAATTTGTTTGTGCTTATATATAGACCCTTATTCTAGTTTTGAGTAATCACTAGAGGAAGCCCTCGCGCGCGCACAGGCAGAGCCAATCTGGGAGGGCTGGTCTGGAAACCATTAAACGGGCGTCTGCATACGTGTGCAAGGGGAGGGGCAAATCTTGGATTTGGTGCCTTGCTAGACGAGGGAAACTTTTGCAATTCTTATTAGTTATTTTATTCTTGTTTTCGAGGAGTGTTAATCTATTATTAATTTATTTCCTTTGAGAATTGAAACGGCACACGTTGAGAAGTGTCCGTTAATTATTCATAAGTCTTTTTCCACACATCTTTCCTTAAAGATCTGATGGTTCACACTGAACCGTCGGATCATGGCCTATTTAAGGAGGTTTTTTCAAAACCCTAAAACACGAAAAGCTTTTCCCTTCTTCCTCTTTTCTGGTAATTATTTTTGTGTTTAATTGTTTTAATATGAGAAAACAATAGTGTAAATCATGGATCAAAATTTCGTCCGATACCGATACGTATCGGTATCGGAACTCACCAATACGGCACATTCAATATACTGTATCGGTGGTTTACATACATTTACCGGATGATACATTCAATGTATCGTCCGGTACCGATACGTATCGGTTTTGGGCTCGGACGATACGTATCGGTTTTCCGAAATTTTAATCCTTGGTGTAAATGCTGTGAACTTTAGATCCGCCTATTTGAATAGTGGTCAGACAAAGAAGAGACGCCAAAAGAAAAAGTGGACCCGTGAATAGGTTTTAAAAAAGGCCCGTTAAAGACCCGTTTGATCAGAAAGAAGAAAATCACTAATTTATTAGGGTCTTCAACTTTCAATACCGTCACTTTTATGTTTGGCCTACTTTGAAGTGTCAAGCAAAGTCGGATTGATGCGAAATTGGTCATATTTGAAAGCTTATCGAAGTAGCTTTCTAACGAGCCAAAAAACGTGTATTTCCGACAAGGATTGAAAAAGTTATGGTCAGTTTTCAAAAGTTGTACAAAAAGTGACGAATTTCAAGACTCCTAATTGAATTAGGATTAGTCTCTTTTATTATTTTATTTTAGAAAATAGGATATGTTACTTTTATTAGAAATATGATTAGTTTCCTTATTATTTTAGGACTTTATTTTATTGTTTTAGTTTCTTTTATTGGAAATATGATTAGTTTCCTTATTATTTTAGGACTTTATTTTATTGTTTTAGAAAAATTAGGATATTTCTTTTATTTGAACTAGGAATTAAAGTTACACTAGGATTTTTAGTTTTATGCATTGGTTAGCCTATTTAAAGGCTTGTAAACAACTTTATTAGAAGTTTTTTTAGTTGATGAAAATTGCTTATGCAAATTGAGAGTTCTAAACTTTCGTGAGGGTGCGATTCTCTCAAAACGGAGAGCGACTCTTTGATTCCCGCTTACGATTTTGTACAAGGCCAACTCTTCTTCTATCTCTATCTTCTTTAGATCTACGGTTTGCGTAAGTAGCATAACCCTAATTATTTTATTTGTTTCATAAAATTCAAAATCAACCTATTTGTTTATTATAAATCATTATTAGCCTTTTAATTTTGTTCGGTATTGAGAGAACCCGCTTGCGAGTTTGCTCGACGCCCTAAAATGATCGGAGATCTAGTCGTTCGTAAGAACCCTAGTCTTCTAGATCCGCGATAGGTAACGCTATTTTGGGCCGAAATTAAAGCATCTAATTGAATTTCTATAAATTTCCATGGGAATTTGTTATGAGAAATTGTTATTTTTTAATTAATTAAATTAATTTAAACCCTAATCTCAGCCCTAGCATTGCGTTTAGTAAGTTCCCGCATCAAATTGGAATCAAAGAATCAATTTAGTTTTAGGGTTTTAGTGTTCATATAGGTTTTAGGGTCGATTTTGTTATTTTAGATTTGTCAAGATTCTGTCTAGCTCGTGTCTGAATTTTATCTATTTTTTGTCTAGCTTTTGTCTGAAAATTTTCGTCTAACTTTTGCCTGGATTTTTTGTCTGATTTTTATTTGAAAATTTTCATCTAGCTTCTGTCTAGTTTTTTTCGCCTAACTTCTTGTCTAACTTTTGTCCTGCATCACTTAGTTTCATAATTGCATGTCATTTCAATCTTATTGCATTTTATTTCATTAGTGTACACATCTAGTATTTGACAAAAGTCCTCATCCATTGTTGGTTCATAGTGTTTGTCTTTTCTAGTATTGTGTTCGAGTTGTATTTGTGTCAAACATCACTTACACGTCACCGTGAATTCCTTACCCGTCATGAAAGGGTACTAGCCGAACAAGGAAACCGCTATATTCCAAATTCTTGGCAAAGTCCAAAAAATTGTGATGAGACTAGAGTTAAGGGATACCCTCATCATCGTGAACCCGAGTATGACCCTGCCAAGAAGTTTCTCAAATTTATTTGGAATGAAGTTCCAAGTTTTGAGGGATGGTTAAACCCCAAAACCTTCATAGAGTGGTTTTTATTTTGGATTGGTATGGCGTGTAGAGGAATATTTTGATTGGTATGGCTAACCAATGAGTACAAAATTAGGCTACCAAAACAAAGTTGGAGGGTAATGCCAAAAAATTTTGGACTCGCGTAGAACGTCGTACTGAATCTCTTTGGAATAAACACATCTCCACATGGGAGGACATGACGGTGAAACCTATCGAAAAGTATGTCCCTTTAACACACTGTCACCTTCTACGGAATTTGAAAACCAAGATAGATAGGTGTCCTGATTGCCTTAAGTGTCAAGGGTTCGGGCACTTTGCATACCGATGCCCCACAAAATTTCCCACTTTGAATTTATTAACTAAAAGAGTGAATCCTAAGGAGTCAGAGAAGAGGGAAGTGGAAGAAGTGTACGACCCTAGTACTGTGTTGAATGAAGAGGAGATAGAAGAAGCTGAAAAAAGTCTAGTTAGTATTAAAGAGGCTTCCATTTCCGTTGTGAGCAGTGATGTTGAATCACTTACACGTGAACCAATCGAGTCACTTGCCTATGAGTCATTGGTATCCATAGAGTTGGGTACACATGACTTGTTAGTGCCCCTTGAATCGAGTACACGTGAGTCCATCGAATTGGATATACAAGAACCATTAGGGTCAATTGAATCGAGTACACGTGAGCCCAACGAACTGGGTACACAAGAACCATTAGGGTCAATTGAATCAAGTACCCCAGAGTCTTGGGTTTTGGTTGAAGCGAGTACACACGAGTTAATCGAATTGAGTATACATGAGCCATTAGTGCCCCTTGCGTCATTCACACGAGTCGTTAGTATCAGTTGAGTCGATTACACAAGAGTCGTTAGTGTCAGTAGTGTCACTTACACGAGCCTATAGAGTTTGTAAACGCACGTACACATTTTTTAGGCCCAACAACAAAACCTTCAGACCCATTCCTTGATGCCCATCCACTTGAGCCCGATCCTATCTACTCATTGATTTCCAAATACCCGCCTGAACAATATGTGAAGAGGTTAGATGGAAAAGTTTTGGGCGATCCATATTTTGTTACTAAGGTAAAGACACATCAAGCATATCGAGAGAATCTTCTTAAGTGGAAAGGTAAATCGAAAATTGACAACACTTGGACTGCAAGGAGAACGCAATCTAAGAAACATCAGACATACCTCATCCAATGAAAGGGTAAGCCGAATACTAGAACACACAGATTTTCTCCCAATGTCCATTCATCAAAGGTCATCAAAGTCTGCATCCACTTTTGCATATTGCATTCATGAGTTACATGCTGAGATTAAGAAAAGAATTAATGCGAATAATGAAAAGTACAAGTTTTCTGCAGATTCTCATAAATGGTTTAAAGAATTTCAAAAGGGTGATTTTGTGATGGTTCAGAATAAATCCGAGCGATTCCCGCAAGGAGTTGCAAAGAAGTTACAAGCTCTATCATATCTTGAAGTGTGCCCGTTCTAATGCTTACATCTTAGATCTTCCGCCGGGTTTGGGGATTAGCACGACTTTCAACTTGGAAGACCTTGGTCCATTCCATGGCCCTTCAACCATCCCTGCCAACCCTTTTGAGCCTTATTCATCTGATGAACCAATAATTCCCCTACCCACATTGCTACCCCCACTTACTTGGCAAACTCGTGAGATCATCGAAGATGTGCTGGACGATCAGATTGTGTTCACCAACCAAGGGCAACTTCAGAAGTATTTGGTCAAGTAGAAGAACAAGAGCGATTCAGAGAATATGTGGATTACACAAGAGTTTCAGCAGATTGACCCGGATCTCTTGGACCTCTATCACAACCAGTATTCATCGGGAATGCATCCTTCTAACCCGGGGAGAGTTGATGGGGACGTCAAATTCAAGCCGCTTCCGATCGAGGTTCCCTATATATTGTCTATGATCGCGACCGTGAAAATCCATGCCAACCAAAGTTCGACGTCGAACTTTTTCAAAGTAGAGGGGATTGATGCGAGCTTTAGATCCACCTGTTTGAATCGTGGTCAAATAAAGAGGAAACGTTAAAAGAGAAAGTGGACCCGTGAATGAGCTTTTAAAAAAGGTCCATTAAAGACCCGTTTGATCAAAAAAAAGAAAATCCAAAATTTATTAACTTTCAATCCTATCACTTTTATGTTTAGCCTATTTTGAAGTATCAAACAAAGTCGGATTGATGCGAAATTGGTCATATTTGAAAGCTTTTCGAAGTAGCTTTCCAACGAGCTAAAAAATGTGTAATTCCGACAAGTATTGAAGAAGTTATGGTCAGTTTTCGGAAGCTGCATAGAAAGTGACAAATTTCAAGACTCCTAATTGAATTAGGATTAGTCTCTTTTATTATTTTATTTTAGAAAATAGGATTTGTTTCTTTAATTAGAAATATGATTAGTTTCCTTATTATTTTAGGACTTCATTTTATTGTTTTAGAAGAATTAAGATATTTCTTTTATTTGAACTAGGAATTAGAGTTATACTAGGATTTCTAATTTTATACATTGGTTAGCGTATTTAAAGGCTTGTAAACAACTTTATTAGAAGTTTTTTTGGTTAATGAAAATTGATTATGCAAATTGAGAGTTCTAAACTTTCGTAAGGGTGTGATTCTCTCAAAACGGAGAGCGATTCTTCGATTCTCGCTTGCGGTTTGGTGCGAGGCCAACTCTTCTTCCATCTCTATCTTCTTTAGATCTACGATTTGCATAAGTATCGTAACTTTAGTTATTTTATTTATTTCATAAAATCCAAAATCAATCTCTTTGTTCATTATAAATCATTATTAGCCTTTTAATTTTGTTCGGTATCGAGAGAACCCGCTTGCGAGTTTGTTCGACACCCTAAAACTATCAGAGATCTAGCCGTTCGTAAGAATCCTAGTCTTCTAGATCCGCGATAGGAAACGTACACGAAAGTAACGCTATTTTGGATCGAAATTAAAGCATCTAATTGGATTTCTAGAATTTTCCATGAGAATTTGTTATGAGAAATTGTTATTTTTTAATTGATTAAAGTAATTTAAACCCTAATCTCAGCCCTAGCATTGCATTTAATACGTTCCCGCATCAGTAAAAGTGTGCGATCAAAAGTCTATGCTTGACTCGAGATCATATCTATGATTTGTATCCTAGAAGTCCTAGAGGTGTCGTGATAGGAACCCTGTGCACCGGTTGATTTACCGAGGGGGTGAGAATCATCTTTAAGAGAGCGACTTAGTCCGCGCCTTAGCTCACAATTATCAATTTTTCTGTGATAATTTTCATCACAGATCATCTACTTTACGGTAAAAATAATTGGCAAATCTGGTAATTCTCAGTTTATTTATTTATTTGAAACAACCACTGTAAAGGAAAAAATTACTGAATGTCACTCGAGGTGATTTGGAAATGTTCATCAGAGGCACGAAGCAGACCCTGTATGGAGCATTGAGAAGCTACAAGTACAAGGAAGTATAAGAAGAGGAAGACCAGTGAAGACCTAGAGAGAAGCCGTGAGAAGGGATGTGAAGGATTGCAAAGTTACAAAGAGCTTATTGCTGATCGGAAACGAGTAGAGAAATAGGACTCGCAAAGTCGACCCAAATACATGGAATAAGGCTGTGTTGATGATGATGATGATAGATGATGATGGAAATTTGACTGAGACACCATACATGATGGGAGAGAATCCATGTATAATTTTTTTCAAGGATGGCGCGAAGGAGAAGGGAGTCCCACACCCAAGTCTAATTAAGAGGAGGGTAAGACTCTTCTTAATCTGTTCAAGGTGAGGTGGACAGCACAAGATTCAAGATGGAATGTGTGAAGGCAATCACAGAAAAAAGGAAAGAAATAAATAAACAGGAAGGGATCAATCATGCATCATCATCACAACCAAGAGCACCGCAATGACAACTCCTCAAAGTCGAGTTCCATTCCATAACCTGGGAGGATAATGCAGTCACTATAGGTGGAACAAGGATAGAGTTCACAAGGGAAAAAGAGAAGAAAAGGAATCCAAACAGGCCTGTTAATTCAGAAAATAACAGTGTGGGGCTCCTTATTAACATTACTGGGCATGTTATTATGATATTGGGCCCCAAATACAAAGCTCGCGGAGCACTTAAGGTCTCACATGAGTGGATTTGTGATACAACAGGGTTATGAGAAGTCAACCTTCTCGATCTTTAATGACTTCCCTTATTTAGATTAGAAATGTTTTATTAGGAGAGGAAAGTGGAATTTATTGTGGGTTTATTAAGGCTGTGTTTGCTGCTTTATCAGCTTATGTTATTTTCTTTTACGGAATTTTAGTAAGACGATTCTTTTTCTTTTCACCCAAGCCACTTGTGCGATATATTTTTTGCTTGTTATTTATTTGACAAAACAATGGTAAGCTGTAATTTGCATGAGTGTATTTTCTACAAAGTGGATTAATTTTTTTTTTGCGAAATACCTGTTTGATGTTAAGCAGTAAATTTAATAGATGAGTACTACTTCCAAGATTACTAATGGAAGCACTTTTTTAAATGAGTCACAATTAATGGAATTGTTAAAACATGAGGAAAACATATGAAAATAAAAGTATATTTAATAAAAACTTTCTCTAAATTTAGATAGTAGCATAATTGAGTAATGTGTAGTGATCTTTATGAGATCAAAAAAAAATTCTGTTGCATAAAAGGTAGTTTTTTTTGTGACCGAATTATTTAAATAATTTCATGTTAGAAAAACGAGCACTTTGCCATGGCTAAAACTCACGAACGATAAAAAAAACCATAACCTTTTACAAGTAAAATTACTTGAACACCCATCATTAATTTAGAAACAAAGCACATCCCAATACTGGAAAATGGTTTTTAACATGAAGACTATTTGCACCTAGGAGGTATTTTGGGTTCTTTTTCAGTCTTAAAATTTTGGCAGTCAAATTGAAAAATTAAAATGGATAGCATTACCTTCAGCTGTTGCAAAGTAATTAGCACAGCCAAAGTTTCCTTCGGACAAATATTTCATAATTAATGATGGGCACACAATTTTTTCAGGTGCATACTTAACATTCATATTTTTTAAGAATTGCAGCTATTATGCTTGTAGAGATACGACTGTAAAATCATAAGTTACCTTATTTGATAAGGCATTCCAAAGTCCATCACTTGCTATAATTAGAAACTCAACAGCATCAATTTCTTCTTCCTAAGCATGGGAGATAACACATGTAACAACCAGAAGAAAAGTGAAGATATTAACATATAGATCTTCAATACTGTTAAATATATATATATATATCTTCAATGACATTTACACAAACATTTTGTGCACATACTTCAATCGAAAAGCAGGATCCTAGGTAAAAATGTGTAAATATAATTTTTAACATACATAATAATTATGTAGGAAAAACATATGAATAGCAACATGAAGTTACCAGAATGCGAACTTGGATACTGGTCAGGGATTATAATTTAAACCCTTCAAAAAATTCATCCAAAAGTGTCGGAATTGGTACTTTCTTCTATACAACAAAACTATTGCAGGAAAATCAACTCATAAACCAGTCACAATTTTCAATACGAGGTATGGACCAACAAGGGCTGCAAAAGGAACAGGACAGGTCAAATCTTAAACAGCCTGATTTTATAAATGGACGTGAAGACAGGCTTGAGCCAGCCCGTTTATTACCGGAGCCCAGAATTCAGGCCCAGTATTAACGCCTAGATTTGACTAGTCAAACTGCCTTTCGTCTAGTCGAAACCTCAAAAAACCCTGCTTCAGAAATCCGGAGTTTAGTGCTGCCGTCCACTCGACTAGTCGAAATTTATTTTGCTGCTGCACACTGCGTCTCTTCCCCACTCTCGACTAGTCGTAAAGGACCTCGATTAGTCGAACTTCCTACGGCGCAGTCTTTATTTTGTCCCTCGTCTCTGCCTCCAGCTTGACTAGTCAAAAGCAATCCTCGACTAATTGAAAATATGCAGATATTAACAAGGATCAAAATTTTGGGTTTCATTTCGGTTTCAAAGGGGACCGAAACCGAAATTTTGGACCGAAATTTCGGCCGAAAATTTGAATTTCGGCCGAAAATTTCAACCCCATACAATTTCGGTCCTAAATTATCGTTTCGGTGGGGACCGAAACCAATAATTTCGGCCGAAATTTTGATCCTTGGATATTAATCTTCAAGTGCTTCTTCTTCGGCCTTCTTTCTTACCTGTAATCAGTAAAAACCACTAAAATAACTACATTAACTACCACACAAGGCCTAGTGAGCTTATGTTTGGGATATCCAATGGTATATTTTAGAGTATATCAGAAGTGTAAAATAAAGAAGATTTGCTACTTACCTACAACACTATTTCTAATGACACACCCACCAGACTTTTTTTTTTTGAGATGGACACCCACCAGACTTAATGTATTCTAAAAGGTTACCCTATACCAAATTACCAACTCCCTCAAACCCACTATCTAATTGTAAAGTAGAGCCTAAATAACGGAATCTATGACAATGTGACACTAGATGGTTTTTTATTTTAACTAAATCCTCCTCCAGGCTATCATGTTAATCTTCCTTCTAGTTAATCTTAATTAAATCATATACTCTCTTATATGCTTGGTTTCACATTCTAATGCATAGGCAATAAGAATAGCACACATGCTAATAAGCATGTCCCTTAATGTGTATATTTTTGCATCATCTTCTCCAGAACATACAAATAGAGCTGCATAATAGTTACTAGTATTGATTGCACTCTGAAGACTTCAGTGGCTTAATGATATTAAACTATGTCATTTATGACAGATTAGGCACAGTTTCTCCAGGCTGAAGTGGCTTAATGATAATAAATCCTTAATTAGTAACAATCTCTGCAATGACAAGAAATGTGCTGAAAATTACCTGAATTTCTGGCTCAGAAATAACATACAGCTTGAGTAGTCTGTCTCCAAATGCACGAGAAACAGCAAGTACACCGCCAACCCTCCAAGTTCCTAGCATTGTTAATAACCAATTGAATGTATATAGTAAATGCTATTTCATAAAAGCCCCATTTACGTATATAAAAGAATACATATGTATATATCTACAAATATTGTACAAGACTGAGAAGATACTTTACCTGCCCAAATAATGAATCCTCCAGCATTTTCAATCCGTTGGCGCTCATCAGACCTATCAGGTTTGTGATCAACCGACAATGGAATTGCTGTAGTTGGATATTTAATCATTATTACAAAACAAATAAAACGATCAAAATCATTTAAAGTAAAATAATTCTGTTTTGATAAGAGATCCAACAAATCCAACATCTAAATTATTTCCTACCCTAATATTATTTTGTATTGAGGAAAGATAGTTTTAGGAATGAGTAGACAAGAGGAAGTTTGTTGATGACCCCAATAAAAAGGGATAATTAAGAAAAATCAGTTGAGATGGTTTGGACATTACTCATCTCCGCTTGTAGATTTTGGGGTCGTGCCATGGACGGCAACTAAAATTCACGGTGATACCGGTATGCTCAATTACAAGCTTGCATCATCTCCCATGGATCCAAAGCTCTCTCTTCATGAGAAAGAAGGGGAATTATTAACTGATCCTCATGAATATCAACGACTTGTAGGTCGGTTGACCTACTGACGAGGGACGGTAACCCTAAAATGCGTGACTAATGATTTAATGCAATTTTTTCGAAATTAAATAAATTAATTCAAGTTTAATCGCAAAATTATCACGATACCTTTGGGTTATGAGAATTCAAATAAGTAGATCACGCGAGATCCGGCTAGGGTCCAGTCCGATGCGCAAGTACCGTTAGATTTGAGGCAGAATTGAGCATAGAGATAGAACTCTAGCTTTTTCAGGCTTAGGCATTCGTCTTTGATCCGATGTAGATTCACGGGTTCGAACTAGGGTTGCGGAATTAGTTTTGTGATAGGCTTATGGCTTGGTTTAGGTTTATGATTTGGAAAAGGCTTTGGGCTCTGCGTGATTTAAGGTTCTAGAAAGGGGTTTAGGGTTTGGGATCGAGAAATCAATAGATTGGGATTTAGAAAAGCAAGCAGAGATTGATAGATAGCAAATATAATGAAGGATCAAAGAAAATAGATGACAAAATATAAACAAGAAGATATATAGGAATCACTCCCTTGGCCTCACACCAAACCCATCTCGAGAAGAAGAATATTCAAGTATAAAAGCATTCAAAATATTCAATAACTAATTAAAAAGTGTTTACAAGCCTCTTTATATAGTCCACCAATAATTGATTCGAAATAAAAGAGTCATAAAACAATAAAGACTAAAAAAAGGTAATTTCCGCAGAAAAAAAGAAATCTCGTTGCTGGGCGGAGTCGTCCACGACGCGCTGTGGTACTGTTTACAGCGTGTTGTAGCTATTTTATTACTGTGCTGGTGGAGTCCACAGTGAGTTGCGGTCTTATGACAGCGAGCTGTCACAATACCCACAACGAGCTATCATAGATGGCAACGAGCTGTGACTGTTTTCAAGCCACGGTGAGCACTTCTTTTACTTTTCTTCCTTGAAGCTGAAAATTATTTTGCGGCCCAATTCCAAGGCTCTCGATCTTGACATCCCCCGTCATTCCCCCCAACTCAAAATGTTTCATCCTCGATGAAACACACATGTGGTACAGATCAAGGGTATCGGAACTCGCACGGTAGAACTCCTTGCAACTAACCCAAACAATCTCGGCACCTAGTGTCGTCTGATCCTCATCTCGGTTGATTGTAGCGGAACGCACACTATAATACTCTCCTCGACAAACCAAATAACCCGGCTCGCCAACCCACTCTACCAAATATTTTTGAAGCTTCTCATCAACTCTTCCAGACCCGAAGGAATTCTTCCCTGATGAAGTGTGATCGCGATATCAGTCGGGAACACGAGAACTCAAGCGACAAACTCTTTCATGACTGGCCCGTGTACTCTCGATAGTCGAAGTATCAGCAAATAATTTGTAGTGATTTTTGCTTGAATTAATCTTCTATTTAATTTCGGCATGCAATGCGGAATGAGACTCAAAAGTTGACTCACAATAAAACTCGGAATGTGAAGGGGTATGCAACTCGGGACCATGATGTGCATGAGACTCACATGTAACTGACTCGATACTCTTATGTGCATGCGACGCTAACTACTCACATATAACTGACTCAAGTGAGCTTGACCCTATCAACATTAACAACTTAGGCACAACCGACTTTGTGAGCACTATCAGCTCATGTGTGATCGAATCAAGGGACACTAATGACTCATGTACACTTGACTCGATTAACTCGTACACACTCGTGTCAACCAAAACCAAAGACTCTAGAGTATTTGATTCAATTGACACTAATGGTTCTTGTGCACCCACTTCGATGGATTCATGTGTACTCGACCCAACATCACTATTCACAAAGGATATAGAAGTCTTTTCAACACAAACTAGACTTTCGTTAGCTTTTTTCATCTCTTCACTCATCACGGTATGAGGTTCATACACTTCCTCTTCTATTTTCAATATTTCTTACTCCTCAAAACTCTTCCCTTTTAATCAATAAATTTGGAGTGGAAAACTTTGTGGAGCATTGGTATGCAAAGTGTCCAAATCTGCGACACTTGGAGCAATTAGGACACTTGTCTGTCTTGGTTTTCAAATTCCTTAGAAGGCGACGGTACATTAATGGAACATATTTTTCGATAAGTTCCACCTTGATGTCCTCCCATGTGGAGATGAATTTGTTCCGAAGAGACTCAGTACGACGTTCTAAGCGAGTCCAAAAAAATTTGGTATTACCCTTCAACTTTGCCTCCACTAGCCAAGTTTTGTACTCGTTTGGTACGCCATACCAATCAAAATAGTCCTCTACACTAGACAGCCATTTCACGAAGGTTTTAGGATTCGTCACCCTCAAAATCTGGGACCTCATTCCGAATAGATTTTAGAAACCTATCGGCAGGATCGTACTCGGGTTCACGATGATGAGGGTATCCCCTAACTCTAGTCTCATCACAACTTTGAGACTTTGCCAAGAATTTGTTGTGCAGCGGCTCCTATTAGTAATTGCACACATTTGGGCTTTGATGTCCCTAAGGGCATCGACAATCGCACTCATGCTCATGGTGAACACTGCTTACTAACACGGGTGCTAAATGACATGCAAATATGAACTAACAATAAAAGAAGAATTTTATCCAACACTAGATGTGCACAAACAAAACTGAAATAAAATGCAATAAATTAAAATGTCACACAATATGCCCTAACCTAGAAAGCCTAGGACTCTGATACCAAAACTGACGCGAGACGGTAACCCTAAAATGCGTGATTAATGATTTAATGTAATTTTGCCGAAATTAAATAAATTAATTCAAGTTTAATCGCAAAACTATCACGATACCTTTGGGTTATGAGAATTCAAATAAGTAGATCACGCGAGATCCGGCTAGGGTCTAGTTCGATGTGCAAGTACCGTTAGATTTGAGGCGGGATCGGACATAGAGATTGAACTCTAGCTTTTTCAGGCTTGGGCATTCGTCTTCGATCCGATGTAGATTCACGGGTTCGAATTAGAGTTGCAGAATTGGTTTTGTAATATGCTTATGGCTTGATTTAGATTTATGATTTAGAAAAGGCTTTGGGCTCTGCGTGATTTAAGGTTCTAGAAAGGGGTTTAGGGTTTGAGATCGAGAAATCAATAGATTAGGATTTAGAAAAGCAAGCAGAGATTGATAGATAGCAAATATAATGAAGGATCAAAGAAAATAGATGATAAAATATAAACAAGATATATGGAAATCACTCCCTTAGACCCACACCAAACCCATCTCGGGAAGAAGAATATTCAAGCATAAAAGCATTCAAAATATTCAATAACTAATTAAAAAGTGTTTACAAGCCTCTTTGTATAAGCCACCAATAATTAATTCAAAATAAAAAAGAGTCCTAAAACAATAAAGACTAAAAAAAAGGTAATTTCCGCAGAAAAATAGAAATCTGCATCGGGCTAAGTCGTCCCACTCTGCTAGATAATCGTTTCACGCTGCGTCCAATGTGCTATGGCTATTTTATTACTATGCTGGTGGAGTCCACAGCGAGCTGCGGTCTTATGACAGTGAGTTGTCATAATACCCACAGCGAGCTGTCATAGATGGCAGTGAGTTGTGACTGTTTTCAAGCCACAGTGAGCACTTCTTTTACTTTTCTCCCTTGAAGCTGGAAATTTTGTTGCGGCCCAACTCTAAGGCCTTCGATCTTAACGTCCCCTGTCACCTACCTTACTTAATCCGTTCAAATCTCACACTCGATGTTAGCCTTGTCAGCCAGTTTATTAATGCTCCACGGGATACTCATATGGCTGCAGTTCATCGAATCTTGAGATATGTCAAAGATAATCCTAGACGTGGAATTGTTTATCAAGTTCAAGTACATCTTCATATTTATGGATACACTGATGCTGATTAGGCAATTGTCATTATTGATAGGAGGCATTGTTGTCAAAGGCCTCAAAGCGATCGCATATGCGGTCCTCAAAGTGAAAATCGCATATGCCAGGATGGCATATGCGATTTCAAGGGTATAAGATCGCATACAATTCCAACGGTAAGAAACATGACCGTTGGAGCTTGCTTGAATTTTTTTTTCTTTTAAAGCCTCTCCAAAGCTTATAAATATGAGGTTCCTCTTCCTAATCCATACCACATCCATCCAAGGTATGATTTATGTCTCTTTCGTCTTTCTGTTTAGTTTTTAGTGCTCTCTCTCTCTCTCTCTCTCAAAGCTTTGTTGATAATTCATTTTGCTCTATTTTGTAGTTAACTAAGCAAGGAGATTCAATCTTTATTGACATTCCATCATTCATTCATTCTTCAAGCAAAGAGGGAAGAAATCACTTCAAGAATCAAGGATTCAAGGAATTCACGAGTTAGAAATTAATTTATAATTCCTATTAAAATTTATTTAATTGTTTTTCCTCCTTATTACACCTCATTTCTTTCATTTTTTTCCTTTTTTTAGTGTGGTCTTCACCTACTTCTTTAAATTACGTTGTCATTATGTCTACGTCCTCGAACGACGCTCTTAGGCCGGCAAATTCAAATGATCCGGGTTGGAAATATGGACGTTACAAGACTGTAACCGAAAAAAATAAAGTCTAATGTACCCTATGCCCTTATGTAAGCATGGGGGGAATAGGGAGACACAAGCAACATCTTGCTTGACAACCCGGATCGAATGCGAAGGCATGTCCAAATGTCTCGTCGGAGATTCGAAAAGTGATCATGGAATGGATGGACAAGACGTCGAGGTCGAAACATAACGACGAGGTGATTTTACAACGATACAACGATGTTGATGAAGATGAGGAAGAGGAAGAGCATGATAGATCTACTCCCTCCACGGCTCGTAATAGTGCAAGACCACCACCCTCTAAAAGAGCACGTGGTGGAAAGGGAAAGGGAATAAATAAATTCTTCTCTTGTAGACCACATCCCGAGAGGTAAGGGCCCAACCCAAACAACTATAGAAAATAGGTTTAAAGCTAAGGACCGACCCGATACCATTTAATACATGGCTAAGTGGATGTACCAAACCGGTATTGCATTCAATATCGTAAAATTAAAGAGCTTCAAAGTAATGGTTGAAGCTTTTGGACAATTTGGACACGGCCTAAAACCTCCCTCGTATCATGTATCATGAGATAAGACATACATGTCTTAAAAAGGAGGTAGTCTTCACAAAAGCCTTTCTCGAGGAGTATCGAGAGGATTGGAAGACATATGGGTGCTCACTAATGATCGACGGTTAGACCGATAGGGCCGGTACAATCATCAACTTGTTGACAAATTGTCCTACCGGAACTATATTCATTAAATCCGTAGATGCTTCGGCTCATTCTCACACGGCTAAATATCTCTTTTCCCTCATAGATGAGGTGATAGAAAAGGATATTGGTGCACAATATATTGTCCAAGTTGTCACAGACAATGGGCAAACTTGGTGGCCGCAGGTAGACTTATAATAGAATGGCAACCACATATATATTGGACCCCATGTGCGGCCCATTACTTAGACTTAATCTTAGAAGACATAGGAAAATGCACATTAAAATCGTAGCTAAGGCTAGGAAGGTAGTAGTCTATATGTATAAGCATACACTTCTACTCCACCACATGCATAATGTAATTGAGGGTAATTTACAACGCTCCGCCATCACCTGTTTTGCTACGGCCTTCTTGACATTATAAAGTATGTATGTTAAAAGAGATGAGCTTAGAAGCTTCGTAACTTCCACCCATTAGAGGAATGGAGTTTGGTTAAAGAAGGCCGAAGGAAAGTGGGTGGCACAAACCATCTTAACTAACTCTTTTTAGAATAATGTTGCCCAATCACTTAGAGACTTGCAACCAATTGTAGAAGTATTACGATTGGTTGATAGTGATGAGAAGCCGACTATGGGCTATATATATAGTTTTATGGAGAAAGCTATGAAAAAATTAAATCTAATAATATGTACAAATCTCGTCTCTATCAACTCATTATTGACATAATTGAGAACAGATGGGGTGTCTAAATGACTAGCCCGTTGTATTTTGCCGCATTCCTCCTAAATCCCGCGGGCTATTTCTCTTATCTAAACCGGAAAGCAGCGAAAGCAACACATATTAGTGGTTTCCTTAATGTTTAGAAAAGATGGTTCTGGACAAAGGCGAGCAAGAACGGATTAGCAACTCTTTCGACTGATACAAGAATGCTCAAGGGATATTCGGAAGAGAAATTGTAGTCCAACAAGGAGAATCCAAAATACCTAGTAAGCAATTTTAGGATTTATATTTTATTACATTTTGTTAATACAAATTTGTAATTAAACAATTCGTCTCTTTATATATATATATATATATATATATATATATATATATATATATATATATATCAATTATCTAATTAATATTATTGTTTGTTAACCGATTGGTAGTTGTCTTATGGAGTGGAGTCAGTGACAAAATGTGGATTATTGAAGAAAATGGGCGTTAAGGTTCTTGGCCTTACATGTGCCGCTTCGGCATGTGAACGGAATTGGAGCAAGTTTGAGATAGTAACTAGTTTATTTTTATTTCATTTTTAGTCTTATTTTTAATTTAATTGTTTAAATTTTAATAGATATTAATATTTATTAAATGTTTCTCTTAAATAGATACACACGAAGAAGCGGAACAAATTTGAGCATAAAAAACTCAATGATTTGGTCTTTGTGCAATACAATCAAAAGCTACAGGATCGCTTCCCAAAAAATCAGGAAAATTCGAGACACTATCATCCCATCTCTCTCGAAGACTTGCCATCCGATTCTTCTTGGATGGCGGATGATTCCGATGAGTGAGTCTTTGAGGATGGGGATCTTACGTGGAAGCAAGTGGAAGAGACTGCTTTTGGATATGAGCTTCCTACCGGGCAGAGGAGAAAATCGACAACGGGAGAAGGTAGCTCACGCTCACACTTGTGTCAAGAAGAAGAAGAAGAAGACGAGATAAATGAAGAAGCACCCATAGACAATATAGATACTGTCTTAGTGAGATCGGATGATGAAGAAACTGAGGAAGAACAATATGCTGAAGAAGGAGAAGTTTCGGATGATGATGTCAATGCAAGTGACGACGAAGGTGGAGGTGGAGATGTACCATGTGGGTTAGAGATAACTGTGTACAATTTTTGGCCGGTACACAATATCATTAAGAAGTAGAAACAAATGTTAAGATACTTTTAGTTAAATAATATTTTCCTTCTTTTTTGTATGTTCTACGTTCATTTTTGTACTATTTTATTTAACATCAATGAAATTCATATTTTTCCTTCTAACTTATGGGTTATCTACTTATCTGATATACGTTTATTCCGTATTCTAGACACTATAAAATTAATAGAACACAAAAATTAACACAAAATATATTATACACTTTTGCTATCGCGCAATCGCATATGCGATGGCACTATACCATCGCATAGCACCGCATATGCGGTTTGACAACATTGATAGGAGGTCAACATCTGGATATTGTGTTTTCCTTGGGGGTAATCTTGTTGCATGGAAAAGTAAGAACCCAAATGCTATACCACGCTCTACTGCATAAGCAGAGTATCAGGCTATATCACATAAGATCTGTGAGATGTTCTCAAATCCTTTATGATGGAACTTGGATCTCCTACATCAGGTTCATGCCACTTCATTGCGACAATGAAGCAGCAGATAAGAATGCCTTTGACTCTGTGCTACATGAGGACAAAACACATACGGTTGATATTTCTTTCGTAAGAGAGTCTAGGGTAAGACTGTCAAACTTATTGATGTCTCCTCCACTCAACAGTTAGCCAATGTCTTCACTAAGCCTTTGGATCTACTGTTTTGCAGGATATTGTTGTCAAGCCGGGCAAGCATGATATACATGCTCCAGCTTGAGGGGGACTGTTAGTGTATTGTTAGTATCCATGGGTGTGGTTAGTATTATTAGGTGTGCAGGCAATAATATGTGCGTTAATATAAAGTCTACGGAGGAACTTTTCCTCACTAAGTCAGTTTTTACCCTAATTCTATTCTCACTCTCTTCTTCCTCTATAACCTAAACCTAAAAATCTAACCCTAACCCTAATCTTCATTCATCAACAAAGAATTCAACCTCAAGATCATCAAAGCAATGGATGTTTCTCTGCTTAAGAATGGGAGAGGATAGATGGGAATCGCTCCCTTTTCCTCAATTGATGTCGATCAAAAAGGATGCGAGGGATCCTTTGGTGCTGAGAACCGGTGATTGGGTTTGCGGTTCTTACCGGAATCTTAATTTCCAGCGAAGGTTAGTGTGCCACCAGGTGGGGTGTCTCGCATCCAGAGAGAAGGGTCTGCTCGTAAAATCTGTTGATGATTCGGGTCTCTAGAGGGCTAACTATCATCAGCTGGTGCTCAACGAGGGGCAGGCCAGAGACCTATCTAATGGTTGGTCTATTCGCCGGGAAAAGATTTAGAGGAGCCTCGAGTTTGTTGAGTGGAAGATGGAGGGACCACCGTCATGGGGTATCGTTGGCCAAGGTAGTGGGAAAGCATGGTGTGATTAACAGAGTGCCGCTGGCTACTGAGGCTACCTCTAGTTCAAGTCCCTCCTTCCCGGCGATATGGGGGGTGACGATAGTCAATTTGAGTTTGATTCCCCTCAGTTTGGGCCTTGGTTAAAAATCTCCCGCAGTTTTGGGTTGTGTTATACTGCATAAAAGATACTCTATCTTTATATCATTTACATAAATGGATTCAAAGGGAGTGAAATTATACAGAAAGACTAGTTCTATCTATAATTTCTTCTACTAAATTCCTTCTCAGGTTCCTGACGGAGGAGGGTGCAAAAAGTCCTTCAAGATTGATGGAGCACCGGTGGAATGTGGTCCACGGGAACCTTCAGTTGATGAGCGTCATCTACAATGGTGGGAGGGAGGGGTCTGGATTCGGCAGGTAAGCTTGCCAATCCATGCTTGGACTACTGAGGTCTTTAAGGGCATCGACGATCGGTGCGGTCGTTTCATCTTCGCTAACCGGTGCTCTGTTAATCTTTGGGATACTAGCGTGGCCCGTATCCTCGTCATGGTGGATTCCTGGCAGCACCTCCCCAAGTGCTGCGAGTTGAGCCTCGATGGTCAAAAATACCGGATCTTCATAGAAATGACGCTTGTGGAGAGGGTGTTCGTGTCGAAGGAGTCGAGCGATGAATCCGCGAGGGCCAGGAATGTTGGGATAGATGTATTCACCGGTATCGCAGAAGAATTCACGCCGGTCATCGAACCAATCAGGGACAAAGTAGTAGGGCCCGGGGGGAATGTATCGAGGTGCCCGGAGAGGGGCTCGTTCTCGAATACGACGAGCTACAGTATATATCGGCGGTCGTTCACGTCGACGGGGGGTTTCGAGGTTCTTCGATCTGCTAGAACTATTCATTCTCTAACCAAGGATCTTGAAGAGGGGGAGATTGCCGGTGAGAGTCTTGAGATGCCTAGCGATCATAAGGTTGTGAGGAGTGTCATTTGTGCCGATCTTCAGTTTTCTCCGCCGCCGGAACGGAAAGGGGGGTCAGAGAAGATTGAGATATGTTTTCCTTCTTCGAATGATGAGGATGATCTATTACCGTTGGTGTTTCCGACGGTCGAGATCGAATCGTATGCCTATCGGAACAAAGGACAACAGCATCAGAGGGAGGGAGGTGAGTTTTCGGAGCTGCCAACGCTGACAGTCGACGGTTGTAGCTGTACCTGGGATCCGATGGTGATTGAAGCTCAGAGTTGCTTTTTAAGGAAGAAGGTTGCTGCTACTTACAGAAGGAGTTTTAGGGTTTACTAGAGCAAGAAGAGTCTTTATAGGGCTTCGAGTTTCGAGAGACGCTGGGAGGGTGACACGTCATCAGTCTATGGAAGTATCTGGAAATCCCTTTTTGAGTCGGGTCAGTTTTGACGTGGCTCGTGGGTGGTACCAATAGCGCTGTGCTTAGGTCTGATTCTATCTTATCACGTGGGCCACGTCTTTGTTATTGGGGCTAGGTGATGGGTAATTATGTGTGGGCCTTGATAAGCTCTGACCAAGGGGGTTTATGTCTGTTTTCGGGTATGGGGCATATCCTAAAGTTGGGCCATGTCTCTTTTGGGCAGGAGTTGCTGGAATTGAAATCGTCGACTTTTGGCAGTGGGGGTGGAATGAGTTTGGTGATGGATAGGGGGGAGACGTCTGGGAGGGTTGATGACGAGTTGCGTTTCGGCCATGCTCTTACTTTCTTGTCGGTTGATTTGGGGACTGAGATTAACTCTAGCAAGGTGGGCGAGATATCCGCTCAGAACAGCGTTTTGACTCGTGGTTTCGAAGCTGTGTCGTCCTTCTCTTGTTTGGAGAAGATGACAGAGGTGTCGTTCAGGTACAATCATTTGGAGTCTGGTGCTCTGAGTGGGGGTGATGATCCAGGGTCCAATAGGAAGGATAAAATGCTCATGGCAATGGGTGATGGGGTTAACGGTGAGACGGGTCTGAGTGAAGATAGCGATCGCCTGATTCGTGTGGGGCGTGATCTCGGGATGTCATTCAAAGGATCCGATGACGAGGTCCGGGATGTGTTTCGGTCCATATTGGTGAATCATACGGTGAATAAGAGGAGGCGCCGAGGGGGGGCGCGAGAACTCGCTCAATTACATTGGGGGATGTCGAATGGGAAGGGAGTGGGGAGGACCTAGTTCCCCTAATCAGGTATGGGCATGTCTTTGTATTGCGGTCATGAAGATACCATCCTGGAATGTTAGGGGGATCTGTAGTGGAAGTAAACAGGTCAGGGTGAAGCGGGTGATCGACACACGCAGGCCGGTAGTTATTACGTTGCAGGAGACCAAATGGCGCAGTTGCGATAGAAGGAAAGTCGCGTTGGTGCTGGGAGGAAAATACTGCGAGTGGACGAGGGTTGATTCGGAGGGTGCATCTGGGAGCATCCTGGTAGCCTGGGATATTCGACATTTCGATAAACTGGATGAAGTGGGGCTTTTTTCAACTGCAGTGGTACTTCGTAACAAAGTTTCAGGGAAAGAGTGGATGTTCGATGGAATCTATGGTCCGACTACTGATTGGGACCGGCCCGACTTCTGGATGAAGTTGATTGCCCTCGCGGGCAGATGGGACCTACCTTTTTGTCTAGGGGGAGATTTTAATGCTATAAGGTGGGGGTTCAGGGTGGGCCGCCGGACGCTGCTGTGATGCGAGAGTTTAATTCTTTTTTCTCAGATCGGGGTTTATTGGATGTTCCTTTAACAGGCTCGCGCTTCACGTGGTCGAATCTGTAGGATTTCCCATCTTTGAGCAGGCTGGACAGATTTGTTTGCAATGTGGAATGGATGGGGCTTTATCCGGGTGCTAGATTAGAGTGTATGGCTAGGGCCGTTTCTGATCACCAACCCCTTATGCTTACGTGTGAATCACGCCCAGAGAGGGTCATCCCCGTTTCGCTTTGAAAACATGTGGATGATGAATGAGAGTTTTCGGGCAAGGGTGCCGAAGTGGTGGAGTGAATCGACATTTTCCGAGATGGCTGCTTACCAGTTCATATTCAAACTTCAGCGGGTTAAAGACAATATCAAAATATGGAACAAGGAAGAGTACGGGGTGGTTCAAGTTAAGAAGGAGGCTCTATTAATTCGGCTGAACGAATTGGACAATGTGGAGGAGACGAGAAACCTTACGGCGGAAGAGCGTGAAGAACGCTACTTAAAAAAAATGAGAGTTCAACAATGTTTGCCTGGCGGAAGAGGTGTGCTGGAAGCAAAAATCCAATGTGAAATGGCTCATGGAGGGGGATGCTAATACCAAATACTTCCATGCGATTGCTAATGCGCGGAACAAGGCGAACTTCTTGGGCAATATTGCGGTAGATGGGGTGGCTTATACCGAGGAGCAGGTTAGAGAGAATATAGTGGGTATAAGATGTACTAGGATGAAGGCTTTCTGCGACCAGACCTGGACGGGATTCCTTTTCAATCTCTTGTTGCCGAAGAACGGCTGAGTTTGGAGCAGCCATTTAGGGAAGAGGAGGTATGGCAAGTTATCAGATATGGGGTTAAGAACAAAGCACCGGGGCCTGATGGTTTCACGATGGAATTTTTCAGGTGTTTTTGGTCGACTATAAAGGTTGATCTGATGAGGATCCTGCATGAGTTCCACACTTTGGGTTTATAAGGCGCAGTCTTAATTCTACTCTCATCACGCTCATTCCCAAGAAGGATGGGGCTGATGATCTTATTGTTGATTTTAGACCTATAAGTCTCACAAACTGCCTGTACAAAATTATATCCAAGGTCCTTGCTAATAGATTTAAACCGATTATGGGCTCAATTATCTCGATTAATCAAGGCGCCTTTGTGAGGGGTCGTCAGCTTCTTGACTAGGTTGCGGTGGCTCATGAAACAATCCATTCGGCTCATCAAGAACACAGTTCGGCTGCCCTTTGGAAGGTTGACATGGAGAAAGCTTACGATCAGGTGAGCTGGGACTGCCTTGATTATATGCTCGGCAGGCAGGGTTTTGGGTCGACTTGGAGGAGATGAATTCGGGGCTGCTATTCTTCGGCTCGATTCTCGATCCTAGTCAATGGTACTCCTGTTGGATACTTTAAGAGCTCTAGAGGTCTCCGCCAAGGGGATCCACTATCCCCTTTCCTATTTAATATGGTGGGAGAAGCGTTATCGAGGTTGATTACATGAACCAGGTAATCTAATCTCATAACTGGTATTAGGGTGGGATCTCAAGGCAGATACATGTCGCACCTCCAGTTTGCGGACAACACCTTAATCTTTGGACAGGCCAATGTTTAGGAATTCAGATCCTTGACTGATGTTCTATCCATTTATGAGGCGGAATCGGGCCAACGCATCAATTTGTCTAAGTCAGTGATTACGGGTATTGGCACTGACAATGTTCTTTTAGAGGAGCTGGCATAAACTGTGAATTGTGTAGGCAGTAAACTCCCTATTCGTTACTTGGGGCTCCCCCTTGGTCTAAGATATCCCATAGCTAGACAGTAAGATCCGGTAGTGCAGAGGTTCGAGCAAAGATTGTCGACATGGAAAAGGAAACTGCTAAGCAGTGGAGGGCGTCTTGTGTTGCTTAAATCGGTATTGTCGTCGCTGCCTATTTTTTACATGTCTATGTTTAAATGCCCGATGGAAATTATCAAGCGCCTAGAACAAATTCAAAGAGCCTTTCTGTGGGAGGGTTCAGGTATATCCAAACGGTATCATCTGGTTAATTGGGACACTGTTTTACTACCAGTTTGTTGTGGGGGTCTGGGTATCCATAGTTTGAAGTGGACCAATATTGTGCTGCTTGGCAAGTGGTTTTGGAAGGCGGGGAGGGCAGAGGAAAGGTATAGCCTATGGCGTGTGGTGCTGAGCGAAAAGTGCGATAATTCCGTCGGTAACTGGGGCATTAATATCACGGTTCATAGGGGCTATTCGGCTTGGTGGAAATCTATGTGCAGCGCGTGGGAATGTTTTACCAGAGGTTTGCGTTATAGTTGGGGTTGTGATACACGGATACACTTTTGGGAGGATGTCTAGGTGAACCGCGAGCCTCTCAAATCATCCTTTCCCGATATTTATGCTATTTCGTTGAATCCTCATGGCATGATTGACGAGTTTGTTTCCGAGACTGAGGAGGGTAGATTGTGGAATGTTAGTACCAGAAGACTGCTGAGGGATGAAGAGGTGGTGTCGTTTTCAAATCTGATGCAATTGATCTATGATTCTCAGTGCAACCAGTTTGGGTGTGACCAGCTTATGTGGACTCTGAGTAGAGAGGGTTTGTTCTCTGTTAAGTTTTACTATAGGATGTTGTCCTGTCGCCCCCTGGTCAGGTTTTGCGGTGCCGGGTTGTGGAAGGAAGGCATTCCGGCTAAAATCAAATTCTTTACTTGGACCCTGTTCAAAGATAGAATTTTAACAATAGATCAGCCTATTTGTCGGGAGAAAGAGATTCAGAATCGTTGTGCTATGTGTAACAATGAGGAGGAATCCGCTGCGCATCTTCTACTTCACTATAAGGTGGCCCATGAGATTTGGAGTATTGTCGTTAAATCTTTTGGAATGTGTTAGGTGAAGCCGGCGATGCCCTATTGTCAGTTCCTAATGTGGAAATTTGTTAGATTGGAGGGCCCAATTTCTGATTACTGGAGAGTTGCCCCTTTCGCTGTGTTTTGGAGTGTTTAGAGCGAGAGGAATCGTCAGATTTTTTAGAGTAAAAACCGTTCGGTGGGGATGATCATGAAGCAGGTCCACGATTTAGTGTGGCTCTGGGTTGCTAAAGGTGGGGATGGGTCAGGGGGGGATGTTTTCGTGTGGGATCCGGGCTAAGTAGGTGGGGTCTATGAGTCGCTTTAGTAGTTTGTTGGCTGTTGTATTTTCTCTATTTTTTGGTCGTGTCTTTTGTATTGGTCTCGTCAGCGCCTTGTTGCTTATCAATATATTTGTTTATTACCGATAAAAAAAAAAGATCATCAAAGCAACTGTTGCTTCATTTCATTAATAATGTTTTAAGTAGACCTGTGCCTGATTCATACTTCTTTGTTTGCGTTCTTTTTGTCCTTTATGGCCATGTCTGGTAACGTGGAAAACACAGGTCCAAAATCAAGTTTCATAAAGAAATATATTTTGTCGTGTTTGGAGTCATAATTTTTGTGAAACTTAATTCCCTCACTAAAAAAACTACAGAATTCGAAGACTGGCTACATCTACCTCCGTCGACGTCCCCTGTGAGGCTGTGACTGCCATCTTGGTCTCTATTGGAAACCACCTACATTACCATCTTTCATCGCCTGTCTCAGCCTTCACTGCGACCAAAAATTACATCCACCAACAAAAATGATAACCAATCATCCTTTTTAAACAATAAATTCTGTAATTTAATGGTTTTATAAACCTTTATTGAAATCTCGTAATTTGGATCGGTTTCAAGCCTAAGTTAATCCAACATAATTTAGATTGAATTTCATTCAACCATTTTACTTAAAAAATACACAGAAAGGGATTTAAATTTTTATGTTATATAAGACCTGTAATTGACGTTTGCTGCTTTGTGTTTTGGTTGTTTTCCGGCAAGATTGCCAGTGTCAGCGGCCATGGCAAGCTCGTCTGATACATTTTTATGTAATATAAGACCTGTAATTGACGTTTGCTTTGTGTTTTGGTTGTTTTCTGGTGAGATTGCCAGCGCCAGCAGCCATGGCAAGCTGGTCCGACGACAGGAATTCTATCCTTTTCTCTTTCCTTTTGTTTTTGGGTGAGGCACAGCACTTACGGGACTCTGCTAAGTTCGCAAGTACCAGGGGTAGGAAATGAAGTGTGTTATCCTGTGTGGAGAGGGTGCATGGAAATCGGTGCATCTCCTTTCCCTTTAAGTTTAAAAAACACATCCTTGCCCAATCCATGTCTTTAAGTAGCAAATCGTTACGTGTGGGAACTGATGTTAGGCAAAAAATTGGTGCCCATCAAATTTTCTAACCGTTCAATCTGGACTCTTTGATGTATACCATTGTTTTTTACCTAACAAAGGTTCCATCTTGAAGTGCTTAGATTGGACGGTATTGATCAGTGACGAGCATGTTTTTTTATGGTAAGTGAAGTTCACATGATGTTCAACCATTTGGACTAAGTGGGTTGGTTAAGGATGTGTGGCACACGCCAAAACAAGTGCACAAGTGAGCGTTGCAACTATTGATGCAGGCGACCAGAACATTGTTCAAAATATCAGGAAATACGCCAGTATTTTATATACTAGTACCGGCAAATCCCGATATGGAAAATACCCCATTTTTTACGTGGATCTCCTATCCTAATACACTGAGGATTGGTGATTGTATGGTGTCATTTCCTACCCTAGTATGCAGAGTTGAATCCATATTTTGATGTGGATCTCAGAATTTGATGCGTCTCCTTCCCATCGTTGTGATGATTGTATGGTATAGTTTGTTAATATGGGCCTATATATGTTACAATCTCAACTGTCCAAAAGGTAAAACATATTGTTCACTTTTTTAATCTTAAAAAGTTGGCATCATTGGACAAACATTAATTTTTTAAAATGTATATAGAAATGAACAGTTCATTATTCTAAGAAATTTTCAATATTTTAGATGGCACCAAACATGGGAAAACGATTCTCAGGAAAAATCTCAAGTCAGCAAATGTAGAACTGATACAAGGACACAAAATCCTTAAATTAGGAAATCCAACATTTATTTTTCACGAAAACTTTTCCTGGTTTGCAGCCAACTGTGCCCTACAGTTTACACCAAATCCTAGTTGTTTACATGCCAAAACAATGTAGTTTGCATCATAATTCCAATGGCTTGTTTATAAACAATGTAGGATTTGTGTCATAATTCCAGTAGCTTCTTTGTATGATGTCAACTACGTAAGGTTTCTAACAGTTTTCTATCAAATTCATTAATACAAAAATATGCATTACAGTTTTCTATCAAATTCATTAATACAAAAATATGCATTAGAGTTTTCTAACAGTCCAATGGAACAAAACAATGACGATTATGACAATGATGATGATGACGATGATGATGAAAGGTTATGCTAATTCAAATGCACCTTATTACGATAGTGTTTGGCTTATTTACGAACTTTTACTACATATTACCCTAAAATTTTAGACCGGTTCTTATCCTCGATATGCTCTATTGTGAGGAATTTTGAAGGAATGAAACACCTGAATCTTCAAAAACAAAATAAATGAGAAAGATGGGTAGCAAAATCCAACCTAATATCATTTATTGGGAAGAATAATTTGAAGGAGTTTCTAAACATCACATTCAAGACATTGAGCCAGAGCGAAAGACGGTTCTACAGTATAAGCAACACGGAAAAGGGTGAAAAAAGGAACCTTGTCTTTTAGAAGGCACAATTAAGTTGAATATTGATGGAAATTTTGATAGGGACATCTCACAGTGCAAGGTGGATGGAAAGTGCAAAGAGGAAATAAGGGAGAAAGAAGAAAATGAAGCAAAGTTCATCAACTTACGAATGTACGTGGCTTCAGAACGGACATCTGTGGTCTTCAGACGGACAACTGTGATTTTAGATGATTTCTGCTTTGTGCATATCATAGAGGACAGGCATCCGTGATTACAAGATCGACGTCCGTGAGTCGCATCTATAAGTTGGCGGCCTTCGTTATTTTCTTATTTCGAATTTATTTTAGTTAATATTTTCTTAGCCTATTTAATGGCATGTAAAAAACATCATTTGGTAGTTGATGATCAATGAAATTGGAAAATTGCTTTGTGCAAAACTTAAAGGACTTGTGAAGACTTTTCACCCGAGAGAGCGAATCTCTCAAAACTCAAGGAGCGAATCTTCATTTTATCGAGCACTTGGTGCGAAGCCGACATACATCCTGAAGCCTCGGAACCCTTAGTGTGAAACCTTAGAACCCTATATTTCTATTTTTTTTTGTTTACTTATTGTCAGGTAATTACTTTCCTTATTTCCTTTGATAAAAATTTAAAAATATATATATGTATATATCCCTAATTAATTAGTTGTTGGAACTTTATTCATACTTTATTAATTGATATATTTCGATTTTCCCCTTTGATTGAATTAACTCTTCGGGCCTTTAATTCTTCAAATCCTAGAGGAGTCAAGAGACAATACGTAATTGTCGCTTGGTATCGTAAATTAGAACAAATTTTAGTTCCCTCATTGGAGCCGATTTTTCTAGATCGGGGAATTTCAATGTATGTGAGTGCTAGAATTGAGTCAACCTAATTGTTTTAATTAAATATGTTAAACTATTTTATGTGGGTGGAAAATTTTGAATATTTCCGCTATTCAATTTAATCTGAAAGTAATCCCAACTTCACATAATTAGGGTTTTAGCATTTACCCTGCATCAAATTAGTATCAAAGCGCAGTTCTAGTTTAGGATTGTCAGTATCCATACTAAGTTTTAGGTTTCAATTTCATATAGGTGTGTTAGTGTTTTCTTTCACCTTGAGTGTTACAATGGATCCAGAAAAGTTAGATGCTTTCATGGAGAGTTTTAACACTCAGGTGGCTGCCATATAAGCCCAATTGCAAAACCAACAAGCTCAACAGGTTGATTTAGCAGTACAACTCCAAGAGTTGTCTAGATTGACTCACGGTGAACATCATAGGGTTAATTTCGATGAGAGGAGGGATCCCCCTTGGCGTGAAAATCGTCCCGACCCGGATGACAGAGTCACAAAGTCAGTTAAGGTTGACGCTCCCATTTTCAAAGGAAAGATGGACCCAAAAATCTATATAGATTGGGTAGCCACCATGGACCATTATTTCGATTGATATCATATGTCGGATGAGCGACAAGTGCGGTTTGCCAAGATAAAACTCATGGGACAAACCAAACTTTATTGGACAAGTGTGGAACAACGTCTAGAAACTCTCGAACGCGAACCCATTGCCACATGGGCGAACATAAAAGAGCAACTTTATGATAAATATGTTCTCCTTTCCTACAACCTACGATTCATGGATCAATGACATGGTTTGAAACAGGGAAACGTGTCTGTTGATTATTATATCAATAAGTTTGAGGAGTACTTATATCGGGCTAAAGCTTATGAGAGTCCACACATCACCTAATCTAGGTTTCACATTGGTCTATGTCCTGAGTTACAAAAAGAACTCATCCCTCATCCTGTTGAAGATTTAGAAGAATGTTATGCTACAGTGCAAGAGTTGGAAAGGTATCTCGATGCTCCAACCAGTGGGCGACCTAGTTCCTCTAATCCCGATTTTTGATCTAGTCCTACTAAAAAAGTGAACCTATAGTCAATCTTCAAAACCCGTGAATCCCCAGATTGATAAGGGTAAAGGAAAATTGATCGAGAATTTTAAGCGTACACGACAACAGTATTATAAGTGTCAAGGCTTTGGTCACTTCGCATCTCAATGTCCCAGTAAATCTCAAACCTTGATTATTCAAGAGGATAACGAAAAAGAAGACAATGAGTTAGGAGTAGAAGTTTATGAACCACCTATTGAGATACCAAGTGATGAGGAGGATGACATTCCTGTGAAAATAGTAGGTTTTGTTAGGAAGGGTTCTATTCCCGAAGAAAGCGTTAGTAGTGTGTCCGTACTGCATGCGTTGTTAGAGTTGGTAGGAGTATGTCATCATTCTAACTTGCATGAGATTAACGATCAGACTTTATTGAACAATAAAAATACACACAATTTTACTAACACATTGAATTTGTTTAATGAGTTCAATAATGACAATTTTGTATTGATTCATGATAGTCCCGAGTATGTGAGACCTTTTTCGATCTTGAAATGAGGTAATGATGGAGGTCTAGATTTTCCTCTAGGCAAGGGTAACCATCCCATAGTTACGGTGGAGGATCTTACATCTATTCCAGGTCCAACAACTATGTCCGTTGATCCATTCCTTGTTGCCCAAACAATCGAACTGAACCCATTTGATCAATTCATAACTCGTACCTTACCTGTGCAATATGAGAAAACGTTGAATGACAAGGTTATAGCGTTTCCAAACTTCACTATCAATGTTGACAAACATCATGAGTATCTCACAGCAAGAAAACACAAACCGAGAGTTGAGCCTCCTAAGTGTGCCATACGTGGGCTCTACAACTCATCAGAGATGAATTTCTCCCACCCGGGGAGAATTGGTGGGGGCATCTCACAATGCAAGGTGGATGGAAAGTGTAAAGAAGAAACAAGGGAGAAAGAAAAAAATGAAGCAAAGTTCGTCAACATATGATGGACATCTATGGCTTCAGAACGGACGTCCGTGGTATTCGAACGGACATCCGTGATTTTAGATGGTTTCTGTTTTGTGCATGTCGTAGACGACGGACGTCCCTGAACAGAGGACGGACATCCGTGATTTTAGATGGGTTCTGTTTTGTGTATGTCATAGACGACGGACGTCCCTGAACAGAGGACGAACATCCGTGATTACAGAACAGACGTCCGTGAGTTGCGCTCGCAAGTTGGCGATTTTAGTTATTTTCTTATTTCGAATTTATTTTAGTTAAGGTTTTCTTAGCCTATTTAATGATATGTAAAAAATATTATTTGGTAGTTGATGATTAATGAAATTGAGAAATTGCTTTGTGCAAACCTTAAAGAACTTGTGAAGAGTTTTCATCCGAGAGAGTGAACCTCTCAAAACTTGAGCGAATCTTCGTTTTATCGTTCACTTGGTGCGAAGCCAAAGTATATCCTTAGTGTGAAGCCTCGAACCCTTGGAGTGAAGCCTTGGAACCTTGTCTTTCTATTTTATCCTTTTTAATTATTGTTGGGTAATTACTTTCCTTATTTCCTTTGATAAAATAAAATCAAAAATCAAAATCCCTAGTTAATTAGTTGTTGGAACTTTATTGACACCTTATTAATTGATATATTTCGATTTTTCCCTCTGATTGAATTAACCCTTCGGGCATTTAATTCTTCAAATCCTAGAGGAGACAATAGACAATACCGTAATTGTCGCTTGGTGCCCTAAACTAGAACGAATTTGAGTTCCCTCATCGGAGTCGTTTTTCTAGATCGGGAGATTTCAATGTATGTGAACGCTAGAATTGAGTCAACCTAATTGTTTTAATTAAATCTGTAAAACTATTTTATGTGGTTGGAAAGTTTTGAATATTTCTGCTATTCAATTTAATCTGAAAGTAAGCTCAACTTCGCATAATTAGGGTTTTAGTGTTTACCCTACATCAAGTTTACTTGGTAAACTATGACCACATGAAATTGGAGTTGTGTTGATTCTCTTGCTTGGGAAGGATACTCTATGGAATGGGGACAGCCCAACCCAATGTTATGTAAAATATATTTTCTCTTGTTCTGGCTTATTGATCATCAATAATTTCAGATCCCATCCTCAAGGAGAAGGCTAACCTGAACCATCTCTACAAGCAACCACTCTGGAATCACCCACATTTGCAACAAGCAGTCGATCACCAAGTAATAATGCTGTTGATGCAGTTGAACCAGCATCTTTTTGCTGACCTTTCTCACCATTGAGGTAATCAGTATCTGTTTGTTTAAAAGATTCAACTGCAATCAAGAATGCAAATACTGCATAAGGTTGAATACAAATTATAAAGTAACTAATTAGGTACTGAGCAAAATCCACCAACCACAGACCAATAGCTGACTTTGTGTCTTTTATAAACTTTGGATGATTGCTCAAATTCTTGAAAAGGTTTTTTTTAAGATATTCTGCTGCTCGGGAACCTCCATGGCCTGTATTTGAATGGAATATATCCATGAGACAGAGGTAGAGCGAATTAGACATTCCGCAACACTTAAAATGGAGCAATCCATCAAAACATAGCAAAACATGGCATCGGATCAATGAGAATAGAGGAACAGATACACAGCCCATGGTATCAAAACTTGGCTGATACCGATACGTATCAGTTTTGTCAATAACCGATACCGATACCACCCCGATACAGGTATCAAGGTCGTATTGGTATCAGTAGCGTTATCAGACCGGATCAGTATTGACCGATACTGACCAATACAAATATTTTTTTCTATTTTTTTGCTTTTTTCAAAAAAAATATATTATTAGTCAATACAATATCGGCGATACCGTATCTGTTTCAGCCGATACGTATCGGTTCAAGATGGACCGATATCTGATACCAAGTATGTTACCTTGACACAACCTTTCTTCATCTATTGCAAATTTTGTAAAATGTGTAAGATGATCAATACTAAATTTAACACTTTTTGCACCAATCACCATAACTAATATACTAGGGATGGGTAAATAGAACTTGAAGCATACCATCAAAAACACCAAAGAATGCAACCATCTGACCATCAACTTCAGCTACCCTTGTTTCATAGAAGTCCTCCATCGATGCCCTTTTACCCTTGAAACTGGAGTACCCGTAACTGAACTTTCCATTTCTGTTTCCAGTGAGGAAGCTATCAAGAAACCATAATGCAATTTAGAAAACTCATAGATCCATGAAACATATCCCACTTACAAGAATTAGAGAACCAAAAGTAAGCTTAGGATTAGTAATAGGAATTATGTTTTCATCTTTTTTGTTTCTTTCTAGGGGTAGTTTAGTTTTTTCATGTTCAATTGACCTTGAGCATATTTTGTACTCTAATTTCCGAATATAATTAAAATCAAGTTTTCTCCTCCATCTGCAATTTATGATAGAAAATGACGATGATGATTCCCGACGATGATAGGTGACGAGATTGAGAGATAGGGTTCATGGTAGCAAGGAGAAATAGACGAGAAGAGAGAAAATGAGAGAGAGGTTTAATGCCAAAATAGCTTAGACAATGTATCTCACTAGCTTTAATATTAAGACAATAATGTCACACACACCCAACTATACACTATACACCCATAACAAGGATACCAAAAAACAAGCACTACATACACATTCCAACACTCCCCCTCAAGCTGGAGCATATTAATCATGTGTGCCCAGCTTGACAGAAATATCATGAAGAAGCGCAGGCCCAACTGCCTTAGTGCAAATACATCATGTCGGTAAGATGCAGGGATGAAGATACATCAACAAGCTCCACAGTATGATCCCAAAAATTGTCTCTAACAAGTGAATGTCAACTTCAATATGTTTTGCACGCTCGTGTAACACAGAGTTCGACACAATTTTTTCTGCTGCTTCATTATCACAATGTACGGGCGTAGGGCTACTAATCGAAAAACCAATCTCTAAAATGAGTGAATGAAGCAAAAGAAGCCCACATGCTCCATGAGCAATGGCTCGATACTCAACCTCTGCACTAGATTTGGAGACAATAGCTTGTTTTTTACTCTTCCACGAAACAAGGTTGCTTCCAAGAAAAGAACAACACTTAGATGTAGAACAAGGGTCGGTAGCTAAACCAGCCCAATCAGCATTAGTATATCCAGATATATGAAGATGAACATGAGAGTGATACCTCAAGGGTCGCAGGTTCGAGCCTAGCTAACCTATAAAAAAAAATCTATGAGAGTGATACACTATTCTCCGACCAGGGTTGGTCTTAATGAATCTGAGAACACGATGAACAACGGCTCAATGAGGTGCCCGGGGAGCGTGCATAAACTGACTGACAAGGCAAACAACAAAAGTATTGTTTGGGTATGTAACGATAAGATAGATCAACCGACCAGCATGCGTTTATACAGGGGTTAGATAATAACTCCCCTCACTTTCATGTAGAGAGCGCTTAGAATCCATACGTGAAGAAGCAAGCTTACAACCAATCGTACATGTATGATTTATCTCTCCGAAGATCTAGAGCATACTTCCTTTGAGAAAGAAAAATCTCGTTCAATGATCTAGTTACTTGCAAACCTAAAAATAATTTGAGGATGCCCAAGTAAATTACATCAAAAATTGTACCAAGCTCATCCTTCACATAAGATACAAAGGAAAATTTGTCTATAAGTACTATAGGTAGCCATTACTTGCCCACGAGAAGTTTGCCCTTGAACGTAGTTTAAAAGAAAGAGTTTGAATTTCGGAGACCTCTGCCATGTGAAAGCACCATCTAATCTGTCGGATTTGAAGTCCATAATCTAAAGATCTTAGTTGCAAAAGATTGGCACAAAAAACACATTTATATCCCATAGTCTTCTGTTCAGGAGGAAGGGGTACCATGCCCCAAGTGTGATTATTCTCGAGGGCATTCTTGTCATCCACCATAACAACCTTCCATGCGGGATGAGAAAGAGCATAGGATGTACCAGTATAAAATTCTGAAAGAAAATCCTTGTAAGAAGATGACACAATCTAATAGCAAACTTTTAGAAAGATGATAGGGTGTAACACAAGAGCGGACCCCTTTTCGAAGCACAATAAGCAAGTCAAGATCAGAAGTATCAATTGCTGAGGGAGCAGGAACATTGGGAGAATCCCCAACCAAATCAGAGTGATGCGAAGGGTAAGAATTGTCATTTGGATCTACCTGCACAGAGGATTGGGGATGAGGCATAAAGGATGAGGACTGAGGATGAGGCATAGAGGATGTCCCAAGCTCATGTCTGCAAACATAAGTGCGATATTGCTTCTTCTACTGTAAAGGAGGCCTAATGGGAGAAGAAGATGAACTGGCTGAATAGTAGCAGTAGGAGATGAAGATTGAAGAGGGAGCATTACTAATAGACTGAGAAATAGGTTGAGAAATAGGAGAAGTAGGAAAATGACAGGTGCAGGCCTAAGAGTAGACACAGACTTATGTGGAGAAAAATAGAGCACATGTTTAAAATGATACATCCATCGAAGTAAAGAAACATCGAGCTGTGGGATCACAGAAAAGATTTCCCTTAAAAACACTAGAGTAATCAACGAAAAGACATTTATTTGAATGATTGTCAAATTTATATCGATTAAGACGGTGATCCTAGAAAAAGCAAGTGCACCCAAACACTCTAGGCTCAACAGGAAATATAGGATCATTAGGACGTAGGACAAAAAAGGAGTGTTACCTTCACGAATTCTTGAAGGGGGGTACGATTAATAAAAAACTAACACTAAGAAGAGCCATTGACAAATAGGTCTGAGGCACATGTATACCCCCCAATAAATATCGAGGAACTCCAATAAGATGCCTATGTTTGCGTTTGAAAATTCGATTTTGTTGAGTATAGGACACGAAAATTGATGCACAATCCCATGATCCTTAAGATATTGAGTAAAGGAATGAGAGGTGTACTCTCCCCCCTTATCAAAATGAATAGTTCTAACAGAGGCACCGTCTTGGGTCTGAACGATAGAATGAAATTCTTGAAATTTAGAAAATACTTCATCTATAGATTTCACGAGAAAGACCCAAGTAACCCTGTTGTAGTCATCAATAAACAGAACTTAATAACAAAATCCTTCAAGCGATATAACAAGGGACCCCACACATCAGAGTGAATCAACTCAAATGGGACTGCACTTGTGCAGTCATGAGGAATAAACGCCTCTAACTTGTTTAGAAAGGATGCAAATCTCACACTGATACTTGAGAGATATGCAAACAGTTTGAAAGGATGTAACTAAGGAACATAGAGTTTAAAATCTGACATGCCCAAGCTTGGCATGCCATAGAGAAAGAGTATCTAGTTTGCATCCATAGAAAAAGAACAATGAGATAAAAGATCAGGTGGGAAGTTAGTGACAACAGAAGCAACAGAAGAACACTTATAACCAACATCTAAACAGTATAGTCCTCTTTCAAAGCCCTTACCAACAGTTCTCTTAGTGGTCAAATCCTGGACCAGGCATTGAATAGGATCAAAAGTAATAGAGCAGTTTAATTATTTTGCAAGGCTGCTAACAGATAGAAAATTTGTAGAAAGTTGAGGAACATGAAGTACATGAGACAAAGAAAGAGAGGACGATACCCGAATTGTTCCTAGTCCTTTAACAGGGGTAGAAGAACCATTAGCCAAGTGAAATTGAGAGGAAGAAGCCAGTGGTGAATAAGATGAGAAGCCCTGAGAATCTCTAGTCATATAGTCAGTAGCCCAAGAATCAATCGCCTAATACGAAGATGTAAAAGTGGCCGCCAAGACAGAAGTATCTTGTTGTGAGGTAGCTGAGGAAACATGAGAATCAAGAGATAAGGCAGCAAATGTGGGACCCAATAAACTAGAGAAAGAACCCGTCGGAGCCACAAAACAAATCAATCGAGCAAGCAGTCCTCAAACCAAACATACATAACCGACCAACTTCAACAATTCATCACAAAACATACTCTAGACTATCCATACATCTCCAGCACAAATCCTCAGACAAAAAAGGGCAACAGTATTCCAACAAAAATCAGTGCTCATACACTAACCCATGAAGACATAAATCCATCAATTGTGCCCAAGAAAAACAAATATATCCAAAAGATTACCACTGGGGATAGGAATAGTCACAAACTACTTTTTGATTCAAGATCAAAAGAAAAATTCAAAGAACAAGGGAAAAAATGGAACACATAATGTGATAAATACTTGAGGCTACAGAGCAGCAACCACGAACTACCAACAAAACATTATGCAAATGATACCATATTACCATATAAAAAAACTGAAGGCAGTCATAGCATTCTTCCACGCTATGCATCCCCTAAACAATAGTATCTTCCAAGAAAGTGAACTGAAACGTTGAAGAAAAGAAGTAAGAAAAACTATGGAACATTTTTTTGGCTGCACGGATTTCAAAGAGACTACATAGGTAGATTCATATCCAAATATATCCCAAAGCCCTCAAATATTCATGGGTTTCAGATCTTTGAAGTTGAAATTCCATAAAGTCATAAACTGAGATGCAAGCCAGAAATAGTTCGAATCTCACTCAATATAAAATTCGATCAAATCTGAGGAGATCAAACTTTGACCTTGCTGGCGTCATCATGATGCCAAATTGACATCCACACAGATGAAGTGGCACAGGAGGTCTAGGTTTAATGGCTCCTATAACAAATAAAAATTGTCGATGATGAGCGGCGAGATTAAGAGATAGGTTAGGGACCTTAGGGTTAGCAAGGAGGCATAGAAGAGAGAAGAGAGAGAGAAGAGAGAGACTTAATGCCAAATTAGCTTAGTTAGACAATGTGTCTTACTTCCTTTAATAGTAAGACATTAATGTTAGACACACACCCAATTATACACCCTATGCACCCATAACAAGGATAAGCAAAAAACAAGTAATACATATACATTTCAACAATACATGGTATCAAAGCAGGGAAAACCCTAGTTCCCGAACGTGATCTTGCCATGTACTTTTATGCGGTGTTACTAAATTGTCTCTTTTCAATTGCACAATCTCTTTATTCAATTATTCTTATTCATATTCCACTGTTAACCCCTCAATGGTATGTTCTTCCTTTTCAAATCATTGAAAGAGTTTGTTTTATTTTTAACTTTTGCCTTTAAATTATAAATTATAAATACAAATTTAAATGGTAACATATAAGTTTAAAAAAGACCTTTATTCGAGATCTTTTCGGATGGGTTTCAATCTCGTTGGCAAACAATGAAGAGCAAGGAAAAATATCTGCTTTATTAAAAAGTTGTTGTTAGAGATTGGGAATACAACTCTTGACTTCAAAATTACACACTTACCCTCTACATCTTACATACTTTTCAGTGGAGAAATAGGGCTCGCAAAGCCGACCCTGAGTAGATGGGATATGGCTGTGATGATGATGATGATGATGAAGATGAATATTTTTTTCTCTAGAAGAGGTTCAACACCAACATCTCTATACCAATGAGTATTACGAGACTCTGTACGAGAGCCACATTTCTCTAGGATTTATGATTGTACTGAATGACCTGTTACGATAGCTACTCAAAGAATGTAGTCAACTCTAGCTAAAATTCCGCAGATCAACTACCTGAGAGTATCATCTTGCCACTCTTCAACAGTCTATGTCCTCCAACTTATCACTCACTTCCTTGGATGGTTGATTCATAGAGCACTAGACAACAAATCTAGTCATATATTGACTTTGTGTGTCTTCCCAAGCTCTTTTGTAATGCATCTTTCTCTGACAAGTAGTTCAGTTTTCTCGTCATGTATAGACTTTTGTGTTTCCTTAAAACACGTCTTCTTTTCGATAATGGTCTTTTGAACCTTTGCATTCCATTACAATGTTTTCTTTCGTGTATCTCTTTCCTTTAGACACCTCAATAACGCTTTTAGTAATGCATTTAATACATGTGCCATTTATTCCCATGTCTCATTTGGAACCCTTTGGAAATTATGCACTTTTTAGTCCCTTGATTTTCTTTAAAGGCCACATAAGAAAACATAGATTTCCATGCTCACACGAACCTCATCTCATTTTTTATCAACTTATACTCACTTTAATTAATTAGAACGAAGATGCAGCAGATCAAAGAGTCGCAGCAAGAAGCAACACCAAAAAGCATAATCAGAGTTATATGAAGAAAGGTGTTGTTATCAATACAGATTATCAACTTATAAGAAAAAAATTGTTCTTCAAGACATAATCCGAGTTGATGTTTACTAGGCTTCTCAACTACTAATTTTACTTAGGTAAAACCACACCCATGCAGATAATCAACTTATAGGGAAAAATTTGTTTTTAAAGACATAATCAGCATCTACCTTTAGTTGAAAGACCTCTGGAAAGAAAGACATTACTGGGAAAAGAGAAGTTGGATATCGATCAACCAGAATGCCCGATTTGAGGGGGGAGTGTTAGAGACATGGAGATTGTAGCTCATTAACTACTTCATTATGTTGCTTACATCATGTTTTATACATTGTTTTCCACTTTCTACTCTTTGAAGCTCTAAAGCAAGGTATCAAACTTGGTATTGGTATCGGGTATTGGTTCATCTTGGACCGATATGTGTTGGCCAATACCGATATAGTGCACTGATACTGTATCGATGGTTTATTTCCTTTTGGAAAAAAAAACTTTAAAAAATTGTATTGGTCAGTATCGGCCTGATACGGAGAGCACCACTGATATCTATATCAGGGTGGTATCGGCAGTGGCGGATCCATGTGTGGGCAATTGCGGGCGAGCGCCCGCAATCAAAATCCTTAAAAGGAAAAAAAAAATGGTTCTGATTATTATATGACGCCTGACAACTCTCCCCAATCCTTAAAAGTTAAAACCCCTAAGCCTATCCCCAATATCTCCCTACATCTCTCTGATGCCCTCTCCCTACATCTACATGACACCCTCTTTGATGCCTGACAACTTCTGTCTTCCTTATTTCTCTCTCTCTCTCTCTCTCTCTCTCTCTCTCTCTCTCTCTCTCTCCTCAATGATCATTAAATTTAAAATAAAATAAAAAAAGGCCCCTGGGAATTAGGATCCCTTGAGCTGAGTTATTTTTAGCAGGTTAGGTAAAAGGTAATAAAAAAACATATTAAAGATATGTTTAGAAGGTAGCGCTATTTACACCGCTTAAAATAAACTTTTGAAAAACACACGCACTTCCACCATTAAAGTCCGTTGACTTCTTGAATCAGATGATGGAAATTGTTTCTCATCCCAATATTCCAAACAATAAATCTTGAGATCATGGCGCACCTATCAGACGGTCATATGTTGATTTCACGTGGCACACATCCCCAAACGTGACAGTCTGATAGGTACACCTCTGATCATTGTCACTTTTGGGATATGTGTCATGTGGAATCAAGATCTGACCGTCTGATAGGTGCGCCATGATATCAAGATCTTTTGTGTGAAAGATTGGGATGAAAAAAATATTCATCGTCTGATTCAAGCAAATCAATGATTTTTTTATGATAGAAGTATGTGTGTTCTTCACAGGTTTAACCAGTATAAATAATGCTACTCATAGTTATATTGGTGTCTCTGCTCACGCCTATGTTTGAAACTCACTAACTTCTCTATATCAGACAATGCATATTATTTTTCAGGCAAATCATCCACACAATGGACCTTGAGATCCAGATTTTACCATCAGCCGTTCATTTTTTTATTCCCCGTAACACATCCTAAAAAACGGCCCTAAACTCAAGTTTGAGCATGATGTGCACTATGTGATCTTAGGGCCCCATTTTTGTGATTTGTGCCTCGTGAAATCATAACATATATGTCTGATGGTGCGCTCATGGTCTCAAGATCAATTTGTGTGGAAGATTGGTGTGAAACATGATCTTCATCGTCTGACCTCAAGAAGCCAATGGGTTTTTGTGGGTTTCGAAGGAAGGCATGAACAAAGATCGCGTTGGTGCGAAAAGACGTACCCTATTTATATTAGAGGCTCGAGACCAAGGATCAAAATTTCGAGTTTCGTTTTGGTTTCGGAGGGGACCGAAACCGAAAATTTGAACCGAAATTTCGGCCGAAAATTTGAATTCCGGCCTAAATTTCGGCCGATAATATCAGTCCCATATAAAAATCTGACCGAAATTTCGGTCCAAATTATCGTTTCGGTGAGGACCGAAACCGAAAATTTGACCCGAAATTTCAGTCATTTCGGCCGAAATTTTGATCCTTGCTCGAGACTACGCGTCCAGATGCTACCCATAGGGCTGTGTCCAGACTATTAAGCACTATGTGACACCCATTTTGGGGATCAGGTGTTACGCAACTTGGACAAGATCGATCAGGTACCACTCAAAAATTTTTGGCATGATGCAATATATATCTAATGTTGAAAATGAGGTGTACAGTACTCAAAATCAATGTACCAAACTATGTGGGTGTTACTTTATCATTGACCCATCAAATTGTAGACACCCATTTTCGAGTTGTCTAACTAATTGGATGTGAAATTCAAGTTATTTAGGTGCCCAAACACACATTAACATAATGGGGAAGCTTGTAATGACATTAAATGAGATCCCCAAAGTTTAGAGGCGAAATCCCACTATTCATGATTTTCAAGGTATAATTATAACACAAGAGGATCATTTACTCGCGTGCTTTAAAAAATTCAATTTTGTTTCGTGTGGGTTCTTACCTCTTGGATTTCTGATATGTGCACTACAAAAAAACAGATTATTAGCGGCAGTTTTTTGGAGCAAAAAATTGCTGCTATTAACATAATACTATTAAAGACTATTGACGGCAAGGGTATTAGTGACAGTTTTTTGTTAATAGCGGCAGTTTTTGGCTGCCGCTAACAGTCTTTTTCTTTGTAGCGGTGTCAGATAGGCATGAGAGTGTTATAAATAATGAATATTATTTATGATAAAATTAAGTTTAATTAATCTTACGCCCCGGCTGGATGAAAATCCTGGTTCCGCCACTGGGAATCGGTAACAGTTCTCAGCGAACCCGATAGTTATCAGTATCGCCCGAGTTTTGACACCATGCTCTGAAGTCAGTGTGTTTTTTACCCAAGAAACCATCTCAGCATACACAATGAGATCAACAATCTTTCCAAATAAGAATAAAAATGTAAATAGAGATGTACATGCCGTCTACACGCCTTTTAGAAAATGATCTACTATACATATCTTTTCTACATTCGAGTGGCATTTTTACAAACTCCTGCCCAAATTTGAATAAATTAATTTATCCCTCAAAACCATAAACCTAAGAAATAAGCTCATAAAAGAATGAGTATAAAGTACAAAAAAAAAAATCAATTACAGACCAACATATACATATATTCAATAATCTGAGGGAAACCCAGAAAAGTTTTTTAAAAAAAAAAGGCAAAGTGAAGTGGTGTGGATTAAAATCTTTGATATAAAGTCAGAAGTAAAACGAACCCAGATAGTAAAATTTTAAAAAAAATGCACACATCATGTAAAAGCGAAGGGGTTAAATAAAAGATGATAAGATTGTTATTTGTATATGGAATATATTATATAAATAAAGGTACCTACCTAATACCACCACCGCTGAAGAATACATCGTGGTCCCTGCTATGCATCATGGTTTATTCCTCGTCATCTCCCATTAGAAAAACAGCTACGAGAGAGAGACGTCCGTGTCTCAAATTTTGTACCTTTTTTTTTTTAATTTGAAATTTGAAAGTTGAAAGATGATTGATTAGCAGGGGATTTGATGAAAACGGCTCCTTATACTTTGAGTTGAAGGCTGAAGGCCAATTCCCGAGTCACGTGATGAGACAGCCGTCTTTTGCCACTCGTACGCTCCTCCAATTCTGCTTTTAGATATTAGTCGTATCGGCCGATATGTACCCCTGCAATACGATACAGGTAGAAATATCGACCTATACCAGATGATATTTATACCCTAAACCATATCTATTAAGATCAGCTAATGATATAAATCGGACATAATACCCAAAAAGCCCTTTAGGTATATTTTTAAATATTATAAATCATATTAATATTTTAAAATAATAAAAAAGGTATTATAATGTCAGCTGGTTTGAGCCCGTGTCCCATATATTTGATGTGTATCAGCTTGGGATCAGCCCTAGGTGACAAATTTCGTTTTCTGTAATTTTTTGGTGGGGGTCCTCTCGGTAAATTTTGGATTAATTTCGATATCTTTCAGAAAAAATTCAGGGAAGTTTCGATCAAGGATTAAAAATATCTTTAATATTTTTTTAAAAAATTATTACAATATATACTAAATTACTAACATATTAAAAAAAAACAATCGAAATTTCTGAAATTTCGCCGAAAAATACTAAAAACTTTAGTTTGACCCCTTTTTAGCGAATTTCAGCTAAATTTGTCATTATGAATCAGCCTAATATGCCTGATATTTATCCATTTTAAATTATGGGTGCACAAACCGTATAATATGTCTCCAATACAAATGACTTTTACTCGAGAGGGTAAAAAGAATATATTGTATTTACGTGATAGGGTCCAACGTCACTTTTGACCGAAAAAGGAGTGGGACCATCTACCTTTTTATTTTGTTACAAATTTGAAATATATCCCGATGTAATGTATCCATATTCATTTTTTTTGTGATATTTTGAAATTGTCAAACTATTTTACCGACTTCAAATAAATAAGATAAGGCTATGATGATAATGACTAATCAATTCTCTCTCTCGGACACATTGGTGTGATTGATCTAGGCTCGTTGTCACTCTCTCTTCTCCATCTCTCCTACACTCCGGTGTGTTCGACCATCTCTCTCTCTCTCTCTCTCTCTCTCTCTCTCTCTCTCTCTCTCTCCATGATGCATTGGTGTGATCAGCGCTCGTTACTCTCTCTTCTCCATCTCTCAGATGCTCCGGTGTGATCAACCATCGCTCTCTCTCATGCATGGGCATGCAAACCCTAACAACATTAGTTGGTCGTATAAGATTGATTAATCCAAAATGAGATCAATGAGTCTCACTTCAAGATAGATCAGTCACAAATGACATAGATAGCTCAGAAATATGACTAATCTGTCTTGAATTATGTCAAACCAATCTCATTGGAGACAAATCAACATCAATCGGTTCCATTTCAAGACTAGTCGATCTTATATAAGATTGATCATCTCGAATCACGCCAAATTGATCTAATTGGAGATTAATTAACATTGGTCAGTCTCGTAGGAGATTATTTTGTCTCATGAAAGTTTTCTAATTTAAATAAAATTTTGAACAAAATGCCGTTATTTAAAGGACCCCTCTCTTAGACGGTTAAACTCATGGGTCAAAAAATCCTCCAATACCGATACATATCGGTTTTGGACCTGCGCGATACGATACACTGCCTACGTATCGTACCCCCTAAAAAACAAGGTAATTATCGTCTAATACGGGCAATGTATCACCTGTATCAAACGATACGGACGATACATTCAAATTATCGGGCGATAATTTCAAATTATTGTCCGATAATTTGATTTTTGAATTTTTTGAAAAAAAAATATATATCAAAACAATACATTCAATGTATCGGACGATACACGATACGTATCATCCTGAAGTTCAGGACGATACGTATCGAAAATCCGATATTTTGACCCTTGGTTAGACCTGCCGGTCTCTCTCTTATGTAAGAGCGTCTTTTCAAAAGTATCATACGCGTAATTCCTGTAAAGGCAGATCATGCTTAAATGAGACCCATCAGTCTTATAAGGGATTAATCTGTCTCAAAATGAGATCGATCCTTCTTATTAATCTCACTAGACCACAACCTTCAAAACAACAACATACACTTATTTACGTTAAATAAGTGTCTTTACACTTTCCTTTTCATTCACTAAAGCATTTCTTACTTTTTAATCTTATTTTTTATTTTTTTAAATTAGGATTTATTGAAAAAGTTATGAACTAATCACAGATTTCCCAATTTTTTTGAAAAACACACTAATTTTTAAAATATTGATTGATTGATTTCGGTACACTAAAAATTCCCGAATTATTTGCAACTTTTTTCAAAGCTTGGTGACTATGAATTCGGCCATATTTTCCTTCGCACCAACTTTGTCTCCATCATACACACCAGCCATCATCTTCTTCAACCACATGGCACCACACCATCTCTCTCTCTCTAGAGTGAGGATGACTACGATGCAAGACATTATCTCCTGGATACCCACCTCTACCACCACCACAAGCAAATCATGGAGGATAACCCGCACATGCGATAACAGCTGGACAGTAGGCCAAGGTTGTGTCCTCGGCTATCTTGAACGTACAGTCAAAATCGTACACCATTCTCTGTCAGATCTTTGATTTCAGCTGCAAATTTCCCCCACGGCTGCCACTGGACCTCCTCTAAAATGCTATCTCCTCGATGACATCGCCAATTTCATTCATTGATGACTTACTGAGGATCATGATGCCCGACTTGTTTTATTTAATTGGTGTAGTAGGTAGAAGAGACTCGTGTCTTATAAGTAACTTTATTACGTGATGTGTAAGTAACAGATTTTTGTTTGGGAGTAATAGTTCCCTATGTTTATTCATATGTTTTTCTAACCTTAACAGTAAATTTTGGGGGTAAGTGGATTGCGTTCCTAATATGTTAATGTTTCCCAAACACAATCTATCAAAAAAAGAAAAACAAAAAATCCCAAACACAAGCCCATTAGAAAATGCCAGCCAACATACTTTTGACTAATGTAACTGCAAAATTTCTGTGAGCAAATGAGATTTGTGTGATCACAAATTCGCAACCGATGACTACATCTTCAGATTTAATCTTACAGTTTCAAATATAAATTGCAGCGTTTGCTTGAGGAATGAAACCACCAATACATAGCAGCACCACAAGAAAACCACCTTGACAGAATGCAGGAGAACGATTTGAAACTTCGAATCATACAGAGGTCATCAACAGCAGCCACTGGTTGAAGCGTCATGTTGTGGTGGCTTTTCTTTGAAGATGTTCTTTTTCACACCCAATTTGAAACTTTGAATCATACAGAGGTCATCAACAGCAGCCACTGGTTGAAGCGTCATGTTGTGGTGGCTTTTCTTTGAAGATGTTCTTTTTCACACCCGATGACCCTTCTGCCAACAAGGTTGGTGTATCCAAGATCTGAATGCATCATCATCAAAAGCTGTTTTTAAAAGTATAATCAAATTGTCTTCCAATCATTTGTAAATTCACAAGCAAATGTATAACCTAATGATAAGATAATATTGGCCTTTCTCAAGTGTTACCAAATCTTTAACTAGATTGTCATTAACATCCACATCAAATTATATAAAGGTTTTATATATATGGGAAAATGATTTTTAGTGGTTAAAACCGTGGTCAAAGTTTGGGTACCGCCCCACATATTTTGGTGCATTAAATTTTCCCCCCTTCAACCACATTTTGGGCGTTGAATATGCATTGGATCATACCCAAACTTTTTGAGTGATCTCTGATCATGTATGGACAAGTTTCCATCTCACCCAATTCCACATGGACCCCACCTGATTGGAATGGATGTATCCACCATGCATTCCAACCCATATCCCCGGGCATTATATATATATATATATATATATATATATTGTTTAGGTGCTAGAGAGAACCTCACTGTTGATTTTAGAGAAAAAAAAAAAGAGTTTTATGTTCTTGTTATAGGCTTTCATTTTTCTAAATAATATGCAACTCTGCGGTCAGCGATTAAATTATATGCCCTTTGAATTTTCAAACTAAATTACAAATGCACTGTTGACTTCCTATTTTCTCTCTTTCCAGTTGGCGGAAAGGTTGCACATCAAACCCCAGACAAACATTATTGTGTTCTAGACTAGTTTTTTTTTCCCTTGATCGGTAACAAAGAAAATCATTGGAAAGCCCAAAACGCAAGAGTTACAGCCCAGACCACAAGGTCGGAAAACTCAAAGCTCAGCAATGGGACCGCTGAAGGTAGTGGGAAACTATTTAGCAGAACGACCCCACCACAAAGGCACCCAAAAGAGAAGAAAAGGCCCGAAGAAAGACCCAAGAGGCAACCCCCACAACACCCTCTTGAACAACAACGGAGACTGCATGTTAAGGTAAAAAGAGTCCCACTTGTCTATCAGGAACAGCTCTCTGGAAGATTCCTCATTGTACCCCATTGATCCCCAATCTAGAGCCAGGCCCCACACTACTTTGGAGACTAGTTATTAAGAAACCACAATTTTAATAGAATTTACGTACCTATCAATAAATGTTTTGTAGCCACAAGGGCTTCAGGCTGACAGTAGTATGTAGTATGTACTACCATTTTCTGAGGATATTTTATTTTTCTTCCAACAGTGCCATTTTGTTGTACTGGAAAGGTTAATTCAGCGTGAATACTATCTTTATCGCTGGTCTATCTACCTTCAAAGAAAAGAAATACCCTAGATTATCACAAGTAATGCTCAAAGTCATTTATATTTCTCGCTAAACACCCCCAACGAAGCTTTGCAACTTCGAAAATCTTATTATAATGTTCGTAATGATACTAGAAAAGTTAGACAAAAGGCATAACCTCAAGAGAATGTCTAACTGGAAAGTTCTAGAAAACCAGGCCTTCATGAAGTCAATAATTGACACCAGCATGATCCAGACCCCAAAAGTAAAAACGAAAGAAAGAACCTTAACAGATTTTCTCCGTCCAGATCAATATACAACTACGAGGGATCAATTATCATATTTTTTGTCATTTAGTTCTAACCGAACATTTTTTTCGCAAATTTTCTACCCTTTTGTTTCTCTTTTTTTTAAATAATAAATAATTTGATAAAATGTTGCCAAGTCATCAATAATTAATGTAATAATTTTGATGTAGAATAAATCTAAGCAAGGTTTTCTAAGGAAAAACAACTCAAATACAATAAATCCTAACGTAGCAGCCAAAACATTTTAGTGAATACACATCGTAACTCTAACACATGGCCAAACCATCATCACTTATCCATGATCATGGAAAACAAACCAAAATAGATCCACAATAATATTATTGTAAGATACATTCTCGAAAATTACTTATATCAACTCGACGTGACAATGAAATAACGTGCACGAGTATTTTGGCATTTTGTATACCTTAAAAAGAAAATATATATTGAAGGAAAGTAGCATTGGTATAAATACTCGGCCGATACCGATACCACCCCGATACAAGTATCGCGGTGGTATAGTATCGAAATCGGACTGATACGGGTTAGTATTGGCCGATCCTGTCTCAACATCAGCCGATACTGACAGATACAAACCTTTATATTTATTTTATTTACTTTCTCAAAAAAAATGAAAAAGATAGACCGATATGGTATCAGCAATACCAGATCCGTATCGGCCGATACGTACCAGTCCATCCTGATACCGATACCGAGCTTGTATGCCGGTCCTGTCTCAACATCAGCTGATACTGACCGATACAAACCTTTATTTTTATTTTATTTACTTTTTCTCAAAAAAAAAAAGAAAAAAATAGACCGACATGGTATCAGCGATACCAGATCCGTATCGGCCGACACGTACCGGTCCATCCTGATACCGATACCGAGCTTGTATCTTGGAAAATAGTATACCAAAGGTACATGATGATGTAATCATAAAAGATAAAGCATTGTGTATACCTTTAAAACAAGTTCCTCAAAGCATTGCTCTACATTAACTCGAGTTTTTGCACTACATTCGAGAAAAAGGCATCCATATTCCCTCGCAAAGTCAATTCCCTCTTTCTTGGAGACAATCCTTTCACTTTCCTAAAACACCAAAATATCTGAAATTCTATCATTCCTTTCACTTACGCAGAACTTTATGATATTCTCCAAGAAAGTAAACATTAGGAAATTAAACACATGAGGTAGAAAACGCAGAGAACTGCTTTCTACTCATAAGATAGTAGCATCAAATAGCATTGAAATATAGGCACCGACCATCACTTAATTCTCTATAAAATGGATGCAGCAATCCCCATCGTACTTACCTTATCGACTTTATTTCCAACAAGCATCTTGATGCAGTCTTGATTAGTTATGTAAAGATCAAGTTCCTTAGCCCACACATCAGAAAGATTTGTAAATGTTTCTCGCCGTGTTACATCGTAAACTGTAAAAGTGTCAAACACCACCTTGGGGTTAATACTCATTTTTGCATTAGGGAAACAAAGATGAAGAGAACAAACTAGACATAGAATTATACTTAATAAACCTTCCCAAAAAAAATAAAATAAAAACGATTCTTATATGAAAATTTTAACTAGGGGAAGACAAAGCATTACAACGTATAATAAAGGAGATCAGCCAATTATTTGTCCCTGCCTGTAAGCTAGTCTATTCCAAGAATAATAGTTATTTAAGGGTAGCTTTATTAACACCCATGGAATCTTGGAGGGCACGTACGCCAAAAACCATTGACTGATTTGAATCATACAATGGAGATCATTTTTCACCCCAATCTTACATAAAAGTGATCTTGTGATCATGGGAGTACCATTAGATGGTCAATTATTTATTCCACGTGGCATAGATCCCTCAAAAAAGGATCCTAAAATCACATGCCACACATCACGCTCAAACGTGATTTTAGGGTCGTTGGTTTAGGATCTGTTCCCCGTGAAATCAAAAACTGACCTTCCTAATAGTATGCCCATGATCTCAAGATCCCTTGTGTGTAAGATTGGGGCGAAAAACGATCTCCATCGTATGATTCAAAAGTCTTCGCTGTGAGAAAATTAATACCATTACCCCGTACCTGAAACTTTTTTCACCTAAACTTACCAGTATTCTACCAGTACCCTGTACTAACTCCTGGCAACTATGAGCTACACAACCCTGATGAGTCTGAACAGCTTCAATGGGTGAGCAGCTACTGTACTGAACGAGGCATGTAGCTTTATGCTACTGTTCAGATTCGTGCAGAGAAGAAAAATCTTTGCTGCAAGAAAATGAGTTATTCTTTCCATCTCCTGGGTACACAAGGCGCTCACTACCATACAAAGCTAAGCATTTCTTTTCTAAAGAACAATGTTCATGCGGTTACGGACATGTTTTTCTAGTCATTCTAATTTTCAACCTAAAAGGCTGGCGGCGGGAATAATTTTGTTGTTGTATAAGAGCAGAGCAGTCCGATCCACAAATTTCCAATGAGTTTCTAATATTAGTTTCAGTGTTTGTCGTCTACATCTATTGTCAACATATTAAATAAATGTTAATGACCTCATGAATTTAAACCACAAATTCAGTTGGTTTCTAAACAATAAAGATCAATATTGAACTTAGGTAGTCATGACATCAACAATAAATAGCAGTAGTGAATGGCCAAAAATATGCCTACAACACAAAGGAAGTTCTGAGAATTTAGCAATAGCCATAATTTGCATATAGTGTCAGCAAGACTGCATTCATGGCAACTCTATTCATCATGCACAGAAAAACATAAAAAACTAACGAAAATAAATAAGAAATTCCACCACGTTTTTGTTTTCGTGAGCTGGGTAAGCTGGGATTGGACTTGCAACCTCTAGATCATCAGAGTCAAGGTCGTGTAATGTATCGTACAATACACTTAGATTTTTACTAATATATAGGGAAAATATATAAATCTAAACATAAGAAACTGATATATATATATATATATATATATAACACAATTTATGTTCATTTTTTAAATAGTAACTGTCAAAGACACTCGTTCCATCATCTGTCACATTAGAACATAGAGTCTAAATCAAATAGATTGAACAATACAAAATATTCATTGGAGTGATTATAAAGTCGAGATAAGAATCCAGTCACATAGAAACATAAATTTTGGATTTTTCACTATATAAAAGAAACCCTATAGCTGTACAATTATAAGGCTGGTGTGTGTATCGTATACAGTACTTGAAGTTTATATTTATATGATATGTGTCTTTCAAGTCTCAACTTCTACTAACAAAGATCTTATACTTATCGTGTATCGCAACATATCGTAATGTATCATATCGTGTATCGTAAGATATGGTTAAACAAAGATACACATCATAGATACGTATCGTTTTCTATAAAATCATTTATCGTATCGTGCATCGTAAGATATTGACAACCATCATCACAGTGCAACCCACCACATCCGTAATATATATTCCGGAAAATAAAATTGGCATACCCATTATAACCCCTTGTGCTCCTCTATAATATGAGCTTGTTAATGTTCTAAATCTCTCCTGCCCAGCTGCACAATAAGAATAATAATTTGTTAAGTTGTATGTCAGCATAATCAACCATTCTACCTTCATAGGAAAAAGTATCAAAAAAGTCAATTACATGTTAAATTGTATTTTGCAACAATGGTGAAAGATCCCAAGATGAACTTACAAAGTAGACAGATTTACACTGTCAATTTTACAAGCATAAAAAAGGGGGAAAATAGAATTTCCCAACATAAAAATAAATCTAAATTATAAGGCGTAATACCAAAGAAGACACATAAAATGATGCTCAGTGTTGTTTCTCATTATTATTGAAAATATCAGCATATATTCCACAAATAGCATTGATGCAAATGTGCTCTATATAACGGTGACCAAGAAGATGGGTCCACCGTTAAAAACAAAACAAAAAATTAGCTTTTAAGATTATCTTAAAAACTAGGATGCACTCGTAATAGTCAGGCTAGCATTAGAACTGAAAATGGTTTAATAAGGGCCTAAAAATTGTTGTTCACACTGCCAATTTAAATAAGGGCCTAAAAATCAGCCAATCTGATACCCAGTGTTTAAAGTAACATATTCAAGAACATCATGCGACCCAAGAACAAACATAAGGACTGAATATGCATGCATTTTTGCATGTATGAGTATTTTTTGTGTTTTTAATATAAAATTCTGTTTTTTCACTTCGACATTCCTTTTCAGCAGTTTTGATGAAGTAAAAACTATTTACTTATTCAATTATATATATGATATTTGGTATATTTATGCTTAGTTACATAATTACGGTCTTTAAAGCTAGTTGAGGTTTAGTAAGAGGCATAATTTGCTTGTATATATATATACGAAAAATAAAATAAAGTAAATATATGAACTACAGAATAAAAACAATATATATATATATATATATATATTTATGTGATACATGTTTCATGTTTTATTATATTCATGGTTGTCAAGGCCACGCTATAGCCTCGCCATGGCGATGGGAAACGCCATATATAATCAAATAGCCATGATGGCTAAATAGCGACGTCGTAGCGCCGCCATGACAGAATAGCATTATGACGTCACTATGCACGCTATTTTATTTTTTGGATAATAACGTATAATACTTCTAAGTTACAACATTTTTATAATATATAAGTTACGAAAGTTAACTTACAAGTTACAAAATCCTCGACTCTCTCTCTCTCTCTCTCTCTCTCTCTCGTCACAACAGCTACCAACACCAGCATCGGCGACACTGCCACGTGTACTTAATATTTCATATGTTTTAATATTATATATTTGTTGATATTTCATATTTATTTATTTATACTTATCATGTTGCAAATTTGTTGATGTTTCATATTAGATTTGTATTTATTGATATTTATTTATAATAGTCTCGTCATGACCCCAACACACCGCCTTAACTACCATGATTATATTGTGTATACGTATGTTCTTTTTCCATTGTACATTGCTGCTTTTTTCTTTTTAAATATTATCAGATGTATGTTCGTGTTCAACACAGGCAAACATCCTTATTATATCCTAGTTTTCAGCCATTACCAAGAAGAGGTTTAGGGTTAGAAAATAGGTGGTTTAGATTAGTGGTTTTAGGGTTAGATGGTTGGCTTAAGTAGCCAGTTCCAGTCTATTGCTATTGCCTTATATTTGTTCAAGGTTAGGAAGAGAAGCATATTAGAGAAAGAAGAAAGATAGGAAGGATTAGTGAGTTAGGATACCCTCAATAGTATTTATATTGAGTTGAGTTGAGGAAATCTACATACACCCTCACTACATAACAATATATCATAAAGCCTATACTAACAACACCCACGCATAAAACACTCCCCCTCAAGTATTGTTTTGCTTGAGGGTCTTCATCTCTTAAATCATAACCTCCTTCCACTTTGGTCGAGTCAAAGCATTAGTAACACTAAAAGGGATAAAAAATTGAATCCAAAACTGAGAAATAAGGAGCTTTTACCGCTTTACATTCATCATCTATCTCAGCTTTGGATTCAATTTTTTTCCTTGTAGTCTTACTGATGCTTTGACTAAGGATGGGACATACAAGATCAAAGTCCATTGCGCAATGCAATAAGCATGTTTATATCAGGAACAAAAGGAAGAGGTTGCGATGCATCCCATGCCGGCATTGGTGGGGTGTTAAAGTCAAGAGGGTCGACCAGCTGCCTGTATGAATTATTCTAGATACGATGTGGAGTTCACTTGCTTGTGGAAAGGCTTTAGGTATTGAGGTTTGCTCCATTATCTGAGAGAGAATTGGTTTTTTCTTCTTCCATGTCTCCCAAGTAAAAACCTATCGAATTTCTCTTGTATGTTTTTTCTGTCGTTCCTTTGGCACCTTTTCTTCCACATTTAATTGCACAGCTTCTTACAGACATGAGTCTTCAATATGAGGCGATGCCTCATGTATCGGATATGGTAAAGGCACAATGTTCTCTTCCTCACTCCTCTCCTGAAGAGGACTCTAGGTGCATAGGAAAGGAAAGAAAGGTGGGGACTCAAAGAAGGTAACATCCATGGACGCAAACCTTCTACCAGACACTGGATCATATCACTTGTACCCTTTATGAGATGGAGGGTACACGATAAAAAGTTAATTTTAATGTTATATATTTAGGGTTAGGATTAGGTGAGAAGGAGAAGAAGAATAAGAGAGATGGAGGAAATTAGGGTTGAGTACTTGTTACCCAAACCCTTTTCTACTATTAGTACTTATATCACTTACTTACAAACTATTGATGGCACACTCATTATCACTAACACATCCGCTTACATATAAAAGAAAGAGAAATAGCACTCACACACACACACCAACTTAATGATAATTCCTATAGACACACCAACACTCCCCCTCAAGTTGGAGCATAGATGTCAATCATGCTCAACTTGCCAATAATATCATTTAGCCAATTTCTTCCTACAACTTTAGTTAGAATATCTGCCGGTTGATCTTCGGTATTGACTTGAGGAATGTTGAACTCCTGAGCTTCCACCTTCTCTCTTATAAAATGACAGTCCACTTCTATATGCTTAGTGCGCTCATGGTAGACCGGATTCTTAGCTACGTGTTTTGTTGCTTCATTGTCTCCATACAACAACATTAGGATAGTTACATTATTACCAAGATCCGCAAGAATAAATCGAATCTACATTCCTTCCATTGCACCTTGAGACATTGCCCTATACTCAACATCACAACTTGAATTTGAAACCAGACGTTTTTTTACTTTTCCAAGTTATCAAGTTTCCCCTAAGAAAGTGCAATAACTGTAGTAGACCTCTATCATTGAGTGAACCTGCCCAATATGAGTTTGTAAACACTTCAACATCTAGGTGACCTTTGTTTCCATAGAGAAGGCCTCTATCTGGGCTTCCCTTTAAATATCTCAAAATATTGTAAATAACATCAAGATGAACAGTCCTCGGAGCATGAATGTACTGGCTCACTACACTCACAACATAAGCAAATATTTGGCCGAGTCATGGTGAGGTAGATAAGTTTCCCAACTAACTATTGATATTTTTTGTTGTCCTTTAAGGGCTCACCCCCTTCTCCACTGATCCTACGATTATGTTCCATAGGAGTAGCACAAGGCATACAGCCTAACATGCCTTTATGACTCAAGATATCAAGAGTATACTTTCTCTATGATAAGACAATCCCCTTTGTTGACCTTGCCACTTCAATTCCTAAAAAATATTTAAAGGAGCTCAAGTCTTTGATATGATACACTTTACTCAAGTACTCCTTCAATTTCAGAATTTCATCACTACCATCCACATACACAACAAGAGCCGTAATCTTCACCATTGTTCAAAATCTCATCCGATACCGATACGTACTGGTGTCGGAGGTCACCGGTAAGATCCATTCAACATATCATACAAGTGCATTCCATATGTTTTGGTAATGTACCGGACGATACATACCAATGTATCGTCCAAATCCTGTACGTATCGTCCAATACGTACCAATTTTGGAGCTGGACGGTACGTACCGAAAAATCAGTAGTTTAACCCATGGTCTTCACACCCCTCTTTACAAATAGAGGATGATCATAGTGGCACCTCTCATCACACCATCACCATTTTTTTTTAAATTGCCCTTGGTAACTGCTTCAATCCATAGATGGCTTTCTTAAGCTTGCACATTTATCTTTCTTCCCCTCACATATAAGACCGAGAGGAAAGGCCATATAAACTTCCTCTTTCAAATCAGCATGCAATAATACATTACTCACATCTAACTAATATAGTGGTTAATCTTTGCTCGGGGCAAGGGATACGAGCACCCTTATTGTATTTGATTTTGCTACAGGAGCAGAAGTCTCCTAGTAATCAACTCCCTAAGTTTGTCTCACCCTTTGCAACAAGTCTTGCTTTGTATCTTTCTAGCTCACCTTCTGATCTGTATTTCACGATGCAGTCCCACCTACATCCAACAAATTTCTTTCCCGTAGGAAGTTCAACAATGTCCCAAGTGTTGTTTAGTTCTAGAGCGCTCATTTCTTACATCATGCCCTCTTTCCATTGAGACTGGGCTAGGGCATCAGAAACACAAGTGGAACAGAAACAAAGTCCAAGGAAGAAAAGAATGACATGAGATGGAGAAAAGGCATGATAAGACACATAGTTACCAATGGGATAGTGCAAGATCGAGGGACCTTCCGGGGAGTAATAGGGAGATCAAGATTAGAAGCGGGACTTGTCTCTCGAGAAGGATCATTTTTTTTATTGATAAGCTAGGCTCAAACCTGTGACCTTGAGGTTGCAATATTGTCAACCTTCTATTGTCCTAAAAGTCCAAGCCCTACTGGAGAAGGATTCTGGTCAATAGTCTGAGAGACAGCTTCGCCTTGAGATGGATTCTCCTCTTGGGGTTGTACCTCTTTAAAAAAAAAAATCGCATAAAGAATATGCCTTGAAATTTTTCTAGTCCTCTTTTTCACACTTGTCAGATTGGGGCTGCTCCTCTACAACCCCCTCTTTATCAAGCTTTGCTCCCTCCTCAGAATTTTCAGTCTTGTACAATATCCATACTAGGTAGTATACCAGGGTCCTCTTCAACACCATTAACACCTTTCCACCCTTGAAGAGAGCACAAAGAACCCTCCTCCTGAAGCTTGGAGTAGGTAGTATCTACATGGAAAGTAACATCCATGGTTAAAAAAAAAAACCCGACGAGTCACTTGATCAAAACATTTGTACCCTTTTGTGTATAAGAATACCCAATAAAAAGACATCGAGTGGCTTTAAGATCCAACTTAGTACGCTGAATAGCAGGAGCATAGGCAAAACACAAGCAACCAAACACACGAAATGGCACAAGAAAGAGACTTTTGGTAGGACACAAAAGCTGAAAGGGGGACTTACCCCCTAAAATGGGAGTAGGCATACGATTTATCAAATAAGCAGCTGTGAGGAATACACCCCCAACAAAAATTTTGAGACATTCATACCAATCAAAATTGACCGTGCCACCTCTAACAAATGACAATTTTTTCTTTCAGCCACTCCATTTCGTTGTAGAGTGTAAAGATATATGGTTTCCCACACAATTCCATGCTCGGAAAGATATGATTGAAGACAATGAGGAGTATTCACCCCCATTATAACGTAAGACTTTCACATGGGCATTGAATTGAGTGTAAACCAACTGAAGGTTGGTAACAACATAGCAACTTCATCAAGAATAATATAGTGTAGCGTGTGCAGTCATCAATAAAAGAGCAAAATAACGATAACCACGAACAAAACAATAGGGGATGGACCCCAAAAATCAGAATGGACAATCTCAAAAAAGAATATTACTTCGATTACCACTAGGAGGATAAGGAACTCTTGTATATTTGAAGAGTTCAAACACTTGACATCTCCAGAGATTGCTATTCATCGTCTTGAATTTTTGAGGAAATAGAATCCTCAGCCTCTGAAGGGGAACGTAGCCACAACAAGCATGCCATAAATATATCTCATCAACTGAAGTAGCAACAACAACAACTGAGCACTGAACCATTTGATTTTCATGACTTCACTTAGCTTCAAATATATAGTCTTCTGTCCTCTCTACCATGACCAATCACCTTCCCTGTTGACAAGCCTTGAAAAACACAGTAGGAAGGAAAAAAGATAACACTACAATTTTGAGTTCTTGTAAAACTTGACAGAAGATTAATCGACATTTTTGGAATATATAAAATAGACGTAATGATAGAGAACCAGCATGAATAGTTCTTTCACCAACAACAGGAACCAAGGATCCATCAGCAACCCGAATGAGACACAGTCGCGACAAAAGAGAGAAAGTATAGAAGAATAACGATTCGCCTTTCATATGGTAAATAGCACCAGAGTCAATGATCCATGAGGTACAAGAAGAGACCGAGGCATGTGCAGAACCGGCAACATCCTTCTCATCAACACTCAGCTCCTCATAAAACCTCACAATCTCCATCCCAATCACATTCGTATTCGATACCCGCCTCCCCTCGACCTCAAGGCTAGAGATAGAGTTTCTTTTATTTCGAATATTCGCCATTGTGTGAAAATTTTGGTATTATTATCCCTCTCCTTGAGCCAATGCAACTTAGATTTTTTGCTTCTACATCGTTTCCTCCTCAAGACACTTTTTATTAAAATGCATTGAGGGTCGTTTAATTTCATATTCCTTCTCAGTTAGAGGTCTTGCTTCTTCTAGTGTATCAAACACATTGACTTCCTTAAGGATGGCATCTTTTATCTACACATTTCCAAACCTATCCACGATCCATTTCTTGATTTTTTCTTTGATAAATTTCAGTTTCACCAGCTTCTTGAATGCAGCACTTCCATCAGGACTTCCCGCCCCCACTTTCCAACCAAGTCCTTGAACTCCTCCAATAACCAAGCATTTTCAAATCTGAATCCCTAATCGGGCACATCAGAATAAAGGGAATATGATCAGAAGTAGGTATGGCCACCCTTCCAAAATAGCATCCGGGTAGATCTCCATTCATTCACTACTGCATAGGAATCGATCTAATCTGCTTAGGGTAGAAACTTCTTGCAAACTAGACCAAGTATAGACTCCCCCCTACATGTCAAACTCCACCAATCCACAGGAATTAATGAAGTTCCCAAACTGTCTCATCGCCCTTTGATCGCTGTGACCCCCAATCTTTTCATGAGGAAATCTGATGGCATTAAAATCCCCTTCAACACACCATGGAAGGTTCCATCTAGCAGAAATCCCCACCAATTCGAACCAAAAATCTTTCTTTAGAGCATCTTCCACTGGGCCGTATACACCTGTGAAGAACCAAGAGTTTACATCCCTCCTGTTCTTCAAAACTACTGAAATCAAGAACTCACCCACTTCAGTTTCCAACCCTTCCATCTGCGAATTATTCAAAGCAACCACAATGCCTATCGAACCTCCTTCGGAGTCTAGGCTTTCCCAACCCCATCTATTAGCTCTTAACACCTAGCTCACCTTTCGGATATCAGTATCCCCATTTTGTTTCTTGAAGGGTCACCATAAGTGGTTTATTTATTTTGATCATTCTCTCTAGTGTAGGCCTTTTATTGAGATCACATAATTTTATTTTTTCTCGCCCTTTTTTTTATGATTGTGAATTTCTAATGTCTGTAGATTATGTAATATACCAATTTTATTGCTTAAAAACATGCCCGAATTTTTTCCAAATCAATTTACGTATCTATCCAAATCGAAACCGAATTGACGCTCCACCATATAATGCTGAATCCAAACTTTCTTACTATGTTTATCACCACAGAAATCCAATCAAAACCCACCACTTTGGGTTCCATCTGAGGTCAAACTTTGATCTGGCTGGCGTCAGTATGATGTCGTGCTGATGTCAGAAACAGTTAGATGACGTCAACAATCAAAATGAGATCCTCAGAAATACCTGGCTCTGATATCAAATTAGGGTTTAGGTAGATAAGGGTTTGTAGGTGTTAGGGTTAGGAGTAAGACAAGAAGAAAGGGGAGAAAGAGATGGAGAGAATTAGGGTTGTGTCAAAAGAGCTTCACATACCTTATATTATTTTCATCCATATCACTTACAATAGGATCACATGTACATCACTAATATTAGTGTACATGCATTATACTGTACTCACTACTGACACACTCGATTACTACTAGTGACACACCCACACTATTATAAGTGACAAATCAAGGATGTCCATGATCTAAAATTCAGCAAGTCAACTCGCCTAGATTTGAGTCGACTCGCCAGGTTACTCGAGTAACTTGGTCAACTCGAGTCAGATACACGACTTTGCTCCCTCATGGCACTGCATAGTTGATGAAGAAGTTAAAATTTTATCACTTGATTGTGTAAGGCTAAAGTCAACTTCAATGTTGTTATCATCTGACTAACTCTCCTCAAATTAGAACCCTCAGGGTTGGAGGACAAAGATAATTTGAAACAATGGAACATCAAGAGTCGGTAACAATAATGATGGAATCATTGGTCCATAATTTCAATAATGTCTCAAAAAAAAAAAAAAAATCAGTCATCACCTGTGTCCCAGATTGCCAGCTTCAATTTCTTCCCCCCAATTGTAACAAATTTAACTTTAAAATCCACTCCTGCAGAAAATCCAAAGTAAATTAGGAAATAAAGAAAACAGGTGAAGTGAAACACATGAATAAAAACACTAAATAATTGCTGTATCATGGCTCTAGTAATATGACAAAATTTGTTTGCTATGTAAACATCAGAAGTATTCTATAGGCATGAATTTGACATTTTGGAATGGATAGAATTGCTGTGACAAGTTCTAAAAACTAAAAAGAGATCAGTGGGGAAGAAATAGTGTTACTAGATATTGCACGTACTTTGTGGTCCAACAAGTATTCACTTGAATGGTGAATAAATTATAGAGCAAATTGGCCTTTCCTCCCATGGAATGCCTTGTGCAGTTTCCAATCACAGGTGTTACATGAGCTACTTCTCCTGTTGCTATATCAATAATCAATAGGAGAATTTAAATATTGCTAACTAGGAATTTTTTTGTGATCAATATTAATGATATATAATTTAAAAAGAGAAAGATACAAAGACAAAGGTGACTCTAGCGAGATGCTAGAGCTAAACAAAAAGGAAACACAAACCATCCATCAAACACCAGGGTAGCTAGGATGACACAGTCAGGCCAACGCAAAAAATGAGGATACATCAGACCGTCATCCCTGCCTTGGCAGGAAGACAACTATCTAGGACACGTGTCAGCCAGAAAATTATCTCCCTGCACCATGATAGTAGTCTCCACCTCCAGCTGGACTTCATACTTGGCTCCCACCTAATCCACTACATATTCCGTGACTGCTTTTTTTATCGTCGGAATCTGCCGTTTTCCTCCCTCAGAATATCCTGTTACTCCTTTCCAACCAGATGGACTGCATTACTGCCAACGGGACAACTTTCCAGAAATTTTCAATATATCCCTAATTCCGAAGACCTGAAACACCCAATTCCAGACCTCCCAGCCACTTTCCAATAACACCTCTAAAGTAGCTGCCAATCCAAAAGAACTGAATTCTAGGAGGTGCCACAGCTTTCCAGACACCCATACAGCACCTTGTAAAACGACTTGACCGAGGAAACCCCCTTATTTCTTGGATTCCAAATTCTCCTATCCACACCTTAATAGTTAGGTCTGCAATGGTATCACTCTTCCATCAGGTCTAAGTATTCCCCGAGCTCCCCATCTCTCAAATAGCACCCATGATTGACCTCCCAGCACCTTTAACCACCAGGCATACTAGCAACATCCCCTATCAGAGCTTCTATATTCACAGCTAAGTCATAAATCGTGCTGAACCAGAATTCCAACGCTTGTTCTCTGGCTCAACAGCCATGCAAAAAATGGACTCGATTATCATCCCTCCCAAATCAAATCTGCATTGTTGAAATTTGTCCCTTATGGAGCAAATTCCTCTCCTCCAAGTGAATCCCCATCCATTTCTTGCCCATTTTATTCCCCAGTTGTCTTCATCACCTCCAAACTCCTCTCCACCAAGTGAATCCCCATCCATTTCTTGCCCATTTTATTCCCCAATTTAATTCACCTCCATATTTAGTCCTTGGGACTCACCCAAAAGGCATTCTGGTCCTCTCTCACCCTCCATAATCATTTGCTAAAGAGACCCAGTTCATGGTTCAAAGGTTCCGAAATCCTATCCCTCCTGACGGGACAACGACCCTCCAGTTAACTAAGTGAAACTTGAGACTATCGCCTCTTCCTTTCCATGGAAAGTTCCTCTTAATTTGTTCCAAACTTTCTATCATCACCACCAGACATTTAAACATGGACTTGGACATGAAGAAGACCGACAAGTTTGCAACTATGGCCTTGAAAAGAGTAAGACGTCCTCCAATCGGTAACCGATTGTTCTTGCACATGGAAAGCCTACTATCAAATCTTTTCATGGAACCAAGTTGCCCCCAAGAAAAATGCAACAACTTGAAATCGAGCAAGGATCAGCGACAACAACAGCCCAATTGGCATCAGTGTATCCAGAGATGCTCAAATGACCAACTGATTCATATATCAATTCACGACCAGGGGCATACTTAATACATCAAAGAAAATGATCTACAATCGCATGTCACGGGGGCATCCTTCGACGCGCCATCAACCCGCGCGGTGCCTCGCTACCACATGCAACGAAGCCAACCAATCTCTTCATCAGCTCTAATACCACCTGCCTAGAGGACAGGAACTCCCTCTCGTGGTTACCTCTTTTCCAAGGCCTACCATTCGATGTATCGTGCCCCTTACGATACAAGCTTGCACCAATGTGCCTCGTGCTACCGTGCTCAACTGAGTCCCATGCAGCCTGCCTTCGCGTGCGTTCCGAATTACTAGCACACGTCCATATCTGGCCCATATACTATCGTGCTCAACTGAGTCTCACGCAGCTCTCGTGAAGTTGCCCAACCGTATACACCCCGACGCGTAGCTCGGGTCATCCTTCAACCTCACCTTGGGTGCCACACGGCATCGCTACGTCGATGTCCTAGGGCCACCCTTTCAGGCCTAGGAGACACTTGCGCCCCCTCTAGCGACGCAAGGCCCCGTGTGAGTGGAAGGCATTCATCCAACACCTCTCCCACATAGATGGTCCAAACACCATCTATAGGTAAACAACTTGAGGACCTCAAACACGTTGGTATGACATACCTCCATGGCACACGCCTCCTGCCCGTGGCACACTGTGTCATGTCCTCAACCATCACGCCCGTGACTCCCCGCATCGTCTTCCCTTGCGACTGTGTCGCAACCACCGCAGCACGACCATGTCGCGAGGCCCTCCTAGCCCCATGTCGCGTGCCTTCCTAGCACCACATGTCATGTCGTCCCGACACCAAGATGGCGCGTGCCCTCTTGGCACCACATCGCGTGCCCCCGACACCAAGATGTCGCGTGCCCTCTTGGCACCACATCGCGTGCCCCAGGCACCAAGATAACGAGTGGTTGTTGTAGAAGGCTCGGGTAGCTACGCTGCGTTCCCCCGTCACACGCAGGATGTGGTGAGCGAGGCGCTTGCATAAACTAGTTGACCAAGCTTATATAAAAGTAATATCTTATGGGGCTAGAGTGTAAGCGACCTACCAATCGCTGATACTCATCGGGATCAGTAAGAGGATCACCCTCACAGTCACAAAGAGCTGACTTCGGGTCCATAGGAAATGTAGCTAGCTTACAACCAGGCATACTTGAATTACTGAATAGATCAATCATATACTTTCTTTGAGAGAGAAATATCCCTTATCTAAAACGAGCTACCTCAAGTCCCAAAAAATACTTTAAACTACCTAAATCTTTTACTTCAAAAATACGGTGGAGCTCCCTTTTCACATGGGAGATAAACGAAGTATCAGCCTTTGTGAGAATGATATCATCCACAGACAAAAATTGTACGACCAATAGGACTTCGTGTGAATAAAGAGTGTTCGATCAAAGTCACATCTCTAGAATCCCAAGTCAATAACCACATACTGAAGCAATGACACCATTAATGGGGACATCCGTTTCAAGCAGCCGTCCGTAACGTATCGAAGGCGAAAGAAGAATGTGAAAGTGGTTAGGACGAAGAACTGCTCAAATTCGAAGGACTGAATAAGTACTTAGTCGAACGATCGACCCCAGCCTTCGATCAATCGATTGAAGACAGAGAGGCTCCCAGTTTAGCGATTTTATATTTTCTAAGTCGTTCGATCGACCCAAATTTTCAATCGATCGATTGTGGACAAAGTCTTCGCATATATTTCCCAGCTGATTGATCGATCAAGCACATGAAACAAGTCCGCCAAAAGACAAAAATTTGCTTTTCTTTGGCAAAACTTGTCATTTTAGTGTTTTATTATTTTAGGACTTCTCTGATTTCGTGTTAGGAGGGTTTGCTTAGCCAATTTAAAGGCATGTAAAAATAACTTTAATTAATTTTTGGTGCATGAAAATTGTTTTTGCAACTTTGAGAGTTTTGAACTTTCGTGAGGGTGTGATTCTCTCAAACCGAAGAGCAATTCTTCGTCCCGCATGTAATTTGGTGTGAGACCAACTTTTCCTCCTCTCTATCTTCTTATGGTCTACGAGTTGCGTAAGTAGCGTAACCCTAATCTACCTATTTCATTATTAAAATCCAAATTCCACCTATCCCTTCACCATCAAATCATTATTTGCCTATATTTTCATTATTAAATCCTTATCCGCCTTTATTTCGTACAATATCAAAAGAACCCACTTGCGAGTTCGTTCGACGCCCTAAAATTGTCGGAGATCTAGCTGTTCGCTAAGAAACCTAATCTTCTAAATCCGATAGGAAACGTATGCAAAAGTAACACTATTTTGGGCCGTAATTAAATCGTTCAATTGAATCTCGTGATATTTTCTTTGATAATTTGCTAAGGAATAGTCATTTTAATTGTTTATATTAATTTTAATTTTAATTTTAATCTCAGCCCTAGCATTACATGTGTTAGTTTCCGCATCAGATTTGGCATAAGAGACTTGTCAATTTAGGGTTGTCGGTGCTCATATAGGTTTTAGGGTTCATTTCTTTTATTTTGTTTTTTTATTGCATCATCTCATTTGTGTTGCGTAGTCATGGATCCTAGAAAGATAAAAGCCCTAATTAGAGGCCTTACGTCTAAGTTGACCGCGAGTCCAGCCACCCTTCAAGCACAGATGGCTGAACACCACGATCAATTGCAACAACATTTGCATGATCAACAAGCCTGGCATGAGGCTTTAGAGACCTAAGTTGAAGAGATGAATGAGTTCATCACTGAAAATCACAATAGAGTCCACACTAATGACCGTAGGAGAGAAGGTCCTCACCGACATGAAGTCCAAACCGATCAGGACGACACAGTTATGAAGTATGTTAAAATGAGCGCTCCTACTTTTGACAAGAAAAGACAACCTCAAGTCTATCTCAAGTGGGTCGTCGGCATGGAAAACTACTTCGAGTGGTATGCCATGTCCGAGGAGTGTAAAACTTATGGGTCAAGCTAGACTTTATTGGATGGGATTAGAGTGTCGTAGACAGTCTCAAGGTCTTCGTCCCATTTCCATTCGGGGTTAAATGAAGATCCAACTGAACGAGAAATATGTTCATCTTTCCTATGATGAACGAATTCTTGATCAGTGGCAATCGTTGCGCCAAGGGAATTCACCGGTCACTAAGTACATCGATAAATTTGAAGACCTAATGTCCCAGGCCAATGTGGATGAGCTGGAAAGAGTTACCATATCCCGATTTCGAATGGACCTTCGCCCAGAACTTCAGAGGGCATTCCATACCCTGTTACAGATCTAGATGAATGTTTCTCTAGAATCAATGAGTTAGAACGGTACTCAAGACCCCTTAACCAAACGTTTCGATACTAGTGGGTCTGGTTTTAGGTCTAACATTCATGAGTCAAAGCCAAACATTAATACCCTGTCTGCTAGGTCCAACTCTGTTGCTATACTAGTAACTAGAGTCGATAAGGGTAAAGGTCCAATGCTTGAAGGCCCCAAGAGTGGTGGTCAAAACAAGTGTTACAAGTATCATGGCATCAGACATTTTGCGGCACCATGTCCATCCCGAAACTTGTTTATAGTCGAGGACACTAAGAATGAGTACGATGAGGGAATAGAAGAAATTTATGAGCCCGAGTCATCCCTAGCGATGAGGAAGACTTTGCAGGAGAATGAACAATAGCTTGTCTTAGGGAAATCTCCTACCCCGTTGAGGAGAATAATACCTCGCGGGCTCTTGTGGTTAGATGTGCTCTAGCACAGTCTAAAGAGAGTGATGATTGGTGGTGGGATAACATCTTCTATATCGTAGCTAAGTGCGGTGAGAAAGCCTGTCGAGTCATAGTCGATAGTGGAAGCTATACCAATGTTGTTTCCGAGAGTACAGTTTCTCGCTTAGAGCTTGCACTCGTAGCTCACCCACGACCCTATAAAATTGCTTGGGTCAATTCATCATCAATCCCAGTTTCACGAAGGTGTCAAGTTTCTATACAATTCGGCTCGTATAAGGACACCTTGTGGTGCAATGTGCGTATGGATGTGGGGGATATCATCCTTGGGAGGCCATGGTTGTACGACATGGACGTTACAATGTTTGGGAGAACGAACGTGTGTTCTTTCACTCACAAAAGAAAAAAAATAAAGATCAATCATTTACCTCCTAGAGCACCCACCGTGAGAACAACTAAGTTGAGTGATAAGGGCCTGATAGAGAGAGAGAGAGAGAGAAGACATCTAAGGTCGTTCACATCGCTAGCCCTTTAGAGTTTGAACGAGGCGCTAAGAAAGAGGACATTGGCTATGTCCTTGTTACAGTTGAAACATCCAAAGAGTTAGGCGTTGAGGTTCCGAAAGAGGATGAACCAATAATGAGTGAATTTCGAGATGTCTTTCCTAAATACCTTCCGGATGAGTTACCACCTCTACGGGATATTCAACACGTCATTGATCTGGTCCTCTGATCTACTTTACCTAACTTGACCCACTATCGCATGAATCCTTCCGAACACTCGGAGTTAAAAAAGGCAAGTTAATGAACTTCTCCAGAAGGGATTCATAAACGAAAGTATTAGTCGATGTGTCGTGTCAGCGCTGCTCACACCCAAGAAAGATGGAACTTGGAGAATGTGTGTTGTTAGCCGCACTATTGATAAAATCACGGTCAAGTATCGATTCCCTATACCGAGACTGGACGACATATTGAACATGATGGTCGATGCCACTATATTCTTGAAGATCGATTTGAAGAGTAGGTACCATCAAATTTGAGTTCATCCCGAGGACGAATGGGAAACTACCTTTAAAACTAAGGATGGTTTATACGAGTGGTTTGACATGCCTTTCGGGCTTTCAAATGCCCCGAGTATATTCATGTGTATCATGACACAAGTGTTGAAGCCTTTCATAGGCAAGTTCCTTGTGGTCTATTTCGACGGCATCCTTATTTATAGCCACAACAAGGAACAACACTTAGCCACTTAAGGCAAGTTTGCATGATTCTCAGAGGAGAGAAATTGTGCGCATACCTAAAGAAGTGCACTTTCATGTCACAAAGCGTTTTCTTATTAGGGTTCGCCGTGACCTCTGAAGGAATGCTTGTAGACCCCGATAAAGTCAAAACTATCGTGGAATGGCCTGAACCTCAGAGCATTCACGAAGTCCGTAGCTTCCATGGGTTAGCCATTTTTTACAAGCGATTCATCCGTAACTTTAGTACGGCAACTACCTTTATCACCGATTGCATCAAAAAGGGGATTTAAATGGACACCTATTGCGGCCAAAGCCTTTAAGGAGATCAAGTTCCGAATGATGGAAGCTTCTGTCATGGGCCTTTCGAACTTTTCTAAGGTCTTTGAGGTAGCGTATGGCGTGTCCGGTATAGGTATTGGAGGAGTGTTGAACCAAGAGGGTCATCCGATAGCTTATTTCAGTGAGAAGCTAAATGAGGCCAAGCAAAAACACTCTACCTACGACAAAGAATTCTATGCGGCAGTACAATCTCTTAAATATTGGAAACATTATTTGCTACCACATGAATTTGTCTTGCTCTTTGATCACGAGGCCCTTCGATTTTTGAGTTCCCAAAAGAAGTTAAACCCGCGACATACGAAATAGGTTGAACAACTTCAAGGGTTCACTTTTGTGCTAAAACATAGGGCTGGTATAGAGAATCGAGCAGCTAACGCGCTTAGTTGTAGAGTGGCAACATTGCACTCATTGAGTGTTGAGGTGACTGGATTCAATTGCCTTATAAAAGATTATCCTACTTGTCCAAATTTTGAAGGAGAGTACACCTCACTTCTGAGTGAACAACCTGTGAGAGAGAGCAAATATACCCTACAGGATGGGTATCAATTCCTAAAACACCATTTGTGTATTCCCCGCACTTCTCTACGAGGCTTTCTTGTTTGGGAATTACATGTTGGAGGGGTTGCCAGCCACTTCGATTGCAACAATACCGTTGCTTTGGTTGAAGACCGATTTTATTGGTCCAATCTCACCCGAGAGGTTGTCAAAATATCAACCAATGTCATGTTTGCCAACTGGCAAAACATAAGAGGAAAAACACGGGGTTATACATACGTTTACTGGTGCCACACATTCTGTGGCAAGACCTATCTATGGACTTTGTGTTAGGCTTCCCCAAGACCCTCCGAAAGTACGACTTGGTGTTTGTTGTTATGAACCATTTTTCAAAAATGGCCCATTTCATCGCGTGTTCGAAGACCTTAGATGCAAGTAACAGCGCTACACTTTTCTTAAATGAGGTTGTTCGTCTACACGGTTTGCCCAAAACTATAGTGTCTGATCGTGATGTCAAGTTTGTCAGTTACTTTTGGAAGACACTATAGCATAAAATGGGAACTAGGCTTCAATTTTCATCTGCATATCACCCCCAAACTGATGGGCAAACCGAGGTTGTCAATCGAAGTCTAGGTAACTTGTTACGGTGTTTAGTAGGTGAGCACATTAGGAGTTGGGATTTCATTTTACCTGTAGCAGAGTTTGCATACAACAATTCGGTTAATAGAACCACAGGTATGAGTCCATTTCAAATCGTGCATTGGTATAAACCTAGGACACCCGTAGACCTCATCCCAATGTCAGCTCATCAAAGGTCATCTGAGTCTGCATCTACATTTGCACATCGCATTCATGAATTGTATGCTGAGATTAAAAGAAGAATTAATGTGAACAATGAAAAATACAAGATTTCTGCAGATTCTCATAGAAGATTCAATGAATTTTAGGAGGATGATTTGGTGATGGTTCGAAATAGACCTGAGCGATTCCCGCAATGGATTGCAAAGTAGTTACAAGCTTGTGGTGCTGGACCCTATAAGATTTTGAAGCGTATCGATTCTAACGCTTACATCCGAGATTTACCACCAGAATTGGAAATTAGCACGACTTTCAACGTGGAGGATCTCGTTTCATTCCGTGGCCATTCAACCATCCCACCCAACCCATTTGAGCCTTCTACATCCGATGCCACCATTATTCTCCTACCCGCGCCATTACCTCCACTTACACACCAATCTCTTGAGATCATTGAAGATGTTTTGGAGGATCAGATTGTGTCCACCAACCAAAGGGGACTGCAGAAGTACTTGGTCAAGTGGAAGAACAAAGCCAATTCAGAGAATACGTGGATAACAAGGAAAGAATTTCAACAAATTAATTCGGATCTCCTCGACCTCTAACACAACCAATATTCATTGGGGATGAATCCTTCTAACCCAGGAAGAATTGATAGGGGCATCCGATTTAAGCAGCTGCTCGTAACGTATCGAAGGTGAAAGAACATAAAAGTGGCCAGGAAGAAGAATTGCTCAAATTCGAAGGACTGAAGTACTTAGTTGATCGATCGACCCCAGCCTTCGATCGATCGATTGAAGATAGAAAGGCTCCCAGTTTAGCCATTTTATATTTTCTATGTCGATCGATCGACCCAGATTTTCGATCGATCGATTGTGGACAGAGTCTTCGGGAAAATAATATATTTCTCAGCCGATCGATCGACTATAGAATCGATCGATCGATCGAGCACGTGAAACAAGTCCGCCACAAGAAGGAAATTTGTTTTTCTTTGGCAAAACTTGTCATTTTAGTGTTTTATTGTTTTAGGACTTTTCTAATTTCGAGTTAGGGTTCGCTTAGCCTATTTAAAGGCTTGTAAAAACAACTTTAATTAATTTTTGGTGAATGAAAATTGGTTTTGCAACTTTAAGAGTTTTGAACTTTCGTGAGGGTGTGATTCTCTCGAACCGAAGAGAGATTCTTCATCTCGTGTGCGGGTTAGTGTGAGGCCAACTTTTCCTCCTCTCTATCTTCTTATGATCTACGAGTTGCGTAAATAACGTAACCCTAATCTACATATTTCATTATTAAAATCCAAATTCAACATATCCCTTCACCATCAAATCATTATTTTCCTATATCTTCATCATTAAATTATTATCAGCCTGTATTTTTGTACGATATCGAAAGAACCCACATACGAGTTCGTTCGACGCCCTAAAACTGTCAAAGATCTAGCCGTTCGCTAAGAACCCTAGTCTTCTAGATCCAATAGGGAACATAGGCAAAAAGTAACACTATTTTGGGTCATAATTAAATCGTTCAATTGAATCTCGTGATAATTTCTTAAGGAATATTGTCATTTTAATTGTTTAAATAAATTTTTATTTTAATCTCAGCCATAGCATTGAATATGTGTTAGTCTCCGCATCAACCATGCTCTGAGTGATTCAAATCATAAATTGACTTTTGAAGTTTACACACTTTTCTTGTCTCTCGCTGAAGCATGAAGCCACGTGGGTGATCCATATAAATTTCCTCAATGAGATGCCTATGCAGGAAAACATTCTACACATCGCAGTAATGAAGACACTAATTCTGAATAGCCGCAGTAGAGATTACAACCCGGGAAGAAGTCAACTTGGACACTGGAGCAAAGGTGGCATCATAATCTATATCATTAGTTTGAGCGAACCCTTGAGCAACCAGTCGGGCCTTATACCATGCAACACTGCCGTCGGGATTTTGCTTCATTCCGAAGGCACATTTACAACCAACAATTTTCTTCCCTGAAGGTAGAGGAACCATGTCCGCAACAGAAACCAAGAGAAGGATCCACATGAATGAACCCCCTTTGTGAAAAGTAGTAAGCAGATCAAGACCAGAGGTATCAGTTAGTGAGGAAGGACTATTGGGAGCATCCGCAACCGAAACAATAGGAGGATGCAAGGGGATAGACCTCTCAGCTGGATCTACCTGCACAGAGGACTGAGGATGAGACCTGATAGAGGATGTCCCGCGCTCATGACTGCGAGCATAGGTGCGATATTGCTCCTGCTGCTGTAAGAGATGCCTAACTAGTAGAGGGGTACCACTGGGCTGCTGTACAGAAGGCTGAATGGGAGAAGAGGTATGAACTGACTGTAGTAATGGAGTCTGAGGAGTAGCAGTGGAAGGAGATGAGGAGGAAGGAATATCTATAGGCTGAAAAATAAGAGGCAAGAATGATGTGCAAACCTGGGAGGAGACTCAGACTGATGATGAGATAATAAGGCACATGCTCAAAAAGGTCACATCCATCGACGTAATTGACGTGCTTTGGGATCATAGCAGCAATATCCCTCTGATATAATAGAGTAGCCAAGAAAGATGCATTTAATGGAGCCATCATCAAATTTATGTCGATGAGGACGGTCACAATAACACCCAAATACTCTGGGTTTGATAGCAAACATGGGAATACGAGGACATAAGACAGAAAAGGAGTGTTACCATTAAGGATTCACGAGGAGTATGATTAATCAAAAAAGGTGCAGTGAGGAAGGCCATTGACCAGTAAGTCTTAGGCACAGTCTTACCCCTCAATAAGACCAAGTAACCCCAATAAGATACCTCTGTTTGAGCTCATCAACTCCATTTTGTTAAGGAGTATAGGGGCAAGAAACTTGATGCGCACCCCATGATCCTAAAGATATTGTGTAAACGAATGAGAAGTCTGCTCTCCTTAATTATCAGAATGAAGAATTTTAATAGAGGCACCATATTGAGTTTGAACCATAGAATGGAACTCCTTTAAGATTAGAGAATACTGTATCCTTAGGTTTCAGTAGATAGACCCACGTAACATGTGTGTGGTCATTAACAAAGTCAATATAATAGTGGAATCCATCAAGAGACAAAATAGCATAGGGACCTCACACATCAGAGTGAATCAACTCAAAAGAACTGGGCCTGTGCATTCACGAGCAATAAATATTTCTGACTTGTTTCTAAAGGGTGCAAATCTCACATTAAAACTTAGAAAACATGCAAACTGTCTAAAAAGATGGAATTCAATAGCAAAGGGTTTTAAGTCCGACATGTCCTAATTTGGCATGCCAGAGAGACAGGATATCCAGGCTAACATTAATAGGGAATGGGTAACAAGATGAAAGATCAACAATGTCATTGGCACCATGACACTTATTGTCAACATCCAAATAGTATAGGCCACACCTCTTTTAATGCCTCTACTGGCAATCCTCTCAGTAGCAAGATCTTGAACAACACAACAGGAACGATAGAAAGTAATGAAACAATTTAAATGCTTGGAAAGACAATTGGTGGAAAGTACATTGGTAGATAAGTTTGGGACATGAAGTACGTGAGACAAAGAAATAGAGGATGATACCGGAATCGCTCCAACTCTTATAACCGGGGGTTGATGAACCACCAACCAAGTAGCCAACCAAACCTGAGAGGATGATGATGGAGGATAATACGATGAATGGTCCTGAGAATCTCTAGTCATATGGGCAGTACCCTGGAGTCTATCACCTAGTGCTCAGAAAAGGATGAAGAAGTGGCCGCCATACCAGAAGAAACATGCGGCGACATGGGGCAAGATAAAGCTGGAGAAGGTTCCATGGTGGTCAGCCCGAAGAATACCGACAATATCAGTAAGTTCAGAAGACCAATATCAGAACCCATTGTATGGATACCATAGAAACATGTCACATCATAATGAACCAAACAATCCATGGCCCAATATCCAAATAGCAGCAAACACATAATAGACATCAAGATGGTAAACCTTGACCAGCACAACTACATCTAGCCCAAATCAGATGCTTTCAGACAATAACCGTAGCCTTTCCGATGGGGTCTCAGCATGAAACAGTATTTACAGATTCAGCAAGCAAGAAATCTCAGAAACTATATGGGCTAAACTGAGATGAAACCGGCCATCTCAGACATAATACTGTCAATAACTCATAGAGTAGGGGCAGTTCCAATCTGGCAGTATCCCTCGCCAGCAATAGGAATCAAATCTCTGGAAGCCAATCATTTCCAAAACAAACCCAGAAATATAGGCAGAAGTAAAAAAACTGGAGTAAAAACAAGGAAAAAATCAGTAGAATGCCCTGGTTTAGTAGCCATTACAGCAGATCTAACCATTCAAATTTAAATCCGGTACGGTAGATTGGAGCCCCATAAAAAAACTGATAAACCTATCAGATTCAGTTTCAGAAGAGAAGTCCCCAGAAAATCTTGAATCTGGGGAAATCCCAAACAATCTCAACAAAAAATTCGATAAAAACACTTCCAAAACTCCTAAATCCCCTATTGATTGCACAACAAATCAGGTCTAGCTCTGGTCAGAAAATCCTCTATCCATAGCCCAGTCAAGATCCAACTGTCCGCCAAAGAAATGCAGAGAACCCCTTGGAGCGATGCTCAGATGGCAAAGTGACAATAGCAGAAATGGAAGAAGGAAAAAAGATCAGTTCTGTATAGGTTTCAATCATAATGGCAGCCAACCATTTGACCACACTAACATCACCATGAAGAGGTAGCCTATACTATTTGAATCCTTCAAGAGGCACAACAGGAGAGGGACCCCACACATCAGAGTGAATCAAATAGAATATTGAGTGAAGCATGCTCTGATACCAAATAGAACATTGGGTGTGCACTTAGTGCTAGGAGTGAGAAGAAGAAGAAGAAAGAGAGGAATTTGAGAGAAAACAGCTTAGTTAGGGAAAGGGTCCCTACTACTTTTAATATTACATGAGTGAAGACTACATACACACCTTACAGTACATATATGATAATAGAGGTCGGACCTTGGTGAGATGGCAAGTGTTGTCCGCCCAAAGGGAAAGGTCGCGGGTTCGAGTCCTAGAATCAACCTCTCCAAAATGGGGATAAGACTGCCTACTATCTACCTCTCCGAGACCCCGCTGAAAGTGAGAGCCTTGTGCACTGGGTATGGCCTTTTTGCACTATATATATATGAGACATACTGCATACCTACACACGCCATGGAGTAATGGCGACCATTCTTGCTTGGTTGCCGTTTCACCATAAGAACTGACTGTCAGCCACAAAAACTTACTCAACCAGCCCATTGTCACACCATCACAGCAAAAATGGTTGATGAAACTACTGGGGTACAAACCGTACAACTACGATATTGTGTGCAAAAAGGGTGTAGAAAATACAGTTGCAAATTCACTTTCTCAACAGTTTGAAGACGGTGATAATGGTGCCATTTCACAACTCATTTATAACAGTCCAACAAATAACACTACATGTGCCATCTCACTGACCAGTTGGAGTGGTGTAGAGGTGGTAAAAGCAACTTACCAAGCTGATGCAAAACTAACCAAGTTGCTCACAAGCCTCACAGTGGACAAAGAACAGGGTGGGTCCTCACTACACCTATTGAGATGGGCTGCTGAAAAGCAAGGGCTGATTAGTACTCCCTTCTACAAACTCACTTTGTATGCAAATATTAAAGGAGCTGCATGATATTCCCGCAGCCGGCCATTCAGGATACAAGAAAATCTACAAACACGTCTCATGCACCTTCTGTTGGAAAGGAATGAAATCATATGTCAAGAAATATGTTAAGAGTGTGAAGCATACTAGCTAAACAAAGGTGAAAATCTGTAACCCCCTCTTCCAATATCGACTTAGATATGGGTTGATCTTTCTATGAATTCCATAGAAGGGTTGCCCAAATCACAAGGGTATAATGCCAACTGTGTAGAGGGCGCTGCCTCTCCGAGAGTGCATAATATCGCATTGGCCCATCTCGTACACAGTTGAAAGCATGGCTAACACCTTCATAAAAAATGTCTTCAAGTTACATGGTATGCCCACTTCGATGGTAAGTGATTGAGACCCCATTTTTCTCAGTGCATTTGGAAGGAATTATGGAATTTGAATGGTAACTACACATGCATGAGCGAAAAGTGGCAAATCGCACATTAGAAACATATTTACACTGCGTCACTAGTACCAAAATGACTGGCATGGGCGAAATGGTGGTATAACACCAGCTATCATGAGGCTACAAAAATCAGTGTAGTGACTATTTTAGTAATGAGTATTATTATTTGGCAACCATACATTATCTCTTTATAAAATGGTTGCAGATAATGATATCCTTCAGCGATTTTAAGGATAACCTTTTTACAAATGAGGGACGGAACACGCCAAAAATTTAATATTTCTATCCCTTTGGTCTCAATTCCCCCTTCTCGCTTTATGATAGTAAAGATGTGGAATACGGAACTATGCATTCGAGTGCACGGCAATGACTGTGCACTTGAATGCTAGATCACGTGGCACGTGATCACAAGTTACACCCATCCTCTAAGGGTTCACCCAGCTCCTTAGGTCTTTAGATGGACCTGATCGAACTTGGGCAAGTTGTCGTGGCACTTGATCCTCGGGATGGGTGGTACATGGCACATGATCTAGCATTCGAGCGCACAGTCACCGTCGCACATAACACATTCAAACGTGCATTCCCATTTCTCATAAGAATAACAGGCAATTCATTTATATATTATACTATAAATTCAAGAGCGGTAGACATATGGTAATGCTTACCGATAGTGGGAGAGAGGTCCTCAAATGTATCAGAAGTGAAACTCAAAAGGAGACTACTCTTCCCAACGCCAGAGTCTCCAATCAACAGCAACTTGAATAAATAATCAAATTCTGCTTGGTTTCCTGACGAATCCATCGAAATCTCACCCTTCCCAAAACCCCACACCACGAAATCGTTATCGAAAATCCTTACTCAGACGAAAGCAAACTAAAATCAACAAAAAAAGTTAAAATGCAGCAATATAAAGAGCCCTAGACATCAATATCACCATTTTTGTTGAATAGAGAGAGACGGGGAGAGAGTCTGCACTGCACACCTGTGAGAATGAGAATATGAACCCTAGTTTCGTTGATGAGAGAGAAAAGGTGAAGGAGCTTGCGGGAAGGTGAAGAAAGCTCAACCAGTAAAGCACTATGAAGCAGAGAAATAAAAATTGGGCCACCGCCATTTTTTTAATTTTTACAGCATAAAGTAGAAACGTTGTTGTTGAACGTGGTTGAATGAGACGTCGCCACGTGGATAACAGGTTTGCTTCCATTCTACGCTTTCGATTTGCTTCTTTCTCACAAAGGTTGTGTGAGAAGGTGGCGTAAAGTTATAGCTTCCGATGAATCACAATTTTCAAAGATACAAATCCTAATTAATGCTAAAATGTATAGTTGATCCACATTTTAGCGTTCAAACTATGCCAAAATGTGGTTCAAATGACGCCCAAGTGGTATCTAATCGTCCTTTTTTAACAAATTAAATTTCCGTCACACCCCATCTCTTAACTCTTATTTCTTAAGCCTCATTCAGGTATTTTCTTATTTTTCCTTAAAAAACTCAAAGTCTTAGACATTCAGAATTTTGGCAGATTTTTAGCAGACTCAGATTCTTAATTTTTTTCATATGCGTTTTTAAGTTAATCAGAATTCTTACAAATTTTTATAAAACTCAGAATTCTTTGTTTTTAAGTTCCTCTCATAATCAATTCAATCAGTGATTATGTTATGACCGTATAAACATGATCTAATCATCGATTTATGTGTCGTACTCTGATTTCTCTCAAAATTTACGGACAACTAATCGAGATAGGGCTGAATATATTTGATGGAGTTTTTTTTTAATCTGATTTAATGACCATTACTTTTAAAATGAGTCATTAATACTCAATTGAAAAGTTATTCAATTTATCGCCCTACGAATAATATTAGCATAACATATCACATGTTGTTTGGACAATAATCATTGACTGATCTGACTCAGACGATGGAGATTGTTTATTGTTTCAATCTGAATCAGACGATGGAAATCATTTATCCTCACAGTCTTTCACACGATGGATCTTGAGATTATCGGCATACCATCAGACAGTCAGTGTTTTATTTCACACGGCACTCATCTCAGAAAAGTAACCTTAACATCACATGCACGCTTAAAATTAATTTTAATGTCCCTTTTATGTGTATGTACCACATGAAATAAAAAATCGACCGTATGATGGTACACCCATGATCTAAAGATCGATTGGGTGAAATATTGGGACGATAAACAATCTCCATCATCCGATTCAATGCAGTCGATATGTTTCCGTATGGGTAAACTCAAAGACTTGATGAGTGGATATAAAGGTACTCTTTTATATATATATATATATATATATATATAATAGCAGCTCTAAAAAGCGACTGCAAGTAATGGCTCTCTATTCATTAAGTCAGTTGCCTTTATTTTGCAATGTGTTATAGTAAAGTCGATTGCTTGCTTGTATTTGACATTAGTATATATATATATATATATATATATATATATATATATATATATATATATATATATTATATTATATATAAGTTTATTGCCTTATATACTGAAGTGAAGCGTAACAGAGAAATAACAAAAGCGCAGGATACAGCGACGCACTGGATAGGCGCCTCATGATAGTTCGCTGAAATCTTAATGGAGTAAGCAATGTAAAATCGACTGTACAACACACCGGCCAATGGCTCCCGACGCCGGGAATCATCCGATATCGGTCCGATGAGCAATAAACTCGTATCGGCGACAGTGAGTTTTTCTCAAGTCACCGTCATCTTCTCCAATTTGCAAATTTATATTTATTTATTTTTGTTTTTAAAGTAGTTGTTTTGATGACCGTTGGCCGGTGAGGTTGGATATCATATATATACTAACCTGAAGTATACACAACACCCTAAAATCTGAGTTTAGAATCTTAGTTAATCCGAGCAATGTGCTCGAACGAATACCTATCATTTTCACTCGAAAAGTCATCAAATTCCCAATTCCCAACACCAACTCTCGAATATAAAAAATGCTTAGAAAATCACTCAATCCTGTTATTTTCTAAATTTAGCTCCGAAACGAGGCCTTAGGAATTTGTTGGCCAGCTATAACTTAATTTCTTCTATAAAAGTCTTATCTTCAAATTTCAAGTGGCATACATATCAACCTCAGAGACAAACATAATGCATGGTACATTAATTAATTAATATGGAAAATATGAAATGGAAAATACGTGCATCTCAATTCTCAAGTGTAAGATCGGTCTGATTATCATAAAAAAAAGTGTAAGATTGGTCTGGATACCAATTGTCGGTGAGGCAGCTAGTGCAAGATTGGTCTGCATATCATACCATATTCGGTATTCGGTGCACAAATGATTAGTGTAAAAAAGTGAGTAATTCTCAATAACAAAACTTGAATCAAAGTGAGAAATTGACTGAGAGCGTTCACAAAATCAAAAAGATACCACACCCAAGAATCTATGGTGAGGGGTAAAGAACGAGTTGACGAATTAATTAATTGTAGAGAGTCATTTGTGGCATCGGCTAAGAAGAAGTCTACGAATTAAATTTTGAGACCAAGGAAGATACTTGATCAGTGAAAGTGGAAGGTCATTCTCCAAGCCAAGCCATTGACTTGAGGAGTACCCGACAGAACTAATTAAGGCATATATATGAGGACCATTACCCTCTTTCTTTCAGGTTTTATGTGGACCTCCTCATAACAAGATGACCATCCCAGCCCGAGAAAAGTATTATCTAGCTGACCTAATCAAATAGATAATTTTGTTTTCGGGCATGATCAAAATCGAAAATTTTGGATCGAAATTTTGACCGAAAATTAATAATTTGGCTGAAATTTCGATTGATAATTTTAATCCCATATAAAATATGACCAAAATTTCGGTCCAAATTATTGTTTCGGTGAGGACCGAAACCAATAATTTGGACTGAAATTTCGGTCATTATTTTGATCCTTGGCTGACCAAGGGATATGTCAACATGCTTGGTTTTGTAAAGTCCGTCCATCGTGTCGGTAGAGATCCTCTCACGATATTATTAGCCAAGTTTGAGTCGTAGTGTAGTTGTGTTCTACAGTTTTGACATTATTGAATTATTTATTTATCATTACAAAAAATAAGATTATTAGCGACAATTTTTTGCTGTGAAAAATTATCGCTATTAACAAAAAAATTATTAAAGGCTATTAAGACTACTAGCAATAGGGGTATTAGCGCGAGTTTTTTTGTTAATAGCGACAGTTTTTGGGTGCCACTAATAGTCTTATTTTTTGTAGTGTATCTAATAGCTTTAGTGCGCATTATTCGAGCCTTGATCACAATAATTGTAGATGAAATTATATAAAATACAACATGCAATAACAATCTTTATATCTGTCAAGATAGGATAATGTACCAGTGTGGTGAGAACTGAAAATGCGCTCAAGGACATTTTGTAGTGAAGAATGATATTGATTAAAAAGCTCTTTACAAACCTAGGAGGATTCAAACTCCTAAAATCTCCAAGGTGATAGCGACTTCATTTACGTAGGGCTGCGTTTGGGAACGTGGATGTAGATTTGGGGATTCGGATTTGGATCTCCTAAATCTAAATCCATCGTTTGGCTCCACCTTTCTGTGTTTGGATTTTGATTTGCGAAATCCACCGGAATTTAGGAATTCATGTTTGTATTGTAAAAAAGTGAATTTGTGAATAACACCTCCTAGGCATTATTTAAAAATCCAAATCTTACATCGGTGGTAAATGGACCGAATTGAACCGGTACCAGATCCGGCTCGACCTAATCAACCCAAGCTTAAGTAGTTACTGCAACGGCTAAAAAATTAGTCGTTGCAATCGCTATTGGGCTGCAATGGCTAGTTTTTGGTCATTGCAACCCACCTTTTATATAATGCACCTTGGGTGCAATCAGGAAATTGCTAGTTGCACCCATGTTAGTTTTTTTTCCGAACCCAAACCGAAGCAAACCGAACCGAACACAAAAAAATTCGGTTTCGGTTCGGGAACAGTTTATGTGTTGGAGGAATTCAATGTACCGAAATTGAATTTTTCGGTGTTCGGTTTGGGTTCGAAAAAAATTTGCTGGTTGCACCCATTTTCGAATTTTTTTTCCTGTGAACCCAAACCTAACCGAACACCAAAAAATTTGGTTTCGGTTTGGGAACGGTTTATGTGTTCAGAAATCGAATTTTTTCGGTGTTCGGTTTGGGTTTAGAAAAAAAAAATGTTGGTTGCACTCATTTTCGGTTTTTTTTTCTCTAAACTCAAATCAAAGAAAACCGAGCTGAACAAAATCGAATACCGAAAAATTTGGTTCTGTTTCGGGAATGGTTTATGTGTTGGAGGAATACGGTGTACTGAAACCGAAACCGATATATTTCGGTTCGGTTTCGATTTGTGGTGTATCAAACCGAAAATCGAAAAAATCGGATTCGATACGTATAACTTGCATCCCTATTTACATAGAATATATGAAGGAAATCAATAAAATATAAATTCTTTTTATAAAAAAAATAGTCAAATGAAGTATTTATAAATCTTTGGGCCAAATTTTAAGGCAATGCTTAAACATCCAAACATGAGATTTGCAAATCCAAATAATTCAAATTCTGAATTTGAAATACTTTAATTTAAAATCGTTAAATCCAAATTCACGTTCCCAAATGCAGCCTAAATGACATGTGAACATGAAGCAATGAAAAATATCACTTACACTACAAAAAACAAGACTATTAGCAGCAGCCAAAAACTACTGCTATTAACAAAAAAACGGCCGCTAATACCCTTGCCGATAATAGTCTTTAATAGTTTTTTTGTTAACAGCGACAGTTTTTTGCTTTAAAAAATTACTACCAATAGTCTTGTTTTTTGTAGGGGAAATTTACCGGATCAACCCTGTCAGATACACTTTTTCCACCAGAGACCTTATATTTTCACCTTTAACCAAATTGACCAGCTCCAAGACGAGCTAGTTCCAGCTAGCACAAAAAGTTAAAAATACCCATTCTTACACTTTTTTTCGTTCTACATAATTTAAAATTTTAAATATTTGCACTTTTTTATATTTACGCGATGTGAAACGGGATCTATGCCGTCTGATTTGAAGGCCACGATATAAAATCGATGGTACCAAAGATAGACACGGAAAAAGGCGATATCACCTCTTTAAAAAAAAAAAAAAAAAAAAGAGGCGATGGCAATTCTTTAAACAGTCGATATAAACTCTTTAAATAGTCGTCATCGACTATTTAGAAAGTCACCATTGACTGTAATTTATTTTTTTATTTTTTTTTAAACAGTCGATGGAGACTGTTTAGAGAGTTGGTCCCGACTCTGTAAACAATCGGGATCAACTGTCTAAACAATTGATGGCAAATGTTTAAAGAGTCGTCATCGCCTCTTTAAGCAGTCAGTATCGACTGTTTAAAGAGTCATCATCGATTGTTTAAATTTATTTATTTATTTTATTTTAAAGAGGCGATATCGCCTTTTTTCGTGTCAATCTTTGGCACCATCGATTTTACATTGTGGCATTCAAATCAGACATCATAGATTCTGTTTCATTTCGTGTAAATATAAAAAAGTGTAAATATTTAAAATTTTAAACTATGAGGAATGAAAAAAAATATAAGAAGGGGTATTTATGACTTTTTGTGCTAGCTGTAACTGGCTCAGCTTAGAGCTAGTAAGTTAGATGAAAGGTGAAAATATAGGATATTTGACATAAAAGGTGAATCTGACACGGTCAATCTGATAAATTTTCCCCTGTTGTAGTGTTATTAGTTTAAGGAACATGGCATATCTTCTTTTTTACAGTATTAAAATTGCATATAAATTCAATATACGCTAGGGAAGGGACCTTATTTGGGATTAGTATTCGACATTATAATCTCGCATACATCACGAGGTAAGTAAGGTTAAGATTGATGATGCATTTAGAAGAGAAGTGGCATTTAATTATTGAAGAAGCCTGACAAATGTTTTTTTTTTTAATTTTGCAGTATTAAGATAGCTTGTATATATCTATCCATGACATGGGCCTCTATTTAGTGCAGGATTCATCATCATCGTTTCTCATAGATCATAATCATGAGGTAGCAATGATAAAAATTGATGGTGCAGCGAGAAGAGACCGAGGATTAATTATAGACCTTAAATCTGAGAAAAAGTATGCTAATTTTTTTATTATTTTTCATGAAGGTTGTATTGCGTGAAACTCCCATATATGTTATTTGAATGAATGAAGTACCAATCTGATCATTAAAGACCCTATTTATTATAAATCTTTGAAGAGTTTCGTTTGAATTATAAGTTCCTTTATCATTAACTGATGTAGGCATACCGATTGAATGGTAGCTCAGTTGGTATCCTCCCTCCTCTATGAGGTTTAAGGTCATGAGTTTTATACTCCACATTTGTTTCATTCCTTATATTAATAAGGTGAGGGTTCTTGAATTGGATTCATTTTCCTATGTGTCACTTAATGCGAGTACTTTATTGTGTCAGATTTTTTCTCCAACGATGGCTCCTGAGCTATCATGCTCTCTACAATATGTAAGGCCCATCTAGATTGTCTACGTTGTATGCACTACAAAAAATAAGAGTATTTGCGACAGTTTTTTTGAGCAAAAAACTGCCGCAATTAACAAAAAACCATTAAAGACTATTAAGACTATTAGTGGCAAGGGTAATAGTGGCAGGCTTTTTGTTAATAACGGTAGTTTTTGGCTGCCACTAATTGTCTAATTTTTTGTAGTGATGGCATCATCAAAAAAAAAAAATAGTGCTACCTCTTATATAAAAATATCAATAGTAAACTATACTATACCATTTATGGTGAACAATTAATTTGTCCCAAATCATGATCACAATCATTTTAAATAAGACTTGAAATTTTTTTGATCATGAAGAGGGAAAAATTGCTCAAAGAAAGTAAAATAAAATAGCTTTCCCTATGTTTATTTTAATGGGCAACACCATTAATCCAATATAAATAATTTCTTTTTCTCCAAACAGGCTCTTATGGAATGACTTTTATTAGGGTCTAGTATTATGTATAAGAGTTGGTTAGACTTGTACAGGTGCCATATATTCATTGGTTATACAACTGTACATAGGTTGTATTTTCCTGCTATTTATAAGCAGTTTTCTCCTTTGGTAATTAGTTAGTTTTTGGATAAATCAACGAAGATCATTTTTCTTCTCCTCTCTCTCTCTCTCTCTCTCTCTCTCTCCTTCTTGGTTCTTCTTCTTGAACTCAACATGGTATCAAAGCAAATTTAATCTGCTACAATTTTGATTGCTTTCTTCTTCCTTCGACTAATTGGTTTTGTCATCTTTGATATGGCGACTCTTCCCTCGATGAGTGATTCCAATTCTGGAGAGCGTACCAATTCGAATCGTTCCACCATTGAAGAACCTTCAAATCCCTATTATCTTCATCATTCTGATAGCCCTGGGCAAGTACTTGTCTCGCAGCTACTCACCGGTGAGAATTATACTAATTAGAGTCGCGTGATGTTAATTGCCCTGTTTGCGAAGAACAAATTGGGATTTGTCGATGGTTCCATTCCTGAGCCTCCAGATACTGATACTAATTTGTTCAACTCTTGGATTCGCAATAATAATATTATTATATCTTGAATCTTGAATTCAGTTTCAAAGGAAATTTCTGCTAGTATTATTTTTGCTGCTTCTACCCGAGAGATTTGGCTAGATCTTAGGGATCGATTTCAACAGAGGAACGGACCTAGAATTTTTCAACTTAAATGTGAATTGATGAGTTTGCGTCAAGAACAGAGTTCTGTTAGCATGTACTTCACAAAGCTGAAAACAATATGGGAAGAACTGAGCAATTACCGGCCTAATTGTTCTTGTGAAAAGTGCTCTTGTAGTGGAATTAAAAATGTTAATGATCATCTTCAAATGGAGTACATAATGTCCTTCTTAATGGGACTTGATGATTCTTTCTCTCAAGTTCGCAGTTAGTTGCTTCTCATGGATCCGATGCCTCCTATTAATCACATTTTCTCTCTAATCGTTCAAGAGGAACAACAAAGGAGGACTAATGTTGCCTTTGATTCAAGCAATTCTACTGGCACAATGGCCTTTGCTGTTAAAACAAATGTTGCTAAGTCCGATTCTATAAAATTCTCAGAACTTCAATTCCAGTGCTTCCAAGAATCATAAAAGAGACAGACCTTATTTAACACATTGCAAGATCCTTGGACATACTATGGTTCGTTGCTATAAGATCCATGGATATCCTCCTTGATATAAATTCAGATCCAACAACAATTCCAATCTTGTTGCTCATCAAGTTTCTACGTCTGATGATAAACCAGATCAATCTAATTCTTTTGGAGGTTTTGTTCTGAATCTGAACTCCAATCAATATCAGTAGCTAATGTCCATGCGTTCTACACATTTGAATAGCTCAGCAAAGATCATCAATGCTACTGATCCGTCTCAAACCAATTGCCTCTCAGGTACTTGCTCCTCTGTGTCTTTGAGTCCTCTAATTTCATCTAATCAGTTCTTGATTGTAGAATCAGGAGCTACTCGACATATTTGTTCACAAGCCAATGTTTTTGTTTCCTTGCATTCTATTCATCACACAAAAATTACCTTGCCAAATCATTCTCAGATTTTGTTGGTGATGTCAAACTGCATTCTGATCTTGTGCTAAAGGATGTATTATTTGTCCCTCATTTCAAATTTATTTGTCCCTCATTTCAAATTCAACTTGATCTCAGTCAGTGCTTTAGTTACTAGATTTGGACTTACAGTGAGTTTTCTTCCTGATTACTTTGTTATCTAGGATCTTTCAACCAAGAGGATAATTGTCAGAGGTGATGGTGTGATTTTTAATGTGATGTTTTACTCGCAAGTGCACGAATCGGATTGTATATAGTGGGTGCGGAGTACGAGATCGTTCCCACGAGGACTAATTTTGAAAGATCTAAAAAGACAAGCAATTCTAGAAATCTACTAAGATCTAACAGTATTCTACCAGTTTTATGATTTAAGCGGTTTGTGAGATGGTAATTAATGACCACAAACTAAAATTTAATTGATAACTTAAAGGTAAAGATAAAAATGATGATAAAGATGAAGATACTAAATCCTCCCATCTTTGGTCCGTTCTTCCCATAATATAAATCTAAGGATTAAATTATGAGATATTTCATTGGTAACAAACATCTTTTATGGAAGATCAATGGTCAACACCCTAATAGGTTCCACGTTGCATCTCTGCAATCAGGACATAGATGATTTTCATATATAGATCTGGGATCAAGGGCATGGCTAGGCACACTTTATCTCAGGTTCAAATAAAAATCATCCCCAAAGTGGGTGAAAATTCCAACAAGAATACTACTTATAAATATGAAATCAAGAGCATTGCTAGACACACTTTATTCAGATTAGGGAGTATTTAAGATAAAATTACCATTACAGATCCAAGATCCAGGGCATGGCTAGGCACACTCGATCCCAAAACATAATCGTAATTAGATCCACACGATGAAAGCAAAAAGACCATAACAATGATTGAGTAAAATTACCGTCACAGATTTGAGATCCCGGGCATGGCTAGGCACACGCAATCCCGGTTAGTGGCAGGGATTTCATCCGTTCATGATAGCACAACGACTATAAAATAAGATCTCATATTTTAATCATTAATTTATATTATTAAAAGTACATCCCTCGGATGGGAATCATTAGATCCTCATCCCTATGAATTTGACCACACATATTGTAATTAAATGATATAAATAAATAAAGAAGGGAAAATAACATTAATTTAATGAATTAAAATTACCTCAACTTCAAAATAAATTACTTTGATCCAAAAGTACGATGATCTTCAGAAACGAAATTAATGCAAGAATAAACTTGAACAAAAATTATAAATTGAAGGAATGAGTACTGAAAATTAAAGGAATAAAGCTCTCAAAAAAAGAATAATAAAACTTCCCTATTTCTATGTCTAACTATGAAAAATAAAGACTAAAAACTAAAACTCTTTCCTAAAATTAATTTTCTCTTCTCGAAGTGTTTGAGTCGCTTTAAATAGAACCCACGTCGCACAAGTCTCCCAAGCAGCAAATTCAGGGTCGATTAATCGACCCTACATAGTTGATGCATCGAGCCTCCAAAAAGTCCAAAAAAACAGCTTTAAAGTGTTAGTTCCGTGTTAGACACTGTTTTCCCCTCGATTAATCGACCTACAGGGTCGATGCATCGACCCCCAGAAATCCGTGAATTTCAGCATATTTTTTGTATCAGACACTACTTGGTATTTCAGCCATAACTTTTTGTCTCGAACTCGGATTGAGGTGATTCATAAGCCGTTAGAAAGCTGACGAAAAGATCTACAACTTTCGAGTTTTGATAATTTTATAATTCGGCCGTCTTGAAGGTCCAAATTTAGTCACAAGTCGCACCAAGTTCTCAATTACCCAAAGTTGCAGTGTTTTGACATTATATTCAGAATTCTTGGGCTGTTTTCTATACTTGGCTTGTATTTACCTGAAACACTTCAAATCTAATAATTCTCATCAGATAGCCTTCATCGGACAGCTAAATGTAGGTATTTAGGGGTGAAATATCATCATATTTCAGTACTCATCAGGTGACAAAGTCCAAGATCTCTATGTTCTTAATGTTCAATGTTTGAATTATATGTCCAATGCCTTCGTTAATGTTTCTAGTCATATTTGGCATAATAGGCTAGGGCACATTTCTTTTAAGAGACTTGATTCTTTGAAAGATCAATTAAAATGTGATGTAACTAGATTGCATAAGTTGGATCCTTGCTATATTTGTCCTCTTGCTAAGCAATGAAGGCTGCCCTTTGAATCCAATAATCATTTTTCCAAATTTCCGTTTGATCTTGTGCATTGTGATATTTGGGGGCCATATCAAATAGTTTCTTATACTAGTCATTGATATTTCTTGACTCTTGTTGATGATTGCGCTCGATTTACTAGGGTTTATTTGTTGAGGAATAAATTTGATGTTGTCTTTGTGATGCCGAAGTTCTTCAATATGGTTTCAACTCAGTTTAATGCCAAAATCAAGACCTTTCGATCTGATAATACACCTGAGTCATCTTTTGCCGAGTTCTTCCAAGATAAAGGAATTTTGCATCAGTTTTCATGTGTTGAAAGGCCTCAGTAAAACTCGGTTGTGGAGCGAAAATATCAACATCTCTTGAATGTAGCTCGATCATTATTTTTTCAATCCAGAATTTTAGTTTTCTTTTGGACAGATTGTGTTCTTACTGCGGCTTTCTTGATTAACAGAACTCCTTCTCCACTTTTGAGGCACAACACACCTTTTCATTTGCTATACAACTCAGCTCCTAATTATACTCTTTTCCGAGTTTGTGGTTGTTTAGTATTTGTTTCCACCTTAGCTGCTCATCAAACCAAGTTCCAACCTCGTGCTCGAGTTTGTGTTTTCCTTAGTTATCCGGTTGGTGTGAAAGGTTATAAGTTCTATGATGTGGAGACCAAACAAGTTTCTCTTTCACGATGCAGTGTTTCATGAGGAAGTGTTTCCTTTTCATGTTAGTACTAGTTCAGATCAGGTTACTGATCCATTCCCAGATTTGGTTCTGCCACATTCTTCATTACAAGATCCTGTTATTCCAAATCTTGCTTCTTCACATGTTCCTAATCCACCGATCACTTCTGATGTTCCAGCTGATTTCCCAATTGTTTCTTCATCGGGTCCTTCTCCCTCAGTGGGTGATATTCTAGCAATTGTTCCTTCTACACCTGGTGGTGTTGTTCTTCGAAAATCCACCAGAGTGATTCATCAACCTAATTACTTGAAGGATTATCACTGCAATTTACTTGCTCGCTCTTCTACTCATGCTTCCACTTCTACATCTTATCCAATCTCTAACTACATCTCTTATCATGGCCTTTCTAATTCACACAAACAGTTTGCACTTTGTATATCCTCTCAGGATGAGCCTCAATACTGTCACCAAGCAGTGAAGTTTCCTGAATGGAGATTGGCTATGCATAAAGAGTTGGAAGCTATGGAAGCAAACAACACCTGAACCTGTGACTTCTCTTCCTCATGACAAGCATACCATTAGATGTAAATGGATCTATAAGATCAAGCTTAAATCGGATGGATCTATTAAGCGTCATAAGGCTAGTTTGGTAGCTAAAGGTTATACACAACAAGAAGGTCTGGACTTTGTTGAAATATTTTCTCCAGTGGCAAAATTAGTGACTGTGAAGGTTCTTCTTGCACTTGCTGCCTCTCATAATTGGCATTTAACCCAACTTGATGTTAACAACACCTTTTTAAATGGTGATCTTTTTGAGGAAGTCTATATGGATCTCCCTCTCGGCTATATTAGACAGGGGGAGTCCTCTCCCTCTCAAGGCAAACTAGTATGCAAGCTTCACAAGTCAATTTATGGTCTCAAACAAGCTTCGAGACAATGGTATTCAAAATTCTCTTAAGCTTTGCTGAAGTTTGGATTTCTTCAGTCAAAATCTGATTACTCTCTCTTCACAAAAGGTCATGGATCCTCTTTGTTTGCTCTTTTAGTTTATGTGGATGATATCATCTTTACTAGTCCTTCAACTCAAGCTATTGATGGGCTCAAACAGTTTCTGCATACTTAGTTTAAGCTCAAGGATCTTGGTTGTCTCAAGTATTCCCTTGGCACTACAAAAAAAAAGACTTTTGGAGACCGTTATTGGAGACGGCTTTTTGAAGCCGTCTCCAATTACCATTTATTAGAGACGACCACTTCAAAGGCCGTCTCGAATCCTTTTATTAGAGACGGTTATAGCCGTCTCTCTATATAAAATAACATATAAGATATAATCATGACGGTCTCTGTAAGATTTACTTTATGTATAGGCTGGTGAAAACTTTAGAGACCACGTGAAAAACCGTCCCAAAAAGTCTCAATAACACCAATGTAGACGACTGAAGCCATTTCTAGTTTGGTCGGTCTTTATATTTTTTTGACGGCTGCAAATAACTTAACTCAGCCAGGCCATATATATAGGCAATGTTGACAAATCTAGCTTCAGGTATGCAAGTTGTCCGGAGGTTACAACTCAAGCTCGTTCTCTCTGATCTCCGAGAGGGAAATCCAAGCGAAACTCCTTTCTCCTTCGTTCTCTCGGTCTTTGAAATCATGAAACCCTAATCGATCTCCCAAATTTTCTCTTTAATCTCTTTCTCCAATCTCCCACTCTCTTAAAAAATTAACGAAGCTAGGGTTTCGATCGGAATCAGGGGTTTCCAGAGATCTCTATCGAGCTCTTAATCGCTCTTCCTAACCCTAATTTCATTTAAAACTAGTGTTCTATTCGTATTCTTCGTTTTCGTATCGATTAAAGCCTAATTCGGCTTGGTTTTGTATCGATTAAAGCCGGCGGTCAGATTTCGATTAAAGCCAACGGTCAGATTTCGATTAAAGTCGGCGGTCAGATTTCGCTCTTCCTAACCCTAATTCGGATTGGTTTTGTTCCAGATCTCGGTTTAATCGGTGTGCCCGTGTGAATCTCTGGAATCACTTCATTTGATTTTTTTTTTTGTTCGCGTGGATACATTGATAAGGTGATTTTCAAATTTAGAGTGATTTTGATCGGCGTCGAACTCTCAAATCACTTTGTATGATGTCTCTGAGGTAATTTTTGAGATTTCTAGTGATTTGGTTTATTTCTTCGTTCGTTCAATCTGGTTTGTTTTGTTGAGATTATAGCTGTTTTGATCCTAATTTTGTGTAGATCTTGAGGAAAAGTATGCATTTTTCTGAGAGGCTATTTGATGTGGATTCGTTGATCAGATTTTTTATATATTTGTTTTTCTTTTGATTTAGTTTCCCTTAGATCTGAATTCTCCTGTTGTAAATTACGGAAACGATGGAGGATCTGATTGTTTGGTTTTGTGATTATAATTTTTGGAGAATTTATATGTTATTGATTGATCCTTTGTAGTTTTCTTGGGAATTTTTTTTTCCATCTAATCTTTCTGATTTTTCTCTGTCTCATTTCCCTTCTTGTGCTTGAATTTTTTGGTTGTTTGGTTGCTTGTTTTTTAGTTATTATTATTATTATTTAATACAATGCATGTACCTGATAGAGTCAGGTGAAATTGAGAATTTTTTCATCAGTAAATTTACTTTTTTGAAGTTTGATCTATAGAAAGTCTATTTGAAGAAATTTCTGCTTGGAGTATTTGCTATGTGCTCCAGTTTTCAATCGTTGTCTAAATAGTTCAGTTTCCTTGCAAAGGGAAAAAAAATTGCTCCTTTCTATATAAAGTAAAGATTTGTCGCCAAGATGTCATATTTTTTACTGTGCGTTTAGAATTTAGCTATGTGATGCATAATGTTACCACATGAGACATTGCTTCAAGTTAAGATAGCTTTATTTACTAGATCTTGCAATAGTTAGGATTTAAATTATCTGGTCTTAGCCAGTCTCTCATAATATATTTGCAATCAATCTTATGTGCAGGCCTATATCCCAATGTAGCTGCTAGCATAGAAGGAATCTTTGGTTAACACCAATATAGACGACTCCAAACCGTCTCGATCATTATTTTATTTGACAGGCTTTGGTACTTCTATTTAGCACTGAATAAAAACTCTTTCCCTATAAAATGAACTCAACCCGCCACCGTTTCGATTCCATTTCTCCTGTCATCAGCTACGAGCCCCTTGCATCCTTCGTATTCCATTTTTCCTATCATCAGCTACATTTAGGGTTTGAGTTCCGATTTTAAACACGAACCCTAACAGTTAGGATTTGGACTCCGATTTGAACTCCTCACTCCATATTTGAACTCTGATTTTGGTTCAGATTCAATCACATCCAAGCTGGGATTTGATCCATGATTCGAGCATCAATTAGGTAAGGGTTTGAGCTCCGATTTCAAAGAAAAAGCCTAACAGTTAGGATTTGAGCTCAAATTTGAACTCCTCACTCCAGATTTGAGCTCGATTGGTTTAGATTTCTGATTTGACCTGGATTTCATGTATGGATTCTGTGTTTTTTAACGTTTTATCCGAAGTTTTTAGATGGTATCCTCATTTTCTCTTGGTTCTGCTGTTGTTTTTAATGATTGGAGTTATATATATATATATATATATATATATATATATATATATATATATATATTGCCAATTTATGGCCGTCATTCATCTCGTTGTCCAGGCCATAAATTTAATTCAATGTTATTTCAGTATGGATACTGAAAAGTTTTACAACTAATGGAAATGTTCAGTTCACTATATGTGCACAATGCCTCCAATACTAAAAGTTTTAAAGCCAACTAAAAGGATTTCATAAACAATTGGATGCCAAATGTATAAATATATGAAATAGTTTATATGATTATACTTCACGTTTCAGGCTAGTCATTCCAATAATACAACCATAAATACTTTTTACTTTAATATAGATGAAAGCAATGTATAAATATAAATGGGTCAAGTGCAAATGAGTGAATGACCAATCCCTTTTATTGAAATTAGAAATGACCTTTCATGTATAAATATTGTGTAGAAGATTGCATTGTTCAGTGTTAGGTCCTTTTACACTTTCCTGCAACAAGGGCCTGAATCAGATAGAAGTTCAAGGGACCTATGGAATCTCGGCTCCTCCAGGAGTTCTCTTTTTCACTTCCCCTGTGGCAAGGCAGAAAGCCTCGAGAGTGGATCAGTCGATAAGGAGATGTTTGACTTTAAGAAACCAAAGTGTCATGTGTGGAGGTGCTAAGGAAAGTGCCAACGATCGGTTTCTTCATTGGAATTTTGTGAAGCATCTAGTCTAGTCGTGGTCACGGTGCATGCCCAAAGCAGAATAATTGCATTGTTGATTGTTGAGAGTGTGTGTTATTTTTTGGGTTAGCTCTTATAAGAGGGTTCACTAAAGCTGTGTTTGGGTTAGCTCTTATAAGAGCAGATGCAGCTCTCTGCCAGAGCAAATGGGGGGCACTGTGTTACCAAACGCGAAAGTAGTTCTCTGTCGGAGCTAAAGCGTGAAAGAGCCGCCTAAAAGAGCTAACCAATGGCGCCTAAGAACTTTTAGGAGGTGACACATCCTGGGATGTGGGCCATGAGTGAAAGAAATTTCCAATCTGTGAGATCCAAGTCACTTTGGATTTGAAGTTTGTGAGATGTGGTTATTAAATGGGTTGGGGCTAAATTGGCAAATGGGCGTGTCGCGATGAGTGCTATCTCGTGATCATCGTATGCGGTTTTGATGGATTCCAGGAGCGTGTTTCTCCCATTTCTTGGGGTTGGGGCTTGGGTTTGATTTGGTTTGGTTTCACCGAGGCTTAGTCTCACCTGGTTTTTGTCTCTTTTGTCTTAGGCCTTGTCTATGTGCTCTACAACCTCGCTATAGCGCAGGTATACTTCTGGTCTCCATTCTTTTTAATAAAATTTTTGTCTATCGATCAAAAATTTAATAACTTACAAACATCAACCCTTTGACTTTAATGTCCATTTCATACTTTGCTCAATGCAGTTGAGTAGTTGACAGATAATTAAGTGAGGGTGAATCTAGAAAAAAAAAAGCATCAAAAGAAGGGGTTTTGTAATGTCGATAAAAGAGAGGGAGAATTATCCATTGACTTAATAAAATATTTAAAGCTAAGAATAGACTTGCTTTTCAGCTTCTTCCATAGCTCGAAAATTATTTGCTGCACGTTGTAACGCTCTTAATGCATGATTTCTGTTCCAAAAAGATGCAAATTTATATCTGACTCTACCTGAAAAGTGGACAAACAGAAAATATAAGTGCACAGCGCTATATGTATGCTATTAAAATATTTAAAAGCCCAATTTTACTAGGACAAGATCTTGTAGAAGATTCAGAATTGCTTCCCAAGTCTTTCCTAGTTTTGTCAAAAAACACATTCCCATGTTTGCATAAGTGGAAATTATTACTTGCAAACTATATGGGCACTATTGAAAATCCAAATATAATACCAAAAGAAATCAGTTCCACGTGATGTCCAGATATTTTATCCAAGCAAACAACCTCTCTTAGAAAAATATTCCCTTTGAAAAGTGAATAATAACTCGAAAATTCATTATCATAATATGCTGATTTTTCTGTGTAATATTTTGATTCCATTGTCATTTTATTGGATTATGCAAATATTTGGCAAAAACAGATTTTACATATATAGACAACTTGAATTTAGATGAATTTTAGAAGCATATATGCTGTTTAAAAATGACCTAAACCACCCAGATTCTTGAAATTTCTTACCTGCCCCTGATATGACCAAAAATATTCTTGAGGTTTTTTTATTTTTAAATATATATTCTATGATCTGCTTGGTTGTTATTATAATTATATTTTATTTTCTGAATTTAACTGACAATGTTACCAGTTATGGAAACTCGGGGTGGATAAAGTAATTTTTTTTTCCAGAATCTTGCTGGCTATGATCAAAAGGTGTTGGCGAGGTTATACATATATATTTATATATTTGGACCTGCTTGGTTATTATTATTATTGTTGTTTTTTTTTTCTAATTTACTGGTACAATTTCCAAGGAAATTTGGGGTGGATAAAGTAATTTTTTGTTCTGAAGTACACTATGTGGATGGCTCCAAATCTTTTTTTTGCCAAGATATGCTAATAATCTATTGCTACTAGGTGTTCTGATATTGTTGTCATGGTTTTTCCTTATTATTTTATTCAGTGATTTTTTATAACTACATATGTTGTGGTAATATAGAGCAAAAAATTGTGGTGATGCCAGATATATGAATCACATCATCATGGTATTCATCCAACTGGTAACAAATTTGGAAGAAAATTCCAAGTCAGTTAATGGAAGGGATGAAATGGTAAAGATGTTGAAAGATAGTTCAGTTGCTGGGTATAAAAAGAAAGGAGAGGTATGAATAAGAGTAATAGCTCCTCCCATGTCAATGGTGTGGTCAATTATGGGGACTAGGAAACAGCTTAGTGATGAAGTTCTAGAACAGGAAGTCTATGGTATAGATCCTTATATCAATGGCAAGGAGAGGGAGGCGGCGATGGCCCAAATTGCTAATGGGTGCGAAGAATGGGGATTCTTTCAGGTAATTTGCATGTGTTATTTAGAACCTTTTTTGTTGCAGTTGATAAACCATGGCATTCCTTTAGAACTATTGGAGAAAGTGAAGAAAGTGTGCTCTGATTCTTATAAGTTGGAGAGAGAAGAAGGTATCAAGGACTCAGCTCCTATGATGTTGTTGGAAAGAACCAACGGTGGCAATGTGGAGGAGAGGTTTGAAAACGTTGACTGGGAGGATGTGTTTACCCTCCAAGATGATAACCAATGGCCATCTATCCCATTTGACAATTGCAGCAGGGAGATGACCTACCTTCATGTACTTGAAGCGTATTTTGCTCAGTTATACCTCACGAAGGTAGGTCATCTCCCTGCCTCAAGTAGACTAAAATTCACAGGTCGCTAACGCTCAAAGGTGTGTATCCAGGTTGGTGATGTACAAGAGACAATCAGCTTTGATCTCCGACCTTCGGATGCCATTAATATTGCAGTGAGATGCAAGGTATATCTTTTGCTCATTTTGTAACTTTGTGACAATGCTATAACTATGATATATAATGGAATTATAGGCAGCTTTGGTCGTATTTTGCTCAGTTCCACCGAATCACATATGGCAGCTTTGGTCAATTCAATAAAATATTTGAATGGCTGAAGATGGAGCATGTTCTATTAGAAATTTCTATATTTGAGATTTACTTCACATTGAGGAATTCAAATATTCAAATAATTCGACCTCTTGACTGTTTTGTGGAAGTGTCAAGTTGGCAACACCGTAATAAAGAATGTTATCGGTTGCATGTTCGTTGTTGCTTCTACAACAATCTATGCATTGACTTTCATTTTTGTTTGGATGTCAATGATTATATATAGATTAACATCATTTTCAATCTGCACTTTTTTATGATCTTTTATTAGTATTTAGGTTGTTATCATTAGTTTAATGGGTATTCTGTTTGCTAATAAAAAAGCTTCCTGGTTTTAGGTCTATGCGTATGACCTGCCCGCCCTACTAGTGGAGCAAATTGCCATTGCAATGCTGATTGGATCAAATGCTCCCCTAGCAATCGAAAGCACATTTAGAGGGAGTCACATGGCTCATGTTTATGATTTTTACAAGCCCAACCTTTCAAGCGAATATCCGGTGTGCTTATTCTTTCTTTTGTGATCATGTGTTTCACAGATATTGTGGGGCTTAAATTAATCGTGCTAGACTGCTAGTTGTAGTGCTTTTGGCTTATCAAATTCCTCTATAATTATATCAGTTTTTTCTCCTCACAATCTATATGTTTCAAAGGTTTGGTTGCAATTGTCTAACTAGTTTTCAGCACTCAAGGTGATTCAGGGCATATATTATTGTGATTCTGTGTCCGATATTACTTTTCTGCTAACAAAGTTCCCATATAATGATGCAAGGTTTTGAGACACACATATTGGTTGTGAAAATAATTTGTAGAAGGTGAAAAGAAGTAAAATTTAGCATTTCTCTTTCGAGTTTTAATCTTCTTTCTTTCCGCGTAGAATAAGATTGTTTGAATGTGTTACTTATGATTGATGATCCTAGTTGAAAGGGTTGCCACATGAGTTGTTATGTAATCTTGAAATTTGGCCGAAGGCAGGTACTTTTTTCCTTCCATGGAAGTGACTTTGGATCATAGTCATAGGCATATTCTACTTGAAGTTCTGCTTTCTCTCAAGATTCTCATTCCTGCTCCTGCTTGGTTTTTGAAGTTCAGAGAACTGAAGAAGTCTATTTAGTGGAACTTTGTTCCAAAGCTTTGTTATGTTTGTTTCTGAAAATTGTTGTGGAGCTATGATGATATCTTTCTGTCCGTTCATGTTACACAACATCAAACAAGTCCTGAACTCCTGATGAATGGGATTATTCCGTGATTTCTTGTAATCTCTTTCTTATTAGCTTGTCAATATCCTTCTCAAGTATAAGTTGGCAGAGTCAGCTGGCCCAGAAATCATGCCCATAGCTTAACTTTAAGCCAAAATCATGCAACCTACATGTTTTAATTAGGACAATTGATAGGAAAATTTGGGTTTCTAAATTATCCCAATGGGATGATGGCAATTCCTACAACATATCTTCTAGCAAGATTAGGCTTATGTTTTCTTACATATTGTCTATGATAATGGGGATAACTGTTCTTACTATATGCAGCAAATCTCCGCTATGTAACCTCCTCCTTTAGCACCTTGTGTTCTTTAGTTTTTTTTGCTTTCTTCCGAGAGTTCACTCCCCTCGTTTGTCTGTTTTTCTTATTTTTAATGAAAGCTTCGTTATCCCTCAATAAAAAACTTTTTTTTGACAAAACAAGATATAGGTATGCAAATCTATTTATCCCGGAAATTTACTTTATTAGGATAGCAAACATCATCTGAAGTCATAAATGGACTTCCGTGTTGTCCTGTTATTTATAAAAAGCTCTCTAATCTGTGGCAACTGGCAACTGTTATTGGGATTTGGTAGACCACTTAAGTTAATTAAGAAAATAGGAAGTGTTAGATTTATAATCACAATTCTCCTATTAGAGAAAAGTGTCTTCTTTTCTAAGATGAATATTCTCCTATCACTAATTATAATATCTCTTAAGACTAAATTAGATTTAAAAAAAAAAAAAACCCAAAGGTGCTGCTGATTTTATTTTTTTAATGTTTATTATGAATCTCTAAAGTGGTTTGAAGTGCTTGATGGATTGTTGGGGAAACACTGGAGAAATGCAGGCCTCTTTTTCAACTGCACTTTCCTTCTCTTTGGATCTGTAATCCAATTAATTGCATGCGCATGGTATTTACTTACTTAATTAGTCTTTTTTTTATTCATAAAAAGAAATTAGTTAATTAATATTTTTTTTTCAAACCAACAAATAGGTTGGGTAAACCAACCCAAAATCGAAGAAACCGAAACCGATTCCCAATCAGTTTGGTTTCTTATTTTGGTGGCCAAAACCATGAATGCTGGTGGAGGTAAGGCTGAATTTTTTCTTTTGTATATCTTTGTTCTTTTTGTATGAGCCTTATACCCTTGTGATACATTATTCAATTTTAGTTATTTTAGTTATCTTGCCTTCGTTTCGTTATGGTTATGGTTAATGTTTATATTGCCTTCATTTCGCAGGAGGCCGTTTCCATGGTTAAATCCGTCAAGGACCCAGAACAGGCAGCCAGGAGGTTGACTGAGGAAGCGAGTGAACGAGGCAGTTCAGATAACATTACTTGCGTAGTTGTTTGTTTCTTGTCTGGCTGACGGGAGACGGCCATTCAGTAACAGCTCTAGGAATGGATCGTCTGATTCATTTTTGAATGGTGCTCTATGTTTGCCTCTAATGAACATGGAGAAATAAAAGAACTACTACTGTTTAAAAGCTGTAGAAGAAGAAAAAACTACGATTGAAGCAATACATTAGGAGACTTTGTTATTTTGAGAAGCAATGGCCAACATGTATACAACTTCTGTGTATACAGGTTGTATACAACTTCTATCTACAGTTTTTTTCAGAATCAAAATAAAAATGGTTCCAATCAATTAAAGGAGTTGAATCTAGAGAAGGATCTCTCAATTGTGCATTCTTTCTGTTTTAATAGCTGGAGGTATCATTATATGATGTCTACACCATTATCTTATTCTCAGAATATAAAAAATTGCTTTAAAAAAAGTATTAGAAAAACGCATTAAAAAAATGCATTAAAGCAATTGCATTAAAAAAAAATTTGCATAAAAATTGTCGATGTAAATTTTTTTTAAAAAAAAATTTCATAAAAAAATCACTGCCAAATATATATATATTTTAAATATATTTAAAGAAAAAAAAAATGTTGGAGACGGCTAAAAGTCGTCTCCAATAATAGGAGGTCACTTATTGGAGACGGCTTTAAGCCGTCTCCAATAAGTATTGGAAATAGCTAGATGACTAATTAGAGATGTCTCTAACATATCTTTGGAGACGGTCATATGCCGTCTCCAATAACTTTGACTATTAGGGACGGCTTTCATTTGGTCTCCAAAGACAATGGAGACGAGACTATTTGAGACTACATGGAAGCCGTCTCCAATACTATTGGAGACGACTTAGATGCCTTTGGTGACGGCCAAAAGCCGTCTTCAATAAACACATTTTTTGTAGTGTGGTCTTGAGATTGCTAGGTCTAAGCAAGGTATTGTGCTTTCTCAAGGCTATTACACCTTACAATTAGGTGAGGACATGGGTTACTTGGCTTCTAAACCAACTGTTGTTCCAATGGATTCAAAACTTCGTTTAATTGCCACTGAAGGTGAACTGCTTACTAATATAACACACTATCGACGGCTTGTTGGGAAACTTCTTTATCTCACCTTATCTTGCCTTGATATGACTTTTGTTGCCCACAAACTTACTCAATTCTTGGCCCAACCTCGACTCCCTCATCTCAAGGCAGTGCATCACCTACTTCGTTATATCAAGAACATGCCTGGTCAAGGGTTGTTGTTTTAGTCTAATGCTCCAGCTCGTTTGAACGCCTTCTTTGATGCTGATTGGGGATCATGCCCTGATTCTCAACGCTCTATTACAAGTTTCTGCATCTTTATTGGCTACTCGTTAGTTTCTTGGAAGGCCAACAAGCAGACCACCGTCTCTTGATCCTCAGCTGAAGCCGAGTATAGAGCTTTTTCCTCTACTGGCAGTGAACTTATTTGGTTGCAGCAACTTCTTCAAGATTTTCAGTCAAGGTTGATTCGCCTGCTTTGCTATATTGTGACAATCAAGCGGCGATTTATATTGCCTCTAATCCAACCTTTCATAAACGAACTAAGCATATCGAGATAGATTGTCATTTTGTTCGTGAAAGAGTTGCTTCGAGAGTTCTCAAATTGCTACCCATTAGATCACAATACCAATTGGCGGACATGTTTATTAAACCCCTTCTGTCTAATCAATTTTTTTACTTGCTGTCCAAGATGGCTGTAAAGGACATTTACAAGCCACCTTGAGGGGGAGTATTAGGGTGTAATATTATGTATAAGAGTTGGTTAGACTTGTACAGGTGTCATATATTCATTGGTTGTACAACTGTACACAGGTTGTATTTTCTTGCTATTTATAAGCAGTTTTCTCCTTTGGTAATTAGTTAGTTTTTGGATAAATCAACGAAGACCTTTTTTCTTCTCCTCTCTCTCTCTCTTATTCTTGGTTCTTCTTCTTGAACTCAACAACTTTCATAACACCATTGATACTATAAACTCTATGCACTTAAATGCAATATTTTTCTTTTAAAAAATAAAGGGCAATGGTTAGGCAAGCAGTTGAATCCTATGTGATGTTTAATTGGTTTTAAAGGGTTGGTATATGGCAAGCGAGTCACCTTCTAGGAAAAGAGCCACGTGGTTTCATCATGTGCTTTTCTATTTGAAGACCATGATCTAAAAATTTATGGGGTTGAAGATTAAGACGAAAAACTATCTCTATCATGTGATTCAAAGCAGCCAATGCCTTTTAAAATTATGGTGCCAATGATTTACATGGTTGTTATTAATTTTAAAACCTATTGATTGCTTGGAATCATATGGAGATATATTTTTTTTATCCCAATCTTTTACACAATATATCTTTATAAAATGGTCTTCCAATCACATAGTACATATGATGTAAGTATGTAACCATGTGACGTGTCTCAAAAAGTGCCCATGAATCAAGTCACCTAGTGCTTGGTTTGATAAAAGAGAATCTTAGACTTTCCCGAATTCCACTTTCATAGCTTGTCACTAAAGTACTTTCCATATCAAAATTCCTTGAATCCGAGGGTTAAAAGCCAATTGAATATCATACAAGATTCGAGGGTTGCTATTCAATAAAGAGGAGAGAACAAACTTAGGTACATATGTTGTGCCCAATGGTAGCCTTTCATATATATATATTTAGAAAGAAACATGATTTTAGGTAGACATATTTGGTTAGAAAGAAACGAGGTTTTATCAGAAAACAGACTAAAAGACATACGAAGCGAGATTTACGCATAGAATAAAAAGCCAACGGATAAACAACATTAATTGTTTAGAGATAATGGATTAATCTTGACATTGGGCGGGGAAGTCCTGACCCGACCCAACCCAACCCGACCCGACCCGACCCGACAGGAGGTTTCATACTTGACCATATATCTCGTGGGTTAGGGTTGGGCTTCCACTTTAAGCTAAAAAAAAATGGGTCGGGCATATGCTTAAGCCCTTATACCCATCGGGCTCTCATAAATAATAAGTTCATTGAGTTTCACTTGCTATATATTTTTTTAAAAAAACTATGACCATGAGCATGAGCTTAATCTTGTCAGCTGTGCATAGGGTTCTCAACAGCCTCATTTAGGACAATGAGCTCAATCTTGTCAGTTGTGCATAAGGGTCTCAAGGAATCGGGATTGAGCCAGCCTAGACTGCAATGGGCTAAGGTAAGTAAGGCCCAATGCATAAATGGGCTGGCTCTAGATACGAACTGGGTCTAAAAGCTCAATTAAAAATTGGTCCGACTCCACCAAATGAGTTATTTATGTAGAAATTGTCGGGCAGCCTGTCGCCTAGCCCATCTAACCATGAGTCAAGTATGGGCTAAGATAAGCCCAATTGCTAATCGGGTTGAGTATGGGTTAGCTTCAAGAAGCCCGATTTAACCCATTGAAACTCTTTAGCTGTGGTGTGCAGTAAGTGGAGCATAAGACAAGCACAGGCTTAGAGCATAAAAATCCGTGAAGTCTTCCAACTCTAGCTCACAAGACAATGGCTCATTGTCTAATATGAGCCTCTGTATCGTTGTTGATAAGTTTAAATTAAATAAAGAAAACATACATTTGCATGTAACTACGTAGGTAACGGTGTCAGATGATCAGAAGCATTTCTGACACTCGCCACATTTCAATCGTAGCAAATAAAAAACAAGGCAACTTTTTAAACCATCGCTATCCACAAAAATCTACTTGGGATTTAACGCTTTTTGGTTTACCACATTTATCCGTACGACCGTTTAGAAAATGGAAATGATAATTTTGCCCATATTTATTATTTTTATTTATGTTATTCCCTCACATTAAAGGGAGCATACCACTGGGCTAATACCTTTTTTGATAACTGTGTTGAGCTTGTCTTTGATGAATAATATATTATCTGATTAAAAAAAAATTATATCTCTTATTATTATTATGTGATAAGTAAAGTTATCTTGTATACAAAAGGTTAAGATAATATAGGTACAAAGGCGTAAGAAAAAAGGAAGGGCATTGGCCAAGTCCAACTATTGAATAAGATGTTGACTTCAACCACATCTATAGCCCCCGGATATGGAAGAATTTTGACTATCATGGTATTTAGTCTTTATAGGATGATGTGGAGTCAACATTCTCTTATTTTTAAAGACGGCAAATGTTCAAGTTCAACTTGACTGGACCTAATCATTAATTGCTCGAAAAAGAAAACCTATGAAGAATAAGAAAAGGAGACACTACAAAAAATGAGACTATTAGCGGCAGTTTTTTTTAATAAAAAACTGCCGTTATTAGTACTGTCGCTATAAAAAACTGCCACTACACTACAAAAAATTGCCGTTATTTGTAGCGACAGAACTAATAGCGGCAGTTTTTTATTAAAAAAAACTGCCACTAATAGTCTTATTTTTTGTAGTGAGACATTAAAAATTGTAAACACACAAAACAGCTTATCATTCCGAAGAAATGAGTGAAGAAATAAGACACACAAAGTTGACTCCAAATAGATGAGATAAGATTGTTATAATAACGCGTCTGATCGAAACACATAATGCGTCTGATCGAGACACATGTGTGAGCCTCTATTTGGCAAGAGATTGTCATTAAATTGATTACAAATTTATAATTAAAATTTAGAAATTTTGTTTTTAACATGTGTGACAGATGTTTAGTCTAAGTGTAAGTGATATTAATTAGGAGATCAGATTAGCAGATTCTTTATCCTTGGATAATGGATAAGTCCAACCGATTAAAGTTTATATGGTAGTCATTTCAATTTAGGAACACTCCGATACAAAAGATTCTTTCCTTCATGTTATAACCTATGAATGTGGAAGGTTTAAAAGTCAAAATTTCTTCGCATCCAACAGTTTTGAAGCCAATTGAAATTCAAGTGCTTTGACTTGGCTATTACCCTAGCTTTTATATTTAAATAAACAGAAAAATAATTAGCAGAATGTGAAAAGGTAAAGTGCCTTTGCCAATGTGTCAAAATCGGAATTGGTTTTGAGTATCGGTCCATCGAGGACCGATACTGTTACGTATCGGCCTACTTATTTTATAAAAAAAAAATCCAAAAATCGGCTCAAACTGATACGTATTGGCAAACCGAGTTGCCGAACCGATATGTATCGGTGCCGATATGTTTTAGTTTGCCGAAATACCAATATGTATCGGTATCGGCCTATTTTTGATACCTTGGTCCTTGCATCCACCCAAGAACGGAATTACCAAACATACACTACAAAAATAAGACTATCAGCCAAAAACTGTATTAACAAAAGAACTGTCGCTAATAGTCGTAATAGCCTTTAATAGATTTTTGTTAATAGCGGCAACTTTTAATATACTGTCAAAAGCTGCTGCTAATACTCTCAATTTTTGTAGATTTTTGAAGATTTCAGTGGACTAAAACCGAAACGAAATATGAATTTTTGATCCTTGGTCAAATCCATATTTATGGGCTACTAATTACTTTAGGAGTACCTTTATATGCAACCCACCGATTCTCTTTCGGTTACTTGAGATTGTGCATGGAGAAATGGTTGATTGCATTCTGTCATAGGGGGATACCATCATACTGTCATATCATATGACACTCATTCCAAAAAGTGAGTAGAGACTATTTGATAGCACACCCATCAAATGTACCATCATATCGCATGGTATCTAGGACTATGACCTCAAGATCCATTGATTGGGACAAAATAACCATGGTCCAATTATTTTCGTACATGTAACGGCTAATTGTGAAGCAAGAATCTTTGGTTAATTACCCTTACTTAAAAAGCACATTGTTTCCCCCTAAAAAACCAAATCCACAACAGAATCCAACTATAAATTTTTTGTCTATGTACAATGTATATTTCACACGTTGGAGATGCTGATTGGGCTTTTTTTCAATTCCACCTCACTATAAGAGTAGGTTGGCTGCCCCTAAAGATCTTGTTTTTATTATAGTGAGAGAACCCATCAGCCAAAGAGTCAGCCATGGAGGAAACTATAGTTTTGATAGTAGGAGCAGGTCCCTCAGGTTTAGCAACATCTGCATGCCTTAACCTACACAACATAGGCAATATCATCTTAGAGAGAGATGAATATTTCGGGTCTCTGTGGAAAAAACGGTCTTATGATCGAATCAAACTTCATATCGCCAAGGAATTCTGCCAACTCCCTCACTTTCTACACCCCAAAACCACCCCTACCTACATCTATAGGGAAGAGTTCATTAAGTACCTAGATGACTATGTGTCCCATTTTAATCTCTCCCCTAGGTGCTGTCGAACGGTTGAGTCTGCAATGTATGACGAATCGATCGGTAAATGGCACGTCCTAGCTCGTAACAGCGAATCGAAGAAGGTGGAGGAGTATAAGAGTGTGTTTTTAGTGATCGCGAGTGGAGAAAATAGTGAGGGCGTGATCCCTGATAATATTCCAGGGTTAGATGGGTTTAGAGGGGAGGTGATACACTCAAGTGAGTATAAATCAGGGTCAAAATATTACGGTAAGGATGTTTTAGTTGTTGGGTGTGGCAACTCGGGCATGGAGATTGCTTATGATCTTTCTAACTATGAAGCCAAGACCTCCATGGTCATTCGCAATCCGGTAAACCTTCTTCTTCATTACTTCTTCCTCTCTTCTCTACACTAGTTTCTTTGATAGTAATTACGTGTTTATTTGAATTTTTTTTATTGATTTTTCCCTTTTTGGTTTCTTTTCATCATAATCTTTTGATAGCACAGCATTAAATACCAATAGCTCTATTCCCACCGACCGGGATACCGAGGACATGCAATTATGATGAAAATCATTAATCGCTTTGAATCAGATGATGAAGATTGTGGTTTTGAGACCAGGGGTGTTCCATCATTCGATCAATTCTGTGACACACATCTCCAAAAGTGACCTTAAAATCACCTTTTAACGTGTGACAAATGATTTTTAGGTCACTTTTTTGAAATGTGTGCTACGAGGAATAAAAGACTTCCCTATAATGGGGAAAATAGGTCACTTTGTTGACAGTCTAAAGATCTATTTTCTGGAAGATAGGGGAAAAAAAGATTTCTATCCCCGGATTTATCGGAGTATTAATGAGTTTAAGGGTGCCAAGAGAGCTACTCATAAAACATTTGATAGAGTACTATTTAGGGATAATTAGAAAAACAACCTTGAAAAACAAACGTTTTAGCAAAACAACTCCAAACTTAAACGTTTTAAAAAAACTGTGCTTTCACAATTTTTGGAACTTCAATAATCCGTGAAAACACAGTTTTTTAATTTTCTTTTTTTTAAAAATGGTGCTTTCACAGGTTTTTGAAGTTCTGAAAATCGTGGAAGCACTATTTTTGTTAAAACGTTTAAGTTCGGGATTGTTTTGCTAAAACGTTTGTTTTTCAAGGTTATTTTTTTAAACTGCCCTATAATTTAGTCATGCATTATAGACAACTTTGTTTGGTCGTTCATCATTGTCTGATTCATCAGGAGACGAGTAATGGGACACAACTTTTGATCATGCATCAGATGGTAATGCACGTCCGAACACCAATATTGTTATGGTGTTTATGTTTTGGTCGTCCCAAATTTTTTAAAATTACATGCACACGCTTTTTAAGTGATTACACCGAGGTTAAAGAAAGACTTTATATTTTAGGGACATGTGACATGTGAAAAAGCAATCTAGGCCGCTTGATTTAAAGTTCATGATCTATAGATCCTTAGTGAATAATATTTGAGCAAAAAATAATATTTATCATATGATCTATTGTTGTCAATCGTTGAATCAAATAATAGTCTTTGACTATATTTAATCACATGATGAAGATCATATTTCATGCCAATTTTATCCACTAAGGATCTATAGATCATGAACTTTAAATCAGACGACTCAGATTGCTTTTTCACATGTCACATGTCCCTAAATATAAAGTCTTTTTTAAACCTACAATCACTTGAAAAACGAGTGCAAGTAACGGCTCCCATGTTTCAACCACGTCTGCCATTGTTTTGGCCATCTCTGTTTATGTCATATAATTTTTCATATAACTTATTTATGTCATACTATTTTGTAATTAATATTAATTTATATCTTTCTAAATGTGCATCTAACGACTCTCGGCCGGCCTCTTCAATAGTTTAAAATAGTTACTTTACTTTTGTTTTGCTATTTTTGGGGCGTTCAAGATTATCTCATTCAAAGAACCTTAAGAATGCACCCAAAGTTACCATAAAAGCTAGATTCGTTCCAGATTGTTTGGAGCCTTGAATAATTCGATGCCCATCGGCTAAACGGAGCTATATTAAAAACCATTATATATATATATATAATTCTTTTTACCATTTTTATGACTTTTTGGCCCTTCAAATATATATATATATATATATATATATATATATATGGAAAAGGCCTCCGTCCTTTATGGGAGGACGGTCACCGTCCTCCAACTTTTCATGTGGAGCTCTACGTAGCATCAAAAACACTTTTTGGGTGCCACGTGGACCTTTGGTGCATTGCTTAGATCATCTTTAAAAAAATAAAAAATTAAAAACTCATTTCTACCGTGTATATTTTGAATCGTGAAATTTGGATCAATGAAAATCGTTAAACTTTAAACTTTCCATATGGAGCTCTACGTGGCACCAAAAACACTTTTTGGGTGCCACGTGGACCTTTGGTGCATTGCTTAGATCATCTTTAAAAAAATAAAAAATTAAAAACTCATTTTTACCGTGTATATTTTGAATCGTGAAATGTGGATCAATGAAAATCGTCAAACTTTAACTTATGGGTTTAAAATTTACTTAATTTTTTTTTTTTTTTAATATTGATCTAAGCTGTCCACTTGTGCTCCACGTGGCACCCAAAAATTGTTTTGGGTGCCACGTGGATCTTGGAGGATGAGGACCTAACTGCTCTATATATATATATATATATATATATATATATATATATATATATATATATATATATATTTATACATGGAGGACGGACACTGTCCTCCAAGCTTCCATGTGGAGTTTCACGTGACATCTAAAATATTGTTTTAATGCCACGCGGAGCTCGGGTGCATTGCTTAGATCATCTTTGAAAAAAAAATTTGAAAACTCATCTCCATCGTGTATTTTTTGAATCGTAAAATGTGGACCAATGAAACCCATCAAATTTTGACTTATGTTTAAAAAGTTTTTTTTTGAATTTTTTTTAAAACATTGATCTATACCGTCCATTTGTGCTCCACGTGGCACCCAAGCAATGTTTTGGGTGCCACATGGAGCTCCATGTGTATTTTGGAGGACGGTCACCGTCCTTCATTGGAGCCGCTTAGATCCTCCAATGGAGGACAGTGACCGTCTTCCAAGATATACGTGATGCTTCACGTGGCATTCAAAACACATTTTGGATGCCACGTAGAATACGGGCGTGTTGTTTGGATCAATTTAAAAAAATATTAATTAAAAAAAAACAAATTTAAAGCACAAGTCAAACTTGGATTAGTTTTAACGCTCCAATTTTATTTCTAAAAAAATGCATAATAAAAATAAGTTTCCAAATTTATTTTTTTCAAAGATGATCTAAGCAATGCACTTGTGCTCCATGTGGCATCAAAATAGTATTATAAGTGCTACATAGAGTTCCATGTAGGATCATGGAGGATGCTCATCGTCCTCTAATAAAGGACAGAACTCTTTTCCATGTATATATATATGTGTGTGTGTGTGTGTGAGAGAGAGAGAGAGAGAGAGAGAGAGAGAGATTCAAAATAATTTAAAAAATGCTCAAAAAATATTTTTATTTTTGGTATTAGATGATTACATCTGGTTCATATTAGATATATACACATATCGGACTTGGCCCATATTTAGATCCATGGTCTTAAGACTCTCAAGTTAGGATTCAACCACTCTTAGAAACGTTGGATATAAAGGTCTAATTTTAAATCTCCTCAATCCAAAAGGGTTTTAAATGTGGTTGAATACTATATAACTTTCAACCTGTTGAACCTGAATATATGTCTGCATAGTGACAAAAATTGCTGAATTGTTAGAAAAGTTTGCAAATAATGATTGATTTTTAGTGCACCGAATTAATCATGAATTATTCGTGAGTTTTCGAAAAATCTTTATATTCCTTAACCAGTTTGCAAATGATTAGCGATTTTTTAAAGAATCACAACTTTTTTAAATATTTTATATTGATAAAAAAATAAAAATAAAATAAAATTTCCTCCAATTTTTCCTCTAATATTTTCTTCAATCTTGCCGAATCTTAACATTGCTGAATTAATATGGAATACACGCTTGTTTCGCTTATGATCATGTGACAAGAGAACTTATGGATTACCTGTGTTCAGTTTCATGTACTCACCAAAGAGTTGGTGCATGTGGGAATGCGCCTTTTGAAGCATCTGCCAGTAAATGTGGTGGACCCTGTGGTCCTTTTGCTTAGCAAATTCATATATGGGAACCTCAAAAAATGCGGGATCCATAGGCCAAGTAAGGGGCCTTTTTTCCTCAAAGCGGCAACTGGTAAATCTCCGGTCATCGATGTCGGAATCGTGAAGAAAATAGAGTCAGGAGAGATTCAGGTAATCTACACCCATCCTCCAAACTATGACATATAATCATTTTATTCTAAAGATAATGTGGGTGTGGGTGGCATGAGGCTGGACTTGGGCTTGCAATTTTTGTGATTTTTAAATAGCCTTAACCCAATCTGACACATTAGCACACCTCTAAAAACATTTACTTGATTAAAATTAAGTATCATGCAATAGATACTAAAATTTTTTTAGTAGCAAGTTTTGCAACGTATGGGGCCTAATTTAAGTCACTAACCTCACATCCCTCAAATCTCATGGTAATTAGGTTCTGCCAACAGTAACTAGCGTAAGCGGGAGTAAGGTATCATTCGAGAATGGTAAAGTTCATCAGTTTGATGCTATAATTTTCGCTACTGGATATCGAAGTACCGCCACAAAATGGCTCAAGGTATGGAGTTTAGGGCCCAAATTAAATGTACTCCAACCCCCAACTTAGTTATGTAATATTTGTTTCAATGTGCATTCAGGGAGATGATAACCTCTTGAATCAAAATGGAATGCCAAAATTGTGTTTTCCGGACCATTGGAAGGGGAAGAATGGCCTCTATTGTGCGGGGTTCTCGCAGAGAGGACTTGCTGGTGTGTCTATGGATGCAGAGAAGATCGCTGGCGACATAAATATGGTTTATAGTGCGTGCCTTTCGCAAAAGGGATCGGATGGTGGTGTGTCTATGGACACGAAGATCGGTGGTAACATACATTGATACATAGTGTTTATACAGTGACATATATGTGTACTCTCACAAAAAGGATTGACTTGTGCCTATGAATGTGAAGAAGATCAATGTTGAGGACATAAAAATGACATGAGTGAATGATATAGATCACTAGGCAGCCCGGGGTATCATTGTATTAGATATTTATAGTTCTTATATAGTGTATGTGTGAATTTTTAATGTTATATTGTAACAACCCGAATTTTTGAACTTTTTTTTATTGGTGTTAGATTGTGTTTTATACCTTGTATAGTGTTAGTGCTTTACACCGGAACCTATCCTAGTTGAGAAAATACACATTTTGATTTTTAAAGAGGTATTATATTTAAAATTGTCTTTATTTGACACAAGTTGTGTTGTAGCCTGGTGTTGATCCATGACCCATCTGATGTCGGACCTTGACCCATTTGATGTTGGATCTTGACCCATCTGACGTGGATCGTGACCCATCTGATGTTGGACTTTGACCCATTCGATGTTGGACTTTGGCCCATCTGATTTAGATCAGCCCATCTTATTTCATTTCATAGGATGGTATTAAATTAATTAAAATATCTTTTACAATATATTATGATATATTTAAAGAGAAAGTGATTTTAGATAGTAATATAAAATTAATAAATATTATATACTTATATTTTATTATCATATAAAATAAATATACTTGGTTACTACCTTATTTTAATATTATAAAATTATCTTATAAGATATATGAGTAGTAATATCCCCTGTCAGAGCCCAATTAGTTTCCTTTTTATCGATGGATTGACCTATTAAAATCGACCAATCAATCATGAGCCAAACGACAACTTACATCTTATTAAATCTAATCTATCGATTTTCATTTTTTTCAATCGATCGATTCTCATCCGAATAGACGACCTGATTCACACCAAAATTTCACTTTTACACGACCAAAAAAATTTAGTGCACTTGCACTTTGCGATCGATGGTCGTGATGTACTTAACTTTAAAAATAATAATATTTAATTTGGGCATTTAATAATGATAAATAATAATATATAAAAGTCTCGCTTTTATAAACTAGCAACATGACCACTTCGATAACATAAAGTGTTAGAACTTCGATGTCTTTATGAAATCGAATTCTGACCTTTACGATTATCGAAATCATACTTATAACCCTATTCTATAATTATATTGGTGTGATATGTAAATAAATATAAACATAAATATAACCAAAATCTAAGTGTAAACCATTCTGTATGTGTGATACTTTTGTATTTATAATTTAATCAATTTATACGAGTTAGGATATGTTAGATCATGAGTACGAGAGTATATAAGATCATACCTATACTTGGGCGTGGTGATTCGCTGAGATGGTATCGAAGTGAGAAATACACCGTATTCATATGCCTTACAACTCATGGTGGAATGGGATCCATGACGAGTCGGGTGAGTGTGAATTCAGTGTAACCTCGTATACGGTGGCATATACGGCGACCCGATCACCCCGAGTTCAAATATGATAGTATGAGTTATGAGTTAAGTTATGAGGTTCGACCATAGGCTTTGGTTGTGGTGAAGTTTCTTCTACGATCACGTGAAACTCGGAATATTGACGTCCATGTACGGATGCAACGCCTCTATGATAGTATGGGCTGTCACACGAAGTACATTCAAGTTACTACGAAACATTTTTCTTAGGAAGCGTGAATTAGAAAAGTTGCCTCACTATAGTTTGTCCTAGGATTAAATATAAGAGTATGATAAGATATGAGTATGAAATAAGATAAGTTATGATACGAGTACGATAATAAGACATCGCTGTGTAGGCCAGCAAAAGATAAAAAACTTAAGTCTCTGTACGTGTCGTTCCTTACGTAGCCACCGTAAGGGCAATAACGTCTTTCAGTCAAGACGGATCTCTGGGAGAGATTATGAGTATGAGTATGTTAGAGTGAGTTTGGCCATTATGTCTCTCCATTGGCTGGATGGTGGAGTATGAGTATGACACGAAGGCGTTATGATATGGTGGTATGATACTATGTTGACCCTCCCATGGTAGCTCGAGCAGCGACTCTGGCACAGGTCGTTTAGGATTTCACGAGTATGTTAGTTACGCTCATGCGATGTATAGGCGTATGTGCGAGAATGATAATAAGACATGATATGATATGTTATGAGATATGATAAGGTACGTTAAGATATGAGTATCTAGATTATGGTCTCGCATTTATGATATGAGCTTTACGATATGCATGTGATTTTATCATTCTTTTGCTATCTGCTTTGAGATATTATATTTATCACTTACAAGATGCACCCACATTGCACCTGAGTAGTATGGGGTGAATTGGTGGTGTATCCCACTGAGTTTACGTGGCTGAGTAAACTCATCCCACGATAATCTAACAGTTGCAGGTGATTACGCTAGTGGAGTAGATGTCGGTCATCCAGATCCGGCTGACGCTGATTTCATTGATCCCGCGAGTGTTGAGTACCAGGAGGGCTACGGTGCCGATTTCGATCCGAGTGCTGGATATTGATCGTTGCAGACTTGGTAGTAGATTGGATACCTATTATTATCATTAATTTTATGATTTCCTTTATCGGATTTGTCTCCAACTTCGAATTATGTTTTATTGGTAGATTTGTTGATTCTATCGCATTTATTCATTATTTATGACTGCTTTTATTTCCACCTTTATGTGTTGGCTTTCACGGATTTCGTGGAACCATTATTGCACAAGAACTCTGATTAGGTGTATGCCCGCTTAGTATATCCGGGATATGTGCGGGTCATAACTCGGAATTCTAGGCCCTCGAGATGGGGTAGAATTTCGGGTCGTGACATATATATTATAGATTATTAGATATATGTGGCTTCTAGGGAAGAAAATATAAATGTTCTTAGTAATCAGTTGACTCTGAAAATGAATAATAAAATATTTTATGAATTTTATGATCATTTGACAGTTCATGCTATATATATATATATATATATATATATATATATATATATAAGGAACTTTAGAAAAACATCTTCCATTGTCAAACGATTGAGAAAAAGGGTTTGTACGGGTATTTAATGGCCATATATATATATATATATATATATATATATATATATATATATATATGTATGTGAATCGGAGCTCTGCTAGGGGTTCCTCACCGTGGGCTGCCTGCTGGTAGCTGGATTTTATTTGTTACAATTTTTAAGGTGGGTTTCATGGTTTATCAGAGGATTTCCATGGTTCAAATTTTTATAGGACTTAGGTTGCGTTTTGGAACATGGATTTGGGATTTTGGGTTTGGATCTCCTAAATTTAAATCCACAGTTTGGTTTTACATCTTTGTGTTTGAATTTGGATTTGGTAAATCTATCGGAATTTTGAAATTCATAATTGTATTATAAAAACGTGGAGTTGTTAATAACACCTCATTGGCATTATTTGGAAATCCCAATCTTACACCAACATATACTTGGCTATGTTTAGTGAATAAGAAGTTGTTACCCAGTGCTATCACAGGTACGGTTCAACTTGATGCCGAAACCGACTCAAATCGATAGTACCCAACTTGAATTAAACAGAACCGAATCGGGCTGAATCGGTGGAAAATGGACCGGATTGAATAGGTACTAGACCAAACTAAACCTGATCCAACTCAAACTGACCAAACTCAAGCTTAATTAGAATTCTAAGCGGCTAGAAAACTAGCCATTGGTACATACTAGTTTATGGCCATTCTACCTTTGTCTGATGCACCTTGGGTGCAACTTGGAGATTGTTGGTTGCACCCATTTCTATTTTTTTAAAATTTTTTTATTTTTTATTTCTGTTTTTGCAACACACCTTTGTATAGTGCACCTTAGGTGCAATCAATAAATTGCTGGTTGCACCATCCTCGAATTTTTTATTTTTTTTGTTTCTATTTTTTACAAACCACCTTGGTATAGTGCACCTTAGGTGCAACCAGTATATTGCTAGTGGCACCAATTTGGGATTTTTTTCCTATTTTTTTGTCTTTTGTTTCTATTTTTGCGGCCCACCTTTGTACAGTGCGCATTGGGTGCAACCAAGAAATTGTCAGTTGCACCCATTTAATACTTTTCCTATTTTATTTATTTATTTATTTTTTATTTATGTTTTTGTAACTCATCTTTGTATAGCGCACCTCGAGTGCAATCAGGAAATTACTGGTTGCACTTATTTTCGATTTTTTTCCCTTGACCCCAAACCGAACTGAACTGAACACTGAAAAATTTGGTTTCGGATCAGGTTCGATTTATGTGTTGGAGGAATTCGGTGTATGAAAATCGAAACCGATATATTTCGATTTTTGGTGTACCAAACCGAAAATCGAAAAAATCATATTCGGTTCGGTTCGGTTCGGTATACCGAACTTGCATCACTACCTAAATAGAATGAAGGAAACCAATAAAATATAAATTCTTTTTATAAATAAAATAGTCAAATGAAACATCTATAAATTCTTGGGCCAAATTTTAAGGCAATGCTTAAACATTCAAACAAGAGATTTGTTAATCCAAATATTTCAAAATTTGAATTTGAAATGCTTGAATTTGAAATACTTGAATTTGAAATCTCCAAATCCAAATACATGTTCCCAAACGCAGCTAAGGGATTTCCTCGAAACAATGGGTTTTCTTTAGGCTGCGTTTGGGAACGCGGATTTGAGAATTTGGATTTAGATCTCCTAAATTCAAGTCCACCGTTTGGCTCCACCTTTTTGAGTTTGGATTTAAATTTGGTAAATCCCCTAAAATTTAGAAATCCATGTTTGTATTGTTAAAAAGCGGATTTCTATATAACACCTCCCACGTGTTATTTGAAAATCCAAATCTTACACCATCATATAATTGGCTATGTTTAGTGAATAAAAAGTTGTTACTCAGTACTATTATAAGTACGGTTCAACCTGATACTCGATCGGCTTAAGACGAATATTTTTAAGCTTGATTGATCTGATTGGGTTGGGAATGAGGCAATCTGGATTAAACCGAACCAAATCGGGTTGAATTGGTGGTAAATGAACCGGATTGAACCGGTATTAGACTAAACCAGACCTAACCCAACATGAACTGACCCAACCTAAACTAAAGTAGTTATAGCAACGACAAAACTAGCTGTCCTAGTCGCCATTGGGTTGCAACGGCCAATTTTTTGCCGTTACAATCCACCTTTGTATAGTGCACCCTGGGTGCAACCAAGAAATTATTGGTTGCACTCATTTTCGATATATATATATATATATATATCCTGAACCCAAACCGGTGCAAACCGAATCAAACACCGAAAATTTTGGTTTCAGTTCGGGGACGGTTTATGTGTTGGAGGAATTTGGTGTATTGAAACTAAATTTTTCGGTGTTCGATTCAGTTTCGATTCAAAAAAAAATAAAAAAATTGCTGGTTGCACCCATTTTCGATTTCTTTTCATTTTTTTTTTCTAAACTCAAACCAAACCGAATCGAACACCGAAAAATTTGGTTACGGTTTGGGAACGGTTTATGTGTTGGAGGTATTCGGTGTACCGAAACCGAATTTTTCGGCGTTTGGGTTTAGAAAAAAAATTTGCTAGTTATGCCCATTTTCAATTTTTTTCCTCTTAAACCCAAACCGAACCGAATCAAACACCGAAAAATTCGATTTCGATTTGGGAACGGTTTATGTGTTGGAGGAATTGGGTGTACCGAAACCGAAACCGATATATTTCGGTTTGGTTTCGATTTGTGGTGTACCGAATTGAAAACCGAAAAATTGGATTTGATTCGGTTCGGTACACCGAACTTGCATCCCTACTTATGTAGAATATATGAAGGAAACTAATGAAATATAAATTCTTTTTATATAAAAAATAGTCAAATAAAATATCTATAAATCATAGGGCCAAATCTTAAGGCAATACTTAAACACCTAAATAAGAGATTTGCATATCCAAATATTTCAAATTATGAATTTGAAATAGTTAGAAAATAAAATACTTAAAATTTGAAATTCACAAATCTAAATCCATCATATCAAACGCAGCCTTATAGAGGTCTACTGCATATATCGTTAGGAAATCTCTTGTAGATATTGCATGAGAGAGAGAGTAAAAACAGAAAAGAGGCATTAATTTTCTGTAGATTTTTGGCGATGCTATGGAGTTCGGAGGGGTGGAAATGATGAGTCAAGAGGGGAACATATTCCAAGTGATGGGTATACAGCTGGTGAGGACGGGATGTGAGATTTCACCGTTTGTTTAGAGTCTGCTTTTCGCCCATTTGGGTGGGCCTTAATTGGAGTTGGAAGGGAGGGTGCAAGGAGAGTAAGAGATTAGAGAGGTCAAATGGGAAAATGTAGAATTATGATAATAAAAATAAATTTCTCAAACACAAGATTTATGTGATTCGGTAATTTGTTTATGTCCACGAGTGATGTTAAGTTTATTTTATTAAATCTATGAAAACTAAGATTATAAGGTTACATATGGCACAGCTCTTTGCTAGCCCCTGTCATAATCCAGTTTAGGGAAATTTGCACTTTCGGCCCTATATGTTTGCGTATTTGCAGAAACGGTCCTATAGTTTCAACCGTTGCATTAATGACCAGCTCCAGGCCTAGCCGCCTCCGCCTGCTCCACGTCAGCAAGGACCTATTTTAAATAATATAAAAAAAAAATTTCACCGCCCTTTAACAGAGAGTATAAAAGCTACTTTTACATTTCATTAGTTACTGTTACTTTTAAGTTTAACTTTTCTGAAAAAAACAAGAGAGCGGCGACAAAGCGGTAAAAGGTCACAAAGGTCACATTACAATTCCAGGTAATTTATTTTTTTTACATTTCAACACATTTAGTCATTCCCAATGTTTCCCACCTAATCCGATAACTTACCGATAATCTAAGTTATCGACCGATAACTTAAATTATCGACCGATAATTTAAGTTATCGATCGATAATCTAAGTTATCGGTCGATAACTTAAATTATCGGTCGATAATTTAAGTTATCGGTCGATAACTTAGATTATCGATCGATAACTTAGATTATCGCTCGATAACTTAGATTATCGGTAAGTTATCGGTAGGTTAGGGGATTAGTAGTTTTTTCAAAATCACTTCTTTTATTTATTAATTGCTTTTTATTTATATTGCAGTTCCTACTAAGTTATTGAAAATGACCATGTCTCTAAAGCCCATTGGAAAATGTTCTGGAGTTGGTGTTAGGAAATTTTACATGCATTGTAACGAAGAGAGAAAGAAAATATTAGATGATTCAGTATTCGGTCATCTATTTAGGATAAATGAGAAATTAGGTTTCGTTGAAGACTTGGTTGACGCTATTTTAAGTTTTTGGGTTGAAGATAATATTTTCAAGGTCAAGAACACCAATGTACTCCTGCAACAGATCGATATAGCCTTGATTTTAGGCCTCAACATGTTGACGGAACCTGAGTCTGAGAAGGTGGCCGTAAAAGAGGAAACAACTATTCGATACAAATTCTTTCGGGGGAAGCCGGCGAAAAGATCTCGTATTGAAGAAATTATTGACAGTGCTGATTTATCCAACGATGATTTTTTGAAACTGTCATTATTATTTTTCGTATGTTCTTTTTTACTTCCGGACACATACCAGGAAGTAGATACACGGTACTTAGAATTAGTAGATAACATTGAAGAGTTCAACAAGTTACCGTGGGGCCTGATAGTTTACAATAATTTATTAGATAGTATATCAAAAGCGAGTGGCAGGAGGGAAATGGCGAAAAGGTCAGAAAAGGGGCAATACAATATCTATGGATGCACTATCGCCTTACAGATTTGGGCGTTTGAGCACTTTCCTGCAGTCGCCACCGCTCCTATTGGGCTTAAAGAACCATTTCCAAGGCTAATGAAATGGGAAGGCCCGAAATTCAGCCGTAATCCTAATTTATATAGAGAAAAATTTCTTAAGTCTAAAGTGATTTTAGAGCTTGAAGTTGAGAAGCACGAATTACAGTATAAATGGGTTCGATACTTTTTGATTCGAAGAGAAATGGAAAATAAGAAGGAAGAGACCGAAGAAAGAGAAGAGCCTTACTCCGAAGAAAATATAGATGAATATGATGATATCCCAAGTCATCCAACACGTCCGGAAGAAAGAGCCGAAGAGCCGATTAGCCGAGATGACGACAATGAGGATGACGAAGATTATAGCGACGATAACGATGATTTTGAAGTCGTTGTATGTCAACCAAAGGGCAAACCAGAAATTAGGCCCGAGCTAACAAGAGAGCAGCCAGTTAGGCAACCGTACCTAACCAAAGAAGTAACGGAGCTAAGAAAAGAATGCAAGACGCTCCGCATGGTTGTAAAAGAAATGAAAAAAGAATTCCGGCGTGCATTTACGCTGCTTAAAGGGCAAGCACTCACCATTGAACAACTAGGGAGAGATAAGAAGGCCTTACAAGAAGAAAATAAAGCAATACGGAAGGATCTTGATGCGGTCATCTCTCATTTAAGAAAGGTATCAAACCAAGACTTTTCAAATTTAGAACAAAATCAATTCTTTACAACTTAATGCAAAATTAGCTTGTCGTCCGAAGATGGAACTTATCGTCCGACGATGTACATTATCGACCGATAATTTAAATAGTCGATCGATAATGTACATTACCGGACGATAAGTTACATTATCGGTCGATAATTTAAATTATCGATCGATAACTTAAATTATCGACCGATAATGTACATTATCGATCGACTATTTAAATTATCGACCGATTAGTTAAATTATCGGTCGATAATGCAGTTTTTTTTTTATTTTTTATTTTTTGTAATGTATATTTTTTTGCAATTATGCAGGATAATATTTTAACCTCTGTGCTCTTTGACACCTTCGTTCCTTCACCCACTTACCCTCAATCAACTGTCCCTCAACCCACCACTCATCAACAAAGCCATCAGTCTACTGCCCCAAAACCCACTGCTCCTCAACAAAGCCATCAGTCCAGTGCCCCAAAACCAACTGCTCCTCAACCAAGCCATCAGTCAAGTGCCCCAAAACCCTCTGCTCATCCACCTAGACAACAATCAACTGCCCCAAAACCCGCCGCTCCTCAACTTACAAATAAATCTACTGCCATTAAACCCGCTGCCCCAAAACCTACTGCTCCTCAGCCTACTAAACAACCCTTGGTTGATGTGAGTGATGATGGTGCTCCTCTTCTGTGACCTTCTCGTGAGTCACTGAGCATCACTAAAAACAATTATAGTGAAACTATCATCTACAAAAAATGAAGCCGAAGGTTATGACTTGCATGCTCGTAAGAAGAGAAAGTCTCCGACCACTAAAGCATTAATAAAAAAACCAAGATTGGTTGTAGAGGAGGAGGAGGATGGGGCAAAATCAATGGAGCAAAAGTATATGCTTAGTTTTTGGAATCGGCCGGAGAACGAGGACAATGTGATCGTCAATACTATCAGGGGTGTTGAGATCACAGTTGCTCTTTTGAAGGTTCTCAAAGGATGCTCGTGGCTCGACAATGAAGTCATCGACGCATACTCGAGAGTCCTTGAAGTTATAAACGATTCAATGTTTACGGCCAATGCCGAAAAAATGGTTCGTCGCTTAGTAAGGGTTCAAATATTTATTGAAAGCTCGTTTGTTTCTTTTATTTGTCTTTTCAATCACGACTCTTGATTAACTTCTTCTAATTTATTTACTTACTACATTATCCTGTTTCAGACCTTGTTTATGGCAGACGAGAAAAAATTTGAAAAATATATCGATAATGAAGGTATAGCTGCGCTCAGCGACCTTGATAGGTGGCAGGCCTATTGTGACGAATGGAATGTTCGTAACAATTCAAAGCCGATGGAACCACTATTGACAAATAATATCCATGAATTCACGCGATCGATCGTGGAAGCATGCGTTTTGAATACTAAACTTCGCTTTATTTAACGTTAACGGCTTTTAAATAAAATTTATTATTTAAAATTTCGGTTCCGTTTATGTGTAGATTTATCTTCCGATGCATAGCCAAAAACATAGCCATTGGGCGTTGGCTATAATTTAATTAGTTGATCGAGAAATTAAGTTAATTGATCCAGCATACCGAGAGTGCTCAAAAAGGTTTGAAGCACATAAAGAATGTCTATTGAATCACCTTCCGCGCCTTCTTTACGCTATCGGTTTGAAGTTAGCTTTCGATCAACAGTGGAAGGTATCGGCGTTCAACAGTGTCGTTCTCCCGATCCGACAAAACGGTTGGGATTGTGGTGTATACGTTTTGAAGTATATAGAATACTTCTCCCAACAGCGGCCTATTGATTTCGACGATAAACATATGCAACAATTTAGAGCCTAAATCGGACATCTAATGTGCACGTTTGGGAAGAAGAGTTAATATCTGTAAAATTTTTTAGACTTTTGTAAAGATATTTTTTGATATCGGCCGATAATTTAACTCTTCTTCCCAAACGATGATTTAAGATATCGGCCGATAATTTAAGATATCGTCTGATATTTTAAGTTATTGGACGATATCTTAAATCATCGGCCGGTATTTTAAATCATCGGCCGATATTTTAAATCATCGGCCGATATTTTAAAACATCGGCCGATAATTTAAACCATCGGCCGATGATTTAAGATATCGGCCGATGATTTAAAATATCGGTCGATGATTTAAGATATCTACCTTTCTGAATTGTGAAGCCTGATATCTTTGGTCTGGCTTTATGCCAATCACTAGTAGATTAGGGGCGAATTTGGAAACTTCAAATCCTGTTTGAATGAATGAATGATTTATTAAGAAGCACAATAATATATTTTAATCACAATTCCAAAATTTAATTATTAGTCCAAAAAAATATATTAATTAATTGGTAGATGTTGATCGCTCTTTTATTGAGGTCTAATCTGTTTATATTGAAGGAAAGAAAAAGAGAAAAAAAAAAAAACTCTTCTATAATGAGATCATTTGGAAGCTCGATTGCCACTAGGTCTAATCTAATCTAAATATGTTTTTAATCTCAACCTTTGATGTAATATAAGTTAATTTCAAATATTAACAAATTTACACGAGCGACGATTATGACCGTACTTGTTACAATTTTTACATTGTAGTGGTCGAACTTTCCCTTTAGATCTTGTTCTCCTTTTCTTCGGACGGCCGGCTTAACGTATTTTGTGGGGAGGCAAAACTTGAATGTCTTTTATTTGCGAAGTCCATTGGAGCTTGTCAACGGTCGGGACAAAGTGTTCTTTATAAGTTTCCCTAAATAAGTCACTGGTAAACCAGTGTTCACAAAATTGGGGGATCTCTCTTTCTCTGTTTCGGCGCGATAATGCGGCAATCGCATGTGAACATGGTAATCCAAGAATAGCCCAACGTCTACATGTACATGTTCGCGATTCTAGATCGACACTGTGAGTGTAATCACCACGTTTAACTTGAAATATATCACGACCATATGGCATGACGTTTTTTCGACGGGCCCATCCTGAATTTCTTTTTATGTGTTTTTCTGCCATCGGTGTTAACACATGTGTCATTTTATTTCCTTCCTCCTGACGACGAAGATAAAATTTGGCTACTTTTGTGCGAATAGTTTCTAACATGCTCACAATCGGTTCCTCCCTGACTATTTTCAACACACTATTTATGCTTTCAGCTATATTAGTTGTGAACATATCATAACGCCTCCCTTGGAAATAAGCGCATTGCCCAGAAATGATCACCAATTTCTTTAATCCATTTTGTACATTCCGGCGGGGCGTCGTCTTCTATTTTTCGCATAATTCTTTTAAATTTTGCTTCTGAAAATGCACGAGCAGCAACCCAGAAAAGCGGTCTAGAGATTGTATCCTTATATTTATCAAACAGATTTAGAGCCAGGTGTCGCATACAGTAGCTGTGAAAGGCATTAGGAAAAACTTTTTCCACTGCTTCCATCAAACCTTTCTGTCTGTCTGATATCAAAACAAACTGTTCTTCAAATTCACCGATTACACGTCTCCCTAATAGATCAAGAAACCATGTCCAATGGTCTTCATTTTCTTTCGGTACAACGCCGAACGCTATAGGAAATAAATGTCTATTCCCGTCTATCCCCGTAGCTATTAACAACACTCCCTTATATCGTCCACGCAAATGCGTTCCATCTACCGCAATTATTCTTCGTAAAGTATTACGAAAGCTTCGAATGCAAGGTCTGAATGCCACGAAGAATCTCTGAAATGCATTATCAGGCTCGAGACACAATTGTCTCAGATGCGGATCGACCATTTGTAATTCGGCAACGTGTATTAACATCTTAAATTGCTCCTTCCAGCTACCTCGGATGTCATTCAACGCCATTTCTTTTCCTCTCCATGCTTTCCAGTAACCTACTGTTATACCGTATTTTTTTTCAATATAAAAAATTATTGAAGCAGGAGTCTCGTCAAAACCCTTTAATAGTTTATCTCTAACGAATGAAGCTATCCACGATGTCGTACATTGGCGATGTCCGCTTCCAAAAGCTGGCATTCCGCACGTGTGTTCCGGGTGGAAAGTTTTCACAGCAAACGTGTCTACGCCTACTAATTTCGATGCATGTATTCGCCAAGCACATCCTACTTTAACACACCTCGCAGTTACTCGAAGAGGACTGGTTTTTATTGGTTTAATCTGAAAATTATTTGTCATCGCAAATTCTTTAAGAACTTTTTGAAATGATTTCTTATTTCTAAACGCCTGACCAATGGTAATCGTTCCCCCTTCATACAGTTCCTCATCGTCTGAATCCATATACTCCCCTTCCGAGTCATTAAGCTGATAGTCTTCGTCCACCAGAGGTTGATCAATTCCCCTATTAGTATAAACATGCGAAGTGGGAGACGGCGGGGCTTCATTATTTTCAGGATCACTATCACCGTCATCGACTAGATGGTTATTACGTGATTGGGATTGAGCCCGTCGATGTACGCTTAGTTGATGTGCAGTTGTTTGGATTGATGTTAGCCGATGCGGGAATGTTTGATGTATGAGAGATTACGCTGAAGGCTCGATTATCGTTGGCTCCGAAGCTATTTGTTCGGAAGGCCATTGATATGGATTAAGGCCGACTAAAAACGTTTCCCACTGATTTACCGAATCGAAGTTGAACTGAGATGTATCATGCATCGGATTCATTTGATGAGAATATCCTTGATCTTCATCGCCTTCACTCATCGGAATGTCTGAATAGGGTTGCTCTGGAAGTTTCTTTGTAGTTTATATTTCTATCATCATCGGCTATTATCGGTGCAACAATGTTCTCCTCTTCATACCGTATTCCTTGATTTTCAATCAAATGTTCTGTTCCCATACCATGATCATCTTCGTTTGTTTCCTTAAACGGTTGAAATGTTTCTAAAGACGGCAAAATTTCTGCTACAGTAGTGACTAATGATTTTTCGATATAAATATTTATAACACCATCACCAATACGATATGCTCTAAATAAGTTTGTAAGATTATCATAGTTAGACAATTCGGCAAATACAAGCTCATTCCCTATGTGTAATGAAACAGTAAGTATAATAGAATGTTCTTCCGGTCGTGTCCGACTGACTTTGTACATTTTTTCTATAAACTCATCAAATGATATATTCTCCGTGACAGTGACAATCCTCCGATGTCCTCCGTTGTAAGTATTATCTCTCACGCGTACGAAATCAAAATGGCAAAGAAGGGGAACATCCATTTCAACCTACAATATTTACAAAATTAAAATTAAAATTAGTTGTTTATAAAGAGTTATACTTGACTTAGCGCTACAATTGTTTAAAAATATTATTAAAAAATTAAAGGAATGAAAACTTTAGCGTTTTTGTCAATCATAGGTTATCGCTCGATATCCTAAGATATCGGGCCGATATCCTAAGATATATAGCCGATGGATGGACTTTTAACGTAAACCATAATCCAAAAACTTAAAAAAAAAACCTCTTTTAAGATATCGACCGATAACTTAAGATATCGACCGATATCTTAAGTTATCGGTCGATATCTTAAGTTATCGGTCGATATCTTAAGTTATCGACCGATATCTTAAGTTATCGGTCGATAACTTATATATCTTGGACTACCTACAATGTTTTGAGAAATTGGGAAAACAATAACTTAAAAGATATTGTACTCGATATCTTACCTAGCCTGTTGTATTCTCTATGTTATACGACCTTTAGTGGAATCTCGAAATCGCTTTCAAAGAGAGATAAAAATTGTTAAAAAATGATACAAAAATTCTAGATTCAATGCTTGCATAGAGAAGCATATATATAGATATCTGACGTGCACGCGGCTAGGCTTGGAGCTGGCCATTTATGCAAGGATTGAAACTATAGGGCCGTTTCTGCAAATACGCAAACATATAGGGCCGAAAGTGCAAATTTCCCTAGAGTTTACTTGCTTTTGCAGGTTCCCATCGTCTTTATTAACATCATGCTACCTGCTTTAGTAGGTATTTCTTTTTCTTGATAACTCCTTGCATAGTAAAATTTTATACAAGATTTACCTGTTTAGTAGTTCTACCATCCTCTCTACTTACTCCTTGCTAGAGTAGATTTTATTTGCTCCGATAAGGAGTTAGTAGAGAGCAGGAAAGTTGCTGCTAGAATAAGTAAATCCTTCTTTGTAGAGAGTTAAAAAGGAGAATGAGAACCAACTAAAGCATGTGAACTCTACTGTGACAGGAGCTACCAAAGAGCTATGCCATACGCAACCTAAATCTCTCAAACCTCACATCCCTCAATCAAAAATTGAGTTTCCGTTATATGAAACCCTAACTCTAAATTAGACTATGCAGTTATGGTTGGGTGTACAATCCAACCTGTTGATAAGCACTACCAACATAATTCAAGGTACAACCTCACCTATAAGTGACTAGTAGAAAGATGCAACTTCAGGGTCTCAAATGTACGTGCCCTTTGTGTTTAGTCGGCAGAAACAGAGATAGCCATACTAGTATTGTAATGCTATGGGTGCTTTTAGATTTTTGGTTGGTACAAAGTGAAGCTTAGTACTATACAAAAAAATGAGGATGGTCCTCCGCATTCATCAAACATGGTTCTAGAATCACTCTCCCTTGATGTCTGCCATGCTGAATCAAAATCTGATCTTATGAAGGTAAGGCCATGATCTAATATCTCTTGTGCCAAAAATTGGGAGGACGAAAACCGATTTGTATCGTCTGATTGAAACCAACCAGCTAACAGTTTAAGCAGGTGAAAAGTGAGTTAAGAGGGAAGAATAGAGGGTTGAAAATGGAGGCACAATGAACACAAACAAAAACCATACAAAATATACTACGGACTATTGAAGCATGTACCAATGGCATTATATCAGGCCATCCATATATAATGCTATAAAAATTGTACATAAAAATGGCAAATACAATAACACCCAAATCTCTTATGAAAAAAATAAATTAACACCCAAATCTCCAACCATAGGAAGTACCAACTTGGGTGTAGTACATCACTACACAATTATTATTATTATTATTATAACAAAAGAAAGAAATAAGAAAGAGAATCTAGAGTGGATCATGTCATTCTTTGAAAATGGAAAATTTGAAAGACAAGATTTTCTTATATCCAACGGCTGCAAATGAGTTTGACTTCAATCACTAAATCTCTTCAAGCTGAACGGCTTTCCCCTGCAGCGGCACATATTCCCCTAAATAAACCTCAAGGTGATCAGCCAAACAAGATTTATCTATTTTCTCATGGTGATAAGCCTTGCACACCAGATAGACGACCGTTTGGGTGACGAGACCAATCAAAATCAGAGCCGACAGCAGCACGAAAAACACGACCCCGTACACAACCCGCGCACCCACACCCAACAGCTTCCACTCCCCGCCGTGCACCACCCACACCCCAAACAGAATCTGAATCGCTAAGTAGGCAACGTCGAGCAGCACGAATATGGCGCTCGCACTCCACAACTTTCCTCTAACCAGCACCCTGCTCTTCCGCATAGCCGCGATCCCGTACACGTCCTCGAGCACCGACACCACGCTTGCCAGCTGCCACACCACGCTTATGTACACGAGCCCGATCAAGTAGCCGACGATTAGGAGCACCAGAAGCGCTACCCCCGCTGCGTTCCCGCTCACCAGGATCAGAATTATGAGCAATATGGGCACGGTGACCGTGTTGTAGATCACCAGTATGATGAAATTCCACAAAAAGGTGACCATGAGCCGCTTCCACACCTTGGGCACCACGCTCATCACCTTGTTGAAGGAGATGTCCTTGGCCGTGTAGATGCAGGCGATCGTGTACACGACCGCGGACGTGGAGAGGAGAGAGAATACGAGGACGAAGAGGAGGTAGGCGGCTTTGAAGACGATGAAGGCAGTCCATGTGGAGGAGAGGCGGTTCAGGATCTGGGTCTGTGTGGGGCTGCCAATTTGGGTGTTGTCTAGCGCTTCTTCTTCGGTGCTGATTTGGGTGAAGAGGAGATCTTGGATTTGGATGTGGGCTAAGAAGATGAATGAGAGAGGGAGAATTAGGGAGAGGGTGATTTGTGTGAAGAGTTTTTTCGATGATACGAGGATCTTGTAGGATTCTCTGTAAATACCGAAGAACCCTAGAAATTGAAGCTCCTCCGGTTCTCTGTCCATGGAAATTAATTAATTAAATAATCCCCCACCCTCTTTTCTGGTTTGGTGGTTTTGATGAGGAAGACGATGGAGTTGGAGTTGAGTTGGTTGGACAGGGATCTATTCGAAGTCTTGGTCATGACTTTTTAGATTACCAAAATGTCCTTACCCTTCAATAAAACTACCAAAATTTGTGAAATCTCTCTCTCTCTCTCTCTCTCTCTCTCTCTCTCTCTCTATATATATATATATATATATATATATATATAAAGGCACTTGCAGATGCAATTAGACATACTTATAAATAATTAAACTTGACTTTTAAGCATTTATTGAGAGATTGAACATAAAAAAATAAATAGCATTTTAAGTGTTACTATGATTTATGATTTATCGAACATAAAATAAAAGAGTTATTACTATATTTTATATGTCTTCACTATGTATAATTTAAAATTATAAAAAATTTAATTATATATATATATAACTTATATGGTCAACTATAGAAGATGAAAATATAAAATAAAAAATAATAAATAAATATAATCTTGATAATTTAATTAAATCGAAAGAAGTATTTATTTATTCTCGACTTTAACTTTTTTGAAGATTTTATTGTCTTTGTCATCCACAGTCTCATATTTAATGTTTTGACATATATACAACTGTGTAAGACGATTTGGGTAAATTATATGTTGCACTTTGACTTGAAAAGACTATAATCTACAGCTGCATCTTTCAAATAAGAGTGGACTTAACCTACAGTTGCATCTTCCAAAATAGAGTGGTTTAAACTTTTGGCTGGTGCCATTGCAGTAATACTTTAAAATATTGGAACGATGTCAAGCTGAAATTATGAGAATAAATAAAATTACTTATTAAGAATAATTTTTATTAAGTAAAAAATAATAAATTTGAGATTATATAATTTAAAAAAGAAGTTGTTATCCATAACATACTAATAATATTGCTAAACAAAAGTCATTTTAAATGTCCAAAATATATAATGCATGACCAATTAAGATAACTCTTTATTTAGAAAATAATATGTACATTTATGAATGAAAGATAAATTAGTGAGAGAATGATCAAATATTTTTCAGATGTTTGTGGGAGGAGCACAAGTAAACCTGAACGAATGATAGAAACATTAATATACTATAAGTGACTTTTTTATGGAAATGACAATTCTTATAAGAAAGTTGATACTTATATAATAAAAATAAGGTGCATTTCAAATGAGTGCGTATAGAATTAGTTGGTGGACTATTAATAGTTTTATTAGTTAGTTATGGAGACATGTGCCATATGGAATCAATATATAATCGTTTGATGGGTGGGCCATGATCTCAAGATTAATTATGTGACAATAATACCTTGTCCATGATATCATGCTTCTTTTACCCTCTATTTTAACATATACATTATAAAATAAAAAAGTTATTTTAGATGTCCAAAATATATAACTCTTTATCAGATAAGATTATTCTAAATGTATTGAATAAGTTGTAAATGATGCTTATAAGATTATTCTTAATTTATTAAAAAATAAATAAATATTGCTTACAATTTATTTTATGAAACAAAAGTACTTTAAAATATACATTTTATAAAAGAATTATAAAGTAATGTGAGGATAGTCAAAAAACTTTTTTTCGAATGTTTTTATTAGCACCACACGTAGATTTGCAAAAATAAATGAAACATCAATATAGTTTAAATGACTTTTTGAAATATCAATAAAAAAATCTATTCCTATATAAAAAATAATAATTATGATCTATTACTTTGAAGTTGTAGAGTGCCCACGTCTTAAACCATTAACAGTATACGATTATTTAAACACTATTTTGGATATGTTTGAATAGATCAAGAGGTATTGGGTTGAGTCGGGTCAGATTGAGTCAACCTGACTAAAGATTTTATGACAATTTCTTGGGATATGTGCCACGTGAATTGGCCGTTTGATGATATGCTTATAAGCAATCAATGGTTTTTTGCAAAGGTACCCAGAAATATTTTGTGGGTATTACTAAAGCTGCTCATAAAAAATAAGGGTATTCTACCGTGTCGGAGTTATGTCAGATTAGCTTGATTGCATCAACGGGGTTGGGTCGAGCCTTCAACTCTCATTTATTGTTTCAAATCAGACGACAAAGACCTTGATTGATGGCACAATCATCAAACGCATAGTGACAAATTTTTCTGAAATTCGCTAAAAGGGGGTCACAAAATTTCAGTGATTTCTTTGAAATCATTGAAAATTCATTAATTTGGGTGAAATTAATAAAACTTTTTTAATTTCAGCCATATTTAAATAATAAATTATATTTTCAAAAATAATAAATTATAAAAATAATAAATAAGATTTGTACTCCCCGGTATTTTACCCAAACTTTTTAGAATTTATTTTGAAATTTATATGAAAGGAATCTTACCGGCCGTTTGATGGTATGCTCATAAGCAATTAATGATTTTTGGCATAAGTGCCCAACAAGGATTTGTGGGTGTTACTAAAGCTACTCATACAGAACACGAGTATTCTACCACGTCGGAGTAGGGTTGGATTAGCTTGATTGCATCAGAGTTGGATCGGGTCTTCAACTCTCATTTACTGTTTCAAATCAGACGAGAGAGACCTTAATTGATGGCACCATCATGAAACACATAGTGACCATTGTCTCTGAAATTTCTCGGAAATTCACTGAAAGAGGGGTCAAAAAATTTCGGTGATTTCTTTGAAATCGTTGAAGTTTCATTAATTTGGGCGAAATTCATGAAACTTTTTTAATTTCAGCCATTGTAAAATAATAAATAAGATTTTCAAGAATAATAAATCATAACAATAATAAATAAGAATTATACTCCTCGGTATTTTTTTGAAACTTTTTCAAATTTTTCCCGAAATTTATCCGAAATGACCCCTACTGGCTGTTTGATGGTATGCTCATAAGCAATCAATGGTTCTTTGCATAGGTGCCCATAAAGATTTTGTGTAAATCATTAATGGTGTATGATTACTTAGACATCATTTTGGATCAGTGTGAATCAACCAAGAGGTACCAGGTTGAGTTCCTTAATTGATGGCACCATCGTCAAAGACATAATGACAAATTTCTCCTAAATTTCAAGTATAATAAATAAAAATTTCAAGTATAATAAATAAGATTTATACTCCCTGGTATTTTTCCCAATTTTTTTTGAATTTTTCTCGAAATTTATTCGAAATGACCCCTACTGAAATATTGCCGAAATTTGTCAGCTCGATCAGACGGCATGTGATGATTGATGAGTAGTGAAATATGATGATATTTCACCCCTAAATACCTATATTTAGCTATCTGATAAGAATTATTATATTTCAAGTGTTTCAGGTAAATATAAGCCAAGTGCAGAAAACAACCCAAGAATTCTGAAAATAATGTCAAAACACTGTAACTTTGGGTCATCGAGAACTTGGTGCGACTTGTAGCTCAATTTGGACATTCAAGATGACCGAATTATGAAATTATTAAAACACAAAAGTTGTAGAGCTTTCTGTCAGCTTTCCAACGGATCAAGAATCGCCTCACTCCGAGTTCGAGATAGAGAGTTATAGCTAAAATACAAAAGCAGTGTCTGATGCAAAGTTCGGCGGGAATTCACGAAAATCTGGGAGGTCGATGCATCGACCCTATTGGGTCGATTAATCGACCCTAAATTTTTGAGTTGGAACACCTCTGTGGCTGAGAAACTTCGACTCTATTTAAAGTGGATCAAACACTTCGGAAAGGAGGAATTAGAGATGAGGAATTAGAAAAGAGGTATTAGAGATAGGAATTAGAGAGAGGAATTAGAGAGAGGAATTAGAGATAGATAATTAGAGAGTTAGTTTTGGCTTTTCTTTTTTAGAGTTTTTGGAGAGAATTTTTTAGAAGATTATTATTCATTATTATTATTTTAGGTTTTAGACTCCTCTTGGCATCTTTTCAAGAGTTCTTCTTTCTCCTTCTTCTAGGGTTCTATCTGGATAGATTGTACCTAGGATTTGCATTATTTTTCCTTTACGTTCATGAAAGCATAGATTGTATTTAGGAAAAGGCATTGTAAACAAAGATCTTTGGGAGAAATGAAAAGAGGAATGACTTTGAATGAACAAGGAGATCATACACCAAAGATGAGCGGCTAAATCAGTAGATCGGGGAAGATGCGATCCCCAGATAAGTACCCTTATTTATGATTAATATCATAGTCGATTTATTGTCATCATGGAATCGTTTTACTAAAAGTTTGTATTATTGAAAATATATTGAATGCTTGTTATGATCGTTGATGGCACGTATCAACGGCTATAATCGCTAGATCTGGACCTGCAGACTGATCTAGGCTGCAGAGCGATTATGTACTTACTGTTGTGATCTAAACATCATGAGATACGCTATACTTCTTATATGACTCATACCGCAATGATAGGCTGAGTCATTATTTTTAGATAGGGTATGCCGGATTGATGATCATATTTTATTACGAATCATCTCTATAGACGAATGATTGTGTGAATGATGCTTTAATGAAACTGTGGATTTTAATGGTAGAAAAGGGGTACAAATCTGAGGTAGCATATTCCTTGATCTCATTTAATTATTATTTTAGATTCATCGGTAATTAGTTGTTTAGATTAATTTATTTTTCTGCATTTAAGAAAAGTGTAATAAATTTTGGTAAAATTGAATCCGCCCTTTGGTACTTCCTTAGGGACATTTTTAAATCTCTGAAAGAATTAATTAAAATTCACATTTCCCTATGGGTTCGACACCTTTGTTCTTGCCATACTGCAATAGATCTTGTGCACTTGCAAGGGTTACATTTAAAATACACCAAGTTTTTGGCGCCGTTGCCGGGGAGATCGGCGAAATTTTGATTAATTCGGTTAGGAATTTTTGTGTTTTGATTTAAAAAAAAAAAAACTAATATTTAGATTTTTGATTTGTAAAATCTTCTTTCCCTTATTTTTCTCTCTTAGGTAAGTTTTTGTAGGACTCTTTTAGGAAGTTTAGGTTTTTAGGACTTCTTATTTTAGTAGGATTATTTTTCCTTATTTTCCTCTTTTAGATATTCTAGGATTTTCTAAAATTAGTTATTAATTTTTTTTTTAGGAAGTTTATAAATTTAGGATACCTTCTTTAGGAAATTTAGGAATTTTTTATTCTTTCCCTTATTTTTCTCTTTTAGATTAGATTCTTAGGATTGCCCTTAGATTTAAAATTTTAATTTCTAATTTTAATCTTGAAATTTTAATTTTAATTTTTGAAATTCGAATTTAAAAAAAAAAAAAAAAAAAAATTCAAATTTAATTTAAAAAAAAAATAAAAAAAAATTAAATTTTGGATTTTTGCTTTGCAGAATCTTCTTTCCCTTATTTTTCTCTCTTAGGTAAGTATTTTTTTAGGAATCTTTTAGGAAGTTGAGATTTTTAGGCTTTTTATTTTAGATTTTGTAGGAGTCTTTTTAGGAAGTATAAATTTTTAGGATACCTTCCTTAGAAAATTTAGGAATCTTTTATTCTTTCCCTTATTTTTCTCTTTTAGATAAGATTTTGTAGGATTGCCATTAGGTTTAAAATTTAATTTTTTTTAATTTTAATTTTTGAAATTCGGATTAAAAAAAAAAAAAAAAATTCTTTATTTTAAATTCAATTTTTAATTTTAATTTAAAAAAAAAAAAATTATTTTACATTCGATTTTAAATTTTAATTAATTTTTTTTTTAATTTAATTTAAATTCAAATTTTAATTTAAAAAAATAAAAAAATAAAATTTTGTGCGCTTGTGTCAATCGATTGAAAATCTTTGCTTTAATCGATTGAAGCTGAATATTTTGGGTTTGTTGTGGATTCATCAATCTTTGTTGTGAGTGTTGGTGCATGAGCTTTACTCGATCTCATCACCCACATCTGCAACCGTTTAATCTTGAGATCGAAAGATCTTGTAGAGAGAATCGTAGAATTCAGAGGAATCAGTATCATCATACTGATACCATGGCTGATCAAAGGCAAGAAATGAATGGGAACAATCAGAATATCAATAATGGCAATAATGGAAATAATGAAAATGATGGGAATAACAATTACAATGAGGGCCCTAGAACACTCGAATATTATAATGATCCTGATTTTTACGAGGATCAGGAATGTATAATGCATGATCCTATTCCAGGAAACCACTATGAATTCAAATCAGCGATGATCTAAATGCTACCAATTTTCCATGGGTTAGCAAATGAAAATCCGCACGTTCATCTAAATGAATTCACTGGGGTATGCAAAATGTTTAGAGTCCACAATGTCACTGATGAGATAGCTAAACTCCGACTCTTTCCTTTCTCTTTAAGGGACAAGGCAAAAACGTGGTTTTATTCCTTAGAACCGCAATCTATTCAGAGTTGGGCAGAGCTACACCGTCAGTTTCTTAAAAAATATTTTCCCATGACCAAAGCTATTGAGTTGCGTCAGAAGATTCAATTCTTTTCCCAACAACCTACTGAAACATTCCATGAATGTTGGGAACGTTTTAAGGAATTGATTAAGAGTTGTCCAAATCATCAGGTTCCAAGGTGGCAACAGGTTCAAAGTTTTTATAATGGACTGATTCCTGAAGAGAGACGCATGGTTGATGCATCGTGTGGTGGATCATGTGCTACAAAAGAAGCTGATGAATTGTGGGCATTGTTTGAGAAGTTATACGAAACTTCGATACAAAGTGAAATACTGGGGCGAACTAACTTGGATTTGACATCTAAATCTCATGTGTTGACAAGAGATGGATTGTATAATGTCAAAAATAATACCTCTGATCTATCGACAAAGGTTGATATGTTGTCCAAGCAAATGAATATGTTGTTAGCTGCGACCAAGCAAGCTAAAGCTCCTGTCACCCCCACTGTGTGTTCAATTTGTGACCACCCAGGTCACATAGCTAATGAGTACCCCACTATCTTTTCATTATTCCCTGATGAACCTACTCCTCAAGAGTATGTGAATCTGACTCAATCTTATCAACGGCAGGGTAGAAACATATACTCCAATACCTATAACCCGGAATGGAAAAATCACCCCAACTTAGGATGGGGTGGTTCGAACCAAATTGGACTGGTAAACCAGCAGTACAGAGCCAACACAATGGGTGGACAACAAAATTTCCGCCCACAACAGAATTCCACTACCCAGCAGAATTTTAATTTTCAGCAGAACCCTCCTTATTACCATCCGAATTCCGATTACCGAAAAAATCAGAATTTTAATCAACCTCAGGCTACCGTTTCTAGAGATTCTGATTTGGAGGAATAGGTGATGTGAAGCATGCATGCTTTCCAACAGATGATGATAGATCAATTTAGTCAACTGACAAATCAGCTGAGTCAACGAGAAGAAGGTAGGCTCCCTAGCCAACCCGTCAACAATCCTCGAGGTCAAGCACCACCTGATGCAGGACCATCGAATAGTCAACAGTTGAAAGCTGTTACGGTGCTGAGAAGTGGAAGAGAAGTTGATAATCAAATGGAAATGCCCGTGAAATCTGATTAGGAAAAAGAGGAAGCAAGAGAAGCAGTAAAAGAGAAAGAAAACAAATTAGAGAAAAGAACAGAGAAAGAGAAAAGAAAAGAGAAAGATAAAGAGCAAAGAAGAGAGAAGGGAAAAGAAAAAGTAATCGAGGATGAGTCTCCCTCAACTGTCCAACTAGGACATGAACAAGAATAAAAAATGGAACCTGCACCTTATGTCCCAAGGGCACCATTCCCTCAATGCCTAACTCCTCCATCTAGAATGGGAAAGGAACCAGCAAAAATGGAAGAAATTTTTGAAACATTCAAGCAAGTAAAGATAAATCTTCCATTGCTTGAAACAATCAAACAAGTGCCTGAGTATGCAAAATTTCTCAAAGATTTATGCACTCGTAAGCGAAAGGTGCGTACTCATATTTCCAAGAAAGTGTTCCTGACTAATCAAGTCAGTTCAATATTACAATTGGAAACCCACAGGGAAAGACCACAGGTTCCAACTGTTCCATGTGTCATTGGTGGGCTACCAATTGGAAAAGCGCTATTGGATTTGGGAGCAAGTGAATCTAATCCCATACTCAATATACGAGAAACTCGGATTGGGTGAATTGCAACCCACGACGGTCACACTACAATTGGCTGATAGGTCAGAAAGAAGACCTAGGGGAATTATCGAGGATGTTTTGGTTGAAATAGACAAGTTTATCTTTTCAGTGGACTTTGTTGTTTTAAACATGGAACCACCTGTTAAATCAATTAATCAAGTCCCCATCATCCTTGGACGTCCATTTCTCGCCACTGCAAACGCTTGCATTAATTGTCGAACTGCAGTCATGGACGTTTCTTTTGGGAACATGAAGGTCAGATTGAACATATTTCATGCGATGAACCATTTCCCTAACGAGGATGAGGTCGAATGTTTTTACATCGATCAAATGGACGAAGTGGTGGATGAAGCATTACCATCAATGCTCACTAAAGAAGAATTTAAAACCCTTTGTTGACCATCTATGAAGAAAAAGGATCTGAAAAAAAGCAGTCCGAAGAGACGAGGTTGAGTTTATCATGTCCATATGATAACTTATGTGAAGTTGTGACTAAGATAGAACCATTACCCATTGAAGTAAAAGCTGAACCGACTCCATCAATTGCGGAGCCACCAACTGTGGAATTGAAACAGTTGCCTGAATCGCTCAAATATGCTTTTCTGGGGCCACGAGAAACGGTTTCGGTGATAATTTCATCCACGTTGTCTGAAGAACAAGAGCATGACCTGTTGAAAGTGCTTCTAGATCACAAGTAGGCTATCGGATGGACTCTAGCTGATTTAAAAGGGATTGACCCATCAGTATGTATGCACAAAATATATCTGGAAGATGAGAGTAAACCATCGAGAGAACCGCAGAGGCGACTTAATCCGAACATGCAAGAAATCGTTTTAAAGGAAATCATTAAATTACTCGATGCTGGAATCATCTATCCGATTTCTGATAGTGAATGGGTTAGTCCAGTCCAAATTGTCCCAAAAAAGTCCGAAATCACTGTGAAAGAAACTGTGAAAGGAGAATTGTTGCCTACTCGTGAAACTACTGGGTGGCGTGTCTGCATTGATTATAGAAAATTAAACATAGCTACCAGAAAGGATAATTTTTCCCTTCCGTTCATCGATCAAATCCTCGAGAAGTTAGCAGGGCAAGAGTTTTATTGCTTTCTTGATGGTTATTCGGGATACAATCAAGTGCCCGTTTTTCCACCTGATCAAGAGAAAAAGACATTCACATGCCCGTACGGTACTTTTGCATATCGAAGGATGCCGTTCGGCTTATGTAATGCACCTGCTACTTTCCAACGATGTATGTTGGCCATATTTTCGGATATGATTGATAAGTTCATCGAGGAATTCATGGACGACTTCTCGATTTTTGGGAAAACGTTTGGTTCTTGTTTGAATCACCTCGCACAAGTTTTACAACGTTGTGTGGATTCTAAACTTGTTCTTAGCTGGGAGAAGAGCCATTTCATGGTTCAACAAGGAATTGTTCTGGGGCATATTGTTTCCAAGAAAGGAATTGAAGTGGATAAGGCCAAAGTCGACCTAATTGCCAATTTGCCCCCACCAAAGAGTGTTCGCCAAATTCGATCATTTTTGGGGCATGCTGGATTTTATAGGCGATGCATTAAGGATTTCAGCAAGGTGGCTAAACTTTTATGTACCTTGCTTGGTAAAGATGTCCCTTTTGAATTTGATGAGCATTGCATGAAATCATTTCTGAAGTTGCATGAACTCTTATCAACTGCACCAATAATCCAACCACTGGATTATTCTCTCCCATTCGAACTCATGTGTGATGCATCTGATTACGCTATCGGAGCTGTTTTAGGGCAAAGGGTGAACAAATTACCTCACGTAATTTATTATGCCAATAAGACGTTGATCGATGCACAACTTAACTACACCACTGAGAAAGAACTATTAGCTGTGGTGTATGCTCTGGATAAATTTCGTTCTTATCTGCTTGGATAAAAAATAGTGGTCTTTTCAGACCACTCTGCATTGAAATATTTGTTGGCAAAGAAGGATGCCAAACCACGATTGATCCGCTGGATTTTGCTACTTCAAGAGTTTAATTTCGAAATCAAGGATAAAAAGGGAGTCGAGAATGTTGTGGCTGATCACTTGTCTCGCATTTTGCTTGAAGAATTGGTTACACCTGAACCTATCCGGGACACTTTTCCGGATGAGAAATTAATGGCAATTGATGCGACCGCTACGAAAGTTCCTTGGTTTGCCAATATCATGAATTATTTGGTCACGGGCAAAATCCTTACTGAATGGGGAAAGAATGATAAGAACCTCTTTTTCTCCCAGATCAAATACTATTTTTGGGATGAACCACATTTGTTCAATATCTGTTCAGATCAAATCATCAGGAGATGTGTACCAGCAGAAGAGCAACTAAGCGTTCTCGATTTCTGCCATGCTGGAGCCTGTGGAGGCCATTTTGGAGGACAGAAGACTGCACAGAAAATTCTTCAAAGCGGATTCTATAGGCCCTCCATATTTCGTGACGCTGCTCAATTTTGCAAAGAATGCCAAAGATGTCAGCAGCTTGGAAATATTTCAAAACGGAATATGATGCCCCTTAACCTGATTTTGATTGTTGAAATTTTTTATGTTTAGGGGATTGACTTCATGGGTCCTTTTCCCCCATCTTTTGGGTATTCATACATTCTCGTAGCTGTTGACTACGTTTCCAAATGAATTGAAGCTGTGGCAACCCGTTCAAATGACCACAAAGTGGTGGTCAAATTTCTGAAGGAAAATGTCTTTAATAGATTCGGGTTTCCACGTGCGATCATTAGTGATGGCGGTTCGCACTTCTGCAACCGCCATTTTGCTACTTTAATGAAGAAATACTGCGTCACCCACAAGGTTGCAACGCCGTATCACCTACAAACTAGTGGTCAGGTGGAAGTGTCGAACCGAGAGATTAAACGAATTTTAGAAAAGACGATACGATCGGATAGAAGAGACTGGTCAAACCGGCTCTCTGATGCTCTGTGGGCCTATCGTACCGCCTTCAAGACACCAATTGGAATGTCTCCGTTCAGAATTGTCTACGGGAAAGCATGCCATCTTCCTGTTGAATTGGAGCATAAAGCATTTTGGGCCATCAAAAGATTAAATTTTGATATGCAAGCAGCAGGATCAAATCGAAGGCTACAACTAAGTGAATTGGAAGAGCTACGCTATGATGCGTATGAAAACTCCAAGATGTACAGAGAAAGGTATAAAAAGCTGCATGATGAGTCCATTTCTCGGAAAGAGTTTCACATTGGACAAAAGGTTTGGCTGTTCAACTCCAGACTTAAGCTCCACCCGGGAAAACTGAAATCTAGATGGGAAGGCTCGTTTCAGGTTGTTTCCATTAGTGTGCATGGTGCGATTGAGATCCGTAGTCTCAAGGACAATCAAGTCTTCAAAGTCAATGGGCAACGCCTTAAACCAATGTTTGAGAATTGAATGAGGCGATGCACCTCAGTGACCCAGATTAAAGGAGTTGGACTCAGGTTTAGTTTATGATTTAGGATTTCTCTTTTCGTATGTTTAGTTTTAGAATATTAGTTTTTATTTTGTTTTAAGTTATTTTTAATTTCCAAATTAGTGTAGCCGCATTACCTTCAATCTATTTTTGGTCATGTTTTAATTTGATGCACATATTCTCTGCACCTGATCTTTGTGTTTAGGTACTTTTCAACAGGTATGGGGGTGCGCTACTTATTTCAATCAATGAGAGCATTGTCATTTTTAGGTTTGGGGGTATGATTCTCTATCTTGCGTCACTTTCTTATTTTTCTTCATATAAAAACAGATTCTCTATCTTGCGTCACTTTCTTATTTTTCTTCATATAAAAAAAGATTCTCTATCTTGCGTCACTTTCTTATTTTTTTTCATATAAAAAAAAAAAATAAAAAAAAATTGAACCATCATACATGAATTATTTTTCGATAGTTTTCAAACTTTAGTTGATGATGCATGTGAATTTAATTTTGATAATATCGATGTCAGATTTTGAATGCTTGTATCTAGGATAATGAAGCTTAATGTGATATTTTGTGGGTAATTTTGATATTCATGCTTAAAATTTTTACACTTATACCAAGCTAAGACTCAGAAAGCGATGAACTGTTTTGAACGGTGAATCTTAGGTTCTTAGTGGAGACTAAACCCGATAAGCTTTAGAGCTAATTTCCCGTTATTGATGAGTGAATACATAAACTCGGAGTTTTCTTTGAATACGAATTATTTTGAATAATCTCATACATTTTAGTTTGACTTGTGACTTTGTATGATATCAAATTCATATTATTGTGTTAGAACGTACTGTATATCTACTCAATACAAATAGGCAAGGTTACCATCTTTTAAGGAAATGATTGAAGGCCATCTTTGGCTCGTTTGTGCTTAAATGCCCCACCTCATATAAATTTAGCCTTCTAGTACCCCTTTGAGCCTATTGAAAAATTTACCTTTATACATTTTTTGATAAGCCACGTTAACTTTTAACCCTTCACCATTTATGAAAATTCAACTTTACCCTTCTTATTTCTGAGAAATTAGGAACGAGGGATGAAAATGAACGAAAAGAGCGTAAATGGAGAGATACTGAGTTGTGGTGTTTACTGAGAGTGTGTAGCAAAAATATAAAAGAAAAAGGGGGGAGAAAAAGAAAAAGAAAATTGTGAAAAATATGAAAAAAATATGAGGTGCTTCAAGAAAAGAAAATTCAAAAGAAAAATATTGAGAAAAATAGTGAGAGATTAGAAAAGAAAAAGAAGAGAAATAGAAAAATCAGAAGTTTGTTTCTTTTCCGATTTCTCAGAAATTTTGAATCTCAATTCGTGTTCTTTCTTATCCTTTCCTGAGCCCCATTACAACCCTACAAAAGACCTTCATGATCTAATCTTGCATTGGAAATTGCCTTGTGGAGAGTAAATATGTTATACTTATGACACTTGATATGACATGATTAGGATATACAAGTATCTGTTCTTATGAGAATTGATTTTGTTTATTGATTACATCGTGTTTCAGTTTATTGATCTCTCACATATGTGCGAAAGCTTACCCATCATCGGAGTGATTTTATTTTGAGAGTATACCTAAAGTGAGGATTGAGTCGAGACAACAGACCCGACGGTTTTCCGTTTGGACTACTTCCGAGATGGATGAATCTTAGCTTTGGTTATGCACACACTTCCCGTTTAAGCATGAATGGATGAGTTATCTAACGATTTGAGCATTAGACTAATTTGAATAGATATTAGTATGATTAGTATAACATTGTTATTTAAAATTAAGAATTCGCATGTTGAATTGAGTAATGATTTTGAGTTTTGAATGGTATATATGTTATCAAAATAATATTTTGAAAACTCAATTTTATCGATGGTTTAAAAAATGTATTGAAGTTTGTGGGTAACTTCACTGTAAATCCTCAGGAGACACAACTCCTCCACTAGGGATCACCTAGGGGTTTAAAGGCTTATTGCACACGCTAAGTGCAATCGTGTTCCCCACGAAAGTGGCATTTATTTTCTTTAGTTTGCTTTGCTCGAGGACTAGCAAAGTGTAGGTTTGGGGGTGTGATGAGTAGTGAAATATGATGATATTTCACCCCTAGATACATATATTTAGCTATCCGATAAAGGCTATCTGATAAGAATTATTAGATTTGAAGTGTTTCAGGTAAATACAAGCTAAGTGCAGAAAACAGTTCAAGAATTCTGAAAATAATGTCAAAACACTGCAACTTTGGGTCATCGAGAACTTGGTGTGACTTGTAGCTCAATTTGGACATTCAAGACGGCCGAAGTATTAAATTGTTAAAACACAAAAGTTGTAGATCTTTCTGTCAGCTTTCTACCGGATCAAGAATCGCCTCAATCCAAGTTCGGGACAGAGAGTTATGGCTAAAATACCAAAGCAGTGTCTGATCCAAAGTTCGGCGGAAATTCACGAAAATCTGGGAGGTCGATGCATCGACCCTAAATTTTCGAGTTGTAACACCTCTGTGGCTGAGAAACTTCGGCTCTATTTAAAGTAGATCAAACACTTCGGAAAGGAGGAATTAGAGATGAGGAATTAGAAAAGACGTATTAGAGATAGGAATTAGAGAGAGGAATTAGAAAGAGGAATTAGAGATAGATAATTAGAGAGTTAGTTTTGGCTTTTCTTTTTTAGAGTTTTTGGAGAGAATTTTTTAGAAGATTATTATTCATTATTATTATTTTAGGTTTTAGACTCCTCTTGGCATCTTTTCAAGAGTTCTTCTTTCTCCTTCTTCTAGGGTTCCATCTGGATAGATTGTACCTAGGATTTGCATTATTTTTCCTTTACGTTCATGAAAGCATAGATTGTATTTAGGAAAAGGCATTATAAACAAAGATCTATGGGAGAAATGAAAAGAGGAATGACTTTGAATGAACAAGGAGATCATACACCAAAGATGAGCGGCTAAATCAGTAGATCGGGGAAGATGCGATCCCCAGATAAGTACCCTTATTTATGATTAATACCATAGTCGATTTATTGTCATCATGAAATCGTTTTGCTAAAATTTTGTGTTATTGAAAATATATTGAATGCTTGTTATGATCGTTGATGGCACGTATCAACGGCTATAATCGCTAGATCTGGACCTATAGACTGATCTAAGCTGCAGAGCGATTATGTATTTACTGTTGTGATCTAAACATCATGAGATACGCTATACTTCTTACATGACTCATACCGCAATGATAGGCTAAGTCATTGTTTTTAGATAGGGTATGCCGGATTGATGATCATATTTTATTACGAATCATCTCTATAGACGAATGATGGTGTGAATGATGCTTTAATGAAACTGTGGATTTTAATGGTAGAAAAGGGGTACAAATCTGGGGAAGCATATTCCTTGATCTCATTTAATTATTATTTTAGATTCATCGGTAATTAGTTGTTTAGATTAATTTATTTTTCTGCATTTAGGAAAAGTGTGATAAATTTTGGTAAAATTGAATCTGCCCTTTGGTACTTCCTTAGGGACGTTTTTAAATCTCTGAAAGAATTAATTAAAATTCATATTTCCCTGTGGGTTCGACACCTTTGTTCTTGCCATACTGCAATAGATCTTGTGCACTTGCAAGGGTTACACTTTAAATCGATCAATGATGCCACATGGGAGCAACTGGAGTAACCAAGTAAGTCACCTAGTACTCGTAATTAATTTAAGCAAAAGCCTCTCCTCCACCTACCTTTCATAAACATCACTCAGGAATCTCATATATATATATATAAGTAACATTCATAGCAATATTTGTCAAAAGCAATATCAATATCAGGGCAGGTACTGCTATGTACTGTGCACATTTAATGCTAGCCATTAATTACATTTTTGTCCCTCTCAAACTTATAAATTTCACTGAGTAGAAACCAAACAGTATGAAAAATGAAATGTAATAGGGACAGTTAGGTGTAGCTAGTTTTAAAAGTTCATTTTCAACTAATGTCCTTCACATTTTTAGATTTTCCAAAGATTACTTATCTAAAGAGTGTAAATAAGAAGGGCTTTATTGTCCGAAGGGACCAAATTCTAGACTCTCCATTTGCATATAGAAGTAGATATATATATATATATATATATGGCTCCGAAAGCTTATTGATAACATGGGCTTCATAACACTTTCATGATTTTTTTTTTTTTTTTTGTAATAATTAACGATGAGGTTATAGGGGCCTTTCATTAAAAAAGAAAGACTAATAGAGCGAGAAGCTCCACTAGACCGAGGAAGGAGCATAAGCCCACACATCTACAAGGAAAAAAGAGAAAAAATTGAAAAAATAACGAAAAACACCAACTCAGCGTTGAGGAAGAGAACAAAACGGAGGGGCCTACCCAATGACATATAATTTCAAAATGCAGTCCTGAATCGTATAAGGCTAGAGCAGCTTCAAGCTAAGAACTTATTAAAGCGCCTTAATATGAATCCTTTCAGCAAGAACTCGGACATCCACCTCCACAGCTTCAAAAATCATTTTGTTCCTCTCGTTCTACCCTAGCCATATGAGAGCGAAAAGGATAATCTTCCACATGACGCTTCTCCTTTTCTCTCACGAGCCAAGAAACTAAAGACCAAGCAAGACGGAGCAAGATTCTGGCATAACCCAATTAATCTAAAACCAATTAAAAATGAAGTATTAGATAGAGGAGGTGTAGTAGCAGTGAATGAAAAGATGAGAAACATTCTCTTCCTCAGACTTACAAAGAGCACAAAAGTTAGCCATCAAGAAGTCACTGGCTATCAGATTATCAATCGTCAAAATTTTGTTAACTATAGCCTACCAGACAAAGACAACAACGCGATTCAGAACCATCAATTTCTAAATGTGAAGCCAAAGGAAGACCGGAATCACCACACTTGTCAGCCTCTTATAAAGACCATTCACCTTAAAGGTGTTACCAAGCTCAACATTCAAAGAGAGAGAATCATTCATGTTAATAGAGAAGGATTGGAAGGAATTTATCGTTTGTAACAGAGCGGAGTGTGACGGGGGCACGCGGCGTGGCCATCCGGGTCAGCCGTATGGCTACTTTTCCTCTCCAAGTGTTGAGTATGACTGGTGCGTCAAGGCTATGAGGGCGGCACCGTATGTATTGGGCTGATCCACGTTGGCGTCGCGACACATTGGGGTGGAGGGTGAAGACTTGGTCCCGACACGGTCGCGACATGGATGCGACATGGTCAGTTGGGCTAGCGTTGCGGGGCGTTGCGGGGTGAATAGTAAAGTATGACAAACCAAGGGGTTTGAGGTCCTCCCGCTATTTCGCATGAATTACTGTTTTACCCTTATATAGGGGGACATGAGTTGGGGTCCCCCGACCCTACACGTGCATTAACTTCGTGGGCTTATGTGCATGCATCCGGGCCAGGCTTAGGGCGTGGTCGTCCTAGCTACGTCGTGTACTAGGGCCATCGCGTTGGTGGTTCCCAACCACCTTCGAGGTGCGGGTTCTAGCCCAAAGGGGGCTTGATGTATGCTCGTCACTGCCTATTGCTATATCACTCATCGTTGCATGTTGCCTTACGTTCATCGTTGCCTGTTGCCTTGACAATCGTCGTTGCCGGCTCTAACTTACTGCGTTGCTTCGCAGGGCGAAGTCCGAACGTAGAGGTTGAGGTGAAACTTGAGTAGGACAAGCCTTCCACCCTTCGTAGCATCTAGGAATCCGCATCGTGTGTCTCATTTGAGAGAAATAGGCTGACTTAGCACAGCGGGCGTTAAGTGCCGCACAGGCTGACACTGCTAGAAGAGTGACCCCGTGACATTTGGTATCAGAGACAGTGATGGCTGAGATGGAAGGGACCAGCGAGGATGCAAGACGACGGACAAGAGAACGATCAACAAGGGAACGACTAGATAGGTTGGAAGCTCAATCGGACCAGCTCGAGTCGGTAGTCTCGGTGATGACACTACATGGAGAACGACTGAATAGACATGAAAGGATCAATGCCGATGTGGCTGAGATCGAAGAGCAATTGGCAGCAGAGGTGCGAGAAATCAAGGTCACGTTGGAGGAGGTACGTGACGAGATGAGCGTGCTGAAAAAGCTTATCCTGGCAATGCCAGCAGGGGTTCCAACAGGGACGCCGACACCTCGATTTAAGTTCCCCGAGCCAGAAATGTTCAAGGGCCCCCGCGAGACGAAGGACCTCGAGAACTTCATATGGGACGTGGAGGAGTACCTCGAAACGCTGGGGGACCTCGATGCTAAAGTTAAGTTAAGAATTGCATCGAGATACTTGGTCGGTGATGCCAAGTTATGGTGGAGGCACCGAGTGTCAGAGGTGCGCATGGAGAATGGTGCAGTCAATTCTTGGGCCGATCTGAAGAAAGAGCTGCGGGCTCAATTTCTACCTACCAACGTCGGATGGTCAGCACGAAAGGCATTATCGACGTTGAAGCATACGGGACCGTTGCACGAGTACATTAAGACTTTTACGAGCCTGATGTTAGACATTAACGAAATGAGTGAGAAGGATCGGATCTTCTACTTTATAGATGGCTTGGCGCCATGGGCACAGCGGGAGTTGACTTATAGAGGGTTGAAGACCCTAGATGAGAATTTGGCTGCTGCAGAGCGGCTAATCGAACATCGTTTTGAGAAAGAGAAAACAGTCCAAGCATCCACTGACAATACTGACAAGCAGGCAAAGAAGCAGAATGATACAGGACATATGCGATTTGGTCAGGACAAAGGCAGTAGGTATGAAAAGAAGAGAGACGAAATACCTGTCAAGAAGGGCTGCTTCCTGTGTAATGGGCCACATCTGGTGCGAGATTGTCCAGAGAAGGCCGCCTTGAACGCGATGGTCGTGGAAAAAGGAAAGAAAAAGGTTGATGATGAGGCGCCCATTGCTAGAATAGGGGCGCTCCTACTAATTGACTGTTGAGAAAAAAGTACACCGCGGTCTTGTTGGTGTGGGCCGTGGGAAGACTCAGACACCAACTGTGTACAGATTTTGAAGTGTGCAGTTTTGGGCATGTACAGTTTTGCTACATAGAGTGAAGGCAGGGTGGTGTCGAGGAATCGTGGCAGGTGACATACAGGACTGAACTTCAGAATGTGTGCCTTCATCAACGAGGACGTTGACGATTTTGAGTGGAGGAGGATGTGACGGGGGCACGCGGCGTGGCTATCTAGGTCAGCCGTAGGGCTACTTTTCCTCTCCAAGTGTTGAGTATGACTGGTGCGTCAAGGCCATGAGGGCGGCACCGTATGTACTGGGCTAAGCCACGTTGGCGTTGCGACACGTTGGGGTGGAGGGTGAAAACTTGGTCGCGACATGGACGCGACATGGTCAGTTGGGCTAGCGTTGCGGGGTGAATAGTAAAGTATGACAAACCAAGGGGTTTGAGGTCCTCCCGCCATTTCGCCTGAATTACTGTTTTACCCTTATATAGGGGTACATGAGTTGGGGTCCCCCGACCCTACACGTGCACTAGCCTCGTGGGCTTATGTGCGTGCATCTGGGCCACGCTTAGGGCGTGGTCGTCCTAGCTACGTCGTGTACTAGGGCCATCGCGTTGGTGGTTCCCAACCACCTTCGAGGTCCGAGTTCTAGCCCAAAGGGGGCTTGATGTATGTTCGTCGCTGCCTATCGCTATATCACTCATCGTTGCATGTTGCCTTACGTTCATCGTTGCCTGTTGCCTTGACAATCGTCGTTGCCGGCTCTAACCTGCTGTGTTGCTTCGCAGGGCGAAGTTCGAACGTAGAGGTTGAGGTGAAGCTTGAGTAGGACAAGCCTTCCACCCTTCGTAGCATCTGGGAATCCGCATCGTGTGCCTCATTTGAGAGAAATAGGCTGACTTAGCGCAGCGGGCGTTAAGTGCCGCACGGGCTGACACTGCTAGAAGAGTGACCCGGTGATAGGAGACTTTTCTAATCTCAACACCATAAAGTCTTCTAAAAACCATCAAATTTCAATGAAAGATCTCCTTAATGTCAGCCTCAGCCACCTCGGAAACCAACTTAGATTGAGTAAGGCCTTGTTCGGGTGTTTCCCCACTTTTCTCAGAAAAGCTCTGATTCCTGACTGGTCAGTTTCCTGCAAATTCCTGGACAACTTAGATTTCTGGCTTTTCTCAAGTGTGTTCTTTTAGACCTCAGAAATGCTTTGATTCCTAGCTTTTTCTAGAAACAAAGTATTTCTTATCTTCTTTTAATTTCTCCAGAAAAACACAGAATCGGTCTAGTCTTTAGAAATGACTGTAGTGCATCTGATACCATGCCGTATATATTCGAAAGTCGATGCACGATCTATGAGAGATTGACCACTTTTGTCGGTGCAATTATGCAAACACTACAAAAGATAAGACTATTAGCGGTAATTTTTTTAACAAAAAACTGCTACTATTAGTCTTGTTGCTACCAAAAATTGCTGCTACAAAAAATTACTGTTATAGCAAGTGTTGCCGAATCACCTTATTTTTATAGTGAAAATTGATTTCTACAACTATACTATTCCGTTTTTATCTTCTTATTTAAATTAGTGACCACATAAAACTTGTGTGATACTTACTTTGAAAATGGGTGAGAATAGTCATTTCATTTTTTATATATATAGTTTATTTTTTATAATGTTGTATATTCCGTCTTCACAAAACACACTTCAAGAAAAACTTCATACAATGATCAAAATGATCCGAGGCCCAATTCAAGTTGGGTCTAGGATGTCTAGCAACAAGTGGCAGCGTAATAGCATCGTGTCATCAAAATTGAAAAAACGTTGACAAGTGGCAAAGAAATAAAGAATAATCAAAAGGAAAGAGAAACAATTAATAACAAGTAAAGAATATGGAATAAAATAAAGAAAGAAAGAGCATGATCGACCAGAGTCCAAATGTTTAAACTCTGGAATTCGCTTCCCGTCTCTACAAATTTTCTTCTTCTTTATTTCTTTAGTCCAGAAAAATGGCAGAAAATGCAAGATCTTGATTATCGGAGGAACAGGACACTTTGGAAATTTCATCGTCGAAGCAAGCATTAAATTAGGTCATCCAACGTTCGCTTTCTGATCCAGCCAAGTCTAAAATTATTTATCTCATGTGGTCCAGCCAAGCCCAAGCCCAACCCCGACCCCGACCCCGACCCCGACCCCGACCCCGACCCCGACCCCCCTCAACTCCCACTTGGTCCCATGTGGGGGTTAGTAGCATCACCCTAAAACGATTTCCATCGTCAGTCACTTACCTGGAGCTTCTAAAGAAGGAAGATGATGCATAATAAAATATTACTTTAAATAGAGAAGGTAGCTAGGTAGTAGTTGCATAGATAAAGTAGAATGAGTTTTGATTTGGTGCATACATCAGAGAGCACTATACTTCTCCAACTCGGTTTCGTAGAAAGTTTCTGACCAAAATGGTAGGAAATGGTAAAAGCGGTCTCAACTCAAAAAGTAACCGAAATCAGGTGGGTCTCATGTCCCTTGCCGAACACAAGAAAAGGTAGGAAGCAGGGTTTTTCTTGCACTTTTAGAGCAGAAACTCACGAGGCCTAAGACAAAGCTGAAAAATGTTTGGGAAAAAAGTCTCGAGGGGTTGATGCAAATATTACCGAAAATGACGCCTCATCTGTATGAAATCACCAGACCTCAACTTTCACTGGTTTTTATGCTCATAAATAACTGTCTTTTTTTCAAAGTTTGACTACATAGCCGTTTTGTATAATGAGATTGACATCTTCATAATTGAAAGAAAACAGATGGATACCCTAAACCAACTCTCTCTGGTGTGCAGCATCGTAACCAAGTTCAGATTCGCCATTCATTTGGTGCGTATCAGTTTAGCTTAACCGGGATAAGTTGGGGGAACATTCGGGGAAAATATTTAGAATTATAAAAATGATAAGTTATTACATATAGGAAAATACGTGTTAAGAATGATTTTTTAAACAAAAAAATAAGTATATATCACATAATTTTAATCTATAATTTAGAATCATAAAAAAATAATACCATGCATCACAATGATAAAAGTTTACTAAATTTGAACTTTTTAAAAACAAATTCAAAAAATTGGACAAATCAAGCGAATAGTAGACAAATAGTATGCCGAACTGATTGAACCTAATGTCGTGTTCAACTGGATAAGCAGCTATTGAAAAGCAGAGAATTTTGACTTCCATGATTTCTTCTTTTATTGGATGACATTTAGTAGGGGTGTTAGCGGGTCGTTTCGGGTTGGGTTTTAATGTTAAACCGAAATCTAACCGATAACTATTGATTTCTAGTTTCTCAAATCGAAACAGAAACGATAACCCTCCAAACCAAAACCGAATCAATAGTTATCGGATTGATCGGTTTTTAGTTTCTAAACTTCAGTTATTTTATTTGTAATTAAAATTTTTTTTTTAAATTATTTATTTATTATTATTTTTATAAATAATACCTATTTTTGTGATTTCCTTTTACAAATAATATCTATTTTAAAAATAATACCTATTATTTGTAAAAAAAGGAAAATAATACATATTATTTAGGTAAACTTTATTGTTTTTTTTTTAAAAGGAAAACTTATATTTGTATGCACCTAAGTAATGTCCTATTATCGGTTCGATTATGAGTTTTTTACGTCAAAATCGAAACCGAAACGGAACCGATAACCCGATAAACCACTTTTCCAAAATTGATACCGAACTGATATGTCCCTTAAACCGAAGCCGAACCAAAATTTCGATCGGGTCGATTCGGTCGGTTTTCTGCATAGTCCTAACATTTAGTGAAAATTCTCCGAGGTCCAGTTGTTGCAATTGTCGTTGAACACGAAATCAGGCTCAACCAACTGGACCTAATCATTGTCCATAGTTTGATAGACTAGTTATTCCGAGAATTTTTTCAAAATTTTCATTAATTCGGAGAATTTTGTGACAGAGGTGTGCAGTGCATGCTACAGGGTGCCTCGTATTTGACTTGGCTTAGCGAGGCTTAGAATTATATGTCAAGGTTATGCTGATGCCACCAATACAACATCATCTTCTTAACCACACCCATATTATTAGCTCTTTGAAAAAATGAAAATGCTTTATAGTAGGGTATTAGGGATGGGTGCCTTTGGAAAAAAAAATTAGGGATGAGTGCGCGATGGCTATAGACTTATAAGTGGGTTGTTAACCAATCGGGTTGACTTGCAACCTGAGCCGCCCGACCCAATTTTTTTATCGGAACGCGCACATAAACTTGACTCGTCAGCTTGAATCCGGCATGCGCATCTGACCTGACCTTCGGGTTAACTCAACTCAAATGCTACAAGCGAAAATAGGGTCGGGTCGGCCAGTTTAGTGGGTTTATTTTAGGGCTGTCAACGGATCATACACAAATTTTGGCTATGCAATGAGAAATTGGCATTTGCTCAACCTGATGGTGCATCTGAACCAACCTAACGGACATGACGAGTCAACAATATATGCCTGACACAAATTGACACCCGACCCAAACTGGTTATAACCCTCTATTTTCTTTGATTATATGTATAAAATATCGACCCCTGTCAAGCTGACCTAATTTTTGCCCAGCCCAAATTGAAGGGTCAAGTTTGTCTCCCCGAGCCGATAAAAAACCCGGGTTTGGTGTCTTAGATATCGAGTCCCTTTAATAGCTGTAGTTGTTTTCATGGATCAAAATTACATCCGATATGTATTGGTATCGGTGGTGAACGATACAGTACATTCATATGGTACATTGAATGTACCGTATCGTTGATATATATGTACATAGCCGAACGATACATTGAATGTATCACCCGGTACTGCCTGGCATTGATACGTATCAGTTTTAGGCCTGGACGATACATATCGGTTTTCCTGCATTTTGATCCACGATTATTTTATTAATTTGTATATAGGTAGAGCCGTAGAGGTGGGTAGTGCCTTAGCAAGTAATTTCATTTAGCGGTGTGGAGGTGATAGTAACGTTCCCAAGATAAATGGGTTGCGCTCATGCTAAAGATTTTAGCATTTTAAATTAAAAAAGGGCACACGGGTTCGAATGCGTGGATGAACTCATGCGTTCGAATCCCAAATCATGTGCCACGTGGTACATGATCCTAAAACCACACTCATTTTAGGACCATGCTTCATGTTTTATATGATTTATAAACAATAATTTTAACAAAAAGTTTTTTGGTGCTCAAATCCTTGTTCAAATTAAGTTTGCCTACCTCTCCAAACATTTTGATGCATTGATTTTTTTTCTCGTTGACCACATTATGGATGGTCGATATCTAACCTTTTTAACATTTAAAAGAAAAAATAGATTTGATCGTCTTTGGATAAGTTGCTGTGGCACTTGATCCCCTAATTGGACGGTTTGATTTGTTGATGAGAGTGATCGCATCCACATGGACATCTTAGATGGATTAAGATGGTTGTTACAAGTATATTGAGATGGTGTTAAGTACTCAACTACCGTCCGTGGTGCTTTGATCATCTATATTACACAAAAAATGCACAGGTGGTATCTTCAATCTTAACTGCTCATGTGCCTAGCCATCATTCGAAAGACTCCACCCCAACCCATATTATGTTGAGCAGATGGTACCACGAGAATAAATGGGCTAAATCGGGTCTGAGTATTGGTAAGTCGGGTCTAGATTTTGGACTTGGACATGATCCATTTAAGAACTTGAGTCGAGTCCGAGTTGATTTGGACCCGACCCAATTATTATCGGGTCGGGTCAGGCTTAAGTTTAGTTCTATTATGACTTGTGAGTGTGGCTCAGATCAGTAGATGGAGATTTATTTTTCCCCAACCAATCAATATATATATATTTTTTTTGAGAATCCCAACCAATCAATACTTAAAAGGTTTAATAATGTATATAATTTTTTATAATAATTTTAAATATAATGTAAAATACAATTTTGAATTTTGTGACCTACCTTGGTGGCAGGACACTTTAAAAATGGCGACCATTACATTACATGTTTATGGCCAATTACCACACATCTTTGATCAGTCTACGTCGTTCAACTTGGAGTCTATCATTGAAACACGTCTAAGCAATCAATCACGCCTTAAGGCTTGAGAGGATTGTAACCATTTGATCTAGGCACTTTAATATAGACAATTAGGCACTTTAATATGGACAATTAGACATAATAGTTGCGAATAATGATTATAAGATGATTTTATTGCTTATGCCATAAAGATCAAGTGTGTGGATAATGGCACAAGTAATGGATGATCCGCAGGGGAATAAAATGGAGTTTAAACGACCTTACACATAATTTTGATTCAATACCATATCTATATATATATAGGAAAAGGCTTCTGTCCTTCATGTGAGGCGGGTCCCCGTCCTCGAACCTTCCACGTGGAGCTCCATGTGGCACCCAAAATACTTTTTGGGTGCCACGTGAATCTTGGATGCATTGTTTAGATCATCTTTGAAAAAAAATAAATTAAAAATTCATCTCCACCGTGTATATTTTGAACAGTGAAATGTGGGCCAATGAAAACTATCAAACTTTGACTTGTGGGTTAAAATTTTCTTTTTAATATTGATCTAAACTGTCCACCTATGCTCTACGTGAATCTTGGAGGACGGTCACCATCCTCCATTGAAAGACTTAACCGGCTCCCATATATATATATATATATATATATATATATAGAGAGAGAGAGAGAGAGAGAGAGAGAGAGAGAGAGAGAATATGATGTGCTATTATGCCACATATCACACAACATACAGTAAAGTGGATGTGAATCGTCGTATTTCTAATCTTTAATATTGGCCTTTAAAAATTAACAAAGAGGGTCAATATTTTAATGCAAAATGTTCAAATCCCCCAAAAAGTGACTTTTGGGCCATCAAACTTTGATCCATCACTATGATATTTTTCAATGATGGTAAGCATGATATGTATGTCTATCATTGGACTGGGTTCAATTTAGATCGGACTTGGGCCTACATAAAAGTCTAAGTCCGAAAGGACCCAATTCAGCCCATCTCGATATTCTATCTGGGTGAGGTTTAGGCCTAACTTTTAAATTAGCAATAATTGGGCCGAAAAAATGGGCCTGAACTTGGCCTGGACTAAGCAAGGATGACAAAATTAAGGGAAAAGGGTCGGGCTGGCCCTAATATGGCTCAACTTGAACCCAATTTGGGTCAGGTCAGGTTTGGGGTCAAATAAAAAGCCCAAGCCTGAAAATACTCGGGCCAAGCTGACGGACTGAGTTTTGGCCTAACTTTTGGTGTAAAAGATAATCGGGTCCACCTAAAGAAAGATTGGAACCCGACCCGGCCAACACCGTTGACAGCCCTAAATGTTAGGGGAATACCGCCGGCAAAAAAAATGGATCTTGAGGGTATTTCTGTACATGTGTCCTCAACGTTCTAACATGCACTACTCATTATTGCATTCGGGAAGTCGCGGTAAAACCCGTGACGAGCGGCGATACTTTTCACGCGCTTTTTAAAAGTGAAAACAAGAAAGTTTGATTGTTGATCATATATATTTAACTTTACTATATGACTGTTATTAAGGTTTTGATATCACCCTAACTCACATATTTCATACCCTATGTTTATAAAATAGACATCACAGATACGAGGTCTATGTTAAAAAAAAACTTTTGACATTAGACTTGAGGGTCTTTGATTTTATTGATAGATTAATTGCCTCCAATTGCGTCACACATGATCCGAACCATTTTCAGACCGAACAAAACAGGTCACGGTTTCTCCGCCCACGGACCTTATTTTAAGTGTATATGTTTTTTCTAATTATCATTAAAAAGAGGACAGTGTGGTTATTATATGGAGAACAGCTTTTATCCAGACAACTTGCAGTCGGCTGATGTGGCGTGACACAATTGGCTGCAAGTGCACTCAATTAACTCAATCGGTGTAATCAGCCACAAAAGTCAGCTGCACTTTTTCCTCAATAAATCTATCTTACGTTTCTAATTTCATTTAAAAAGCTCTTTAATGCTGAAATCCGACTCTTCAAAAGAAGCTATAATCGTTGAGGTATGCCATACTCATCCTTAGTACTGAAAACACGTGCATCAAAAGCACCGTTACCACTTAAGCAACAAATACAGAATCAACGCGTGTGCAGAGCCAATTGTGGTGGGCACTACGAGTACGTTGTTGACACGGAGTAGGAACCACAATCCCTCTCTCTCTCGTTCGATGGATGTCGAAAAACCATTGCTCGTAAACGTATGGGGGGGCTTCGCTAGGCCATCTCTGGGGGCTATGCTACTGGTTTTGACAATATTAACGGTATCATGGCTCCACTTAACAACCAAAGCGGTTTCCCCGACGTGGGTCGTTTCCGATATGACGAAAAGCGGTATTCCGTCGGACCCGAGAAGCTGTTCGGGATTTTTCCGGCCTTCCCTGGGGAAAAAAGTGGTTAAGTCAATATTGGATTTTGGAGGGGTAGGAGATGGAATTACGTTGAATACAGAAGCGTTTAGGAGGGCTATAGAAGATCTAAAGAGATATGGTGATAAAGGTGGATCACAGCTTAATATACCAAAAGGGAGATGGGTTACTGGTAGTTTTAATCTTACCAGTAATTTTACTCTTTATTTGGAAGAGGGAGCTGTTCTTTTGGGTTCTCAGGTAAGAACATGTTTTTTTTTAATGAATTGTTTTTGTGAAAATCAAATTTTATTTGATAAATTTTAATGAAAATTAATACTACATAGAGAGGCATGTGCTAAGCTGAGCTAAGAAAGATTGAAATAAGTTATAGAGGCGGTGAATTCATTAAATAGAAAGATGGTTGTTTTTTTTTTTTGTAGTTTTTATATATGTTCCTTTATTTAATATATAAATTTTATTAATGTTTTCAGATAAATGTTGTTAATTAATTAATTAGTTTTAATCTATATGGTATTACTTGAATCTATGTTTTAATTTTTTGCGACAAAAAGAATTGAAATAAGTCACCCATTAAGATTGCTTTCATGTTTTCCAGCGTTGATGCTAACCTTCCAATTATGAATGGTTATTTTTATTTTTATTTAAAAAAAAAAAATTAAAATAATGAAAATAGAGTCTAGAAAAAAATTATAGCTATACCAAATACAAATTACTAAAAAAAGTTCAGAACACTTTCATCTTTTATTTAAAAAAATAGGAAAAAATATTTAATAATAGTAAAGTTGAAAAATTAAGTAAAGCGATAAAGATATAGCTGATATATAGGAATAGTATTGGTTCAAAGTTCAAACTCTTGCCATGTAACATATATCATCAGTTTATCATATCGGTATGCTGGAAAATGTAATAATATCGGCCAATATGATGTCTATTGGCCATAATTGTATGGAAGAGCATTTTAATTAAAAGAAGCTTCATATTTTTTATTTTTTTTTTGCAAGGAAGAAGCTTCATATTTAAGTCTATCTTGAATTTTAATATAGGAAAAAAATCTTTTTCCTATAAATGAAGATTCTTATTGAAAGAGCAAAAGAGCGAAAGTGAAACAATTACTAAAGAGAAACAAGGAAAAAAAAAAATTTTTCCTTTAAAAGACGAATCTTATTTATGCTTGAAATAGCAAATTAGCAAGAGAGAAACAATTACTAAAAGAAACTAAAGTTTGGATTTATATTTATTTATTATACTTATATTTATATTTATATTTGAAAGGTAGCTACACCTTTCAGAGTGGATTTGTAACCTAGCATAGCCTAAAAAGAAAGACTGGTATTTTTGAAATCTATATCACGTGGAACACCATATAAGTAATATGATTTGAAAATATATAATATAAGATCTTTGGCGTCAAAAGTGGGCACGAAATATGTTCTCCATCACCTAATTCATCAAAGTACCGAACAAAAAGGGTCACGGTTTCTCCGCCAACGGACCTTACTTTAAGTATATATATATTTTTTAATTATCATTAAAAAGAGGACAGTGTGGTTATTATATGGAGGACAGATTTTATCCAAACAACTTGCAGTCGGCTGATGTGGCGTGATACAATTGGCTGCAAGTGCGGTAGACTCAATTAACTCAATCGGTGTAATCAGCCACATAAGCCAGCTGCACTTTTTCCTCAATAAATTTATCTTACGTTTATAATTTCATTTGAAAAGCTCTTTCATGCTGAAATCCAACTCTTCGAAAGAAGCCATAATCGTTGAGGTATGCCACTCATTAGTGACGGAGTCAGGATTTTTTTGATGGGAGATCCCTTATAATCGTAAGATCGCTTTTATTAAATCGCAATTACAAAATAGAAAATAATAATAATAATTAAACAACTCTAAAAAAGAAACAATTCTCACTAAAAAATAATAAATTAGAATTTTTATTTTTTTATTAAAAAATAATAATTATAATATACTTTTGACTTCAACGAAAAATTAACGACAATTAGAGATCTTGGCGTGAGCGATCGGAGAGTGAATGAGATGTCATAGAAAGAAATGAGTGGCTAAGATTTGAGTGAGTGAGAGAGAGAAGACAGGGAGACATTGGGACTTGAGAGTGGGGGGAGAGAGAATCTTGAGAGAGAGAGAGAGGGAAAGAGAAAGTGAGATGGGGATTGGAGAGTGGATGGGCTTGGGGAACCGAAAGAGATTTTTAGGATGAGATTTGGAGAGAGAGAGAGAGAGAAAAGAAAGAATTTTATGTGTGAGATATGAGAAGAGAGAAAGAGAATTTTAGGAGTAATATTTGGAAAGAGAGTGAGAAAATTTTGGGAGTCTATTTTTGTTAAAAAAATTTGGGAGTCTATTTTTGTTAAAAAAATTTGTGGATAAAAAAAAAAGTTTTTAAAATATATTAAGAAATTTTGAGATTTGAGGGATCCTTATTAAAATATCTCGTCCATAAAAAGATGAAATTTAAGAAACTTTAAAGAAAAAAAACTTATGATGAACGATCCCAAGACCCCATTGAATAATGTGGCTCCGCCATTGATACTCATCCTTAATACTGAAAATATTGCCCGTGCCTTTTCCACCATAGGATCCATGCGAATTCATTGCTCTTATTGACTTTGATTTGGCCCTTCAAAATCATGACACGTGCACCAAAAGCACCATTACTACTTAAGCAACAAATACAGGATCAACGCGTGTGCAGTGCCATTTGTGGTGGGCACTACGAGTACGTCGTTGACACGGAGTAGGAACCACAATCTCTCTCTCTCTCTCTCTCTCTCTCTCTCTCTCTCGATGGACGTCGAAAAATCATTGTTCGTAAACATATGGGGGGGCTTCGCTAGGCCATCTCTGGGGGGTATACTACTGGTTTTGACAATATTAACGGTATCATGGCTCCACTTAACAACCAAAGCGGTTTCCCCGACGTGGGTCGTTTCCGATATGACGAAAAGCGGTATTCCGTCGGACCCGAGAAGCTGTTCTGGATTTTTCCGGCCTTCTCTGGGGAAAAAAGTGGTTAAGTCAATATTGGATTTTGGAGGGGTAGGAGATGGAATTACGTTGAATACAGAAGCGTTTAGGAGGGCTATAGAAGATCTAAAGAGATATGGTGATAAAGGTGGATCACAGCTTAATATACCAAAAGGGAGATGGGTTACTGGTAGTTTTAATCTTACCAGTAATTTTACTCTTTATTTGGAAGAGGGAGCTGTTCTTTTGGGTTCTCAGGTAAGAACATGTTTTTTTTTAATGAATTGTTTTTGTGAAAATCAAATTTTATTTGATAAATTTTAATGAAAATTAATACTACATAGAGAGGCATGTGCTAAGCTGATCTAAGAAAGATTGAAATAAGTTATAGAGGCGGTGAATTCATTAAATAGAAAGATGGTTGTTTTTTTTTTTGTAGTTTTTATATATGTTCCTTTATTTAATATATAAATTTTATTAATGTTTTCAGATAAATGTTGTTAATTAATTAATTAGTTTTAATCTAGATGGTATTACTTGAATCTATGTTTTAATTTTTTTTGACAAAAAGAATTGAAATAAGTCACCCATTAAGATTGCTTTCATGTTTTCCAGCGTTGATGCTAACCTTCCAATTATGAATGGTTATTTTTATTTTTATTTAAAAAAAAAAAATTAAAATAATGAAAATAGAGTCTAGAAAAAAATTATAGCTATACCAAATACAAATTACTAAAAAAAGTTCAGAACACTTTCATCTTTTATCTAAAAAAATAGGAAAAAATATTTAAAAATAGTAAAGTTGAAAAATTAAGTAAAGCGAGAAAGATATGGCTGATATATAGGAATAGTATTGGTTCAAAGTTGAAACTCGTGCCATGTAACATATATCATCAGTTTATCGTATCGGTATGTTGGAAACTGTAATAATATCGGCCGATATAATGTCTATTGGCTATAATTGTATGGAAGAGCATTTTAATTAAAAGAAGCTTCATATTTTTTATATATTTTTTGCAAGGAAGAAGCTTCATATTTAAGTCTATCATGAATTTTAATATAGGAAAAAAATCTTTTTCCTATAAATGAAGAATCTTATTGAAAGAACAAAAGAGCGAAAGTGAAACAATTACTAAAGGGAAACAAGGAAAAAAAATAATTTTTCCTTTAAAAGACGAATCTTATTTATGCTTGAAATAGCAAATTAGCAAGAGAGAAACAATTACTAAAAGAAGCTAAAGTTTGGATTTATATTTATATTTATATTTGAAAGGTAACTACAACTTTCATAGTGGATTTGTAACCTAGCATAGTCTAAAAAGAAAGACCTGGTATTTTTGAAATCTATATCACGTGAATACCATATAAGTAGTCTGATTTGAAAATATATAACATAAGATCTTTGGCGTAAAAAATGGACACGAAATATGGCCAGACAACTTAGATGGTGGTGGGTATGTTTTCATTGCATAGATATGTTAGTCATCCATCGAGAGAGGCAGAACAATTGCTTGGATGGTTAGGATTGACTGATCCCAAGCCTGACCCATTTATCAATCAAGCCCAACCTGAGAAATTTTGGGCCAGGCCCTAATTTCAAATGGTAAAAGATTAAGGCCTAGCTGGGCCGAGCCCAGTCAGTAACATCTTTAATAAAACAACTTTTATATTTAATTATTTAAATAAATAATAATTATTTATTATGATATATATAGAGTCCAAAAGAGTGGCCAGTGATAGAAGCTTTGGCATCGTACGGACGTGGAAGGGAGAGATTGGGAGGGCGGCACATCAGCCTTATCCACGCACACGCCCTCACTAATCTTGTTATTACCGGTAAATCAATCCTCTTTTACCTTTTTTTTTTTTTTCCATTTCTCTCCTCTTTAAGTATCAGTCAATGACACGTAGGTACTGCTTCACTGCTTCTAGTTCAACTCATGAGGCAGCCCAACACAAGTGTTTCAACTTTCAATCAGGACCGTTATTAAATTTCACCTTGGAGATGTAGTGTTTCAATCATGACCATTAAATTTCACTTGGAGATGTGATTACTTTCTTCTTTTTATTCTAAATAGAAATAAAAAATTAAATTATTCCCGAAGACAAGATTGCATCTAAAATCATCGATACCATGTGATTAAGACTAGTGTATGGTTTTTGATGCATTCTTTAGATTTTGGAACCATCTGACACTGCTTGCTGAAATAATTAATGATCCGTTCACATTTAGGTCTTGTCCAACCAGGTTGAATCGGAATTTAGAGATCAATCGCATATTCAACCCTTGGACCTAACCAATGCTCCTTGTTGCAACCTCTATTTTTTGGGGCTGCTACTATACTAAATATCATTCCCATTAAGTACAACAGGAACGCTAACTGCTTTGAATCGGACAATATAAATAGTTTTTCTCTGTCCAATCTCTTATACAATTGATATTGAATTCATGAGTACATTATATCATATAATACCATCCCAAAAAAGTTATCCAAAGGCCACATGGCGCACATAATACTCGCTGACGGTTGTTGATGGTATTCTCATGATTTCAAGATCTCGAGATCAATTGTGTCAAAGATGGAGAGTGGGTGGGTCGTTCTAGGGACACTTGAAAATATGTTGCCTTAAAATCATGCATAATTTTTTTTTTTTGATAAGACTAAAATCATGTATAATTGAGTCCACATTTAGCCCATTTCTATAGATGCTCTCAGTATTTCCACCCTTGGAGCGGAAAGGGAGTAGGCCCACTGATAGTTACACCCTATAAGTTGGCCACATTACTTTCATTCTATTTTTTGTTGGGTACTTTAGAAAAAGGGGATTCAAAATTGAAAGTATATGCGCTATATACTGGGCGAGATAGTTTCATAATTTAGGGATTCTCACGAGATTTGGAGCCCATATTTTTATTTGTTAATGTGAGTTTACATTGCTACCCTCCTATAAAGAAAGAATTTAAGTTTTGTAAAATGACCAAACTGCCCGCCTTTCATTACTTTTTTTCAAATTTTGGAGCTTTCCGGTAGCTTTAATGGAGACAACCCTAGATCCTTCGAGAAATCCCTAAAGAAAAGCATCAGCGTCGAGCTCACAATTTTCTCTCTCCTGCACCAATGGCCGCCAAAGCTGATTCTTCTTCCTCTTCGAAGAAGAGGAAATCCAAGAGAAAAAATAATATACAAAAAGAAAACACAGATAATCTAAATACTCTATCATGGAACCGATCTCTCTCCGTAAACGGCGACCCTCTCTCGCTTTTTCGTAATTTCCTGTTTTCTAAACCCGATTAATGGTGTAGAGCCAAGCTAAGAACTTAATCTTGCTTAAAAAATAGGGATCTTGAATGAGTTTTTTAATAGTATCTGAGCTAATCTTGCTCAAAAAATAGGGATCTTGAATGAGTTTTTTAAATATTTTTTTTAATAGTATCATAGCCAAGCTAAGCCTAAAGACGCCAGCAAGGTGTCGTTAGCCGGCTGACGTCGGATCTGGTCGGAGATTGGCTGGTTATGATCGTTTTTGGCTTCTGATCATTTTTCTCTCTTGGGTTAAAGTTTATCGGGGATTGAAACCTGGTGATCTAAGGAGCTCCATCTTCATCTTCCTCATCTAGCCGAGAACCCCAACCCTAATCAGGGACTCTCTAGCAAGGACGAGACAGTAATTTTGCCTTTTGAGTTAAGGGTAATAATGTCTTTTCGCCAACTTATTAAAAGAGCTTAAATGTAATTTGAAATCCCTCCTTATCATAATTTCCGTGAAAATCTATCCTAAATACTGTGTCAGACCCTTTTTCTCCAAACTTTTAAGACTAGTATATTAACCCAAAACGATTATAAACCGGTCCTATTTTTCTAAATTTTCCTTTTCTATTTTGGTTTAAATTTACCTGTGGGCATCCATGGACGGATCCTTAAATTATCATTGGACATCCACCGATGGATTTGAAATGCTGTCTGTAGATTCCTCCATTCATACAATTTTTTGTTTTCAAATAGTTGGTGGATTTCAATCGACGGGTTTCAAAACCAATCAACGGCTGTCCGCCAATTATCAAATAAAGTGCCCAAACATTAGGGTACGCTATCCATTTTAGTATTTTATTGAGGCGGCACGGCACAAAAAATAAGGGAAAATTAGAAAAAAGAGGACCCAATTGAAAAAGTTTTAGGCTATTATGCTCGAAAGTTAGTTTTTAGGTAAAAAGAAATTTCACCGAAATCAAAGGTTTAAAGAAAAATAAGAAGCAAAGTTTTGCATGTGTGAGAAGCCTTCTAACATATGAAAATATTAAAGTACCCTCATCTTTTTCATGAGATGAGATCGATTTTTGGTGAAATCTTCTCCGACACTAATGAGGTTTTAGTTCATTGACTCCGGTGTCAATGAGGTTTTGGTCGCTCTTTTTTGACGCTTGAAAAAACTCATCGGCGCCGGAGATAATAAATCAAAGCCTCATCGGCGCTGGAGAAGATGAATAAAAAATTGGCGACCCAAAATTTCTCTGGCGTTGATTAGTTTTTGGTCCCTCTTTTCCAGCACTCGAAAACATTACTCGGCGCCGGAAAAGTTTTGGGTCGCCGATTTTTGGTTTATCTTCTCAGACACCGATGGGGTTTGGTTCATTATCTTTGGGGCCGAGTCTCTGAGACCGATTAGGTTTTGATTCATCTTTTCCAATGTTGATGAGTTTTTTGTCGCTCTTTTTCAGTACTTGAACAAACTAATCGGCGACGTTGAACCAAAACCTTATCGGCGCCGGAGAAGATGAATGAAAAATCGGTAACCCAAAACTTCTCTTGTGCTGATTAGTTTTTTCGAGCGCCGAAAAATAGCGACAAAAAACTCATCGATGTCGGAGACGATGAACCAAATATTGGCGTCCAAAAACTTCTCTGGCGCCAATGAGATTTTTTGAGCGCCGAAAAAGAGCGACCAAAAACTCATCAGTGGCGAAGATGATGAACTAAAATCTCATCGGCACTGGAGAAGATGAACTGAAAATCGACCTCATCTCTTAGAGAAGACGGATGTACTTTAGTATTTTCATATTTCCAAGGCCTTTCATAGATGAAAAACTTTTTACATCTCACATTTCCTTAAAACTCTAGTTTTCGTGAAATCCCTTTTACTTTTTTTTTTTTGGGATACGGTCAATTTTAGGTCGAGGCAGCCTCAAAAATCGAGGAGCAGACACGCATACACATATGATAGTTGGGGAGCAGCGTGAGGGAGCACCAACTACAGTGGTGAGGGTTAACTAAAAGAACCCCACCCACACCTTGTAGAGACAAGGGTGGGAAACAGCGTGGAAGGCGAGTATCGAACCCATGATCTCCTCCCTCACAATGGAGCGAGGTTACTAACTGGGCTAATGCCTCTTTGGTAAATCCCTTTTACCTAAACTTATTTTCTAGTATAATAGCTTAATTTTTTTGAAATGGGTCCTCTTTTTCTAAAGTCACCAAAAAATAATCACCAGCTTTGTAGACCCAAAAAGTGGGTGTGCCAATCTTTTCAAGGACTGCAAATACTAGATCCCTTCTACAATATGCGAAACATTCTTTTTTTTTTTTTTTTGATAAATAAATAGGAAGGCCCTGCTTGGCAAACTTTCTCCAAAAAGCACTTATCCAGGAGCACTTATCCAGGTGCTTTGAAGAGGTGGTTTAAATGGAAATTATCAAATATTGCTTCTCAAAGAAGTCTTCTCACATGTTGAAAATACCGTTGTTTGAGAATGAGAATTATGCAGTTTCTCAATACAACACCATGTTTAGCTAAAGGTGGTCTTGTCTTAGGGTGGAATGCACTTCTCATCTAACATTTTTGCTCTTAGAAATCGCTTTTTGGAAGAAGATTGCCAAACAGGGCAAAAATGATTGCCGCTTTTCATATTGGGGGCCACCAGCCCCACTTTAGGACACACCGCTCATATTTTGAGCAATTCAAGTCACCAAAGTTGTTACTGACATTGAAAGCTATCATGGGACCAAAAATTGATCTATTCACTCTAATATAGGCGGTTGTGTATATATTTTCAACTTTTGATAATTTAATGTTGGCCCATTGGTTCATCCAAAGCTCTTGTAGTCTAGATTCTTTTGGTTAAAGCATGTCTCAAATGTTAATAATAGGCTGCTAGTTAGACTACTTGGAATCCACGAAGATGTGCGCCACATGGCATAAAAATGGGCAGTAAATATTTGTACATAAAAATGGGTTGTTACTTGTTGCAGGAGAGAATGGGACAATCGACGGACAAGGGAGGTTTTGGTGGGAGTTGTGGTGGAACAGAACATTGGAATATACCAGAGGCCACCTCCTTGAGATGATGAATTCTCGCAATATTCTCATCTCCAACCTCACCTTCCTCAACTCTCCCTTTTGGACAATTCACCCTGTTTATTCCAGGTTTTCTCTCTCTCTCTCTCTCTCTCTCTCTCTCTCTCTCTTAGTTTTTATCTTAGAGAGTCATATTCATTTTAATTTAATCCCGCTTTCCTAGCAATTAAAAAAAATAAAAATAAAAAAGGGTGAGGAAAAGAATAGTGTGATATTGTGATCAGGGCTTTCTGGTACTAAGAAAAGGTCCTCTCAAATCAATGCTCACACCAGATATGGACTCAACTGTCTAATGGCATTCTGAACCCAACTCACGAGAAGGGAAGTTATTTGAAACTTAGTGAGACTACCCCCCCCTTTTCATTAAATTTGTAGGGCAAAAGGTTAACACCAAATCGTTGAATATGTGTGTGACTTTTGTGCTGTGGTCCCATGCGCGTGTGCCATGGTCTAATTGCTGAACAATCATGCGTGACTATTTGTGGGTGCAAATGGTCCATCAATTGGTGTCACTTTTGGGATATCGCATTGACGATTCAATTATCTCATTGCTGAACAGGTGCAATGTGCTATAATTCATTGAAGGACAACTTAGAAAAAAGACAAATGAAGGTTATATATATAATTCATTCAAATCATGTAAGCAAACCACCAGATTCACACTTTCCTTCAGTCTGGTTAGCAAATCGGTTTGTCAGTTGGTTCAATCTAGTTTACCATAATTCTTTAAAATTTTCAAAATGTCAATATATATTATTATAAGATTTGAATATAGTATAAATTTTGTTTTGTATAAAAATCAATATTATATCATATAATTTAAAAAACTCATCCCACCTCTAGAAAATCGGTTCACTAGAGCTAGATAGTAGCAAACTGTCGACCAATGAACCTGAATTTGAACCAAGCGAAACAGCAAACCTGGTAGGTAACATTGGGGCAAAGCATCAACATGCTCATCACATTCATTATATCTTCCAAGGAAACTTAATTTTTTATGTATTTTAAAGATAATGCCCTCTATTTCACCTGATTATTTTTACCATGTGGTGCTTCCAGCAATGTGGTGATCAAAGATGTGACGATCTTGGCACCCCTTAATTCCCCAAACACAGATGGCATCGATCCAGGTACATTAAATTATCATGTCGGAGTTAGTTAACGATATATATTACTATTGGGATTGGGCCCGTAGCCAAATGGAAGGTTTACAATATTGCAACCTCTAGGTCGCTGGTTCAATCCCAGCTTATGTTTCTTAAAATGAAAAAAGGAGTATTGAAATTTGCATTGCTGACGCTATTAGAAAACCTTGTTATACAATGATCTTTTACTGTTCAAAATTTGCAGATTCGAGCTCCAATGTATGTATTGAAAATTGTTACATTGAGAGTGGAGATGACCTGGTTGCTGTTAAGAGCGGGTGGGACCAATATGGGATAGCCATGGCACGCCCAAGCTCAAATATCATTGTGAGGAATGTGTCGGGAACGACCCCCTCTTGTTCAGGAATTGGGCTAGGAAGCGAAATGTCAGGTGGTATATCAAATGTAACAGTAGAGAATTTGCACATTCGAGACTCGGCCGCAGGGGTTCGCGTGAAGACCGATAGAGGGAGAGGGGGCTACATAACTAACATTACCATAAGTAACGTAACTTTGGAAAGGGTGAAGATACCAATACGATTTAGTAGTGGCGCCAATGACCATCCTGATGATAAATGGGACCCTAATGCACTACCTGTAGTAAAGGGCATTTTCATAAACAATGTGGTTGGCATGGGGATTGGAAGAGCGCCGGTGTTAGAGGGTATCAAGGACGCACACTTTGAAGGGATATGTTTGAATAATGTGAGGCTGGAGGGGATTCCCCCTCCATCGATATGGCATTGCGAATTTGTCAGTGGCAGTGCAGTGGACGTGTCACCAGCGCCGTGTCAAGAGTTCCAGAGAAACAGCACATTTTCATTGTGTACGCGCAGTTAGAACATCAATATACATTGGATTGAATTCAAATAAAACATACACAAATTTTGATCAGCTCGAATCGGTCTGGAGAAGTTGAACTATAAGCATGCTCAAGTTAGGTGGGATCGAATCGGCTCGGACAGACATGGTTTCTGTCAACTTTCACCTGTGGTCAGTTATTGGCAGTGACCACTTGTATACTTGGCTTTCCAAGCATCTTTAGCATACTTGGGAGGTATTTCTACTTTTCTATTTGTTCTTACAGAAAAAATTAACATATACAAAGGGAAGTAATTAACTATTAAATCTATAGATGGGAGACTGTAATGAAACCAATGGACTAGTCTCTAGGTTCTCTGCAGAGTCTTGTGTGATTGTGTTTTAAACTTGGTATGTAGTTTAGAAGTGGAAGGATCATTGATTTAAGATCATCAGAGTCTCTTGGGATAATTTGAATTTGATGAGCATTTACCTTGAGCCTCATGAAATCTGAAAGCAACTATTCATTTGAGTGATAAAGAGGTTGCCTATACAACCCTTTTAAAATAAAAAGTACAGTACTAAAAAATTTCAAATTTCTAACGAGAGATTGGTTTGGTGGCGGGACCTCCAAACCGGTGTGTGACTTGTTATATATATATATATATATATATATATATATATATATATATATAAAGGACGAGGAGACCCAAGATTGGGGTTGAACCCTATCCTAGTGCTATTTGGGTATCAGATGGCACCTAATTTGAATATTAGGTGCCGAAACAACATGCACAAGATCGATCACATCTATCTTCTAAAAAAACAATTGAAAGAACATCTCATCCACCCTTCAAACGTGATAAAAGTTGAAAAAAATGAACGCACCAAGAATGACAAATGAATGCACCAAGTATGACAGACGTAACTCAATATTTGTCCATGCTTTTGATGGTAAAAGAACAAAATTATTTTATTTTTTCACATCACATGCCACATGAACCCAAAATGAGAATTTTTAGGGTTCAACCCTAGGTGACTAGTGAAGGGACTCTTTATATATAATAATAATAATAATAATAATAATAATAATAATAACTTATAAAAAAGGCAAAGCAAACGGACAAATTCTTCGCTTCAATATTTTCGATTCTATTGCTAAAGACAGAAATCTAATGATTTACTTTTTAGTTTATGGTTTATGTTAGCAAACCCGCAAACAGGCAAAGCAAAGAGACAAATTCTCTCATTTTGTTTTGCGATTCTATTGTTACAAGACAAAAATCCAATGATTTTTTTTTGTTAGCAAACCTTCTTTCTTATATGTATAATCGGTCTCAATTGAAATCGAAATTTACACTGAAATTTCGGTGCTTAATGATTTTTTTTTTTTTTTTTAAACAAACTTATCGGCCAATAATTTGCTAATCATTAAATTATCGGCTGATATTTTGAAGGCCAATATATTTGAGTTAAAGAAAAAAAAAAAAAACATATGAGCACCAAAATTTCGTCTGGGGTTTTTGGCCAAAATCTCGAAATTTTGGTAGGGTCCGAAACCAATGTGTTTTGGTCGAAATATTACGATTTCGGCCGAAATTTTGATCCATGCTATGAGGTATGACATCCTGAGCGATACCAATACATAATAGTGATACGTATCGGTTTTTCAGCAAACTTATACGTATCGTTTCTGATACTTCTCGGTCATCCAACACAGTATCATTATTGGTATCGGGTATCGGTCGATACGTATCGGTTTGCGCTAAGCCCTTGTACTTTTATTTTTTTTGAAAAAAAGGCCGATACATATCGGCTGACTCGTATCGGTCCTCCATGGACCGATACCCAATACTGGAGGACTGATACCCAATACCGAGTTTGACATCTTGATCCCAAACGATAAATACTTCATTTAATTTTAGTTGGGGTTATGGATCAAAACTTTGGCTAAAACGCATCGGTTTTGGACCCCACTGAAACGAAATTCCAAAATTTTCGGGTAAAAAATCACGGCCTTCAAATTCTCGATCGATAATTTGAAATCGACCGAGAATTTGCTAATCACTGAAATTTCGTTCGGGATATTCAGCCAAAATCCTGAAATTTCAGTGAAAATACCGGATTCGGTTTCGATCCTAACCGAAACCAAAATTTTCACCGAAATTTTATTGCCCAATGATTTTTATTTTTTTAAACCCAAAATTATTAGTCGATAATTTGAATTTATCAACCGATTATAGGCTAATCATTAAATTATTAGCCGATATTTTGAAGGCTGATAATTTTGGGTTTAATATATATATATGGGCATCGAAATTTTGACTGACCCACAAGATTTCGGTTGACATCCTGAAATTTCAGTGGGGTTCGAAACCGATGCGTTTCTGTTGAAATATTGAGATTTCGGCTGAAATTTTAATCCATGCAAGGTATGACATCCTGGTCGATACCGATACATAACGAAGATACGTATCGATTTTTCAACAAATCGATACGTATCAGTTTTGATACTTCTCGGTCCTACAACTCGGTATCGGAATTGGCTGATACGGGCCCGTATCGGCCGATACCTATCGGTTTGCACCGAAACCTTGTGTGTGTGCTTTTTTAAAGGGCCGATACGTATATGTGTCGGCCTCCATGAACCGATACCCGATACCGATACCGAGTTTGACACCTTGATCCCAAACGATAAAAACTTCATTTTAGCTGGGGTCATGGATCAAAATTTCAGCCCGAAATCCCAAAATTTTGGCCGAAAAGCATTGGTTTCAAACCCCATCAAAATTTTGGGATTTCAGCCGAAAATCTTGGACGAAATTTCCGCCGAAATCTTGTGAGCCAAGCCGAAATTTTCTCAGTCCTCCAACTCGGTATTGGTATTGATATCGGCTGATACGGACCCGTATCGGCCTATACATATCTGGTGGCGCCGTGACCTTGTGTTTTTTTTTTTTTTTCAAACGTATCTGTATCGACCGATTTGTATCGGTCCTCCATGGACTGATGCCCGATACCGATACCGAGTTTGACACCTTGATCCCAAACAATAAAGTCTTCATTTTAGTTGAGGTCATGGATCAAAATTTCGGCTAAAACACATCGGTTTTGAAGCCCACCAAAATTTTGGGATTTCGATCGAAAATCTCGGAGGAAATTTCAGTCAAAATCTTGTGGGCCATGCCGATAATTTTGGGTTATATATATATATATATATATATATATATATATATATATATATATATATATATATATAGGAAAAGGTGTCCGTCCTCTAAGCTTCCACGTGGAGCTCCACATGGCACTCAAAATATTGTTTCGATGTCACGTGGAGCTCGGGTGCATTGCTTAGATCATCTTTAAAAAAATAATAATTGAAAATTCATCTCCACCGTGTGCTTTTTGAACCGTGAAATGTGGACCAATTAAACCCGTCAAACTTTGTCTGGTATATTTAAGAAGTTTTTTTCATTTTTTTTAAAAATATTGATCTATACCGTCCACTTGTGCTCCATTGGAGCTCCATGTATATCATGGAGGACAGTCATGGTCCTCCATTGGAGGACCTAATCGGCTTCCATATATATATATATATATATATATATATATATATATATATATATATATATATATAATCCAAAATTATCGGCCAATAACTTCATATTATCAGCCGAGAATTTGTTTCGGTTATCGGCTAATAACTTAAAATCTTGTGGGCCAGGCCGATACATATTGGGTATCAACTGATATGTATCGGTTTGCATCGAGACCTTCTGTATTTAAAAAAAAAAAGGCCAATACGTATTTGTATCAGCCGATTCGTATCAGTCCTCCGTGGACCAATACCCGATACCGAGTTTGACACCTTGATCCCAAACAATAAAGACTTCATTTTAATTGTGGTCATAGATCAAAATTTCGGCCAAAATCTAAAAATTTCGGACGAAATGCATAGATTTCGGACCCCACCAAAATGAAATCCCAAAATTTTCGGTCAAAAATCGCAGCCTTCAAATTCTCAACCAATAATTTAAAGTTATCGACCAATAATTTGCTAATCACCAAAATTTCGTCCAGAATTTTTGACCGAAATCTCGAAATTTCGGTGAAAATATTGGATTCGATTTCCGTCCCAATCGAAACCGAAAATTTCACTGAAATTTGGATGCCCAATGATTTTTTTTGGTTTTTTTTAAAAAATCCAAAATGATTAGCCTTCAAATTATTGGTCGATATTTTGAAGGCCGATAATTTTGGATTTATTTTTTTATTTTTTATTTTTTAAATATGGGCACCGAAATGTTAGCCTGACCCACAAGATTTAGGCCGAAATTTTGTCAGGGATTCTATCAAAATCCTGAAATTTCGGTATTGGGATTCAACCGATACGTTTCAACTGTAATACTAAGATTTCGGCCGAAATTTTGATCCATGCTACGAGGTATGACATCCTAAAAAATATATATAATTTGGAACAATCAAATTGCAACTCTCATTTCTATGAGTTGAAGCTCACCTATGATAAAATGACACTTTAATAAATTAAATAGATAGAAGTTTAAATAGGAGCTCACCCAATATAAAATGAAATGCAAAAATTATTTTTAAAATTAACATTGCGATGATTTATTCTTCGAATAAACGACTCTCACGTGTAGGGTCCACTAGAATATACAGTAAACCAATCTAGTCTAACCTTGTTGAATCAGTCTGTACCGTTTACTTGTCAATTTTAATTTGATCGTTGTCAGGTCTTTAAACGGTTGTTTTTAGGAGGCGGTGAATTATAGTCTCATACTCTTTATGAAATTGAGTTGGGCGAACAAAAAATAAAAAAATAAAAATGCTGCAGAGGGTATTCATTCATAATTCAATAATATTACAATAGAAAGAGTCACAAATAAAGACGAGGGGGGGTGAATCCTTGTTTGCTAGTTTGTTAGTATTCTACCATTTCCAGAAAACATTGGAGCCGCACTTGAATTTATCCTTCCCCTTGCACTCCAACTCCAAGTCATCACTTAAAAAGGGCACTTTCTGCAGCACCCATGGATCCAAAATTAGATAAATATTATTTTAAAGAAAAACCCTCCATTGAATCTAGAAACTCATGAAAACGAATATATATATATATATATATATATATATATATATATATATATATATATATATATAAACTAAATTAATTAATTGAGTTGAAATTGAAACCTTTTGTTTAGCCAAGTCTTGACAGCCAGTGAAGTTCTGAGGGAATTGGCATGTGCCAAATTCTACTGTGTAGGCACGAGCAAAGTTGGCTCCACTTGTTGCTAATCTCTTTTTATCGTTCAGTTCCTGCACACCTTTTTCTCATGCTTTTAGGTTCCCCCCTTCATAATTTTCAGACCTTTTTTTTTTTTTCCCAAGTACAGTGGAAAAAAATTTCTCAGTGGGAGCGACTCCTTGAACACGAGAATTGTACCATTCCACATCAATTGAAAAGAAAGAAGTAGTATTTTTCATTCCAAGAGAAGCACCATCTCAACCGTATGATTTGAGGCCCACTAGGTAAAAATCTTTGTGCCAAACATTGACATCTAACATGATCTTTATTATATGATTCAACACATCCAACCATTGAGTCACATGGATTGACTATTACTGTGTTGAATCAAATGACAAAGTTGATGTTTCGTTTAAATCTTTGCATCAAAGATCTTTACATTACAGCTTAGATGATTTTCCCCATGGTACATATCCCAAAAGTACCAACTCTATCATTTCTACCATGTGCAACGGTACATATTTTATGTGCATGTTGTAGCTCTCTTTCTCAATTGCTACATATTTTATGTGCATGTTGTAGCTCTCTTCTGTACTCAACTTCTTTTAGAATATACGAGTCGGGAGTTTATTCGGTGAGGGACAAAATTCATGATTAGGTAAAATAGTGATCAATTTAAGAAAAGAATCGGAAAAACTTTAAAAAAAAATTAGCATTAGGAAAGTGTCCATCGAGGACAAAAAAATCTCAAATCAGGAAAACAAGAGGTGGAAATTAGAGAAAATCACTTGAAATATTATCTCTTTTACTTGTAATATTTAAAAACCCTAATTCACTTACATTAACTTGTAAATTGTAATTTAAACATAAATATTAAATTTGTGATTTACTCGTAAACTTTGAAAACGTTGAAAATATGAGAATAAATCATGAACAAGACTTACAAAAAAATATTGAAGCGTTTTGTTACTATGATTCATAGGGACCAAGTCAATGTTGGGGAATAAATTGGCTTGGAAATTTTTTTTGGCAAATTCAGGAAAAAACTGTAAAAGTTCATGAAAGCTAAAAAGAAAATTATAAAACAGATATTAATAAAAAAATTATAAAAACTAAAAATGGAAAAAGTCAGAAAATTCACGTCTTATTGATAACTTTTTGTTTCTTCAAAAAGTCGTGATTTAATCGTCGACAATGGTGGAAGGAAGAGCAAACCTTGTTGGCTTTGCTCTTCTCAAGATACTCTTCAATGACACCGGCATTGGCCGCCGAGTTCGCAGTGGCTGTAGCAAAAAGAGCACCGGCCAAGCAAACAAGTGCAGCTCTTCTTCCTTCACTTCCTCCTCCTTGTGTTGAGTCAGGGTAACCAACTTGTTTTTGGGCTCTGATGATGGCAGGCAACTTGGGATACGATTTGCCCACCGGGTTAACCAATGGCATGGAAGCAAGCTTCAAGTTAGCGTCCGAAGCTGCCGTCGTCGAGCCCGAAAGAGCATAGTTGCATGACAGGACACTAGAGTTTATGGATGCCATTGGAACTTGAAAAGTGGTTTGTTTGTTGGAGATAATAAGTTGAAGGTGGTAAGGACTTAAGAGAGATTTTGTGGTTTCCTCTTTGTGTGGTTTGTTTGATGATGTGGAAGGAAGAGATGATGGAGTTGTGGTGGGAGTGTGGATAAGGTGAGATTGCCTCACGCTGATTGGCAAAAATAACCTTCTCTTTGGTCCCACATTCCAAATGAGTGGGGGGGGGGGGACTATCAGCATTCATGGTGGTGACTGGTGAGTGGTGCCAAAAGCAGAGCCAAAGCTTCTTAGGACACACACACACACACACACACTCCTTTTTCTCATTAGGTTGATAAGGTTACTTTCATCATTGTCAAGGTAAATAGGGTCAAGTGAAATGAAAGTTCAAGGTTTTTTACTTTTCAAAAGTCTTTGCTCTCGTCCAGATCACAAGATTATCAAAGTCAGTTTTGAATAGTCATTACCCACAGAATCCTGACAACATTCACATATTTTGTGGGGCTCTGAAAGCGGGTATAATTCAGCTGTTGACAAGATTGTTGGGCATAGGGCTCTCAATGGACCCGGATGGCCTGAAGTCCGACTCAAATTGAGCCTGAAAAAATGGGTATTTTGAGTGTAAGCGCTGTCAGGAACTGGGACTGGACTAAGCATGACCTGGCCTGGCTTAAATCGAGTCAGGCTTGGATTAGTTACACAAAAACTTGGCACCGCATAAATTCTGTCATCCACTTAGATATTTTTCTATTTATCATCATTTTTCAATATTTTCACAAAATTTGAAACCTTTAGACAAAATTAAATGATAAACCAAAAAGACCCTATATGACCTCTTCCATGTTTGAAAAGGCACTTGCTACATATGGTTACTTGGGTTCCATACGTCCACCTAGGATGCGTGGTCAGAACCATTTTAACACTCCACATGGCACCAAAACAGGGTTAGCACCATTTTCAAAAGCTCGGACCGCAGAACCTTTTTTCGAAAGTACCTGATCATCTGCACCATACATATCTTCTAAATGTAAGGGAAAACAAGCCGCTCATCTCTGCAATTATATCATATTAAACCATTTTAACACGAAAGGCCTGCCATGACATAAGGCATCAGTTCTATGGTTGTCACTCGCTAGATTTGCACCAATCAAATTATCAATTAGTAGTCTCCACGGCTGACAAACCGTCTGATTCAATCAGTTTCGGCAGCTCACAACAGTGTCCGCACAGGACCACAATTGAACTGTTTTCAGCAATGCAGGTATAAACTTTTGTTATGCCGCTGCACTACTTTCTTCCTAAATCTCCAACTAGAAGGTAAAAGGGACGTCGATGCATAGAAACTGGGCATGGAAAGATCATCTCATTTAAATAAATCTCCAAATTAAAAATACTCCCAAACTGTAATTTGTAAATTATGATAACCGATCATATTGGCCTATAATACAATGGGAGCCCAACAAGCCTTGGAACACATTCCAGGCCATGGATTCCTCCAGATGAAAAAACAAAAATATCAAACTTATGTAGTAAATGAACTGAACCTGTCAGTGAAAAACGTCCAGGTTCATCATTATGGGCATTTGCATGATGACCTCAAAATTGCCCCCACAGTGTGTTTATTTACCTTATTGTCCCACCTGAAATTGATGCGACCTTGCAAACTCCAGCTGATGTAGTGAATGGAACACCTTTGTAACATGCAACCCTCTCGTCATTACTGTGTAGATTCATCTGCACTATTTCCCAGGTTTTCTTCTTAGGGTTGAGTACTTCATCTGGCTCACCATCAAATCCAGCAAATGTAACCCTCTCCCCCACAGGAGCAGATTCAGGCGGATCCACCAATTCGACCTAAAATCCATGTCACAAATTAATTAGGTGTTTTACAGTTTGACAATCTTAAATTCACCTCTGTCGAGAAATAATTCCATGGTCATGTAAATGTACCACTATATTACTGTTGTTGCACCGTTACGTCACCTTGAAATGAAGATCCAATGGTCACTATTTTGAAGGTACAACTGGCGTAAAGTATGTCAACAAAAGCATGCATTGCGACAGTTGTTGTCCAACTGCCCATCATTATGTTGGTATGGTGAGTTGATTATCATAAAATCATTGATCAGATAGATGTGAGTTGAAGTACACCATGTTTGAACCTGACCTAGTCACATATGAAAGCGAATATCATTCCACGTAGTATGAAAAGACTTAGGTGGACAGGCTCGGGCACTTCCGCGGGTCACCAAATAGGCTGCTTGGAACATATCCTCACAAACCTCATGCTCATCAGTAGTTTCAAACAATCCAATCAATGTACTTTCATTAGTTAAGTGTGGAATTCTGGACCATTGTCAATGTCTGCTTTAACCATCCATTTAAAGGCTATTGTAGGTTCTTGATCAGATAGTAAAAGATCTCCTTAAGGCATGATATTTGAGCTGATCTAGTCTAGAAAATGACCGTATACCATGGGTACACAATCAATAAAGATGGCTGCCACTTGTGCAAAATTGATTGACCCATGCACCACAGGTGGGGCACAAGCTAGTCTAGCTCGTCCGCCTAGGAAGTCACAATAATTTTTTTTTTGAAAAGAGAAAAAAAACTGGTTGTATCGGTCAGTATCAGATGATACTGATACCGGTATCGGTTCTCGATGAAATTGATATGTATCACCAATACGTATCTGTATTGGTTGAGTTTTGATACCATGCCACCTAGTCCCAACTCATTTAATGTCATGCTCCTTAAAATTTGAAGTCCCACCCTTTCAGAAAGGAAAGTCTAATTGCACCTATGATTTTTACAGGGATATCCTAGAGTCAACTCTACTTTTTAGAAATTGGACACACTTATTTGCCATAGGATTCTGTGAAAAAGTACTCACAGGTCACACTCAGGTTGAACAAGTTATCAGTTCACCGACATCCGTGGAAGTCAAATTTTTATAGGATTTTGAGGCTAAAATGCGTGTACTCTGTTCTCAAACAAGAAAAAGTACGATTCTTAACTCCCCAATAAATTGATCGATTAGAGTAATAAATTGTTAAAGATACATCGAACCCAACAATATTAAAGGTGGCCCTTGTATTGCTTACCGCAGTGTGGTCTTCGTTGGAAGCAGCCAGAACCATTGCATGTGATTTTATACCCCTCATGGTTGCCGGCTTCAGATTACAAAGAACACAAACTTTCCGGTTCTGCCATAGATTAATCAACAAAATACATCAATACAAGCAACATGAATTAAGGTAATCAGTAACACTTCTACAGGTGCCCCACAAAGAACACAAACTTTCCGGTTCTGCCATGGATTAATCAACAAAATACATCAATACAAGCAACATGAATTAAGGTGCTCAGTAACACTTCTACAGGTACACCTCATGGTGCACGTGCCGATCTATCAAGATCTTCAAATTGAAGATTCACATCTTATATGGGAATTGGTTGAAAATTCATGCTAATCAGACAATCTGAACCATCTGTATATGGAATATTTAATTTTTCATGAAAATTGCGCATAAGTTTATTGCCCATCCAAATAGAAGCTGATTGATTGGATGGTTAGAATCTTTCAATTGCTGATAATTCTGGGATATGAAACATACAAGAGGTAACCCATTCATTCCACAGTTCTAATAGATGAGAACATGCACCCATGATATCAAACCTCGGCTGATGCCGATACGTATCAGTTTCATTGAGAACCAATACTAATATCACCCCGATACAGGTATCGGGGTGGTATTGGTATCAGTATCGGACCAATACGGGTCAGTATCGGCTGATACTGTCTTGGTATAGGCCAATACTGTCTAGGTATCGGCCGATATTGACCGATACCGAGTTTGAAACCTTGCCTGCACCAATCATGGGTAGAAATGGGTGCGCCATTTAAGCACACTATGGTATAATTCCTCATATGAGTGAATAGCAGTTTCAAGGTTTTGAAATCTAAAGAGCTTTCTCTAAATTGGTCGCAGAGATCAAACCTGCATTTCTTTGAGAGTAACAAATTTGACAAGGCCACTAACAACAGTACGGGGAGATTCTTCTCCCACGTCAATCTCCTCCACGTAAAGGGAATCAGCATCCGGATGCTTCCGGACTTTTGTGATGCGGCCCACACGAATGTTAAGTCTTGAAACAGAAACTTCATTATCATCAGCCTTAGTTTTGGCTACTCCTGGAAGCTTGGTTTTCTGCTGTTTCTTCGAATTTTCATCTGCTAAACAACATGGAAATTTAGTAGGCAACCTCATAAGCATGCTATGTTGACCGTGAACATGGTTCAAAATTTCGGATGAAACCGGCACGTATTGTCCGGTATGTACCGGTTTCGCTGGTCACTGGCACGATACTTTAAATGTATCGTACCGGCGCATTACATATATAGTGGTGATGCGTCGGATGATGCATACCCATGTATCATCTGGAACCTGTACGTTTCAGACGATACATAACAGTTTTGGGGCTGGAAGATACGTACCGGAAAACCGATATTTTAAACCATGGCTATGAAATTAATATAGACTCTCAATCAGGTGGATAAGAAAAAATCATCCAATCAATATAAAATTTGGTTGTAACCCCAGTAAGTACCATGGACCCATCTCTTCACTATCTACAATCATATTACCAGCACATCATAAAACACAAGAGTGGTAGAATATTAAGTGGCCACTCATTATCAGATCAATACACCAAATCTTGACCTAGAGGTGCAGTTGAAGTACACTGATATCTGTGTGATTATTGTATTGGACCCACCAAGTGCCCAATCAGTAATTTTATTATATATTAGGACCTAGAACAATTTTCTATGAATGCAGTGGACCTTCAGATAAGTTCAATAACAGAAATGATGCAGGACGGTTCCCTACACTACGTGAATGATATGATTGATTTTGCCAGAATTAAATTAAACAATAAAATTCACAAAATATAACGAATATCTCAGGTTTTCGTAGTATTCCATGGGAGAATCACGTATGCTTCAGGTAGGGTTTAGTCCAGGAGCTAGATCCGTTAGGTTGCAGCGTAGATCCATCTTAGAGATAGAACTCTAGGTTTTTCCAGATTATGGCGCTCACGACTCAATGATGGGATCACCGGTTTCCTCTGAGTATTTGGTGCGGAAGGTTTAATAACTCAGTTGGGATCTACGGTTGTTGAATCGGATCGATTCAAGGATTCAGGGACAATTAGGGTTTAGGATTTCACAAGGAAGGTGATCAATTTGGGGTTGTAGAATCACACAAGCAAAGATAAAAGATAGATAGATAGATAGATAGATTGGCAGGCTTCACACCCTTAGCTTCGCACCAAACCCTTCTCGGGAAGAAGAATCACTCTTCGTAGAGGCTCATCTCAAGCACACGCAAGCAAAAGCTTTTTCATTCATAATCAATAACTAGTTACATTGTTCAATTTAAGGACCTTATATAGGAGTCCTTTCAATAAAAGAAAACCCTAAAACAATTAATAAATAAAAGACAAATAAACCCTTAAAATAGAAGTTCAAAATTAAACTCCTAAATTAACTAAACAACTTGGCGCGATTTCGATCGATCGATTTGAAATTTCGATCAATCGATTTTTCATACTTCTATGAAAAATTGCCGTCGACATTCGATCGATCGACTTGAAAATTTCGATCGATCGAATAGTCCATTCGATCGGTCGAACTTTCACTCCATAACTCTATACTCTGTCGATGCCATTCGATCGATCGAAATTGCAATTCGATCGATCAAAATTGCAATTCGATCGATCGAAATTGCAATTTGATCAATCGAAATTGTTGTATTCCTCTAATTTTCTCCAGAATTTTGTCTTTCGTCTCTTTCGCCTAGTTATGATGATTTCCATTCCGCTTCTTTCGACGTCGGTACATGCGAAAAGGTTCATATCCGATGTCTACGATGTCAGCGTCCCAGTCAATTCTCCTAGACTCAAAATATTTCATCACCGATGAAACACGCATGAAGTGAATCTTGGCACTCGGTGATGTATGAGCGTCATCTCGGACCATTGTAGAGGGACGTACCCAGTAACCCGGCTCACCTTGACGAGCCCAATAACCCGGCTCTCCTTGACGAGCCCAATAACCCCGCTCTCCTTGATAAGCCCAATAAACCGGCTCACCAAGCCACTCTACCAAATACTTTTGAAGTTTCACATTGACTCGCTCGAACCTGAAGGAATTCATCCCCGATGAAGTGTGATCCCGATATCGACCGGGAATACGAGAATTCAAGCGACGAACTCTCTAATGATTCGCCCATGCACTCTCGGAAGTCGACTCGCCAACTCTCTGTATCTCGTAAACCAGAAATTTTCTGCCGCAGGTGAATGCCACAAGACTATCCTAAATTTCCTCCATTATCTCTTGTTTCTGCCTGCTTGGATAGGAAATTGGTTGCAAAGTTGGGATGGGATCGTGAATAAGAGGCGGTCGGAAAGGATTGCAAGGTGGTGGGGTTGAGCCCAGAGAAGGAACTAGGTCTTCCACATTGAACATAGAGCTGACCCCTATATCCAGTGTAAGCTCGATAACATATGCAGTAGGTCCGCTCCTTGCCACAATTCTAAAAGGTCCAGCGCCGTGGGTTTGGAGATCCATTACGACTTTTGATGGGAATCGTTCAGGCCTAACCCGAACCATAACATAATCATTCAATTGAAATTCCATAAAAGCCTTAGGTAACTGCATCGATATTTTGAGAGCTTCATTGCATAAATTAATTTCAAACTTAATTTCGGCATGCAATGCGGAATGAGACTCAAAAGATAACTCACGATAAGACTTGGAATGCATAACAGTATGCAACTTGAGACTATGATATGTACATGTATCAATGGACTCGATACTCTCATGTGCATGCAATGCTAACGACTCACATGTAGTGGCCTGCATCAGCACTGGTGACTCATGTGCAGTGAACTCAACCAACATTAGTAACTTATGTGTGATCGAATCAAGGGACACTAATGACTCATATGGACTCGATCCAACGGATTTCAATGACTCATGGGTAAGTGACTTGATTGGTTTGTGTGTGCTCGGTTCGACCAACTTTAAAGATTCAAGTGCACATGACTCTACCACAAACAAGGACTCATGCACAACTGGCTCTATGGGCTCTAACAAATCGTGCGTAGGTGACTTGGTCGAATCGTGCATGGGTGACTCAACATTACTACTCACAAGGAAATCAGAAGCCCTTTTGACACAAACTAGACTCTCTTCAGCTTCTTCGATCCCCTCTTCACTCATCACGGTCCTAGGGTCATACACTTCCTCTTCTACTTTCATACTTTCTGGCTCCTTAGAACTTTCGCTTTTAGTCACTAAATTCGGAGTGGGAAATTTTATGGAGCATTGGTAAGTAAAGTGTCTGAACCCTTGACACTTAAGACAATCAGGACACTTATTTGTCTTGGTTTTCAAACTCCTTAGAAGGCGACGGTGTGTTAAAGGAACATACTTTTCAATAAGTGTCACCTTCATATCCTCCCATGTGGAGATGGGTTTAATCCGACGAAAGTCAATACGGCATTCTATATGAATCCAAATTTTTTTGGCATTTCCCTTAAACTTTGTTGTCACTAGCCTAATTTTGTACTCTTCTGGTACACCATGCCAATCAAAGTACTCCTCGACACTAGACAACCACTCCACCAAAGTTCTAGGGTCCGTCGTACCCTCAAAATCTGGGACCTCATTCCGAATAAAGTTTAGAAACTTTTCGGTAGGGTCATATTCAGGTTTATGATGATGAGGATATACCCGAACTCTAGTCTCATCATGACTTTTGGAGCTTTGCCAAGAATGTGGAGTGTAGTGGTTCCCTCGTTTGGCTATCATCCTTTCATGACGGGTAACGAATTTATAGTGACGTGCAAGTGACTCATTCATTATGTTTGTCACAAACACAACTTAGACACAATTCCATGGACCACACAACAGTTGAGGAATTTTAACAAACACATGACGTGCACACAAATGAAGACACAAATGACATGACATCAAAGACATCGAAATGACATACACATGTGACTCAAAATGAATAAGGACTTTTGTCGAACACAAGACGTGCGCAATGATGAATACAAATGACATAAAATTCTCTTAAATTAAAATGACATGCACACATGAACCAACAATGAATGAGGACTTTTATCAAACACTAGATGTACACAAATAAAAACTGAAATAAGATGCAATGAAAATTAAAATGCTATGGAATTAAATGTCACACCAATATGCCCTAACCTAGAACCTAGGGCTCTGATACCAAAACTAATGCAAGACGGTTCCTTACACTACGTGAATGATATGATTGATTTTGCCGGAATTAAATTAAACAATAAAATTCACAAAATATAACGAATACCTCAGGTTTTCGTAATATTCCATGGGAGAATCACATATGCTTCAGGTAGGGTTCAGTCTAGGCGCTAGATCCGTTAGGTTGCAGCATAGATCCATCCTAGAGATAGAACTCTAGGTTTTCCCAGATTAGGGCGCTCACGACTCAATGATGGGATCACTAGTTTCCTCTGAGTATTTGGTGCGGAAGGTTTAATAACTCAGTTGGGATCTACGGTTGTTGAATCGGATCGATTCAAGGATTCAGGGATAATTAGGGATTAGGATTTCACAAGGAAGGTGGTCAATTTGGAGTTGTAGAATCACACAAGCAAAGATAAAAGATAGATAGATAGATAGATTGGCAGGCTTCACACCCTTAGCTTCGCACCAAACCCTTCTCGGGAAGAAGAATCACTCTTCGTAGAGGCTCATCTCAAGCACACACAAGCAAAAGCTTTTTCATTCATAATCAATAACTAGTTACATTGTTCAATTTGAGGACCTTATATAGGAGTCCTTTCAATAAAAGAAAACCCTAAAGCAATTAATAAATAAAAGACAAATAAACCCTCAAAACAGAAGTTCGAAATTAAACTCCTAAATTAACTAAACAACCCGACACGATTTCGATCGATCGATTTTGAAAATCGATTGATCGATTTGAATTTTTGATCAATCGAATAGTCCATTCGATCGGTTGAACTTTCACTCCATAACTCTATACTCTGTCGATGCCAGTCGATCGATCGATCGAAATTGCTGTATTCGTCCAATTTTCTCCAGAATTTCGTCTTTCGTCTCTTTCGCCTAGTTCTGATGATTTCCATTCCGCTTCTTCCGACGTCGGTACACGCGAAAAGGTCCATATCCAATGTCTACGATGTCGGCGTCCTCGTCAAGAAAGTACCTATTTGGTCCGGTGGAAGAAAGAGAAAAACAAAATGCAACCAAGCAAGTATTGCTCAACACAGAAGTTACTTTCAACGCTGGTACGATGTTAACGATGAAGATTCAAAAACATTAATTTTGGGCTCCATGTCCACAGCTCATTTCATCGATTTTGAGGCTAGAGGAAAAGCAGAAGTTGGTCCGACTCCATTAATTTCAAAATTAACGGAATCGATTTCAACTTCTGATTCTGTTAATTTCATCGATTTCAACTTCTGCTTTTCCTCATGCAAACATCAGCTGAAATTTAACGGACTCAGAATAAGACGCATACCCCATATCAGGTAGAATTAGACCAAAACCAAACATACTGGACAAAATCAGATAGACTTCCACGAGTCTCCAAAACTTGATCATATTTTTTCAACTCATTTTGTGGCCCTCAAGAAACCACACACACTCCGGGCAGCAATGAAGATAGTCACCAAATTCTCCAACTTTTTTGTAATGTTTAAATCGCGAATTTTACATTTTAATCATGACTTAAGCAATTACACGCTATTTTTTCAGTTGCTCATTTAAAAATGAAAAGTTCAAAGAAAAAAAGTTCTATTTTTCGTTTCTAAAAAATCATGTTAACAATGAGTTTTAAATTAAAACTCAGGATTATAAATATAAAGTTCCCCTATTTAAAGCTCATTCTCGTCTCCTATTTTTTTGGTTTTAGAATATTCTTGTAATTCTCAATATTTTCGACTTTCTGTGACTTTCCTATTTTTTGCAATTTTTTATTTCTTTTCAAAATTACCTAATGCCGACTTTGTGACTAGGATTAAGAGGATGTCCAATTTAGAGGACCATTGTCAGTCAAAAATGAGGATGACAAGTGGCATGTCAAAAGAGGTATCTGATTTAAAATTGGCTAGAGACTTTGGACAAAGACAGGAGTATTGAGAGTTTTTTAGCTTCTCAAAGAAGCAATGAGAGGAATACCACCCACTGTGGGATTCATATAAAGGAAATAGATACTTCAAACTAGCACATGACAAGATCTACCAAGACTTATGTGGAACACAATTGATGAGAGATGGCATGCAGCTCCATTGGAGCTTGCATATTTCAGGTAAATTTTATTTACTCGGATCCTAAATTCATGATACTGAACTATGATTGTTGTCATAATTTAGTGGTGTTGACTGGTAACTATAAAGTACGTATATTTTCTTATCAAACGAACAAATTTAACAAAATATTTTGCACATATTTTAAAGAATTTACTTCTATAAAATTGAAATTTGTTTCTTTTAAATAGACAGTCTTTCTTTTAATTTGGAAAAAAATTCATCAATAGAAATTTTCATCGACATCAAAAAAAATTTGGAAAATGTTTCTAACGATAATAATAAGATTCTACTATGTTATCAACTATCATTATCTTAAAAACTTATAATTGATGATATATATTTTGATAATAAATAATATAAAAATGATACAAATAGATAAATCGAATCATGTATTTTCTATTTTTCTTATCCATTGATGGGTGATTTTAATCATGTGTTTCTCATATTTGATGTCATTAATTTTGTAACTTACAATTCGATAATAAAAATAATATACTTGCGAAAAAAATATAACCATATACACACAAACGATGCACCAAGGTTTTACCAATATCGTAATTATGTTAAATCATACCAATATCATATCTATGTCGTATCCATATCGTGCCAATATTGAACATATATCATGTGTTTCATATCTATGTTGTACCAATACCACACATCAATTTCACGTCGCATCAATACTACGTACCAACTCCTACCAGAAACTCTATTGTTAGCTTTTGAGGTTTTAGCCTCAGCTCATAAGCTCTTTTTTTTGTTTCCCGATCATTAATACTGGCTCATGAGCTTCTAAAATGGACCATGACTAATAACCTAAATGGTTGAACTTTGGAAATATAATAAGGAAAATCAATTGATGACGAATGGTGAAGTAGCTTCACAAAAATTTTGAACTACTTTCTAAACAGATCCTGGCTCAAGATGAAAGCTGGCAGCTTGCTTAACGCATGCAAGTTGGACAAGAAGTGGTTTTTTCAGTCGCACACAGGGAAGAAGCTGCCCTTGGGAAGGGAACAATAACTGGAAATGGATGCTAATCCACCACTCAGGAGCAAAATCTGGAAACCATCCGAGGGGCTCACGTCTGTTTAGCTAGGCGAGTAGAAGCTCATCTTTCTAACATGAACAAAGCCATACATGCTCCTGGGAGCACCAGGCCACTACTAACTTTTGCTGCATCCATCTGTACTACAAAAATATTCTCTCTGCAACAGAACTACATATAACATCATTCTCTCAGAGCAACTTTCTCTGACTTGCAAGGGTTAAGCTGCTCAAAGCCTCAATCTAAGAACTCAGAGCCAATGTCTTGTCAAGTCATCTTTTGTGGGAGATGCAAGGGACAAAATTTTCAAGATAACAAGCAATCTTAGGAACGTTCTTCACACTTTGTAGTATCTATGCACATTCAATAAAACCTTGAAACAAACATGCCAAATGTGGGAAAAAAAATCATATCACCCCAGGAACACAGATGCGGAAATGTATGCTAGAAATTTGGGCTTGAGAAACATTTCATCATGGGACATTTAAACAGCAATTACTTAATTCTTGAAATGGGGCGCATATAAAGGAAGTGAGAAATTTGGGTATTTGAAAGGACCAGCAGGTGTCCCTGTAGTTCACTATGATATTATACTTGGATGCTTAGAATCCAAGATTTTAACCTTAGCATGGAAAACCCAGACATCCCCTACCTTTCAATCTACCAATATTAGCCAAAACTGAGTGTTCGTCTGGTTCGCTTTTGGTTCTTCTAATCAGTTCATTCTTGATTTGGTGAGTATTAAACATACATATTTGCATTGTGGCAAAATATGGGATTTTTTAAAAAAAAATACGCGTATAATACATGTTTCTTTGCCACAACGTACTAAACACATATAATACAAGTATTTTTGAATAAAATACGTATTTTCATATAATATACTCATTTCGCGCATTAAACGTGTTTTTCACATATTAAACAAATTTTTTCTAGTATTTTAACATATATTTAAAAAACTGTTTTAAATCTTAAAAAATATAATATTATCTCATTTTTTCCCCTATTTTTCCATTTTTTTATTCATCTTCCGTATTTTACAGTTTTTTTCCCTTTCAAATTTGTTTTGCCTTTTCCCGTATTTTGCCGTTTCTTCCGATTTTGTCTTTTCCCGTATTTTGCCGTTTCTTCCGACTTTCTCGCTCACCGTATTAATCCCGTAACCATATTTTATCACTTTGCATATTTGAAAGAAACACCAGAAATTATAGTATGAGACATTGAAGCACTTTTCTTTTTAAAACATTTTATGGTAACTTATGATGTCAATATGCCATGAGCAAAGGCAATTATTTAACACCCAACTTAATAGAACCAATTTTATACTGAGATCACAAGTACCAACTGAAGTTCAGCTGGAAAATGAAAAGACCCCCCCTACCTGAAAGTTCAGTTTTCTTTAGGTGCTCAGCAATCTTTTGTGCCTCAGCTTCTGCCTTTACAATTCTATCAGTTTGACTTCCAGCAAATTTCTCCCTAAAACATTCTACATCTTTATCTTTCTGTATGGAAATGAGGTTTATAGGATGAGTAAACCATGACATGATAAATGGGTAGAAAAGTGAGAAGCCATCATGTCATTGATTCATAACAAAGAAATTTAAATACCATTTCCTTAAATAACGGCTCAGGCGCCCCTATTTTGTGACCAGTAGTTAGAATTTCCCAAGGCCTTCTCGCCTTGTCAATATCTCCTTTTTCATCGCAAAATGAAAGTTGTGTTTCAGGAGGCAAATTGAGCTGCTTTAGTACCTTAAATATTACAGAGAACAAGAAAAGCATCAGACTCGTAGAAGACCTTATGTAACTCCTTTGAACACCTGAAATAGCAATGGGTATGAACAGCAGAAAACATGTGGTAGCATAATTAGTTTATCCCAACCATAGTTTAAAATTTCGCCCGAGGCGATATGTCTTGAGTCTCAGGGCTGGGCTTAGTGAGATGAGATTGGATTGCCTTCGCCCTGAGATGCTCTATAGAAAATGCTCTTTTGAAATTTTAATTTATGTAGTCTGTTAAGCTAGTACACTACTCATCATCTTTGTATACATTGTACTATTTCTTCTCATCGTATCCAATCTATGTTGATCTTGTGAAAAACTATCATGTTGTATCCAAATCTGTGCACTTTAATATCTACTATTATTATTATTTTTTAACGGCTAATATTGAATATCATTGATGGGATGGTATACAATTGATTTATAGGTGTGATTTTTTAACTGATATATGTTCCAATCATGAAAATCACTCGGACTGTTTAGATTGATCATAGATATTTTCCTTGTAAGCCAACAATGAAGTATTCTTTAATGGTGTAAGATCAAACACCTATTTTAATGGTGTATGATCATTTAAAATGCTATTTTCGTTTCACGCCATATCTCCAAGACGTCTCGGTCTCGGGGATGTCCAAGACAACTCAGAAAATCCGAGATTTCAAACCATGATCCAACCACCTACAAAGCACTCAATCTTGCTTAAATATATTTACCTCGATTGAAAAGGATGGCATAAAAGGTTCTAACAGAGAAGCAAGAAGATACACAAGCCCAACTGAAGTCTTCATTACAATGGAACAGGAAGTTGGATCATCCTTGTAAAGCTTCCAGAACTGGCTTTCCTATATCACATATTTAAAACCAAAGTTAAAAAGCTTGGTTTAGTAAATATAATTAAGCTTTCAAAGCACTAGGGAGACATAAGATGTGGTAACTTATAAGCTTACTTGTAGATAACCATTTCCCTCACTGGAAATGCTCATTGCAGTTTTCAGACCTTGTTTCAGTTTAACCTGACACATAAAACAGAAAACATAGTTTCACTTACGGTAATTTACATCAAAAGCTAAATCATCAAAGCAAGTAAACATGTGGTTCAGGCCATAGTCACCAAGTCGGGGTTCGGTAATAATTCGGTGAGGTTAAAATTCAGAAAAATCCGGCAAAATTCGGCAATTTCAGGGAAATATATTTGAGAGAAAAAAAAAAGATTTAAAAGTGTAATTTTTTTTTTAAATATTAAAAATCTCGAGTTATTGATAAATTTGAGAATTATTTCCGAATTTTTAAAAACAAACGAATTTTTCAAAAATATCATTTTAGCCAAAGGACAAATTCAATCACCTTTTCCATGGCTTCTACATACTGTTCAACATGTTTGCCAACTTTCTCGCCTAAAGTCTTAGTTAAGAGATGAGATTCTGCGTCTGGAGCATCAGGGATGGTGGAATCATAACCTAATCCTGAAAATGAGGATAGATTATCAAAAAGAATAGTCGGAACCAATAACATTTAGATTATGAAAATTGTGTCAGACATAGAAAGAAGCTTGATTATGACATGGTGACCTTGGCACACTATCCACACCAAAGCATTCAACATTTATTTAATAATAATGTGTTCGAGGGGGAATTAACAAATGGGTACCTCTATTAATGCCTACCAGATTACTGGTGGGCGCCAACACTAAATCCCGTTGACTGCATGAAATTAGACCATCGCGATTGTTTTTCATGTCAATCTTGCACACAATGGATATTGAGACCATTGGTGTGCCATCAGATGGTCAAGTTTTTTATTCCACGTGGCACTAATCTGTGCCGAAATATGATTATATTTCGCACCCTAAAACCAACATTTGGTCATCCGATGAAGGCAATCTGATGGTTGTTGTGTAGTTTTAGTGGTTTCAGGTGTTCTTAACAGTTGGATCTTGCGAAAGCATAAAGGAACATAATTAAAGACTACATGGGAGCATTAAACCATGAAGCCAACAGAAGCACCGAAATGCATGAAAAGAACTGATTGATCCAACCATTGCTAAGAGAATTAAAAATGACAAAGGTCTAACTCAATCAATTAAGTTATGAAAATCAATCGATTGAGGTTATGACACCTGTTTTACCGCCCAAAATCTGAATTTAAAATCAATCAATTGAATTCAAAAATCAATCAATTGAGTTGGTGATAGCTATTTTCCCTCTCAAATTTGAATTTAAATTCAATTGATTGATTTCCTAAAATCAATCGACTCACTTTAAATTCAAATTTGAGCCCACCAATTTCAGATTTTGAATTCAATTGATTGACTTGTAAAAGGAAATTCTTCCAGACGCGCCCTATATAAACAAAGCAATGTTTAGGGTTTGGGGGACTTCTTCTTTGGCCGAATTTCTTAGGTTTTTTCCAATTTTTCTCCATTGTTTTTAGTGCTTAGTTTAGCTTTTGATAAGTAGTTTGTAATTAGGAATCAAAGTTGTGTAAGGTTCCGGATCTCTTCCTAAAAGATCCAAACATTTGATAAATAAAAGAACGGTTTTGATGATTTCGAGTTCGTGTGTTGCGTACGGATCGAGGATGAGCGGCTAAACCCCTCGTTCAGGGAGGAAGCGACCCATAAATGAGTATTTAATTTACGTTCAATGCCATCATTTCTTGTCATGATTATTGAATTGTACGGCTTTAGTTTGTGCTTATTGTGTATCCTTGAATACTCATTTATAGCCGTTGATCTTGTAGATCGGTGACAGTAAAAGAGTTATTCCACCTAGATCGATCTTGTAGACAGATATAGGATGTCGTACGATTGATTCTTATGGTTGTGATTTCGCGTTTGTGATATGTTATACCTTTCGATGATTCATGCCGTGATTGAATGCGTCATAGTGTTAAGATAGTGTATGCCGAATCTCATAATCCCATTCTTATTGAATAATTTTGCTTGTAGTAAAATAAGGGTACGTAATTTGTCATTGAAATGTGTGGATTGTTAGTAGAAAAATTACAAATCTAGGGTTAGCAGACTCCTTGATCATCTTATCATCGTTGTTTGATCATTTATTATTTTCCATGCGTAAGCTTTGTTTGGATCTCTTTACTTGTGTTTGTGTAGATGCTAATCTTCAACGTAACAAAAATCTCACCTTTGGTACTTCCTTAGGTTTATTTTACACTTTTAGAATTAACTAAATTACGTGCTTCCCTGTGGGTTCGCATCCGTTGTACTCGCCCTCGTTCATCAAACTTGTGCGCTTGCAAGGGTATATTTCTAAAACCATTAGGCACAGTTACCAAAAACTGGCCCTAAAATCACATGGCACACATCACGCTCATAAGTGATTTTAGGGCCACGTTTTGAGATATATGCTACATGGAATCAGAAACTTTACCGTCCGACGGCACCCCTATGGCCTCAATATCCACTATGTGGAAGATTGGCATAAAAAACGATCACGATCTTCTGGTTTCACGTAGTCAACGGATTTTAATGTAGGCTCCCTTTACAAATTTTGTTAACAAGGAAACTAAATGAAGAAAAGAAAGAAAAGTACAAGGGATGCTAAGCCGACATAAAGTCCAAAATATTATGGCAAAAGGACCTTGCAAAAAGGCTTAAATCTTTGCCACATTAGAATCGGGCACACCCCTCAAACTGGAAAAGAAGCATTAAACTCTCCCAATGCATTTTTATTAGTATAAAATATTAAATAGAACATCATTTAGTGCCACATTGCAATAGATTTCGTAATTTAGGCTCTACTTTATATTCATATGGTGGATTTGAAGAGGATGCCTCAAATAGGATTAATGCAGGTTGGATGAAATGGAGGAAAACTTTTGAAACTACATAAGAAGATATTTGAGAGTGACACCTATAAAGGGAAAAATCATGGAATGTCTCTTGAGGTGGTTTGGAAACGTTCATTGAAGGCCGGAAGCAGACTCTATACAAAGGGTTCAGACATACAAGCACAAGGAAGTAGGAGAAGAGGAAGAGCAGTGAAAACTTAGAGTGAAGCAGTAAGAAGGGACATGAAGGATTGCGAACTTACAAAGAGCTTAGCACTGATTAGAAATGAGTGGAGAATAGGACTCCCAAAGCTGACCCCAAATAGACAGGATAAGGCTGTGATGATAATGATGATGAGTATAAATATGAAATATTTAATAGAAAGATAGTAGAATAACATAAATATTATGTAAATTAAAACCAACAAACAATAGGAAAATGAAAAAAAAAAAAAAAACTTTCCAAGGCGTGAGCAGGTAAGGAAACATTTAGAGCATATAAAACCTTGATGCCTGAATCTTTAAGGATTCTGCAAACCAATATCTGGCCAGCATATGTCATGCCACTATAAGCAGATTGGCTGACGCTAGATATTATTGTTTATTTAAGTGATGAATTTTAAATGCAAGCTTATATCAAGTGTCTTAGTTCATAGGATCTGCACAATTGACTAATATATACTTTTGTAATGGAACCGAGCTTACTAACCTGAAGGTTTGGCAATGAAGCTCAGAACTCGATTAATGAAATTTCCTAGGTTATTCAGCAGCTCGCTGTTTAATTTTGCTTGCAAGTCTGCCCATGTAAACAATGTATCTGACACCTAATTCACACATCCATAAGTAAATGCAACACATCAAACAAAGAAAGCGCAAGAACAAATAGATTGGTAGTTACACTACCATGATCAAAATCTCGGGCCATACCGGTACGTATCATCCGATACGTACCGGTATCACCAGCTAGCGGTACGATACAAAGCCTTTGTATCATACCCTTAAATATCATCCAAAATCTCGAACGATACAGTGATGGTATTGTTTGTATCATCCGAGAATTTGTTTTTTTCAAAATCTCGGCCGACACATTCAAAGTATCATCCGAGATTTTGAAAAAGTGGGTGCCACTTAAGTGACAGTGTATCGTCCAAAATCACGGACTATACGGTGTTGGTATCGTTTGTATTGTCTAAGATTTTAAAAAAACTGGTTGATACATTGAATCAATGTATCGGCCGGTACGACGATACGCATCGGATTTCCGAGATTTTGACCAATGTACACTACCAATGTATTGTACACTTAATTCACATCTCCATAAGAAAATGCAGCCAGTCAAACAAAAAAAGCAAAAGTAAATATATGCATAGAAAACAACTCAAACTGCTTACTGTATCTACAAAGCTTACCTCTGGCCTATTAGTTAGCAAGTAGTATCGCCAAACTTCTGAAGGAATCTGTGTATCTTTTGCATCATTACCAAAAACTCCGACACCCTTACTTTTGGAGAATTTTCCTGCAGAGATAGTCAAAGCAGGATGCCATACAAAATAAGTGAGAAGCCAAAAGGCTCAACAGCCAAAGCATAAACTCACTATGTACTCATTTCATTCAAAGAAGCAAAATATCATAGCCTCAACACTTAATAAAAAAACCTGGGTGGGGGGAGGAAGAGACTGAATCAGACGGTAAATAGAAAGATAACAATTTGAAAGCTAGGAGACCTGTTTCATAGTTCAAATATTCTGTAACACTGATAGTCTTCATCAGCGTCCAATTTTCACCAGTACCGAGAAGTGTAGATGGAAACATTACCTAAAAGTAGAATAATCAATAAAATATTATACCTATGGTGGTATATCAACTTCAGAATAATCACATCCATAACATATTTATAATTGGAATCAAAATTGAGTTGACAAAATTCTTTTTAATGTTCATCAAACTTATCTCTAGTAAAAGGGTAAAAAAAAGCAAACATTAATTGACTACAAATTAAGCGCAATCTATATTCATCAAGAAAATTGAGTATATATGAATGTGCAAGTGTTCACAATAGTGCATATGCTACATATGGATCATGAATAGGTACAATAAGGGAAGTATGGTTGGTAGTTGCACAAAGCAAGAGCAACTGGGAGCAACTCAAACCTCCCTAGACATGGGCTCTCTGGTTACTGGGTGTGGCTTGGGAGCCCCACAATTTTTCTCTTTCTTTTTCCCTCTTCTTTCTCTTGCGATGTGTTATATGTACTATACTTTATGCTCGTTTTTTTTCTCTTAGATATATATATTTTTTCGTTGAGCCTCTCGCTCGGCTTCTCTGATCCACTGTATTCTTCATTCCTTTTAATGAATATATAGTGCATTTGCGAGAATAAAGTAGGTGGTTGTAAGCATAGTGACCAAATTCGCCGACTTTTTGAAAAGGTTGCAAATAATTCGTGAATTTTGGGAAAAAAGCAAATATAATTCGAATTATTCGCGAATTTCCGAATAAAATCCGAATTTTCCAAATAAATTGCGAGTTTTGTGAATTATATGTGAATTTCCAAACTTTTCTTAGACTTTTACCAATTTTGGTAAAAACCTTCTATTTTTTAATTTTCTTCACTTTTATAGTTTTTAATTAATATACTTTATAGTTTTTTTCCAAATTTTGACCTTTTTCCTTTAACGAATTTTGCTGGATTTTTACCAAGCCGATTTACTCCCGAACCCCGACTTGGCCACCATGGTTGTAAGTGTTGGATTTTTATGTGGCCTTTCAGTCATTTTACATGTATTGTATGAACATATGTGTATGCTCATTTATTGCAATTTCTTGCATTGATATCATGATAGTTGTGTGCATTCATTATGCATGTGGCATATACATAAGAATGTGGACTTATATATTAGTCAAAGTTAACTTGCACCATGATATGGTAGCTTTTATATGTTGGCCGTCCGGTTTGCTATTTGCATAGATCACCTGTTAGCGTTAGAGGACACACAAGGATGAGATATGGTTTTGATATCTGAACCAGGTCTGGATGTCTACGAGTGTTGGGATTAATCCAATTCTTTTAACTATGCGATGAGAGGCAGTCTAGTAGGAGACTCGTGTGCCCTTACGAACTCTCTGCTTTGCTAGGAGGATAAGATTTGGTGATGCTACTTTATTTATAATGTCAAGGCCATTGATGATCTGGCTGAGTTACAAGTGTTCAGTGGCAGAGCCAATGCCAACTGGTGTAGTGCAAGGGAAGATCACATGGTATCATACTATGATGATGAGGTCCATGTACGCTCACTTTGCTTATCAATCCGAGCATACCGAGTATCGTATTTTGATGAAGTGTTTTATAAATTTGTTTTTAGAAAACATATTTATGTAAGTAATTATTTTATAAATTAATTTGTTTGCAAAAAGATCATTTTTACTCGATATGTTTTTTTTTTTTGATCGGCAATGAAAAAGATATATTAGAAAGGAGAGGAAATACAAAACTTCACAGCCAGAGAGGAGCTGAAGCCGACACCAGATGAAAAGGAACCCCGCCTGAAGAGGCACAGACCGAAAACACACCCGCTGAGAAGCATCCCTGGCAAGAAGAATTACTCCATGCTCAAGTTCTCCCAGTCATCCGAAAAGTTCTTGCCCTCTAACTGTTGAAATGACACAGCAAAACCAACCCAGTGCACAATGAATCCCGAGCTGATTTCATGATGAAATGGATCGGGTTTCTTCTATTTCTACAAATCCGCCCATTTCTTTCGATCCATAAAGCCCACATGGTAGCGTAGATGACAATTTTCAGAACTGCCCTTTGATCCTTGAAATTCGACTTTAGTCCAACTATCCAACAACTGAAAACAACTTTTCAGGAACACCCATTTAACCTTAAGCGCATGAAGAACAGCAGCCCAGACCTCCCTCGCCACCCAACAGCGGATCATAATGTGATCCAAGGATTCCCTTTCTTGCAAGCAAAGGGTGCATCTATTTCTAACATGAACCACCATCGTATAGAGTTGGTCAACAATGAGAACCTTCCCCCAAGCAACCATCCACCCAAAAAGCATTTACTCAATAAGTAAATGATTGCAAAAAAGGGTTGGATGTCACTTTTACATTTAGGATCGAATCAGTTTACAACACATCTGATCTGTTGTGAATCATGCAGGTCTAGTGCAGGCTATGTGAAGTCCAGGATAAACATGCCCTCGTTAGATGGGAATTTGGTGGAGAAATTTTTCCTTGAGTAGGTGAAAATCCTGAAGGTCTCATGCTACAAATCACTAATTGTATCTAGGGGTGTAAATTCGGATAGCTGAACCAAACCGAAATCGTAACTTCAGTTTTCGGGTCGGTACCTGCGATATCGAACCTGAACCGAAATGATTTGGTCTTGGTTTCAGTTAACCGAACTTCCCACCCCCTAAATCGAAACCGAACCGATCCGATTGCGGGAATTGGATTAGTTCGGTTCGGTTTCAGCTTTTCTTCATTTTTAAAAAAAAAATTTCTTTTTTGAAGAAAATTGTTGGTTTTTGGTCTGTTTTCTCACCCTACCCGGCCGAATTTCGGTTTCAGCTACCAAAACCAAAACCGAACTGCGCCAAACCGGTTTGGTTTGATGTAAGTTTTCAGTCTATTTCGGTCCAGTTCGGGCTTGCTCGGAAGGCTCGGTTTTTGGTTTTCAGTTTTAACTTGCACCCCTAATTGTATGCGAGTTGCTTCAATATTTTCAGTAAAGCATGTAGAGAACGGTGTTTGTAATAGCACCAGATATTTATTTGTTTCCTTAGTCCTTATCTATTAACTGAGGGTTAGAAATGTCATATCCCTTGGTAAAGGCATTGGTAGCATTTTCTCTATTAATGAGGGCTTTATTGCAAGTTATAGATGTTATAAAAATGGAAGTTTTTTGCAGGCTGACTTTATCTCCAAGAATGAAACTTCTCTGTATATATATACTTTCAATGCCGGCCTTAAGATTTTGGGGGCCCTAGGCTAAATTAGTAAATGGTAACCAAAATGAAGCCCTATTTTTAAAAAAATTATTTGCTTGGGCCATGGGCCTTTAAAGAACTGACTGACAAGGGACCCCCATTTTGGGCCCAAAATTAGGGGGCCCAAGGCGGCCACCTCGCCCGCCTATGCTCAGGGCCGACCTTGGGTGGTTTGATGGTGTCTCTATTGATATATGTTGATGACATCATAATCACAGGTGATGACTCTGTTTTATCACTCATATAATGGCAAAATCAGGTCAAGCATTTGATGTAAAAGACTTGGGTTGTCTTAGGCTCTTTCTTGATGTAAAGATTGCTTGTTCACCTTGAGAGATATCTCTTTAATAGAGGAGATATGCTATTGACTTGGTTAGCGAGACTAGCATGCTTGCATGTAGACTTGCCAAGTCTTCCATGGATCCTAAACATCACCTTCATGCTGATATTAGCAATACCCGACCAGACCTTACATTTGCTATATCGGTTGTTGCTCAGTTCATGCATGTACCACGGGTGTCTCATCTAGATGTTGTACAACGCATATTACGCCATATTAAATCCTCTCCTGAAAGAGGACTATTTTTCTCTGTTATTAGACGTTCTTCTATCAATTGCTAAAGTGATGTCAATTATGTAGGGGCTCCTACTGATTGTTGATCCACCTTTGGATACTGTGCATTTCTTGGAGGTAATCTTGTAGTATGGAAAAGTAAAAAACGAAGATCAGGTTTCCCGATCTACTGCTAAATAAAAGTATAGAGCTATGGCTTATGTCACATGTGTACTTCTATGGCTCAGATCCTTTCTCATTGGATTACGGTCCCCTCCTTCCCCTTTTATGCCTCTTCATTGTGACAACCATGCTGCCATTGATATTTCATCTGACTTGATTCCTCACAAAAGAAACAAACATGTTGAGCTTGACATGCACCTCCTCCATGAAAAGCTACAAGCTGGGATCATAGATACACCAAAGTTTCATCTTCTGAGCTGTTAGCTGATGTTTTCACTAAGGCGGTTGGCACCTCTCTACTTCAAAATATTCTGGTCAAGCTAGGCATGATAGATATCTATGCACCACCTTGAGGGAGCATTGGAACATATGTGGGTGTGTGTGTAACAGTAGTATGTAAGTCACAATATTGGGTGTGAATGTTTTTTTTTTTTTTTTGATCGGTAAAACTAAGATCATATATTACGAAAAATAGCGAGCAGCTGAGAAGAACAAAATACAAGCCGGGGCCGATGGGCCAGAAGACAAACCAAAAGAAAAAAGAAAAAAGGAAAAGGAAAAGAGAGTAAACAAGACTACACCGGCAAGCGAGCTAAGCCCAGAAATACTCACAGCCCTGCCCCCTGTACTTGTCCAAGGAGACCCAGTGGCACATACAGTCCTTTATCGATTTTAGGATAATGCCAGTAGGGCGCTGAATGCAGTTAAAAATGTGGGTGTTTCTCTCCAGCCATATGCACCAAATGATCGCATAAGCTCCCACCCTCCAGAAAGCGCCGTGAGGCCCTTCCCACTTGAGCTCATTACAGATGTCTTTGCCTCTAATCGCGGACCACACAAAAAATCAGACCTTAGGAGGAATCGGCGCCCTCCAGATGAAGTTCCAATCAGCCACAATCAGCGGTCGGCGAGAGAGAGTGTGGTAAAAGGACTTTACCGAGAAAACACCCTTTTTACTAGGCAGCCAAAACCTTGCATCGAGAAGCTGCTGATTTCTTTGGGCCCCGTAGAGAGGACAATAGACGTTGGAAAGGGTCACCCTCGTTGTCCCGAAGGGCTCTCCTGGTGCTTAAGTCCCACACCTGGTTTCCTCCCCCCCCGAGGCAAAAGCCTCGACGAAACCAAGCGGCAGAGGTGATAAGGTATGGATAGACGGGAATCTCTCCTTCAAAGGATAAAATTCGACCCATGGGTAATCCCAGAATAAAATCCGCCTCCCATCCCCCAACTGAATCGGACCCTCTTCGAGTAAATCAGCCAAATTGAACTGATACATTTCCACCAAGCTGAAACCTGCCCAGTCTGCCTTATATCAATTCCCCAATCTCTCGCCATAGACCCATATTTCTTACGGAGAATCGAGACCCATAGCCTTCCTCTGTCCTGATCGCAGTCGGCCCGCCACAGCCACTTACCGAGGAGGGCAAGGTGAAGATTCTGAATACCTAGCCCACCGAAGCGCTTTAGCAGCAAGCAAATCTCCCAAGCCACCAAGTGGAATTTTCTATCAAGACCTGAACCTTCTCAAGATGGGCTCCAACCCTAACTAAGCCAATTTTTCTCTCTCTCCCACTCTTTCTCTCCTTTTCTTTTCTTCTACACTCATCTCATCACCTAATCTAACCCTAACCCTAACACCCTCTTCTCTTCAATAAGGTCAATTCTAGAAAAAAACAAGAAACAAACAATTATCTCTCACTCGAGTTCGAAGTACGAATATAGTGTAAAGGCATATGGATCATATGAGTTGTTCTGGTTGCGCAAATTTCTCTCTGAGCTTGTTTCCCCACTACCTCTCCTACTCCTCTACATGGTGATAACAAGTATCACAATGCTGCCATCCATATTGCCTTAAACCCGGCTCACCATGAGTGCACCAATCATTTGAAGTGGATATACTTTTGTACGAGAGAAAATACTTGTTCGTGTTATCTCCACTCCTAAGCTTCATACATTGCAACCACTAGTTGATAGCTTCACCAGAGCTGTTGGACCTACTCAACTTGACAACATGATGGTCAATTTGGGCATGACTAACATCTATGCTCCAGCTTGAGGGGGAGTTAGTGCTAGTATAACAATACAGAAATTCTAGCATTGTAGTTTGTAGTTAGGCTCCACTCAAGCGTATACTTGTAAATATTTTTTTATATAGTCAATATAAGTTAGGGATGGAGTTCTCTACTCTAAGTCTTTCCCTTAATCATTTTCTCTTTATCTCTCCTCTTCATCTTCCCTTCTTCTCATTCTCAGCTTCTCCTATTCTCATCTACTATCATTGCTATAGAGTTCGACTTTAAGCACCTTAAATCTAAGGCTGTTCTCCAAAGTTCCAACTTATGACTTGTTTTCTTGTCTAGCTAATTAACACTACACCATCTGCAAACATCATACACATGGGCCTTATCATGCGTTCTGTTATAGTCTTGTCCTCGTCCGTAATCAATGCAAACAAATAGGGACTTAAAGCAATCAAAATTATAAAAAAATGATCCAAAATATCTCCTTCAAATAGAGAAATAACTCAATAAGGCGATATGACAAAATACTTATCAACAAGATACTCGATGACCAACAATATTCAGTGGTTGCACACGAATAAATGATGTGATCAATGCATGATAGACACTTAGAGAGTATACTAGTTTTGACACAAAACTAGCAAAATCTGCATGAAGGCTGAATTTAGTCTTCTAAGGTGGTTGAATTAAGATATTTCTTTATTTAAACTAGCATTGCTGGCCTTTAAATAGGCTTTCCAATGCATAAAACTGGAAATCCTAGCCTGATTCTAGTTCCTAATTTAAATAAAGAAATATCTTAATTCTAATAACTTCCCTAAAATAATACAATAAAATCCTAAATAATAAGAAAAATAACCCTATTTTAATAAAAAGAAATCTTATTAGCTAAAATGAAATATAAAATTAATTAATTCTAATTCAACTATTAGTCTTGAACATGGGTCAAAATATCGTCCGATACCGATACGTATCGGTTTTGGAGGTCAGCGGTACGATACATAGGATAAGTATCGTACCCTATATAAAATAGATAAATTATCGTCCGATACGGACAAAATATCGTCCGTATCGGACGATAATTTGGGTAAAAGTAAAAAATAAAAAAAAGGACCAAATTATCGGTGGGCCCCACCCTTTGACCCGACTAAAGGTCGGGTTTCCCTTTTTCTTCCCCATTTTCCTCCTTTCTTCTTCCTCTCTTCTTCCTTCTTCTTCCTCTCTCATTTTTGGGTTATTTCACCCTAAATCGGCCCCAAATCGCACAAAAAATCACGGGATCAACGTGGAAAGTACGTGTTTATCATTTTACCATCATTTTATTTTATTTTAAATACTAAAATAAGGTAGATCTACCTAATTTAAGGGTAGATCTACCTTAAATAAGTGTAGATCTATCTTATTTAAGGGTAGATCTACCTTATATAAGTGTAGATCTACCCTTAAATTAGGTAGATCTATCTTTAAATTTTATCATTTACCTATAATATTAATTATTTAAATTATTTAAATTATTAAAATTATTTAAAATTATTAAAATTATTTAAAATAATTAAAATATTTAAATTATTTAAATAAATTATTTAAATTAAGAAGAGGGGAAAAATAATTTAAAATATTTAAATTAATTAAAAATAATATAAATAATGGGTCAAAAATAATATGATGGGTCAAAAATAATTATATGTGACCCCATTTAAAATATTTAAATTGATGGGTCAAAAATAATATAAATAATTATAATTAAGGGTCACATGTAATCAATATGGGTCACATATCATATGGGTCACATATAATTAATAAAATAATGGGGTCAATATGGGTCACATATAATTTAAACTTAAAATTAATATGGGTCACATATAATTAAATTTATGGGTCACATATTAAATTATATGTGACCCATATTAATTTTAATAATAAATTTAATTATATGTGACCCATATTGATTATATGTGACCGTCACATATAATTAAAACAATTAATATTATGGGATATGTCCCATAAAATATTAGAATAATATGAAATAAATTTCAAATAAAATTTTAAAAATTATAATAATATCAAATAAATATTCATAAATTAAAATAATATCAAATAAATATTCAAAAATTAAAATAATATGAAATAAACATTCAAAAATTATAATAATATCAAATAAACATTCATAAATTATAATAATATCAAATAAATATTCATAAATTAAAATAATATCAAATAAACATTCATAAATTATAATAATATCAAATAAATATTCAAAATTTATAATAATATCAAATAAATTTGATAAAATATAATCTAATCTTTTAAAAATTAGAATAATATAAAATAAAAATTCAAATGTAATCTAAATTTTATAAAAATTAGAATAATATCAAATAAATTTAATAAAATATAATTTAATATTTTTAAAATAGCAATAATTAAAAAATAAATTTTATTTTCAAGTGTAAATTAGATGTTTACTTTAATGCAATCGTTTGCTCAGTCATGCAGGTGAAATAAATAAATATGGTATGCGTTCAGATCCGGTATTAGCAATACTGATGCAATGATAGATGGTAATAGACTCCAGATACAATGTAAGCTTTGTGAAAAAAAACTGCTGGGAGGAGGTATCACACGGTTAAAAGAGCATCTGGCTCATGTAAAGGGAGAGACAAGAGGGTGTCCCAGTGTACTCAGAGAGGTAAAAAAAAATATCAGAGCTAGTTTACAAGCAGCAAAGGGAAAGAAAAAGCTGAACCCGATCGTGATAGGGAATGCATGAGAGAATCAGGAGGCCAGATCCAGAGTTTACATCAGCTGCACCTGAGGATGATGAGGATGAGCAGATAGCGAGAGCTATGAGAGAGAGTGCCAGAGAAGCACAACAACGGCGAGATCAGGAAGAAGTCGATTATCGGTTTTGGTCAGTTGAGGGCCCATCCATGCACTCTCTGGGTGGTGGATCTAGTCATAGGCCACATGTTGTTGAGGATGATGAGGATGTTGAGTAGACTGCCGGGTTGCGTAGGTCAGCATCTGGGAGGGATTATAGGCCGTCTACTAGAGGCCGTACTACAGCCCCCATGGATCCATTCATGTATCGCACTGAAAGCTCCAAACAAACCAAATTGAGTGCAATCTCACTTACAAAAATGGGGAAGAAGCTTGGAAAATCCATTGCCAAGTTTTTTATATACCATTCCGAGCCAAGTAGCAGACTCGCCGTACTTCAAAAGCATGATTGATACAAGTGCAGAAGTTGGTCCAGGAGTTAAAAAGCCTTCTCCATACGAGATATCCGCCCTTACTAATGTATGAGTACTATGAGATAACTGCCTATGTACAAAGCTTTGAGGATGTATGGAATGAGAGAGGTTGCACAATTATGTGCGATGGATGGACTGGTCCCACAAAGAAGAGTTTGATAAACTTTTGGTTTTACGATCTTGGACAAGATTTTTGAAATCGATTGATGCTTGCACACGTAAAGATCGATTACTTCTTTCAACTAATGGATATGGTAGTTCATGAGGTTGGAGAGTAGCGGGTTGTGCAGGTAGTAACAGACAATGCGGCAAACTACAAAGCCTCTGGATTAAAACTAATGGCGAAGAGACGTCACCTGTACTGGACCCCGTGTGCCGCACATTGCGTGGACCTCATTCTTGAGGATTTAGGAAAGAGAAGCAAGGCACAGACAACTGTTCAAAAGGGAAGAACGATTACTTCCTACCTGTACAACAGTGACAAGCTGGTCAATTTAATGAGAGCCTTTACGAACAATGAGTTGCTCCGACCTGCGATTACACGTTTTGCAACACAGTTCTTAGCCCTACAGAGTTTGGCTAGATATAGGCGTGAGCTGAAAAGCATGGTGTCGTCGGAAGAATGGAATCAACATGAAATAGGACTCCCACGAGCGAAGAGACTAGCTTGCACTGAAGTTGCTGTCGATCTCACAAAGACGCTAATTTGGGCGTATGTCGACCACTGAGATTGGTTGATGGTGATGACAAACCAACGATGGGGTACGTTTATGAGTCAATGGATAAGGCAAAATTGGCTATAAAAACCAAATGCCCTACAAAATATAAACGATACTGGGCGATTATCGACAAGAGGTGGGATGCACAATTTCACTAGTACTTGCATGCAGCAGGTATAATATGTTGCACAATTATGTAGTGATATTTATTTATTTATTAATTATTTTCATATACTGATGAAATTGCTCATATTTGATGTGTAGCACACTACTTGAATCCAGCCTTCCAGTATACGCGACGCTTCGAGCTAAGTGACACTGATGAAGTGTATACTGGTTTGCTCAATGTAATCCAAAGAATGCTCCTTCAGTTGGCGGACCAAGGCCAAGCCATAAGAGATGTGAGTGATCATAGTATCATATCTTATAAGTAATAAGTCAAATGTCATGTGATATTATCATCTATTTATTGATATGTGCCTTATTGTGTTTCATCTTTATAGATTGACATGTTTCGCAAGAGACATGGGTCATTTGGGGCCCCATTGGCGCAATCCCAAATTAAACACGACAAACTCGCTGATTGGTGGATGCATTATGGAGGTGATGGTCCGATATTGAGGCGGGTAGCAATGCGGGTATTGTCGCAAACGTATTCCTCGTCCAACTGCGAGAAGAATTGGAGCACTTTCTCTCTCATTTATACTAAGACAAGGAATAGACTAACTATGGACCGATTGGAAAAGTTAGTCTACTGCCACTACAACATGAAATTAAGGGTCAAGAATATACAGAGGACCAACCGTGGTAAACAATTACATGAAGTCTTAGATCCTCAATTATATGAAGTCTTACTTACATATTATACTAATTCATCTATCATATTCTACCTTGCAGACGGTGATTATTTTGATCTCATCCAGTTGGATTATATATTCGAGGAGGATGACCCTTTGAATGAATGGATCGAAGACAGAGAAGAGCCAGTCTTGGATACTGAGAGCACTGAATGGCTGGACAATGCTGAAAGAGTAGCGGAGCAGCAGGCTTCCCAACCACCGAGGTGGAAAAGAAGATTGAATCGTCATTCAGTGGTTGGATCTGATGACGAAACGCAGCCCGGTAGTGATGATGGGAGTGGTGAGGATGATGGTGGAGGGCATGATGGTGGAGGGGACGTTGGCACTAGTGGTGGAGGGGAGGATGCTGGTACCTCTGATCCTTATAGAGATATGACGGCATGAGACGATGACTCGACGCTGTTAACACAGTTCGACACTCCTACATTTAGAATGGGAGGGGTTGAAGGAAGAGGAGCGTCGGGATCATATCAAACACCACCACCACAAGATGATACGGATATGGGTTATATGACTTCTAGCTTTGGGGGATTCAGTTTGCAAAATACCGAAGATTCAGCAACTAGTAACCCATATTACCAGCCACAACAAACTTATCCGGTGCCATATGACTTCGTTGGTCAGATTTTTGGAGGACCGGCCTTTACGTACTACACTGAGCCATATTCGTTACTAATCATGGGTATCAATATGGGCAACATTATAGGCAAAGGCCGAAAAGCTCGCGCACCGATGATGACGATGATCATGAGGGCTAAGAACCACCACGAAATTCAATGTGGCTCTAAAGTAAGTTTTCCATGTACAATTAAATTTATTTTTAACATAGCTATTATTTTTGACAATATATAATTTATTTTTGTCAATATACATTGTAATTTAGTTTATGCGTGACTGCGTGTCTGCGTCGATCAAATTATGAAATATTGTTAATAAAATAGGCATGTGATCAGCTAGTCGAACATAATGTTAGAAGATCTATTACATTAAGTCAAAAATATGATCTTAAGTCAAAAATAAGTTACAAAATAGGCATGTGACTTGGGTTAAGTTACAAAATAGGCATCTTACTTATATATTCATCTAAATAATGCATCAAATAAGTCAAAAATAAAAGAAAAAATAGTTGAAATAAATACAAAATAAATAAATATAATTTTTCATATTTTTTAGGATTTTCTGGGATTTTTTTGGGATTTTTTTTCAAAAAGTCGATTTTTTGAATGTATCAAACCGATACATTCAATGTTTCGCCAATACATTGAATGTATCGGACGATACCCGGTACGTATCGTCCTGGAGGTCAGGACGATACATACCGGATTTCCGGTATTTTGACCCTTGGTCTTGAAATTCGCTTTGCAGTACAATCTTTAAAAATTGGCTATAACTTCTTCAATACTCATCGGAATTGTGGGATTCCTCGCTCATTGGAAAGCTACATTAATAAGCTTTCAAATAAGACTAATTTTGCATCAATTTGAAGTTGTTAGTTACATGAAAATAGGTCGAACATAAAAGTAATAGGATTGAAAGTTGGGCACTCTATGACAACCCAATCAAGGCCTTTCCATAATAAATACTAGATTCCCTGTTTTTTCCACATTTCTTCCAATTCCTCTTCCTTTCATTTTTTATAATGTTCTTTCTTAGATTTTGCAAAAGATTAAAATTTTGGATTACATCCATGGGTCAAAATATCGGAATTCCGATACGTATTGTCCAGACCTCTAAGAAGATACGTATCGGGTATCGTCCGATACATTGAATGTATCGGTTTGATACATACATATATATATATATATATATATATATTCAAAAAAATCCCCAAAAATACTCTAAAAATCAGAAAAATTAAATTTAATGATTTTCTATTTATATGAATTTTTTTAAAATTTATTTAAGGCTTATTTGATGCATATTTCGAAATTTTACAGGAAACTTGGGATTTACACCCTAAGAGCTATTTATTGGATTGAACACAACGATGGAGATAATGTTTTGTCCCAATCAATCACACAAAGGATCTTGAGCTCATGTAAAACATATCAGACGGCCATATTTTGATTTCACATTGAATAAATCTCAAAAGTGACCCGAGAACCCTACTCATGATACGCCCATGATCAGGGTCACTTTGGGGATGTATGCCACATGGAATCATGATCTGACCGTCTGCCAGTTCGGCTATGATCCCAAGATCTACTGTGTGAAATGTTGGGTACCTCTATTATATGGGTACCTTTATTACCGCTCACGCAATTTCTGAAAGTGCCCATATGTGCAACCCCTTTAAACCCATTGATTGCTTCATAACAGATGAGGGAGATCGTGTTTCCCCCTGATCTTCCACACAACGGATCTTGAGATCATGTCGCACCTATCTTGGTCAATTTTTTATTCCACATGTCACAGATCCCCAAAAAATTTCGCTTGAATCCTATGGCACACATCACGCTCAAACGTGATTTTAGGACCATTTTTGGAGGATATATGACATTTGAATAAAAAACTAACCGTCTCGCGACATGATCTTAAGATCAATTGTGTGAAAGATTGGGGTGAAACAAGATCTCCATCATATGATTTGAAGATTGCATAATGATAAATCACACTTTAATGGTGTAAAATAAAAAGTGAGTTTTTAATGGCGTAAGATCATTTAAACACCATTTGACAAATCATAGGTGTGTGCCACATGACATAATGATAAATCACACTTAATTGGTGTGAAATAAAAAGTGATATTTGAATGGTGTGAGATCATTTAAACACCATCTAATCGATCATAGATTGAAGGTTGGGCAATGAATGTGAACCATCAATGAGATTGATGAACTTTAATATCAGCCCTTAAAATTAAAACCAATGGTTTGAATGTTTGATATTATAGTCTATAGTTCAGATGGTTTAAATATCCCCAAAAAACAAATTTGACGATTCAGATCACCTACATCGTAAACCCTTATGTCTCAGATCATTTAAACACCATTCTGGCGTGTATGTGGCTCGCAAGAGAGTCGGTCCCATACTAACTCCATTTCATATAAATTTCGTTCAAAGCCAAAACATAAGACGAAAAAAAAAATAGAAGAAGGAAGAAGGAAGAAGAAAGAAAGGGGGAAAATGAAGACCTTCACCACTTGCCACCCAGGTAAGTCATTCACCGCTTCTTCTTCTTCTTCTTCTTCTTCTTCTTCTTCTTCTTCCCTTTTTTTCTTCTTCCATGGGTTTTAAACCCTAACAAAAATTTCGAAGGAAATGATGAAATTATCGGACGATACATTGAAACTATCATCTGATAATTTCAATTTATCGTCCGATACGGGCGATAAATTGCCTGTATAGGACGATAATAATCTACTTTTAAGGGGTATACGATACCAAGGATCAAAATTTCGCCGAAATGACCGAAATATCGATCCAAATTATCGGTTTCGTTCCTCACTGAAACGATAATTTGGACCAAAATTTCTGTTATATTTTGTATGGGACTCAAAATTACGGCTGAAATTTCGGTCCAAATTTTTGGTTTCAGTCATGCCTGAAACCGAAATTTTGATCCTTGTACGATACATAGGCATTGTATCATATCGCCCATGTAACATCCTGAAAATTTTGAATTTAAATAGGGTACCTCGGGATGCATGCCCAACTTTGAATAGTGTGCCTTGGGGTGCGTGCCCGACTTTGTGAAATTAATTAATTAAGTTACTTTGAGTTAGGTCTTAAGTGGAAAATATTGACAAGATGGTGTGTTAGTCATTAGATGATTTTAATATACACCAAGCTTTGGTGTATTGGCTCAACACCGAATCCGATGGATAGATGGGTTGGGTGTGTAGGCCCCATACTAAATTAAAGATCATTTTTATGATGTAACACCCGAGTTAAGTATACCGGTTCTACATGGGAATTAGTCCTTGGGATGAGAGCTAATATACCCAAAGTGGTGCGTATGTGTTTTGCATGGGAACTAGTCCCATTGAATTAAAGAAAAGCAAATAGCTTCCTTTAGAAGCTAGCATCCGGTTTGCACTATTTTGGGAGTTTTGGGATTTAGAGAGAGGAAGAAGAAGAAAGAGAAGGAATGGTCGGATCCGTGTGCGCCAAGCTCGGGATTCCGTGGAAAATAATGTATGAGCTTGTGTAAGGAAGAGAAATGTCGTCGATTTCGATATTGGGGAGTCGTATGGCGTGATTGAAGCCGATTGGAGTTTGAAAACTTTTTCTTCTCGCGAAGAGATCGTGTGTTTTGAGCCACAAATCGTAGCGAGATTTGGGTGTGGCGTGTGAGGAAGGATCACCGACGAATTCGTTAGTTTGGTCGTGATTGTAGAGCTCGAAAAGGATCGATGTGGGTTTTAGAAACCCTTTTGGGCAACAAAGAGAACGATCCGATCTTTGGATAGATCGCCGATTTAAAGAGGTAAATAACGTAATTCTTCCATGAATTTAACTAAATATAGGTTGCTTAGATGTGTGCAAAAGATTAGGATAAAAAGGATTGAATTTTGATGTAAAAAATGGGTTTCAAGGTTCAAACCCGAAAAGTGCTCAGAAACTGCCAAAATCGATTGATCGATTTTGAAGATCACAAAAGAGAAATTCAAGAGGAACTTCACGAAACCGATCAATCGAAGAAAATTTCGATTGATCGATTTTGAAAATCGATTAATCGATTTTGCCTGAGCTTGCTGACACTACTGTAGTATTTCGGCCATAATTTTTTGTGTCGAACTCCGATTGACGTGATTCTTGTTGCGCTGGAAAGAGGACAGCAAGCCCTACAACTTTCATGAATTGACTAACTTGTAAACCAACCGTTTTGAAGGTCAAAATTTAGTAATAATCTGGGTCAAATGCTGATTTTTCGAGAAGCGAAACCGATTAATCGAATTTAATTCGATTGATCGATTTTTGAATTCCGGTTGATCAATTTGAAATCGATTAATCGAATGGGTACTTCCAGTGGCTGAAAAAAGGTAGAGTTTGGAAAATTCGATTAATCGATTGATCGATTTTGGAATTTCGATTAATCGATATAGGAATCGATTAATCGATTTTGACTGTGCTTGCCAGTACTGTTTTGATATTTTGACAATAACTTTCTGCTCCGAACTCCGATTGATGCAATTCTTGAAGTGTTGGAAAGATAACAACAAGATCTACAACTTTTGTGTTTTGACCAACTCACGAATCTAAATTTTTAAAGGTCAAAATTTAGGGAGAAGGTTGCATCAAATTCTATATTGGCATGAAATTGCCCATTCTGACTCGGCTTTGAAAAAAACACTTAAATAGGTCTAAGCTATTAGTGATTAGAATTGATCCTTGATATATCGTCATATATTTATGATGTACATTGAGGGCGGGAATCTATCGATAAGGCTTAGCTTGGCTTCACGCAACTTCGAGGTTAAGGTGGGGAAAGTTCCATACACAATTGCATTACGATTTGATTTTTCATAGATGCTTAGATATGATCATTCGGAATGTGTGATAAATTGACCATATTTGAATTGTACTTAGACTCTTTGAAATATCAAATGCATGTTTACTTTGAAATCTTTTGAAATATCAAATGCATGTTTACTTTGAAATCTTTTGAAATATCGACATATGGATTTGTGTGTTTGTCGTATAACTTTTGAGATTTCGAAACATATAGTGCTTTGTACCCTTTTTAAATATCGAAAATACATCCGTTTGAAACATCTTGAAATATCAAGAATGTGTTTTGCCTTGGAATCATTTGGAGGATTGAAAATGCTTTATTCCGAAGTTTTAGAAAGATCAAATCTAAAACGAAATATTGAACATCAAATAAGTAAATCAAACCATAAGTTAAGTAAATTGAAATGGACAGCTATGGGCGGATTATAAGTACACTGTGGACCGCTATGGGCGGATTATAAGTATATTGTGGACCGCTATGGGCGGATTATAAGTTTACTATAGACTGCTATGGGCGGATTATGTGCATTTGTAGACCGCTAGGGTGGATTATTCGTGGGATCGTGGACCGCTAGGGCGGATTATAAGTAAGTAAATCAAATCAGTAAGCCACGTGAATGAATTGAACTCCGCAAATAAGATGTATAAGTCATTTAAGCAAATCGAACTTCGTAAATCGAATCTGTATGACATGTAATTTGAACATAAGAACCGTAATTTGACCGGTACGGCGGGATATCCGTAATTTGAACCGGTACGGCGGGATATCTGTAATTTGAACTGGTATGGCAGTTTATTTGTAATTCGTTATTTGTATCGTGCTTTAAAATTCGAATATTGAATCCGAAACTCCGAACTTACTATGTAAAAATAAGTAAGACAGGCACGGCGGAATATCCGTGATTCGAACCGGCACGGCGGGATATCCGTGAATCGACTTTGTAAGTGATGTAAGAATGTGTAAGACACATAAGTGAATGTAAGCGAACTCAGTAAATCAAGATAAGACATGTAAATGAATTGAAAACAGTTTCAGTTTTGATAAGAAAATGTCTTTGAAATAAGTTTGCTTTTGAAATCAGCTTGCCTTTGAATTCAATTTATTTTTGAAATCAGCTTGCCTTTAAATCCAGTTTGCTTTTGAAATCAGCTTGCTTTTAACATTAGTTTGCCTTTGAAATCAGTTTTTAATATAAAAATATTTTGATCTTCGTCTTTGGATCTATGTATGACTGATGACATGTACATTGGTATCGATTTTCTCTACTGATCTTAGATGTAGCTCACCTCGACTATACGTCACAGGTATAACGCTATCAGGACACCAGACTTGTAGATTGAGGACTTGAGGAGTGCTAAGATTTTCGGGATCGTAGATCGAGTCCCTTGTGCAGTTTGGTGAGTGTGGCTTGGTACAATGTGTTATTATATACTAGTTGTACACCACTGTTTGGTGATGTTGGTATATCATCAGTGGTCATTGTTAGTTATTATAATATTGGATATTAGAATTGGAGATTTATTTATATCATAAATATTATCTGCTTTGATTTCCGCATGTGTGTGAAAGTACCAAACATTCAGTATTCGGATCGTGTTCTACGACCCGACGGTCTGAGTTTTCCCATTTGGTTTAGGTGTAAAGTTAAAGAAGAAAAACAAAATTATGTCTAAAAATTCAGGTTGGGAAAATCCGGGCTGTCACAGGCCATGTCCAAAACCGATACGTATCGGATGACACATATCGGTATCAAACAATAATTTGACCCATGATTACATCAATAAACGACAGTTTGGATCTGCACATAAATGTTCAACATGCGACAAACAAATAAGGAGAACCACAAAACATGCATCACAAATTCACATTTTATCCTCTAAATACCAGTCTTTTCTCCGAGCTACTTATGTCTACCCCACATTCTCACGTCTTTTTTTACATGTATAAGAGTCTCAAAATCTTAAAAATGAAGACCTAGTCTAATCTAAACTCTAATGTAACCTACTAATAATAAAATAACAGCTAGAGGCCTAGGTAAATATAGTAGAAAAGCTAGTGTTTACCTTGTTACTTGACAGCTCCATCAACCTTATTTACCTTTTATAAGTTCATGAGTTAAGGGAATTTCTCATTTTAGTCTATAGCACTATTAGATTACCACCAAATCTCCAATGATATTTTGACGTAATAGGAAACCACCAAAATCCCTACAAATTCGCAAGAGAATTTTTTTTAATTCTCTCAAGTTCTCGTCATAATTTGAAATAATCGCAACCACAAAAGCCCAGAAATTTGGGGCCTCGTAAAATTTCTCAAGTCAAGTATGTGACTGTAAGATTAGACAAGCCAAGATGGGTTTATCTTAATAGTTTTTTAATTCGATTGGGCTTCTCCTAAGTTCTATAATGAAAGTGGTTATGTGACCTTGGATTGCAATAAAATGGAAGGGTTGTTTTCTTTTCCTTTCTTTTCTTTCTTCACACCCTTTTTTCAACCTTACCTTCTTTTCTTCTTCTTCTTAGTAAAAGTAATTCATCAAATACCATCCATAAAGATGCAAGCCAATAATGACATCCGGATTTCTCTTTGGCCATACTTATGTTTTAGAAATCGCCCTCAGTAATGCATGACCAATGTTAGGCACACGGAGAAATTTCGCCTTGATGAAATCGCCACATTCTTGTTTCATTTGAGTCTTTTATTCCAAGCACAGTGGAAGAGGCTAGAATAACCTTTTGAAGTTCCAAAAAAGGCTGCTAATACCAACTAGGCAGGAGTTTTTGATGGGGACACCGACATCGTAGACATCGGATATGGACCTTTTCGAGTGTACCAACGTTGGAAGAAGCGGAATGGAAATCATCAGAACTAGGCGAAAGAGACGAAAGACGAAGTTCTAGAGAAAATTGGAGGAATACAGCAATTTCGATCGATCGAAAATTTTGATCGATCAAATTGCCAAATCGATTGATCGACTGGCATTGACAGAGTATAGAGTTATGGAGTGAAAGTTCGACTGATCGAATGGACTATTCGATCGATGAAAATTTTCGATCGATCGAAATTTTCAAGTCTATCGATCAAATGTCGACAGCGATTTTTCATAGAAATATGAAATTTCGATCGTTCGATCGAAATTTCAAATCGATCGATCGATTTTCAAAATCGATAGATCGAAATCGCGCCGGGTTGTCTAGTTAATTTAGGAGTTTAATTTCGAACTTATGTTTTGAGGGTTTATTTGTCTTTTATTTATTAATTGTATTAGGGTTTTCTCTTATTGAAAGGACTCCTATATAAGGTCCTTAAATTAAACAATGTAACTAGTTTTTGATGAATGAAAAACTTTTGCTTGTATGTACTTGAGATGAGCCTCTACGAAGAGTGATTCTTCTTCCCGAGAAGGGTTTGGTGCAAAGCCAAGGGTGTGAAGCCTGCCAATCTATCTATCTATCTATCTTTTATCTTTGCTTGTGTGATTCTACAACCCCAAATTGACCATCATCCTTGTGAAATCCTAAACCCTAATTGTCCCTGAATCCTTGAATCGATCCGATTCAACAACCGTAGATCCCAACTGAGTTATTAAACCTTCCGCACCAAATACTCAGAGGAAACCAGAGATTCCATCATTGCATTGTGAGCTCCTTAATCTGGGAAAACCTAGAGTTCTATCTCTAGGATTGATCTACACTGCAACCTAACGGATCTAGCGCTTGGACTGAACCCTACCTGAAGCATACGTAATTCTCCTATGGAATACTACGAAAACCTGAGGTGTTCGTTATATTTTGTGAATTTTATTATTTAATTTAATTCTAATTTAATTCTGGCAAAATCAATCATATCATTCACGTAGTTTAGGGAACCGTCCTGCGTCAGTTTTTGAGTGGGAAAGGGTGCATATCCTTATCAACACCCTCAATCCTGTTTGCTTGATTTCATAATCTCTGGATGGTAAAACTTAATCTCACTCCTCTCCTCTATTATCTTCAAATATTCTTCTCTTCATTTCTTTCCAAAAGGCCCCATATCATTGCAAAGAGGAAAAAAGGATAACACTTAAGAAGAATCTTGGCCAAGTCAGTGAAGAATTGGTTGTGACGTGAAATAAAAATTTGAGAACTATAATAATGTCAAGTTTCACATGAAAATATATAAATAAAATGAATTTTAAGGTGCATTTAGTAAATTGAAAGTTCATATAATGTGCGTGCAAGACACATCAAACAGTCATTAACACTTAAAGGTCACTATAACATATTTTGCTATAAATACCCAAGAATTGTCCATCTAAACAGACCCTTAATTTATGAAGCAAAACTGAAGTCCCCTTTATATAAAACCAAACAATTCCTATAAGATCACGAAACATGAAAAATATACACTTCCACTAATTATCCTTGATCAGGAGTACAACAATTAAAAGCATTCTTACCGTGTGGAATGGCACATTATCCTTTCCCATAAACTGATACAACTCCACATTTTCAGGGTTCTTCCACCACTTCTCCCAATCAGGGGTATAACATGAAGTAATTGAGATGTATCCAATTGGTGCATCAAACCATACATAAAAAACCTGAACCCACACCACAGAAGAGCACCCTATCAGTTTCTGAAGTGTCATATATATAGAGCACCCTATCAGTCTTTGAAGTGTCATATATATATATATATATATATATATATATATATATATATATATATATATATATATATATATATATATATATATTAAAATACCAAATATCTAGCATGTTTTCATAAAAATTAGGCAACAATGTTCGTGTCATGCTTGAATAAGGAATAGATCCAAAAAACCTTATACCATTGCATCAATCTTACTAAACCTTGTCTCTAAAATTCTCATGTGGAACAGGAACACCCCATTTAAGATCTCGGGTAATACAACGGGGCCTCAAACCTTCTTTAAGCCATGCGTTTGTAGCTTGGATGGCATTTTGACTCCAAGATCCAGCCACGGACATATTGTTGATATATTCTTCCAATTTATCCCGCAACAGTGGGAGCTCTAGAAACAAGTGGTTTGTATCGCTGATGTATGGAGTGGTCTGGCATACCTATAAATACAAGTTCATTTACGAAATCGCACATTTAGTTACAAGAAGTGATATTTCCATGAACGATTGATCAGGTTAAATAATAAATAACAATATATTTTGTACCTTGCATCTAGGATTAATTAGTTCTGTCGGATTCAACAATTTCCCACATTTTTCACACTGGTCCCCTCGTGCAGCATCGTAATTACAATCCTGTGTTGGGCATGCCCCCTCCACAAGCCGGTCAGCTAAGAAGCGTTGGCACGTATCACAGTAGAGCTGTATTGCAAATTGAAAAAAACAAGATAAGTTGAAGGATATGGTAACCCATGGTCTAGGTCGTAGTGACCAAGTCGGGGTTCGGGAATAAATTGGCTTGAAAAAAAACCCGGAAGAAATTGTCAAATCGGGGAAAAAAAGGTTAAAATTCAAAAAAATAAAAATTATAAAAAATATAGTAAACTTAAAAAAACTAAAAATAAAAAATCCGGGTAAAAGTTTGGAAAATTCGAGAAATACACAAATAATTTTTGAAATTCGCAAATAATTCTTAATATTCACAATTTTTTAAAAAGTTGCGACTAATTATGATATTATTCATTTTTTTTTTGAATCCGTGAGTTATTCGTGACTTTTTTTTAAAGTCGGAGAATTTGATCACTATGGTCTGGATGAAACAATGCCCATCCAAATTCAAATCTAGGACCAAGTCCCTCCTATGAGCACAACTGCAGAAGTAAGCAAATGATCATAACTATATCTAAATGAGCACAAAGAAAAACACAAACCTGTTGCATAATGTTTTCAGAGAGCCAATTGTTGTCCATTAGTTTCTTAAAAATTGTTTGGCAAACTTCAGTCTGCTGGGGAGTAGATGTGCGTCCAAATTCATCAAAACTTATATCAAACCAATTATAGACCTCTTTGTGAATTGCATGATATCTACAAATGCAGAAAACCAGAGATGAAAGAGTGGAAAATAAATACCAAATTTTCTATGTCCTAGTGAATTTCGACACAGATCTCTTTCTGGAATAACAGATAAACAAGCTAAAGGGGTAGTGGATAGAGTATATAAGGGTAGAAAGACAGCTCAACCTAGGCTACTGAAAATCCTATCAGACACACGGAAGAGAAGGTGAAAACGTTCCACCAAGTGCCATGTGAACAATGGGGTAAATCAGGCTTTTGGCACTAGTACTATTAGACATGGGTTAAATATTGAAAATCCAATATCGTCCAGGCCTCCTGGACGATATGTATCGGTGTATCGGCCGATACATTGAATGTATCATCCAGGTTTTTTTTTTTTTTGAATGTATCGCTGATACATTGCCCTTCAACAATTTTTTTTTATAAAAACGGACGATACATTGAAAAAATCATCCGGTATATTGAAAAAACCAATGTATCGTCCCATACAAATGATGCGAAGTTTGTATCAGATGATATATTGGATGATACATACACCAGGCGATATTTGGTGTATGTATCATACCACTGTCGTCGGATACCATTATGTATCAGTGTGCTACGATTCATAACAACCAATTTGTTCCAATACATTACCAATAGATTTAAAAAATTATATTCCGTGAATGCGCGATTAGAAAAATGTGATATAGATTGCTCACTTATCACAAACTTGTTGAGGGCTGCAATTCTCTTCCATAGCTTTCGTCTCTGTTGCTGTACCATACTCATCTGTCCCGCATATGTAAATTGCATTGTAGCCGCGGAGACGGCAGTAACGAGCAAACACATCGGCGCTCAAAACACCTGAATAATATTAATATTTATTACAATGAATCAGAAGGTAAAGCGAGATGCTCCACAAAGAAAACTAAAGAAATGACAAAAACAAAGAGAAAACATAATAGGAGGGGAGCTAGTACAGGTGGCTTCAAGGAGATAAAAACAAGGACCTTAGGGAGGTCTATTTTATTCCCACTCTAATAAAATCTCAGTCACCGCTGTGCCTCTCCTAAGGATCCATAAACACACCAACATCACAGGTCCATAATCACAAAAGTCAGAATTTTTTTTATGCTAAAAATCTTCGAATTAAGGGTGTGTGCCAAATTTTCCCAAAATTTATTGAATTTAACTAAAAGAAATCACACATATGGATTTATATAGTTACATCGATTATGTAATTAGATGTGCCATTCATTCAATACCTTATAGCTTATTTTGTTTATTAAAAGTATTATTTCTCACTTAAAATATATTATAATATATTTTAATATTGATATTATTTTCTCCCAAATTTTACTGAATTTTTTTCAAATTTACCCGAGTTGACTCGTCGCCAAATTATTGTCGTATCCCGACTTTGTGACCATGCACAAGTCCTCGATAATCACATTTTCTACAAATCTTAGGGCGTGGTATTTATAATAATTAAATAATATTAAAAACACTTGTAACACAGATATTTTCATGAAATTATCGGGTGTCGATTTACAAAATACAGATAACTAATAAAAATAAGTAATCATTACTAGATTTAGGTAATTATTGAACACATGACTATAACCATTCCATATAATCTTATAAGTAGAGTAATCAACACACAAAATGAAAAGACTAAAGATCCATTGTACAACACATGTAATGTAGAAATATATATTTAGATCATTTCGGCCAAGAAATCTGGCAGATCACCAAAACCGAGGTAGGACTGTCAATGGGTTGGGCCATGCTGAAACCCAAGTCTGGCCGATCCATTGGACCCTAGAACTGACCTGCACCAACCTGATCTATGGGTGCACCCGACCCAATGAGCCGAACTTATACTCTTGTCCCTACCTAAGCCAACCTGAAAACCAGATGGGGCAGGTTGGATTATGGGCCAACCCAATTAAAAATACGAGTTGACAACCTATATGTACTGTAAGGCTGTCAAAATTTGTCGGCCTAACCCAGCAAATGGTATATGTTCAACCTGATTTAAAAATTGGGTTGTAAGGGTCGGGTCAATGGGCCGACCTCCATTGACAGTCCTAACCAGAGGAAGTATCACTTAGTTAGCTGCGATATATGTCAGTTGCCTAAAGAGGCCGGAGGGTTGAGTATCCATGATCTTCATACTGTCAATAAAGCCCTGATAGGTAAATGGCTGTGAAGAGCTGATTTGGATGAAGAAAAAAACAGCCTATGGGTTCAAGTGTTGTCCCAAACGTATGGTTGAATGAGTGGCGAATGGGGTATTCAGGTGAATGGGATAAGAAACACTTCGGCTTGGTGGAAGGGAGTTTGTTCGGTTTGGCCGGACTTTGCCAGATGGATTCAGTTTAGTTGGGGCAATGGATCTTGTATCAGGTTTATCTAGACCCGTGGATTAGTTGTAGACCTCTGTGTGACTCCTTCCCTAGTATTTATAGGATTGTTGTTTCCCCTAGTTGTTTTGTGGATGAGATTTCTTTGGGGAAAGGGGGAAGGACAGTGTGGTTCCTAAAGGATGACGAGGTGCACACGTTTCTCGGTTTATAGGATTCGGTGAGTAAAACTAAGAGAAACCGGCTGCGGTGCGAAACTAGATGTTGGCTTCCTAATGCTAATGGTAGTTTTTTGGTCCGCTCTTTCTATTGTTTGTTGAGTGGAGTGGGCTGTTATGTGGAGAGCTCCGGTGCCACCCAAAGTCAAGTTCTTTGCTTGGATGGTGCTGAGGGGTAGGGCATTGACAGTTGATCGGCTGATTGTGCGGGGAAGGGAAATGCCAAATACGTGTGTTATGTGTTTGCAGTTGAAAGAGACGACATCTCATCTCTTCCTTCAGTGCTGGGTAGCGGCCGAGATCTGGGCCGTTATTTTGAGATCTTTCGGTATGGCGTGGGTGATCTCCAACGCCCTTCCCTCTCACTTTTTGACCTGGTTTGGTGCCCAGTTGGAGGGCCAACTGTTGGCTTTTTGGAAGGTAGGATTCTTTGCAGTCCTTTGGAGCATTTGGCTAGAGAGGAACACTCGCATTTTCCGAAGAAGGCACCAACCTGTGGGCTTGATTCTGAAGGGTATTTTGGACTTGATGTGCCTTTGGGTTAGTCTAGATAAGAATGGGATTGGTGAACTCCCTGAGCTGTTTGGTTTTGGCTAGCTAGTTTAGTTTAGTCCTGGTCTTCCTTTGTTGAAGGGGGTTTGCTTTTTGCTGTTCTTCTTTGTTCCTTGTTTTGGTCGGTTTGTTCTTCTTGTACTTTTCCCAACCTCTCGCTGGTTCTTTAATATTTCGCCATTACCAATCAAGAATAAAAAAGAATCTCATTTTAATTTGGGCTACACTAAAGTTTATGATTATGACCATCACATATGCTCATCTAATATACATTTGTTACAACAAATAATTAACCTTTTCATATTTTTTTATAATATGGTTTATAAATAATAAAAATATGTGAACTGATCATTGCCATTTTTACTGGGAAAGTCAACAAAAGCAAAGGTAATCAACCATTCTTGGTTTGGGTGATAAATATCCTTAATGCTCATGGAATAAGCTATAAGCATAGAACATATCACACTAAAATGCATCTGTCTTACAAGTGATCCTATTTATACTATCTTTCGTGCGATTTACTTTTTGTTAATATTGTTTTTTCTGCTTCAAAAAATAAATTAAAAAAATATTAAATTTCATTATCTGCTTTTTTGGTCTCATTTTTTAGCACTTGTAAACATCATATTAATTTCATTTGGGGTTGGCTCTGCAGGTCCTATTTCTCAGCTCATTTAAGCTTATAGGCTAAATTCTGTCACTCCACAATACATGCCACTTCCTCGCCGTCCCCTTTCTCTAATTTCTCCGTGCTTTTGTAATTCCCATTGATATATCAAAGGCTACTAAACCAGAAATTCAAGCAGTTAATTTCAGGAAAACTAAGGATAGATCCTTCTTAAATGGCTGGTGTTACTACACACCGCCTTATGTTACAGCCACCTCACTTAAGCAAACTAGAAAATGGTTGATTGCTTTGAACCAAATGATGGAGATCGCTTTTTGTCTCAATCTTCCACATAATAAATCTTGAAAATTTGGATAGTTTTGTTAGGTTTGGCCAGCATCTTGGTGGTGTTCGTTGTACAGGTTTGTAGATTTTTCTCTAGTTCTAATAAATTATATTTACCGATCCAAAAAAATATATCTTGAATTTTTTTCCCACCATCAAACGGTCAGATGTTGATTCTACATAGCACACATCCGGAAAAGTGAATGCCATCATGAAGTACCATAAAATGTGGATCACGTTCACTTTTTGGGATGTGTGCCACATGGAATCAACATCTGACTATCTAATCATAGGAAAATGGTCTCAAGACCGATTGTGTGGAAGATTGAGATTGGAAATGATCTCCATCGTCTAATTCAAAGCAATCAACGGATTTTTGCTTTGCTTAAGTGAGGTGGCTGTAACATAAGGCGGTGTGGTAGTAACCAATGGCAGAACCACGTAGAGCTGAGTGTGGGCGAGCGCCTGCACTCAAACCCAAAATATAAATGGTCTTTTATTTTTTTAAGACAACCCTTTTAAGATGCAGGTACCCTCTTTTCTCTCTCTAAAACCCAACTTAAAAGGGCGCTCGCCCTCTTTTCTCTCTCTCTCTCTAAAACCCAACCTAAAAGGGCGCCGTCCTCTTTTCTCTCTCTAAAACTCAACCTAAAATGGCGCCTGCCCTCTTTTCTCTCTAAAACCCTAAATGGCTAAACCTTCGGTAGCACCCACTCTTAAGTCTTAATCTCTTTGTCCTCTCGGCTCTCACAATTCGCCCACCTGAACTAGACGCCGGTGACGCCGGCCGAAGCCCCTCTCCTGCCAGGCTGCCACCGCTGCCCTCTCCTGTCGCCGTCGCCCACTCCCACCGGCTACCGACCCACTACCGTCGCATCGGTAAGATCTCCCTTTTCTTCTTCTTCTCCACTTTTTATTCTTCTTCTTCTTCTATGGTTGATTTGATTTGATTTTGGGAGCCTAGATTATTCTTCTTGCTTAATAGTGTGGTGTGCATATGGTAATCTTGATGAGATTCGATATGCTATGGGTCTTTAAGACTTTAAATCCTTATAAAACACCAATGGAATTCTGATACCGCCATTATCAAGATTGCCAAGAGCCTTGTAACCTATCAATCCTATCAAAAGTAGTTCTCTGCATATGAACCTGTAGATTCTGTCAAAAGTTGATATCTAAATTTTACAAGGCTTTTGTAATCCACAAAAGTCAACTTTTGATCAAACATATGGTGTCCACAAGGAAGTCCAACACCCTTAATATGCAATTAAGATGACTTTTAATATATGTCTGTCACATGTTTGTTAAAATGCCTAACCATTTAGGTCTTGTCTCATGTTATTTTAGGTCTAACCATTTATGTCTGTCACATGTTTGTTAAAATACCTAACCATTTAGGATCTGACCATTTAGGTTTTGTCTCATGTTATTTTTAATTTTTCCTCCAAAATTTTCCCCGAACTTGCTGCATTTTGGCATGTTTTTCTCCGAATTTTTCCTTGAACTTGTGCCATAGTGACAAATTTCGCTTTCGGCAATATTTCGCTAGGGGGTCGTTTTGGTTCATTTCAAATAAATTTTGTGAAAAAATTACAAAAGTTTGGGAAAATTTTCGGGGAGTACGAAAGATATATATATATATATATATATATATATATATATATATATATATATATATATATATATTATATTAAATATTTATAAAAGTCTTTCTTATTATTTAAAAATGGCTAAAATTAATAAAATTTCATTAATTTTGGCAAAATTTCATTGAAATTTTTGCAATTTCGGAGAATTGACCGAAATTTCATTAAAAGTTTCGTCCAAACACTATTTCAACGAATTTCGGAGAAGTTCGCTGAAATTTGTCACTATCACTTGCGCCCTGGCTGGGTGAAAATCTTGGTTCCGCCACTAGAAGTAACTAGCCTTATGTAATTAGCTATAACTTTTTTCTATAAGCATCTGACCGTCTGATAGTAGGAAAGTGATCTCAAGACTGATTGCATGGAAGATTGGGACAAAAAACGGTCTCCATTGTCTGATTCAAAGCAGTCAACAGATATTTGCCTAAGTGAGGTGGCTGCAACATAAGGCCGTGTGGTAGTAACACCAGCCGTATGTAATTAGCTATAACTTTTTTCTATAAACCGTGGTTGGATTTGGGACATAAACAAAATTGGTGCCTGTAATCCGCCAATAGTTATAGCTATAGCCATGAATATGCGTTCCTAAACAATCAAAATTAAACTTAACAAAACCATAAAAATTTCCATATAGTAGAGAGAGAGAGAGAGAGAGAGATTTTATTACAGCCGATGATGTTGCCGAGATGAGGGACGTTGTTGACGTACGGTAAGGCGCTGGTTATGAGGATGTTTCGCTGGCCAGCGATCGGAATTTTTTTATCTCCCATGGTTTTGAGATTTTATCTAGGGTTTGGATTTTCTCTCTTACAAAGTAGAGAGAGAAAGAAATGGAGAGAGATTTGAGACGTCGAATAACCTCAGTCTTTAAGAAGAAATGCGGGAGATGAGATGCTTCAGAGAAGTTGAACGTTTTTGACAGTTGATACATGGAGAAAGACGAATTTGCCACTCCGTCGCACTAAATCTAAATGGGCTTTTAGAGATCAAGTTTGTATTAGGTACCCCACCCGAACGCTAAATGGCTTGGTTCACGGGTCACTTTTTGAGACGCATGGGATGTGACTTCATTATATCTACCGTCAGATTTCAAGACAATGCCTTATCCTTTTAAAAATAATGGCTATCATATAAATCTTTGACACCGTAAATCTTTAAAAGAGATTGACTAGTTTGAATTACACAATAGAGAATATCATAGATATGTTTAGTGAGCTCTCTCTCTCTCTCTCTCTCTCTCTCTCTCTCTCTCTCTCAATATTCATGATTGATGATTGGATCATGTAGCCCAACTGATGAAACTACACGACTTAAAAAGTAACTAGTGAACCAAGTCATTTAGCGGTTGGTTCATAATCTTATCTTATTTATTTGTGGTCAACTTTGCAAGTCCTATTTCTTTGCTTGTTTACTATCGTTGCTAATCTCTTTATAACTTAGCAATCTTTCATATTATTTCTCACGGCTTTCTTTTAATCCTTCAGATCCCTTCTCATGGCTTCCTTCCAAATCTTTATCTTCTCTTACTTCTTTAAATTTTCCCTGAGAAAAAATTACAAAATAATCCTTGAACTTTGACTCTGATATCACTAACACACTTAAACTATTGCTTTTGTCAAATGAGCATCCGAAGACATCATAAGTTTATTAACTAAACCCCTACCGTCAACTCATGTTAATATGCGAGCAAAAAATGTTGAGTCGGCATTCAAATTAACACCCGAATAAATCATAAGTTCATCAATTAGACTCACTGCCATCAACTCCTGTCAGCGTTTTTCATTCGCATATTAACGGGAGTTAACGGCAGGGGTCTAGTTGATGAACTTTTGATTTCTTCAGGTGCTAACTTGACAATATCAATAGTTTAGGTGTGTTACCGATATCGGATGAAATTTCCTTTTTTTCTTTATGTGTCACTCTAAAATTTCTCGCATGTACTTATTCGAATTTTATCTTTTCTTGTTACTCCAAATGTTCATCACAACATACTCATCTCGATCACATATACTCTATCTTTTTGTTACTTTTTCATAGTCCAACATTATGAAGCATATAACGTGGTAAGTATAACAATTATCTTATAAAAATGCCCCTTCAATCTAAGTGGAATCTTGGGTGCCTCGTTTGCTTGCCTTTTTTTTTTTTTTTTTTTTTAAATATTTCATTTGCTTGCCTCTATTTTCATTGAAGTTGTATTAATCCTATATTAGATATCGTCTTTAAATCTATCATTTGATTTTAAGGTAGAGCCTAAATGCTGAAATCTATGGCAATGTGACACTATGATTTACTGTTTTAACAAATCATCTTCCAAATTATTGTGTTCACTAAATTTGCACTCTATGTATTTCGTTCTTGATCAACTAATTTTCAAACACTTTGATTCCAAAATGCTTATCTCCATAATCTCAAACTATCATTACATTTTTCTTTAGTTTGACAATTAACTTTATATCATCCATAAATAAAATTCATCATGAAATTTTTTTTATGCGTCTATAATTAATGCATCAATAACTAAAGGCAACCATATAAGGTTTCGGACTTAATTTGATAATCTTTACTCGAACTAAATCGAAGAGAGAAATGATGCCTCCCATTTTTATAAGGGAAAAGAAAAAGGCCTTTAGACAATGCATGCTGGTCTCCTATGTACGGGTGCTGAGTGTAAATGGAGAATCCCAAGAGCCAGGAACTCAAGATGCCAGCATGGATATCTTGGTCATTTTAAAAGAAAGCAGGCATTTAAAAGTAGAACAAATCTCTTTGCTTTTGTTTAAGATCTATTCCATGAGGCAAATGACCTAAATACGGTTCTCTTGCCTTTAAGCCAATTGGATGTTTAGAATTATGACTTGGACGCATAAGTGCAGATAATATTGTATGTTTGGTCTTTAACATCTATAATGATGTACATATTATGTTAAGAATATGACAAGTGCGATTAAACAATGATGACAAGAAATAGGTTAAATGTTAAATCTAGGCAGGTGTTCCTATCACGCCACTTCATGTTATAACCACCTCGCTTAAAAGAAAGGAAAAATCTGTTGACTGTTTTGGATCAAACAATGGAGATCATTTTTCATTCTAATCTTCTGCACAATAGATCTTGTGAGCATGGGCCTACTATCAGACATTCAGATGTTGATTCCACGTGACAAACATCCCAAAAAGTGAAGTGATCATAGCTTACTATTAATAGTTGTTCATGTTCACTTTTTAGGATGTGTGTTATGTAGAATCAACATCTGACCGTCTGATAATAGGGCCATGATCTCATGATCTATCGTGTGGAAGATTACGATGAAAATGGTCTCCATCGTTTGATATAAAGCAGTCAACGGATAAAGTAGTGTGGTAGTAACACTAGCCTAAATCTAAATGATAATTTTTTACTTGATTTCCATATTATGGATCAATGAATGAATGGTTTAAAACCAGGAGATGGGAGATTCAACTTCGTTTATATTGTAGGTTAATCCTTACCTTAATTTAATATAGGGGGACCTCAGCAGCCTTGAGAAATGCGTGTGCCAAATCAGTGTTAAGTACAAAAGAGACTTTGACTGATTTTCATGCTCATAAAAAACTTTTTACTGTCCCAAGGCTTGACTATTTTGATGGAAGGAGATTGACCCAGTCCGAAGGCTTGGCCGGTCTCTACTACCAACTACAAAGTCTAATAGAAAGCCTAATTTCTAGGGTTCCTTTTTAGTGCAAGTGGGTAGGATTCGAGCACAAGGACCACAGTATCTGGCATTTAGATCGGGTAAAACTCATATAGAAATAATTTACGGTATGCGAACAGTATCTACCACATATGAAGGGACGTGTATCAATCTAGACCGTGTAATGGACTAACCACATCTTCGGTGCAACATACATATAATCATCCCAAAGAAACACTAATCATATGTTCCTAATTTTCCAATCGATCCCTGCTTTTAAATTGTATGCAGTTTCAGCCAATGGCGTAAAAAATCAATTGGATGGTCAGGATCATCTTACAATTTTAGAGATGGGAGACAAATGCAAGAGTGACCGATCGATCTGATTGCGAACTTCAATGGTCTCGTACTAATTTGTGGTGACGCATGGCATGAAGATTAGTGATAGTGGGGTGCACTATATAGGTTCATCGTCATTAGCAATTTAGCATCATCCAAGTGGGTTAAGAATCTCCTTCCTTAGAATATTTATTTATACAAACCTTCTCTTTGGTCTGTCACCATATAATTAATCAATATATACTTACTTCCAGGAGAAGTAAATGTTTTATTTTCAAAAGATTTCTTACTGCTATCAAATATCTAGAGGGAGCGAGTTTGTTTTTCTTAATGCTCTCCAATCTCCAGAATGCTCTCCACACAATATGAACCTCTTTAGGGGGAACATATTACTGCCTAATAAAAGTTTTATATGGCAATGCTCCCAAACCAAATATACCCTCATATATATATATATCTCTAGGTTCACTCCCCCAGTGCCCCGCAGATCCCCGCCAGCACCTGATAACCAAACACCACTCCAAACTTGCGCCACTCTCTCCCGTGGTATGGGTGGGGCGGGCAGGGAGCGTTACCAAACAGACCCTTTATTCTCCAACATTTCTCAAAGTTAACTCCTCTAAAATGGACTACTCTTCAAAAGGAAGAAACCATAGCCCTCTCTCTCTCTCTCTCTCTCTCTCTCTCTCTCTCTCATCCATTTTATACACAAATGGAACACTATGTTATCTAAACTTTCTGTATCATGCACGGCTAATGCTCATAGCTATTCCAATCACAATCCAATCCCTCAAAACTTCTCATCTAGGTTCCTTTTTTCTTGCACGAAAATTCTAAGCACATTACTAATCACATTTCATTTTCCACGACTAATCTTTATGAGGTTGGAAAATGTTAGATGTCCATTTTTCTTCTTGCCTAAAATCTCATAATATTCTAAGGCCAGCTAATGTGGGCTTGCAGATATGACTCGCGAAAAAAGGTTATTGATGATTTTCTTGGTCTTCTTTATTAAAGAGTCAGTCAGTCACTACCTACTGCAAACTCTACTTTTTTCTCATTTGAGCTTGAAACTAGCATAGGTTTAGTGTACCAAGTTTGAAGATGTTGATTATTGAAGAAGAAAAATTACCTCAAAGTTTTTACTATAGTTGTTGGTCTTTTAAATATTAGAAATGTTGGATGTTAAAAATTGTTAAAAAAGAGACATTATTTCACTCCTCCAAATAAGCACCTAGTTAAATAATTGACAACACTTGACATTTACTGTAAATGTGTGGAATTATCAAATAGCTTGGTCAGTGTGACTGACGCAATTCTTGGGCTGTCACAAATCCAGATGGTGACCACGCTCGTAGGCGATCAGCTACTTGCACAACTTTCAACTTACATGGTATAAATGAACCAGACACCGACACTTGAGGTCAAGGTACCCTTCAAACCTTCATCTCACATTTGACTTAATACATTTTCAAAAATATTTCTTAAAACTGCCAAATGAAAGAAAATTATAACAGTAATTATCGGTAATCAACTCTGTTACGTTCTCTTACATGCAACCTTCCTCTGGAATGGTAATCAACTCTGTTATGTAATATTACATGCAATATTCCCCCAGAATAAAATCACATAAGAGGAAATAATTTTACATGTAATCTTACATGCAATATTCCCCCTTCATCATCGTCATCGTGGCGTATCCCATCTAGAAGAGGCGCCACCCTTGTTAGTCAGTTCTTGACACGAACAAAACAAAGAGCTACTTCAGCTCGGGCTTGCAGCTCTTCCAACACTGGAACAAGTTTTTCACGACAAATAGTAGTTTCGCTTCCCTCCGCTAGCATTTTCCTCAATCTTCAGACATGATCGAATGAAAGAACAAAGTGCATTATTTCAAGGAGCATCAGTAAGAAACAGAATCTAAACGTTTAGCAAAAACAAGGACTAAAAACCTGTCAAGGGATGAAAACTAGAAGTATAACCAAAGTCACCAAATTCTCTGAATTTTTTAAAAATTCAGAGAATTTGGCGTTCTTCGAATTAATCCCGAATTATTCGTGAATTGCTCAAAATTTTGTGTGCTTTTAAAAAATAGAAATAATTCACGATTAATTCAAGATTTTTTTAATAAATTGTGATTTTTTAAAATATTTTTACTTTTTAATCTTATATTTTTTATTACTTATTTTTTCTCTCCGATTTTTCTCCGAATGTTTCTCTGAACTAGCCAAATTTTGCTGGAATTTTCCAATTTTCAAACTTGCTGAATTATTGCCGAATCCCGACTTGGTGACTATGAGTATAACCAGTTCACCACAGTCACCAAGTTCATTTCAACCCCCATGAACAGTAAACAGCTGTAGCAAACTCATTTAGCTAATTTGGGCCATTTTTCACTCTAATTTCAGTAAAAATACAGCGAACTGTGCACCATGTAGAACAAACTGACTATAAATTTGGAAATTAAGAGTAATTAAAGGAGCTTCCAAAAAATAAAACACAGAAATTGATAAATCATGAATTTGTAATCAATTTAGTATAAACATCATTGTTTTCATTAGAGATTAGTAAAATGGGTTTCAAGCTAATTCTTTAATTGTCCTTTTATAATCATTTTGAAGCATCTATTTCCTGAATAAATAACTACACCCAACAAATCTCCTTTAGTTATAGATTGGCAGTACTAGTCAGCCAAACAACCATTCAATAACTTATATTTGTCCACATAATATCTGAAAGTACGTTGATGCAGAATAAACTGCACGCTAACCCTAAAATAGCATAAATCCGGCACAATAGGGGTTAGGGTTCTCAATCTTCAATTAAAACAAAAAAAATAAAAGGAGAATAAGAAAGAAGATCTTCGAATTCGCTCCAAAGAGGCTTGTCGGCTTCGCACCAACGATAGCTTTGAAGAATCACTCCTCAAAAGCGAAAATTCTTCGCAAGTTTTCTACGAAGGATTCACTCTATCACAAGATGCACAACTTAATTTTTTTTCATTCATCACTTACTAACTAAAATTGTCTTGACAATGCTTTTATATAGGCAAATAATCCCTAACTAAATATAAATTCAAAATAAGAAAGCAATTAAAATTGCTAACTTACGGACATTCGTCCTATTCCCACGGATGTCTGTCCTCTGTTCACGGAAGTCCGTCATCTATGGTGTTCACAAAAATAGAGAGTCTGCATTTTCACGAACGTCCGTTCTGAAGCCACAGACGTCTGTTGTATGTTGACGAACTTTGCTTCACGGGCCGTTTGAAAGCCCATTCATGGGTCCACGTCTTCCTTCTTGACTTTCTTCGTTTGACCTTACCACAATCCAAACTTGCGGATCTAAATTCTGATCATATGCTTGAATTTGTCAATACCAGAGATGATACATAGCGATACTCACAAGCCAATACCGAAATTTTAGTCCTTGGAGAAAATAGGAGGGTTTTTGAGAAGTTATTAGGAATTTGACTAGAATAAGAATCTCCTATAATTTTAGGATCGACTCCTAAAAAGAGGTGGAGATAAAAGGGAATTCGAAAATCAAAAGAAAGGTTGACGACTCCATTAACCAAAAACGGTGGGTTGAACCTAATACACGTTTCTCTGACTTTTAGCATACTTTTGTTGAATTTTGTTTGTTTTGACAACTAGGGTAATAAGTTAGGATATTTACATTAATTAGTTGGTTTGCGATGTTAGGGTGTGAATCTTATCTAAGATGTGGCATGGGACTTTACGTTGGTTTTATTAAAAACTAAGATACGCCTTCGTAGAATTTTATGGGTTTAGTTACAAACCCTAGATCTTGTTGAATGCTTTCTTATTGTTTGGTGATTGATTGTTTACAAACCCTACAACCCAAAAAAGTGACCTTAACATCAGGTGGTCACTTTTTTGGGATGCATGCCACGTGAAATAAAAAAACTGACCCTCTAATGGTACACCCCATGATCTCAAGATCCTTAGTGTAAAGGATGGGACGAAAAACAATCTCCATCATCTGAGTCAAAGCAATCAATGGGTTTCAGCGTGAGTGAACTCAAAGATTCGGTGAGTGAATTTAGAGGTACTCATATTAGAATCGGGAGATATTCCAAGATATTATTAATAATCTAGCTAACAAATTTCATGGAATCAGAGACTGTCAAAAAATAAATCCAAATAAGGTAAAAAGATGTCTAGTTCCTGGGAATAATAAACACAGGCAAAAAATGATATCCAAGGGAACCAAGTGTGGAAAGTATATAGAGATAGGCATAAAGACATACCTTTGAACAATAGCTGTATCTCCATGACCGGTGAAAATAATAAACATGGAATTAGAAGGTAATGCGGCATAGAGGCTTCGGATTCTAGCATCTGTGCGTGTTAATATGTCCTTCAATTCAGAGGTTATACTGCACCGGATACTTTCCCTGCCCTTAGACTTCTTACAACAAGTAAGCAATGAGATCATCTCTGCAATTTGACCATTCAACTTCTCTTTGTCCTCTGCCTGCCTCTTGAAATATGAATTCAGCTCAGAAAATTGGGTCCAAATGAAGCTTACTTTGCCATTCTTTACCTACAACAACAAATACACTAAAATGAATGCAAGAAAAAGCAAAATCTGAAAGTAACTAGCAAGACAATTTTTACCTCCTTTTTGGCCTTCGAAAGAGCTTCATCATCGGACGAAATCGGGATTGCATGGCATGATCCAGATGCAAACCGCTTCACAATGGAAATATCATCAACAAATGAGCAAGATTTCCCATTCTCACTCAGAATGGAAACGAGTTTCTTCCGCATGAATGATGGAGGTGAGCCAAATTCAGGTCCTAATGCAACAAGAAAGTTCATAGTTTATAAAGGAGGTAGATCACATATAAAAATAAATAAACAATAAAAAAATTTATAATGTGTATTAGCATCAGAAAATCAACAGTTACAACTGTTTTACTTGTCCATTTTTAGACAGACTCGTTTTATAAGCCATGAAGAGAATATGGCCTGGTCCAGGTCCCTGCACCTGTAGACCAGGAAACCTTCTCTCTCTCATTGGTAGCTTGGTCCATAGGATCGAGCTTGAGCCTGCACGGGGCTCCAAAGCAGTGAAACATGGAAACTGAAATAGGGATTTGGTGCCAATGGAGCAAAGAGTCAGCATAGATCATGTTGGAAAAAAAAAAAAAAAATTAATCTCTACCATATGATTCTTGCATAAAAAAAATGGACAGCATGTTGGTTTTCACTGTTGATTTTTCGATAATAAAATCACAGAAAAGAAATGATTTATTCCTTTATGAGATCTCTACGATAGCTCCTTTGCTCCATGTTGCACCAAATCCACGTGCCACAAGCCATGTGTCACTGTTTTGGAGGCCAGATCAGACTCAAACCTGATCCTACAAACCATACCTCCCCCCGCCCCAGACAGACATACACATGTAGATACCAATAGCTAAAAACTAGAACCTAGGAAGCTGTCATTAGATTGTTGTGTCCAACATTGACAAGCGATTCAATAACTAACTGAGTGGATCAATTTATAAACTTTGTTGTAAGGAATAAGTACCGCGTGTACAACATATATAGAAGTTCGATAACCAACAGTAAAAAAACTCATTAAATACACCTATTACGAACAAATGGGGCCATCCCCTTCTAGTGACACGCTGCAACGGACCCCGATTGTAGTGAGAAGTAGGGAAGGGTTGGTTAAGGTGTTCCCTATTCTTAGCGACGCGCTCCAACATATATCGATTGTAGTGAGAAATATGCAAGGGTTGGCTAGCATGTCCCCTGTAAGTGATGCATTACAAAAAAAATACTTGCTTGCAGTGATAAGTAGCCAAGGGTTGGCTAGGGCGTTCCCTGAAAGCGACGCGCTACGACACAACCCTTGCATACTTCTCACTCAATATAGGTGTGCTCGAGCAAAAAAGGTAAAGAAGTTACATATCGCTTCTTGGAATGTAGGTACTTTAACTGGGAAGAGTGACAAGTTGTTAGATGTCATGAGGAGAAGGAAGATCAATGTAGCATGCTTGCAAGAGACAAAGTGGAAAGGAGAGAAGGCTAAGGACTTGGGAGATGGGTGCAAGCTTTAGTACTCAGGGAAGGGTAATTCTCACAAGGGGATGACATTGTAGTGGATAGATATTTAAAGGATAAGATTTTGGAGGTGAAGAAAAGAATGATCAGATTATGATGGTTATCATCCTTTTGGATAACGACATAGTAAATGCTAGCGCCTATGCACCACTATATGAAACCGTGAAGCGAGAATTTTGGCAATCGATGGATGAACTAGTGTAAGCCATACTCAATAGTGAAAGCATAGTGATTGGATGTGACTTAAATGAACATGTGGGGAGGATGAGAAATGAATATGAAAGGATACACGAAGGATATTATTTTGGTGAAAGGAATGAGATGGGGGAGCTACCCTTGAATTTGCAGTAGCTTTTGACCTGGCAGTAGACAAGCATATTATAAACTTCTGAGTGGATCAAATAGATTATAACTTATTAAGGCAAATAGAGTAAGCAAACTACAAGGATTACAAGGTCATTTCAGGAGAGTCTTACGACGCAACATAGATTAATTAGTTTTGGACGTTCTAGTCAATAACGAAGTGACTAAAAGGATGACAAAGGATCCCCAAAAATAAAAAGGTTGGAATTAAAGGAAGCCGAAATAATATTTAAAGGAAAAATGAAAAAGTGGAAAGGGGATTCGATCCAAATGAGATGTGGGAGTAAATTGTGCAACATCTTAAATGAGCTGCTAAGAAGGTGGTCGGGGAATCTAAAGGAAGAACAAGTATCCAAAAACAAAATTAGTGGTGCAATGCAAGACATTCAAAAGTCAACTACCGAGAAGTACTTTAAACAATGACAAAGAACAAAATCTACAGCTTACCTTGATGGACATAAGCTTGCCAAAAAAGCTAAGAAAGTCGTGAGTATAGTTAAGTACGAAGCGTATGCCAATTTATACACTAGGCGGGGAGGAAAGGAAAGAAAGAAATCTACAAACATGATAAGATTAGAGAAAAGAAAACTAGAGATCTCGATTTAGTATGCCATTTTGAGATCCTGATTCTTTTGCAAAATGAACAACTTATGTGTTTTTCGCACGTATTAGTACATGATCATGCTTCTTTTTGTTGTCTCATTTGCTATCATGAATTTATTGATTTTCAGGTTAATTGGATAAGGTATTGTTGAACAAAGGCCAAGATGGAACAGAAAATTTATTGAATTCCTAGAGTTGTAGCTATATATCATTATGTGTTATATATTTCTAAATGTAGTATGTCATTCATAATTTCGAGTAGTGACATCAATTCATTATCATACTTAATCATTCATAGTTCATAACTTTATTTACGTTGGTGCAATATTTATATGCAATATGTAGCAAAATACTTTAATTTACTAGATAATTAACTTATTTACTAGTGAATTATTAATCCAACCTCATCGTAATTTAATGTGCTTCATAAGCTTGATAGCATTAGGATGTCAATGATAAGAGATATCTCATTTAACAATGTTCGCAAATCTCACACCTTCAATTAATGGCGTAATTGGTGGAATTTGGTTGCACCCGCCATGATATTCAAACGCAAAATCAAATAGATTACAATTGTACTCCACATTCTACTAACCAAATGATCAATTGGGAATCTAACGTGTGTATGGAAAAGGGCGGCTGGTTCGAAGTCTAGAAATTGAACCTTGGTCCATTGCCCTTATGGGTGCCATGTGGCACATGGCACCCGTCTCTCCTAGGGTTCACACTCCCTAGAGGATTTTAGGAAAAAAAATTAAAAACTAAATCATCACACTCAATGTTGATTAAAATGAACGGTTAAATGTTCATTTCACCATTCATTTATTCACCGTTGATCGCAATGATTAAATGATTTTCTTTATTTTCCCACCATTGATGGATTGACTTTGCATACGTCGAAGTGAAAGGGTACTAGACCAGGGTGCTATTCTACACACACACACACACACATATATATATAAGAGACAGACGCTTCAAGCCTACAATGAACTCCAAATGTAGTGAGAAGTAGGCAAAGGTTGACTAGGGCATACCATATAAGTGATGATCAACAATAATCTTGACTTGTTGCAAATAGTAGGCAAGGGCTCTTCCGACAACAAATGCATGTGCGAGCAAAATACGTTTGAAAGCTATGTATGGCCTTAGAATGTGGAATGTGGGTGCATTAACTGGGAAGATCGAGGAGTTGGTAGAAGCTATAAAAGTAATATAAATATAGCTTGCTCGCAAGAAACAAAGCAAAAGGGAGAGAATGCTAAGGATGTAGGAGATGATTTCACGCTTTTCTACTCAAGTTAGAATAATTCCTAGAATGGGGCATTGTCTTTGATAGAGATTTCAGAGATATTTAATGTCGTAAGCAATGTAGAAGACATGGTATCTCTATAGCCTCGCCATGGAAATGCATAGCATATGGTAACCGCGATATACTTGGAAGTGTTAACAAGAAAGGTTTGATTTTAATCAACTTCAGTTTCTTCCATCTCTCAAATCTATTTATTTGCATCGGAAAAAATTACCAATTTTTGAGGAGATTCCTATACGTGTCTTCTATCTTCCCGCAAAATGATCTCAATTGGAGCAGTAGAAAATAGTTCAAAGTCATGGACTGAATTGTTGTCGAAAAATTGAAGATTCAACTTCTGAATCTCTATATAATGCTTATTTGGAAGAGTTATACTTAACGAATGATTTTATATATTTTTTTACAGTGGTTTAGAATTAAGTCTGAGTTTTCTCTACGAAATTTCAGATCATTTTAGTAAGTAGAAATATTATTAAAAATAGAAGATCGTTCATCAATCATGTAATATGACCAGGCCAACAAGGTGGTCTACCTGAAATATCTTTAGTTATGTTCAGATTTAAGTCCCGAAATCTAATAGTTTTAACGCAGCTTAGAGCACAGATTCCCAACAATTTTATCATAGCATTTTAGCCTCTCCATGATTGGTGTATCAAGAGTCAACATCCCAACACCATGCGTTCAACATGCCCAAGAAAGAGATGAAATGTAAAGCGAAGGAATATAAAAAAACATTAAAGAAAGGATGAGAGAAGAAGAGTGAAAGAAAGAGAGAAAATCATGTGATCAGTTCACGTAAGTGTCCAACACATGATCAATTATGTGATGAAGCTTGCCCCCAACCCGAGATAGAGTAAGTGATAGAGATAGACATAGAGAGAGAGAGAGAATCACGTGATCTTCATGGGAGTGTCCAACAAATGATCAATTATGTGATCAAGTTGGCCCTCCATTCAGGAGGGAGAGAGAGAAAGAGAGAGAGAGAGAGAATCACATGATCAATTCATGGGAGTGTCCAACATATGATCAATTATGCGATCAAGTTGGCCCTCCATTCAGGAGGGAGAGAGAGAGAGAGAGTGAGAGAGAGAATCATGTGATCAATTCAAGTGAGGGTACTATAAGCCAAACACATGATCGTGTTGCCCTTCAATTCAGAAAAGAGAGAGAGAGAGAGAGAGAGAGAGGTGACAGAAGTCGGGCCAGGATTAGTCTATCCGGCCAGACAGACGATTAGCCCGAGCACGAGACAGGCCAAATTGTGAAGCCTAGGGCTAGCCTGTAATAGCCTGAACCTAAACCCGACTTGTGTCAATTTCTTTCGAGAAAATATAGGGGATATCTCATGAGATGACACAACATATGGGTACTCAATAGTCATGGCAGAAGCCGTCAAAAGATTTGATTACGATGAGATCACTTTGAGAGTTACATATATTTATGCGAGCCAATTTTGTGAGATAATTCCTTTAGCTTTTAACACATTTTCCTTCCGGTTTAAATTTTTCATAAGTACGATAATTGCTATTATATAATTATAAGATGGTAACAATTAGCAAAGGTACAAAAGCTTATTCTAGTTCAAACATTTTAAACTCTACTTTTACCTTAGGTCATTATATTCTTGCATAAATAGGAGATGTTCAAGAGAAAGAGGATACTTTTGTTCTTGACTTGATTGTTGGAAATGATCTTTAAGTTGTTTCGTGCTTTTAGTTTTATCTCTTTCACTGTTTACTATGTTTAATATATCAAGATGACTAATAAATGGAATCATTGCATCCATTCATGTTTCAACCTTTTAGAGATTCATTGTTTCCAAAAAATCTATCGATTAGAAGCTATACATAGGTTAGACACATTGTATATTTGAAATAAATATTACTCAGACTTCCTGCACAGCTGACATTTACATGATGTGCAACAAACCGATGTGCAAAAGCAGTGAACGCTTCCAAACTTCATTCGAACATAAGGTTAATGGCTGAATGTGTAATTCCCATTGAGTGGCTCTTAAGGATCTATCGGTGCATTATTTGTGGGATTCAATCGTGCAATTTCTCCCTCATGCATGAATATGATATTGTAACCATTCATTTATTTACAGAGTGAGGCACAAATGCATTGTGCTACTCCTACCCAAGGTATCAAACATGGTATCGGGGTCAGTCAATCTTGGACCGATCCGTATCGGCCGATACAGATACCGTATCGTCGATACCGGATCATCCATTACTTTTCTTTTTCTTTTTCTTTTTTTTTTAAAAGGAAAAAAATAATAGGAAAAATAATTATATCGGTTAGTATTGGAAGATACCAAGACAGTATCGGCCGATACTGACCATATCCGTCTGATACCGATACCAACCCGATACCCGATACTAACCATATCCGTCTGATACCGATACCAACCCGATACCTGTATCGGGTGGTATCGGTACCCGTTCATGAAGAAATCGATACGTATCACCACTACATATCGGTATTGGCATAGTTTTGATACCATGCTCCTACCAATAAAGTGGAGCTAGAAAAACTGTGTCAAACCTCCAAAGCATTTTTTTAGCTTAATATTTTGAATTTATCATCCCAATGATTTATTGCCTCTCTTTTATCTTCTAAAATATTAAAACTCCTGGTTTAAGCTAGTGAGAATATTAGTACTTAATGGCATCCCATAGTATTAAAATGCATGAGCAAATCGGCACAAGCACAAAGGAAGATACTAGGTGTCCAAGAATCCATAATTCTCCCTGGAAGAATGAGCATATATGTGAACAAGAAGTCGATAACAAAATCCTTTCCAAAATGATTGATCCAAAGCATGCTAAAAATAAGGAAGGGGTTGGCAAGGCCTAAAGTTGAGATTGTTACAATACATTTTGACAATAACATATGGAACAACGACAAAAGCATCCTACTTTCATTCTCATTCAAGAATAGAATCCATAAGAAATAAACATTTGCTACTTCAAAAAAAGGAAATAATGAGAAGAAATAACTGTGTGACTCTGAATACTCTCCACTAGCTTTAATCCTTTCAGTCAGCAGATGGAATGATACAAATTATATCAGAATTAGATTTCTTACCCTCATGGTTTTACATATCAGCCATATTTGATTTATATCGGCCGATATGTATTGGGTTAGGCCCCATCCCATACGATATATACCCCCAATTTTATATGGGTCAAATATCATGTCAAACTTGGTCAATATCAGTCAACATCAGTATTTTCAATATTTCTTTTTGAGAAAAGGGTGCTGGCCGGTTTGGCCGATACGTATCGATATATCGGATACATATCGGCTTGAAATCCAGCCGATATGCCAATTTGTATCGGGCTCTGAATCCCTGCTTACCATGCCTAATCTTCAACAGCGCCAATTCCATTGCGGCTCTTGCATCTTCAATGCTGTCATGTCCATTTCCCGAATTCTGTATCTCGCGAGAAAGATATCTCTTGGCAAGCACTCGCAAAGCAGTCTTGTATGGTGCACCACGGGTGTGCTTGTACAAGACAGCTGTATCAATCACCAAACCATGAGAGATCTTCAATGCCGAAAGGTCATTCTCCAGAGAGTGTCCAACTAGAATGGTCTCTTTGTGAACAAACTTTAGAAACTCTTCCTGGAAACAAACACCAAAGGCTTTAGCACCAAGAGACCATCTAACCCTGCCTCGGTATTGCCCAGTACTACCTCGGTATCAGCTGATACTGACCGATACTAATACTTTTTTTTCAATTTTTTTTCGGGAGCCAGTACTTGCACAAAATTTTCAAGTGATTGCACCGACCTTAAAGAAAGACTTGGTATTTTAGGGACAATTGACATGTAAAAATGCAATATGGGACGTCTGATTTGAAGTTCATGATCAATAGATCTCTGGTACATAAAATTAGAACAAAACATGATACTTGTCATATGATCTATTGTAGTCAACTGTTGAATTATATAACAGCCTTTGACTCCATTTAATCAAATGATGAAAATTATATTTTGTTCTAATCTTTTGCAATTGGTATCTTTAAATCATGGCCTTCAAATCAAACGGCTTAGATGGTGTTTTCACATAGTAGAGGTTGCCAAACTTGCAAGTCTTTCTTTTAAATTCGGTGCAATCACTTGAAAAGCGTGTGCAAGTAATGGCTCCCCCATTTTTTTCTTTTTCCAGAAAAAAATGGTTGATACAGTATCAGTGATACTTGATACTGATACCGAGCTTGATACCTTGCACTTTCCTACCATCCCAGATATACAGGAATAAAAGGAAAGGGATGGTAACCATTTAATAAACCTGAACATCTTCGAGTGTTGTGGTCACACTGTTCAACATCTTACATGTGATTCCACTGTACCTGCACAATTAAGAAGATTTTAATTTCCACTGATACACACGCATATACATACTAGTAAAAACGCATGCGAACGATTTAAAATCCTAAAGAAAAAATTAAAAAATAAAAATTTAAAGAACAAATTTAGTAATCATTGATTTATATCCATTTATAAAATATTTATTCTATTTATTATTTTTCAAACAGGTAATAAGACTATTTTAATAAAGATATTTTTTTTGCTAAGCAAACAAGAAGATATAGGAAAGTACAGAAAAAACAAAAGAAAAGGCCAAAATAAAAAACTGAGTACAAAGGCTAGTAGCCCAAAAATCCAAAGACAGGGAAGACTCCCAATCCATGAAGCCACAAACGAATTCCCCGAATAAACTAGTTTACAATCAAGTCCCTAGCTACAGCGCCTCACTAGTCAACTAGTACGCTCCTGAATTGTCTTCTCTATGAATGCAGGAAAACTTGTCATTTTCCAATTTCTTCAGGATGTGATCAATCTCTCACTAAATATGGTGAAAACATTTGTCAAAATATCGAGCAATACAGGAATTGTCCGATACATACCGGTATCGGACTCCAGCAATACGATACATACACCATATATCGCCTAGTGTATGTATCGTTCACTGTATCGTCCGATACATTCAATGGATCGGAAGATACAATCAATATATTGTTCGAGTTTTTAAATTTTCTTTTAAAAGGGTCACTCAATGTATCGGCGATACATTCTATGAGTCTGCGATACATTAAAAAAATAAAAATGAACTGGCCGATACATTGATTAATATATCTTTGATACATTCAATGTGTTGGCCGATATGCATCGTCCAGGAGGCCCAGACGATATGTATCGGATCTCTGATATTCTGACCCATGGGTGACAAACCTCCATGCAGAGACATGGGAGAGCCAATACCCACTCGCCTTCAGTCCAAAGTTTGTTAGCACAAATCCTTGGCAACAACATCAGTTTAGTACAAAGAGCATTGACTCCCACACTGAAGTCTAGTAAAGAGAGCATTGACTCTGACATGACACTGATAGCTAATCCATCCCATTGAAATTGTATGGAAAATAAGCTCCATAACAGAGTTAGCATGAAAGGGTCCACCCAGAGCAGCCACCCCAGAAATCCCTCTACCACACCCATCAAAATTTTGTTTTCTTGCTTTATCCACACTATGCCTGGAGTCAGGTCTCTCATTTAAGCATGCACTTCTCAATCATCCAATGGCTCGATAAAAAAGCTAAGCAGTCTAGCTCTTACAAGAATCTTCAACAATAATTTTCCTGATTATAATAGTTCAAAAAAAAAAAAGAATCATTCCCACACTACTATTCGATTTATTCCACCCGTCTTGGTCCAAGTTAGCCATAAATCTACTAACAACATACAGTTATTCAGGTACAATGCAAAGAAAAATAGTTGCAAGAATTAAGTCTCAAATCTATATTTTCAAAACGCAATTAATAAACAAATGAAGGGCATCTTCAGTAGTGTGACGACAAAGCTTGTAGTAGGCCATTGGCCTGATATACGTTTTTCTGAGCATATTAGGGATAATGGCTCCTGACTTACATTTAAACACCAAAATGTCTCCATCGTAATAACATTTTCTTATAACCAGTTAAGAGGGGATTTATAATGCCAATCAATCCAAAATTGGATGTGTTCAGATGTGGAGATGGCATGTCCTCTTAGCTCCCATATACAACAGGTGATAGTACAAAACGTCCCCCATTTTCAACACCTTCTTACGGATTATATAATATTGCATCTATTTATATATAACTCAGATATAAATATTTTATAAAAGATCATTTCCAAGCAAAGAATATATTAAAACCCCAGCAAGAATATAGTTTGAAACCATGGGTCAAAATTTTGGCCAATAACTCAAGTTATCGGCCGAAACGTTTCGGTTTCGGTCCCCACCAAAACGATAACTTGAACCGAAATTTCGGTCCCAATATATATGGAGGGGAAATTATCGGCTGAATTACAAATTTTCGGCCGAAATTTCGGTTCAAATTTTCGGTTTCAGTCATGCCCAAAACCGAAAACAAAACCTCTACTTTGATCCTTGGTTTGAAACACTTGATCACGCACAACGAAGGTTGTTACAGTATTGCAGCAAGGGCATGGTGCCCATCATGGTTTAAAATACCGGTTTTCCGGTACGTATTGTCCAATACGTACCAGTTCTGGATGATTACATTGGGATGTATCGTCCGACACATTACCAATATATGTGTAATGCACCTGTACGATACATTCAAAATATAGTACCGGTGACCTCCAAAACTAGTGCGTATCGTCCGGTACATAGCGGTTTTGGACGCCCATGCTTGCCACGCCATGGAGAGGCTATAGCCTTCCATAGCTTCCCATGGAGAGGCTATAGCCTTCTCATTGGGAGGCTATTTTTTGTGTTATATATTTAGTTTTTTCATTTTCTTATATATTTGAAAGATTATTATTCTTTCTTTATTTATTTTTTAAAATTTTAAACTTTTTAAAGAGTAAATTTTTTTCTATTACTTTTTTATTAATATTATTCGAAATTTAATTATGTTAATTAAAAGTTTTAAAACAAATATCACTAAAAGAAATATGAAATATCAAGGAAGTTTCTAATATTCTATGATTCTAGTATTGGTATTATTTTATTGAACTATCATGTAAGTGTATAAGTTTAGTTTTCTTTCATCAAATACGAAATATCAACAAACTTGCAACATAGAAAAAAAATGATCAAAGGCGAAATATGAAACTTGCATAGATGGGATATTAATATATAATAATTAGTTACTAAATAAATTGCATTTACAGTAATTGCATAAATTATTGTAAATATTTGTAAATTACCTTACGTTAACATTTGATAATTAGACATTAAAGTCTGCTATTTGAATCTCTGATAGCATTTGAGTTTTAAAGCGAGATCGGTTTCCATACGCTATAGTCTCGCCACGACGAGGCTATAGCAACGCCTTAACTACATTGTGCTCAACCACATGATACAATAATCCTGAGGTACAAAGCAACATTCATGAGCAAGTAATGGATTGGTCCCTACCATGGTTTAAAATTTCACATGACATGTCACGTCTAGGGGCTTAGCGAGACGAGATTAAAACTGCATTTCGCCCTGAGACGCTGTACAAATAAAGTGTACTACTCATCATCTTTGTACACGTATCACTATTTTTCTCATCGTATCCAATTTATGTGATGATCTCATGAACAGCTACCATGGTATGCCCAAATCTGTGCACTCTAATATCCACTATTATTCTTTTTTTTTCAGGCTAATATTGAAGATCATTGAGCGGACGGTATACAATTAATTTATAACTGTGATTCTTTAATGGCATAACAGTGAAGTATTCTTCAATCGTGTAAGATCAAATGCATATTTTAATGATGTAAGATAATTTCAGACGCTATTTTTGTTTCACGCCATATTGCTGAGATTGAGAAGTCTCGTCGAGACGCGAGACGTCTCGGTCTCGGGGCTATCCCAGACAACTTGGAAATCAGAGATTTCAAACCATGGTCCCTACACAAACATTGTTTTAATTGAAAAAAAAATGGTATGATGTGATATATTTTTTTCACCAGTAAAGAAAAAATATATTTAAAAATAGACGAGAAAGAAGTACATACCTTAGCAGTAGCGAGAAACTACCAAAAAATAAATAAAGGTAAAGGCACCCCACTCAGACTCTCAAACCCCGGACAACAAGGAACCCCTAAGCACCACCGTGGATGGGGAAAAGGGCAAGGGCATCGTGGGAAGAGGGAGAAGGGTCCCAAAAGAAAGGGTCAGAGCATCAAATCCCAAAAGGAGAAGAAATCAGGGTGATCATGTAGTAAATGTCCTTGACTCATCAATAACCAGCTGAGGAAGTCTCCGAAAGACTTGAGAATGAGAGGAATAGGTCTGGCCTTCCATTGAAAAACCATGTTGTTCCTTTCCAACCAAATGGCCCACATAACAGCAAAAGAAGCAATATCCCAAATCTGCTGCTTTCCATCCTCGAAAGGCATTGCCCCATCTCATTGTTCCAATGGACGGTTTGCCGGAAGGACCCACTTAATCCCAAACATGGAGAGAACGATTCCCCACACTTTGCCCGTGAAATTGCAATGGGGCATAGTGTGTGAGACCGATTCTCTACCGGGCATGCAAAGGAGGCATCTAGAGCAAAGCCATGCTTCCACAGTTGATCCCTAGTGTGAATCCGGCCCCAAGCCACAGACCAGGAAAAGAAATGAATCTTGGGTGGCACCTTAACCTTCCAGAACTGCAGGCTTTTAGGCTTATTGATGCAGTGTGCCTCGTTCATGTGGCACAAAATTTGGCGCAATTCAATCTGTCCACATGGCATGTCTATGTGGCACATTTAGTGTTTTATGAGTTTTTGGCTATTAGTGTTCATGGAGGCTTAATGAGTAGATAGTGTTAGGACTAGGGTTAGTTATTTGTCTAGAAACTTTTTTGTTTTAATTTCTATCATACAAACTAGGCATTTGTAAGCCATGGCAACTTAAAGGTCATGTAATCATCTATATATATCCAAGAAAGTATAGAGAAAAGGAAGAAGAAAATTTGGATTATTTTATATGGAGAGCTTGAAGTCTCCATTATAGAGTGAGTGAGCCCTCTTTATTAGGTGAGTGATTCCCTAATCTAGGTGAGTAAGTCCCTAGTCTTGGTGTGAGTGATTCTGCCGGTGTGAGTGATTCCACCACCCTAATTATTTTTATATTCCGTACTGCATCACTTATTAGGGTTCAAAATTTTGTGCTTATTAAGGATCACATAGAAAGACGTGACAATAAAACCACTTTTGTATTCCTTTCCAAAATTATGCAATCCGAATTGGTGCGATTGGGGGCAGCATTGTGAAGCAAACGGAAGAGCCTGATGAATTCATCTATCTCGTCATCTTTCAGCATTCTTCTAGCACTAACATCTCAAACGGACTCTCTTCCATTGTTAAAGACCATTGAAAATGAAAGATAATCGGCTCCCAATGGTGGGCTTATTAGCTTTCTGATCCCTAGTGGCAAACCCAAATACTTGAAGGGAAACTTTTCTTCAAGGCATCTGATGAGCTCCAAAACAAAAATAGTATTAAGCTGGTCTAAATTAATTCCCACCACTTTGGACTTGTGTAAGTTGACTTTCTGCCCAGAAACTGCTGAAAATACCAAGAGAGTACTAATAACATTACTAACCTCTGTAGGGTCTACAGAAGACCACTGTATCATCTGCAAATTGGAGATGAGAAATAGCCAGCTCTTCATTGATGTGGAAACAATTAAATAAGTACATCATAGTTGCTTTCTGGAGGATCCCGTGTAGAGCTTCCCCAACAATTTAAAGAGCAAAGGCAATAACGGAACTCACTGTCCTAGAACCCTACAGCCTCTGAAGTATCCTTTACAACATTTGTTGACAAAGATGGAGAAGAAAGGAGATTCGAAACAACCCCTCACCCAGCTGAGCCATTTGGTCCCAAACCCCATTATCAGTAAATACCGGAGGAAACTCCAATCAACTCTATCGTATGCCTTTTCCATATCAATCTTGAGGATGAGGCTTCCATGTCCACTCTTCTTGACGCTGTCAATGGCCTCATGGACTGTGAGAGCCACATCGACGAGTTGCCCTCCCGGAATGAAAGCCCCTTGGTTAAAGGAAATGACATCACCAATTACGAGTTTGAGACGATTGGCTAGGACTTTAGCAAGAATTTTATAAGCACAATTGAGCAAGCTAATAGGTTTTTAATCACAAATATCCATCGCACCATCAACCTTGGGAATGAGAGCCACAAAAGTAGAGTTAAGCCCAGGGGGAAGCTTAGCAGCAGAATAGAACTCAATGAAGAAATTAAAGAGGTCAGCCTTGACAATCTTCTAGCAAAATTGAAAAAACTCAATCGTAAACCCATCAGGACCTGGCGCTTTGTTTTTCCCGGCAGAGCAATGTTCTTAAAATCGCCGGACGAGTTAGGGCGGTCGGGGGGATGTTCCGGCGGAAATCGCTGGGCGGCGCCCGGACGGGCCGGGCGCCCTAAGATCCGAGCGACCGCTATATATATATAATCATAAATGTATATATTTTAATATATACATTCAATTTTATATCTATGAAAAACACAACATTAAATTAGACTATTAGAGGCTTAAAGCATCAAAATAAATTCAAAATAAAAAACATTCATGGATTCAAGTTTAAACACACAATCACTTAGAAAAAAAAGTTTAACCGCACAATTACACAATCACTTAGCCCAAAATGAAATATCACTTATACAAACAGTAGTGTTCATTCCAAATTTTCATCATCCAAATCATCTAATGGTTCATTTTGAAGATCTTCTTCGTCATCGGAAGGAGTAAACTCCCCCCTTCTTGTCTGTCCATGTATCAGTCATTATGGAACAACCAAGCCGTTCCCATAACTCCTTATGTGATATCAATTTCTTCTTAATTTCTTCAACTTCATTCGCCAACAAAGTATTCCCCAATTGAAAATCTGAAGGAGGGATGTATCCTGGACCATATTGGCCTATTGCCTCACACATCTTCAAGAAATATTTACTGCAAATCGTGTGAAAAGGGATGTCGTTTACATAAAACCATCTTGCAACATGGTTATCTACACGGCCCTTCAACTCCTTTGTAAGCTTCTCTGGAATGACTGTTTGGCGTAATTTTCCCTTTCTTTTTACTTCCTCCAATGATTTACGGCTCACAAAACTATCCATTGGCCCCTGGGTGCGTGGTTTATTTGAGAAGAAATGCCGACTTTCTCTATTAATATCACCACTAGAACCGGAGTCTCCATCACTAAAATCGTCACAGACTCTTATAATGATTGAACTTCTTTCTCCTTTGCATCTTTCTTCTGTTTAATTGAGTTCAAAACATCAAACATCTCTTGCCTAACATATGTTGGTACAGAAATGCAAGAGGCAATGTCTCCCTTAATACCGGCGAGATGCTTCTTCAATCGGTTGATGCGCGCCGTATATTCCTTCTTGCAATACATACATGTAATCTTTCTCAATACTTTTGGATCCTTTAGAAAACAGTGTTTCCAACCAGGATCGTCTTTTTCTTTTCCGGATGCACCAGTCGAAGCTATAGAAGATGACATATCTTTTGAAAAAAATAAAAAATAAATCAATGGCCATATAAAAAAAAATTCAATACAAATATATATATATATATATAGATAGATAGATAGATATATATATATATATATATATATATATATATATATATATTAGAGTTATACACAGTACACACTACACACAATCACAACACATTGAGCACAACACATAGTAATAAAACATGCTACCATTTGAATGCATTTTAGATGGTCACAAATTCAAAATGATCACATCAAACAGTTTCATTTAGATGGTCAGTTGGTCATAGTAACCACCCATGAGAAGGACCATTGATTGAATGATCGAAAGGTTTAAATCGATCAGTCATCAATATTTGTATCAAGAAGTGACAAAAGTCGAAAGAGACTCGTAACCCATGAGAATGACTATAAACTGTTTGACCTATATATATATATATATATATATATATATATATATATATATATATATAAAAGTTTGGCGGCCTCTTCTATGTGAAAACACCATCTAAGCCGTTTGATTTGAAGGCCATGATTTAAAGATATCAATTGCAAACGATTAGAACAAAATATAATTTTCATCATTTGATTAAATAGAGTCAAAGGCTATTATATAATTCAGCAATTGACTACAATAGATCATATGAAAAGTATCGTGGTTTGCTCCAATTTTATGTACCAAAGATCTATTAATCATAAACTTCAAATCAGATGGCCCATATTACATTTTTACATATCACATGTTCCTAAAATACCAAGTCATTATTTAAATTCGATGCAATCACTTGAAAAGCATGTGCCAAGTAATGTAATGGCCTATGGCATAACACACAGATCTCACAAATCACATATAATCATATATATAATTTTTTTATATAATATATATAATTATTTATACTAATATATATATATATATATATATATATATATATATATATATATATTTGTCACTGTGCACTGCAGGAAAGAAGAAGAAAAAAAAAATACAGCCAATCGGCCCAATCCAAAAGATGAGAAGAAGAAAAAAAAATGCAATTAAAAAATGAGACTGATGCAAACAAAAATGCAGCCAAAAAAAAAAGTGATGCAAAAAAAAATACTAGAAAAAAGAACCAGAGAAAAAAAAAAAAAAAAACTTCTAATTGCTGCCTACTGGACTTCCGGAGGGTGCTGCCGCGTCGGAGCTTCAAAGAAGAAGCAGCAAAGAAAATGGCTGCCAAAAAATAATAAAAAATAAAATAAAACAGAGGGCAATAAGAAGAAAAAAAATATAAAAAAAAACACCTACCGGAGCCAGAGCCTTGATGCACGCCGACGGGAGGATCGCCAGATCCCTATGCTTCGGAAAAGAAGCAGTACAGAACATTGATAAAATATTTTTAAAAAAATATGCATAGAAGAAGAGGAAGAAGAGGAAGGAAGAAGAAATGAAAGAAAAAAAAAAAAAAAAAAGGACTCACTGGACGGTTGCCGGTGGTCTTTGGTGGTCGTCGGTGAGTGGATGAGCCGATGAGAGGAGAGATGAAGAAGAAGCCTCTCAGTCGCCCTAAGCCCTAACCCTTTCGATTTGCAATGAAACGAAAAAAAAAAAAAAAAAACTATGTTTATATAGCTGCTCGACCTGCCTTGACCCGCCCCGATTCAATTTTGGACCCGCCCGGGCGGGCTAGGCGGCCACCCAAGCCCAAACCCGCCTCAACAACCACCCCACTCAAAACCGAGTCGGTTGGGGACCCAATCCGCCCGAGCGGCCCCCCCAGCCGATTTTTGGAACATTGCAGCAGAGAACATAACACATCTAACGTCCTCATTTAAAGCAGCTTCCAAATGGTTGCTTTGAGATTTCAAAATCAAGCTAAATCAAGACCTTGTAACGTGGGTCTATAGGAGCCCTGATCGGCCTAAAGATTTTTGTAGAAAGTTAACACCTGTCCTGCAATGTCCTTTGGAATAAAGTAGTGAGCGTCATCAACGATTAGCTGAGTAACGGAATTTCTAGCCCTCCACCCATTAGCAAACTGATGAAAAAACTTGGTATTGTCGTCTCTCTGTTTTAACCAATGCACCTTCGATTTTTGTCTCCAAATGGAGACCTCCTCCTTCACACACTTTTGATTATAAGCAATTTTCAGAGCAAGCCTAATGTCCCTTTCTCCTCCTGACAGCTGCCTTACCTCTTCGAAACCATCAAAGGCTTTAATCTCAGTGAGTAGGTGTTCCTTATACAGAGGGACGTCACCGAAGACCTTATTCCAAATTTTGAGCTTTCCTCTTGAGATTTTTAAGCTTAGTAGTAAGCGAGCACGCAGTACCATGTATTAATGCAATTTCTAGGCTGTCATATCAAAGAGGTGTTTGATTTGTTGGACGATGTGGATCATTATACACATTCAACTATTGGTGGCTAGAGATGGGTGCATCATCATCTTTGATGATGTTAAAATGTTTAACAAAAATTTTACTCAACATAGGGAGTCTAAAGGCTAAAACCAAACAGCTCTCTCAATGAAATTGAAACTTATGATAAATATCTGCCATAGATATATTTTAAAATAAACCTTTGATCAATCACAACCCTAAAAGAACCCCAAAATAGTAAGGCTCTAAAGGCTTTAGAAAATATGGTGGCCAAAATACCTCACAAAAAGCGAGTGCATTGCTGTAACCAGCATCAATCAGAAAGATATCAATATTTAATGGCCAAGCATTAATATCGTGATTGGGTTCAATGAATACAATAAAATCAATGGCCTGCATCTTGGTTGGCCATATACATCCAAATAACTACTTTGTTTTAGAAGATCAACAAAACCATGTGCAAGGTTCATTGACAAATAATTACGATTGTTCATATCATAGTTCTAATACTCGGTGATTCAACGAGTTAACTAGGCCGAGGTACTCGACTCGGCGGGATTTCGAGTTGAGTCCGAGTCGAGTCAAGAATTCGCTAGAATGATGCAATCACGGTTCATAAACTACCTTTCTATATAAACATTTGAATGAGTAAGGTTTTGGAAACCATATTTTTTTAAAAAGTAATATCAACAAATTTTTCAATACTTTCCTTGTAACATATTTTTCTAATTTTCATAATATATACTAAATTAATTACCGAGTCGGAGAAGGTCGATTTTATCCGAGTCTTCAACTTAACTCGACTCAACTGATTTTCAAGTCCAGATTTTGGGGGGACAGGTTAAGGCAAGGCCTGCAGGGCATGCTTCTCATTAGATTGGGTGAGGGAATCAGAGGGGCTTATAAACCAGGCAGGCGCGCTTTTGGGCACACGGAAAAGGGGAAGTGGATGGAGGGTGCTTCTCCGCTAGAAAAGGGGGCATAGGTGGTGGGGTTGCTATAGTGGCTAGGGTGAGTCTTCCTACACGGCAGGACGCCCGGCTCTAGATGAAGCTGCGGGGGTTACCACCACATCCTCTCCGATTCGAATGAAGACCAATGGCCATGAATGTTAAAAACAAAACGTTTAGGACGGCACCGAAAACGAGTCTAGATAATCGAAGTGGGTGGCTATTCTCACAGACGGAAAGACTCAACGACGAGTAGACTTCTTGCAGCTCTTTAAAATCATGGTTCATATCAATGCAATTTGTGGATTGCGACCCATCCAAGAGGGGGACGATTAATTGGTGGCATTTGGATACTCATCTTTTCATATCAATGCAATTTGTGGATTGCGACCCATCCAAGAGGGGGACGATTAAAAACATGACATGACACTTGTAAAATATACGGAAAAATACCACCAAATACCATCAAAATGTGCTTCGTTTCAACATGGTAAAATGAGTTGCTATATGAGGAAAAACTGTTTGCAAAGACTAGTAAATTACAAATGAAGAGCTTAAGCACTTAATAACCCATTTATATATTATGGAATATATGAAGTTTAATTTCATTATATAAATTATTTATACTTCTCATCTTTTCATCTAGTAGGTTTCACAATTGGCTCTCTAAGACTTCCCTTCAGTTTTATTTTACTATATATGTTAATTTCTTAATATTTTTTGCCCATGCTGCTTATTTATTTAAAAAATTGCCGTGTCAATCGCCTATGACACCTTCACACTTGGCACCCATGCCCCATGTCTAGGTAACACTAGTCACTACTTATTAGTGCATTATACATGAAAGGTATACACTGCTAAGGACTATGCTATACAAAGCTTGGACAAGGAAAGTCAAAGAAACGTGAAAAGGTCGTAGAGAATGTAAAAAAGGGAATTAGAGAGAAATACTTGAGTTCCTAATTTTAATTAGATAAGGACAGAGAAGAGTCTTGGGATTTTATTGGGTTTCTTTTTCCGATCTAATTAAAGAGTAAGTAGGGAAAAAAGCAAAAAAAAAAACTCAGACAAAAGGGGAGAAATCGGAATGTATTAAAAAATTAAAACACATATAAGTGGGAAGAGGAACTCGTAGGTCATGGATCAAAATCTCGGAAAATCGGTACGTATCGTCCAGCTCCAAAATTGATACGTACTAGACGATACATACCGGTATTTTCCCTTCGTCACTTGAAGTTGGGGGCCTCACTAGACGATAATTTGAAATTATCGGACGATAAATTGGACGATATGGATGATAAATTGGACGATACGGACGATACAAATGATAAATTGGACGATAACTTGACTGTTTTTAAGGGGCCCCGAGAAATACCCAATTTACCGTATCGTCCAGGTCCAAAACCGATACGTATCGGACGATATTTTGATCCATGTCGTAGGCTCTTCTTTTCTTTTTTTCTCCTCTTGTTAATTGTAAAAATTGTAGCTATATGCTATAAATTTTTACAACTAACAATTACAAGTTTAATGCCATTATCCAGACAGAAAATACCAAAGTTTTATGACCTAATTATTAATTTTTCCCACAAATTGAAGTATGTCAACTCCAGAATCATATAGAAACGAAACAAAAACACTGAAATTCAGAAGAAATAATGCTATCAAAAATAAGAAATTTGTACTGAAATGGAGATGGGGTGACGTTACAGTTGCATGGTGTGTAAATAATGGTACCCAACTTAAAACTAAATGATAAGAGAGAAAATAGCAAAAGTAGGGGATGACGGTCTGGGGATACTGAATGGATCAAAATATTCGTTAATTATATTACGAGACTATAATGGCCCATTAAACTCTAAATTAAATTGACTATAATGTCAGTTGGGGTTTAAGGTTTCTATTTGGATGAGAAAGAGAGAGAGGCTCATGGGTTTCTGAAAGTGAGAGGGCACATGACTTAAAAGAATTAAAAAAAATGTTCTGTGCGGTTTTTTTTGTTGAAAATATTTAAAAAATGTTAAAAAGATGATAACAAAGATTAATTCACATTTTTCGCGTGCTACACCCGAAAACTCATTTCAATGGAAAAATGTGTCATTTTCAAAAAAAAAAAACGTTTAATACAGGATTTAAACATCATAGCAGGAAAGAAGAATGTGTCTTTTTCAGAAGAAATTTTCTGCCACACTGAGCAAGACAGAATATTGGAGTGGATCATAATCCTCTTGTTTTTGGTCAAATATTGGGTTCTAACCAAAATAATTCCAAAATTGGATCTTGTATTCTTAAAATTATGAGAGGGGTGTTGTGTTTTCAGGTCACTCTGAATCCAAAACAATCTAAAGGATATATCCACATTTAACAAAATATAGAAACGAACATACCAAGTGAAAATATTAGTAGAAACATGGAACTACTAAATTGAAAAATGAAAAAAACTGAACAAAAAGAATTCAACAGTGGTCATCCTAAAAGGTCGAATTGGTCGAATCATAGTAGTGATAACTGATTGTAGGAGTAAGGGAAGCTTCAGAAAAGCAAGGAGTCCTTGTGAAGGAGACTCTTGGTACTGTGGTATCAATCCAAATAATATATATTCTCCTAAATACATGGATGAATAGAGAAAAGTTTCATCAAGTAAACTAAGTGGTACAAATTCAGATACAAATCATACCTAGTGTTGTAATCAAGAATAGGGTTGGAAGGTTTAACCAGTCTGTCTATTAACACCTATGGAAGACGAGAGAGTCTATGTTAGTTTCACATATAGGAATAAAACAAATAGGACAGCTAAAATATGAAGCTACTTGTACAATTAATCAGCAACTATAAGGGGGCCTCAATTTCAACAAAACAATTGAAAGCCATTCTAAAATTCATTGACAATTAAAAAAATAAACCATCAAGAACAGATACGAATTAAATAAGAATCGATCAGATACTTCTAAATTAATCTAATGAAACTAGTGATATGATGAAGCAAGGAACAGGAAAAGGGAAAATTCAAGTAGTGTCTACTTGAAACGATGATGAAGTTTATAAATCATGTAAGAACGAGATATCAATTTCAAAATAGAAACATCCTTGTTAATTTTAATGGCCTAAATTCTTCCTAGTTGATTAGATAGGTCATTTTGATGGCTAACTTTTTATTAATATAAACAATGGGGTGAGACTGAATTCCCTAGTGTATAATGAAAAAAAAAACAATACTTTTAGGTTTTCTTTCTCAAACTTATTAAGGATTATTAATATGCATGCTTTGTTAATACTTATTACTGTTGTATTTTTCAAAGTTGTAAATTATATTAAAAATTTAAGGAAGCTCCATAAAAGTCGTACATTTACCAATGGTTTTTTTTTTAATTATCAGAAAACGAGAAATATATTAAAGAGTGAAATAAAGAGTACATAACTTAGCGGAAGCTGCCAGCAAAGCAAAAAAGAAACAGAGTCCTCAATCAAAATCTCGCCCCGAGAAAAAGCAGGAAGACCCTTAGCATGAAAGATAGGAGGGGAAAGGGGGTCCAAGGGCGGGTGGAAAAGGGGAAAGAGGAAAAGTCCTCATGAATTGAAGAATTCAGAAAGGTCAACATGTAACTGCCCATTGGAGATGAAGATCCAATCCAGGAGGAAATCTTTAGCCGGAGAAATGAACAGCGCAGCCGGTCTCGCTCCGCGGTTGAAGACTTTGTTGTTCCTTTCTAACTAGATGGCCAACTAACTACACAAGGAGTTAGCTCCCAAATCTGTTCGAGATCGTTGTTCCTGGGTGCTGCCCTGGCCCATTGTTGATCAAGAGTTCAACAAAGGCTGGGAAAGCCCAAGAAATTCCCAGCTTATTCAAAAACGAACCCCAAATTTCCGCGGAGAAGCTGCAGTGGATGAGAACGTGAGAAGGGGATTCCCTGCCTCGCATACACAAGAGGCACCTATTGATGACAGTGATCCCCCTCTTCCTAAGCTGATATCTAGTAAGGATTCGCCCCTAAGCCACCGACCAGACAAAGAAGCGAACCTTTGGTGGGATCTTAACTTTCTAGAACCACACGAAATAGGTTTATCCCTGTGAGAAATCTTGTGGCTACAAAGGGCGTAATAGCGCGACGAAACGGTCAAACAACCTTTAGGATTTATGTCCCAGAGCCTGAAATCCAATCCAAGGCTATTAGGAGGCGTAACATGGAGAAGACTGCACAAACTGATGTACTCATCAACCTCATCGTCTTTAAGCATTCTTCTAGTGCAGACATTCCACACCCAATTATTTCCATTCTGAGATGAAAAGTTGTTAATAGTCCCATTTTGAGAAGCAGCAATATGGAAAATATTTGGGAATCAATCTTTGAGACTATCGGAAGAGGCCTATTTGTCGCACCAGAAATCAATTTTTTCCCCTTTTCCCCAACTGAACTTGATACTCTCATCAAAATGATCTTTGACGGCCATGACTCCTTTGTACCAGCCCGACCCCTGACAGTAAGAGGAGTTAAGGTACCAGCCGTTACTGCTTACCCCATACTTTTCGTTCACAATTTGCACCCATAGAAAGTTCATGTTACTGTCTTCGCCTAGTCTCCATAGACGTTTCCCTAATAAAGCGAAGTTCATCGACTTAAGGTTGCAGATACTGAAGCCTCCATCACGCTTACTAGAGCAGCAATCTTTCCAACTAACAAGGTGAAGCTTTCCACTGTTATTTCCACTTCCCAAAGGAAATCTCTAATGATTTTCTCTAAGGTGTTAAGGACCTTAGTTGGGACCATAAAGATGGAGAAGAAGAAAATACGGAGAGCGGACAAGGTAGATCTAGCAAGGGTAAGGCGACCTCCAGTACTTAATTTTACCCTTCCACGAAGAAAGCCTCTTCGGGAAGCGGTTGACAACCAGGTCCCAATGGTGGATTTTTGGTTTTCCCGTGCCAAAGGGAAGCCTAAGATATTTAAAGGGAAGCTTCTCTTCAAGGCAGCCAAAGGGCTCCACGAAGAAGGCGGTAGAAGCCTAAGAGTGGTTTATACCCACAATTTTAGACTTATTGAGGTTCACCTTCTGCCAGGACACCGCTTCAAAAATCGATAGCATAGTAAGGAATTGGGGAAACCATTAATGATATTTAGGCATGCCGCTTTCTATAGGACCCGGTAAAGTGCTTCTCCCACAATATTAAAGAGGAGCGGAGAAAAGGGATCACCTTGCCGTAAACCTAGTCCCGCAGGCTCCCATTGATTAGGATGGAGAAGAAAGGTGATTCATAGCAAGCACGCACCCAACCAATCCATTTTTCACAGAAACCCATTCATATGAGGAGATACCGTAGGAAGCTCCAGTTCATTCTGTCATAAGCTTTTTCCATATCTACTTTGAGAATGATGCCACCCCTTCCGCTTTTGTTAACACTGTCAATGGCTTCATGGGCAGAGAGAGCAACGTCAAGGAGTTGGCGGCCTGGAATAAAAGCCCCTTGGTTCGGCGAGAAAATGTCCCCTATGACCATCTTGAGACGTTTGGCAAGCACTTCGGAGAGGATCGTATAGGTGCAATTCAAAAAACAAATAGGTCTAAAATCTGTGATATCAACCGCACTCTCAATCTTCAAAATAAGAGCGACAAAAGTAGAGTTGAAACCAGCAGGGAGCTTCCCGAGGGAGAAGAATTCGTTGAAGAGAATAAAGTTCGTTTTGACTGTGTCCCAACAAGCTTGGAAGAACTCAAAAGTGCAACTATCAAGGTCGACGCTTTGTTTTTCGCACTTTGAAACATAGCTTTTCTGATCTCCTTTTCGTCAAAAGCCACCTCTAACATGTTGCTTTGGCTTTCCGTGAGAGCGTGGGGGCATACGAATCTGAGTCCGAGTAGAGATTTTTGTAGAAAGAAAGGATTTGTGTCTCAATATCAATCGGGTTCTCATAGAAATTGTTGTGGACCTCAATTTGTGTAATGGAATTCATGTTCTGCTTGTCGTTGGCGAAGGAGTGGAAGAAGTTAGTGTTGCCATCACCATGCTTCAGCCAGTGAACTTTAGATTTTTGTCTCCAAATTTCTTCCTCCTGGACACACTTTCGGTTTTAAGGAATCTTGAGAGCCAGCCAGATATCCTTCTCTTCATCGGACAACTTTCTAAGCTCTTCAAAGCCATCGAAGGTCCTGATTTCTATGAGCAGATGGTCCTTGACCTTGGAGACATTGCCAAAGACTTGCCGGTTCCAAGTATTTATGTTGCCTTTGAGAGACTTTGAGCTTATAAACGAGACGGTCAATAGGACTTCCATTGTCCTCTTCATGAGGATCACCATTCCACCATTGAGGTAGTCTATCATGAAAATCCTTGCACCGGAGTCACACATTTTTGAACCGAAAGGAGGTCGGGCCATTGTCAGTCACTGGAGAAGTATCAAGAAAAATGGGCTTGTGGCTAGAAATGGTAGTGAGCCACACACCCACCACCGTACTAGGGTGGTCATCCATCCAAGAGGGCGAGCAAAGGAATCTATCAAGCCTGCAGAAGGTGGGGTAGTCATGACCATTGGTCCAAGTGAATCTTCCTCCTCTCATTCCCGGATCGAAAAGAGCAAATTCGGGGATGAAGTCAATAAAGATCGAGGCTGCTCTACGATCGATGTTTCCTCAGTTCTTCTTGTAAGGATCACGAATGACGTTGAAGTCGCCTCCAACACACCAACTATGATTCCAGCGAGTGGATATTGAGCTGAACTCCAAAAACATCTCTTCCCTAAGCCCCACGTCATTGGGCACGTAAATACCCGTGTAGACAGCTAAACAACCGTCTCGTCTCCTTTTAAGAACAACTGAGATAGAGTACCCTCAGCTGGTAAGCTCTCCCAAACCCAATCCCCTCTGCAGAGAACCATTCTAATACAAGGAAAATTAACGCCTTCCCATTTCGTTTCCAGGAGGGACACAACCATAGGATTAATGGTCTTAATGGTAGATTTGACAATAGCGCACTTCTCCTTATCGCATAGCCCCCTGACGTTCTAAGATAAAAAGGACAGACCCAGCAACAACCCAAGACTAAAAACAAAAAGTCCCCACAGACTAGGGGATCCTAGAGTCCCTCGTAGGGGAGCTCACCTTCCTCTTCGGTCTGGTTCTTGAAGCAGATCTAGAGTATATGAGTCCCCATTTAAACTTTTGTAGTTCTCTTTTCCCTTTGCTTTTGAACTCCTCAGCAGCCCTTTGCTTGAACTAAATTTGTCAAAAAAATATCTATAATTTTGTCATCATAACCTAAGAACGCCATCCTCAAGGCTTTGCCAACTTGAAATTCCTTCAAAGTCTCATGTTGGTAACTCTGAGAATCTTCTACCAAGGACGGAGGGTACAAGGGACAGAGTTGGAAGGGGGGGAAGAGAGGGAGAGGGTAGATGAGGGGAATTAGAGGGTGAGGCAGGCTGAGTATCCATGAGATTCCTGCAGTGCTAAGGGTCTTCCTGCGATTTCCTACAAGAGAACACACTCCCAGAACTTAATCTCTTAACAGAAAAATTAGAATGAGGAGAAGAGAGAGAGGAGGGTTAAGAAAATGAGCGCCATGGGTAGCCCAGTCCACCAGTGGATCCGACCCTTTAGGGAAAGACCAGTGATCATCAAAATCGGATGCCAGCGAACGGGATAGAGACGTGTTGCTTTCACCAGGTGAGGGAGGCCACATGTGGAGTAATCCCTTGAGATCTGAGTCGTCTGCAGCATCCCTTTGATTCGGGTAGATGGCCCGTTTAGTGGAGTTTCGTGGGTGGGTGAGGTGCTTACGCTGATGCACTGAGTCCGTCATTGCAGAAACCAAAGAGTCTGGGTAGATAGTCGCTGCTCCTTGAGGAAGCGAAGGGTGTAGCTCGTCCAGCTGAGGAGACCAATAGAAGCAATCTCTGCCACTCTAGCTTTGTCACCCTCACCAATTCTAGGCAGCAGCATTTTGTTTTTTAGTGGAAATGAAAAGGACCTTGTGTTTTGTAGTGGTTGTTAGAAAAGGAACCTTTTGGAATGGTGTTACAGTCCGGAGGGTGAGAATGTTATCCTCCCGACCATTGTAAAAAACTGGTGATAACAATATTAGTAGGTTTTCCCTTTAATATTTCAGCAACCATCCATAACTGCATAGGGCACGAGAGAAAGGGATCGGGCATGAGGTCAATAGAAAAGGACATCAGGTAACAAGTTAACATGGGTAGCACCTGTATAGGTGGGGTAAGGGAGGGTAATAGCGTCTTGAGATCGATAGGCAGAGGTAAGGTTGTTGTGAATAATGGGGTTGTGAGGAGGTTGGAGATGGGAGGAATGCTGGCGATGGCTCCGGTTATCGGGCTGATGTTGTCACAGGTGCCCTTCATCGGAAAACTTATGCCTAAAATTACCCACCTCCTTCCCTTTTGATTCAAAGGAAGCCTCTGAGATTCTCTTAAATCGTTTCCCCGCGATGGACCACCCCTTTTTAACATCATTCGCTTGTTGTTTGGAGAGGATGGGTTGGTGGTGCTTTCCCCAGGAGGGGTACGGGATGTTGACAAAGTTAGAGATAGTGGTTCCCATCTTCCAGTGGGCTTCACAGCCATGTTTGAAGCACACCATTCTTCTGCTGAAGTTTGTTGCTACAAGCATTACACACCCAGTCACCTGCCTAGATGGTGATGGGTTTGGGTCTTAGTTGCATGAAGCAGCAGGAAGCGTGTAGTAGGTTGGAAGCGAGAGTGTAAACCAAAGCTTAAAATTGAATAGTTTTATGGTCGAAAGCAGTAGCGGGAGCAAGATTCCAAAGCGGGAGCGGCACACTAAGTAGAAGGTTCCTACTACTAGGGTTTGGGTGACTTTCCCTTGCTTCCATTCGCTGCTCCTTCATCGCTCCATATGTTGTTCCTTCGTCGCTCCATTTTACAGTTGTGGAAATCTTGGCCAATGGGTATTGTGATATTTTCGTGATGACATTGATGGAATGCTGCCAGTTCACGGTGTTCTTTTTGGGAATAGGAATCATTTAACAATGGTTTTGCATGTAAAAATTTAGAAAGCTAGTTGAAATTTTATTTCTCAAGTGAATTGCACAACTCTGATGATTCATCCATATGAAATTTGCACGAAATATACCTTCGTTTGCTAAGTCATCTGCATTACCCTGTCTAAGTGATCTTAAATTCCTCTAAAACTTCAAAGATATGAGGTATCTCCTTGGACTTGTATGAAGCTTCCGAAGTCAAAAGTCCTTGAGCTAACCTATTGTATTCAAAGAGCCCCACCTTCCCACAACTTAAAAATAGCAATAAGATGAACAATTTATAAATCTGTCTCCGATGAAGTGATCTTTGCATCCATGGAGCCCAAATTACCCCAAAATCAAGGAAAGATAATCATTTAGCCTGTAGTATCACTGAATACTATGCTAAGACTACGTGAAACGGATTCATTATAATGCTTAGGTTTGGTAGGGAATCTATGACTAAGTTTACTGCTTAAACCAATATCCATTTTCTGGCTATCTTCTTTGAGGCAGGAAACCTTCCATTAAATTCCATTATTTAGTTACATAAATCTACTTCATTAAACAAATGAATTCCTTTATGAGATTTCAATCTTGAGTTTGGGTATAACATTACAACTATATTTCAAATCAATAGATAATGCAAATATAAGCCATGAAAAAAATAAGCAGAAATCATGCCTGGGAGAAAAATATCATGCAGCTGAACTACATACATTACAAAACATACGTATAAAAGTTTTAGACGAAAACTGGCAGGCTCTCAAACTAGGCATTTGGCATAAACAGTTCAAATTTGAAAAAAAAAAAGATATTAATATTTAGGGCTGTCAACAGATTGGGTCGGTCGGGCCAACTCGATCCAATATTTTACCGGGTTGGGAACATAAACTTGATCCGTTGGGTCGGGTCAGGTCGGGCATGAGGCATCCGATCGAGCTTCGGGTCAGGTCGGGTCGACCAAAAGGTTTTGTAGGGTCGGGTCGACCCGTCCCGATATTTGATACATAAAAAGTACCAAAATAAGGCTTTTGCCAGGCCGAGTCAGGTTCTGGGGGGAATCGGGTCGAGTAGGGTTTTCAGGAGTACACCATCAAGTCGGGTCAGATGCACAACCGGATTGGGTCGGATGCACCACCGGGTCGGGTCGGGTCAGGCATTTGCGATTTTCTTATTGGGCAGCCAAAATTTTGACCTGACCATACCCGTTGACAGCCCTAGAAATAATGTAATGTGAAGGTAATAAGATTGAGATAACTATTGTGAAGGACAATTCTTTAAAACAGATTCAAAAGAAACATAGGAAAGCATATACCTGTCCTCCAATGTCTACCAGTGTCAGTCTTGTAAGTTCAAAGCCATCGACTGTAACACACTGATAAAGAAAATTACCAATCTACATCAATGATTTGTCCAAGTAAAAGAACTCCTACCACAAACCAAATAATTTTACAACAATTATTCTTAGATGGGCAACCATTTTAAATTTGAGCAACGATTTTCCTGTGAATCATTACCTTATTAAAAAAAAATTAATGAAGCCATCATCTACTTCTATATAAAATTTAGAGGAATATACAATATTCAAAAATAAAAATAAAAAATCCTGACGAGTTTTGCAACCATTCCAAATTCAAGCAATGATTTTTCATCACAATCATTACCTTATTAGATATTATTATTTTTAAATGTAAATCCTATTTACTTTTATATAAAATATAATAGGAAAATAGTCAAAATACTATTTTCCAAAAGAAGGGCTTTGCTAGTAGAGTGATTTCAACCTTACTAAAATGTTTAAGAGAAAATTTGTTATTTTATTTTTTGAGATTGCATTTTACAAATCGATTAATGCCCTTGCCCAATGACTTTGTTTTGCTTTTATTGGTATATAAATCAATGCAATATGCTGTTATATGTATAAGTAAAGAAGTTGATCGATCACATCCTTACCATCTCACAGTCAAGTGCTAACATTTCATACAATGGTGATCCTGAGGGGGCGGACACAGTTGAGATAAAACCTGCATTGGAGAAGGACTACCTAACAATCAATACAGAAAAGTAAATAAATATAACTTTGGAAAAACCCAATTCATTGAACCAAGATGTAACTCACCTTGCTGAGTCGAACAATATCCATTATCTTCAAGCTCTTTTCGTGTAAGTGTGTAATATGAAACTGGAAATGGTAGATCCTTTGTATTTTTTAAATTGAATGGATTATCTGAACCACATTATAAATTGCACAATGTTAGTCATGCTAAGAAATTGGTACGTGAGGCAACTCAGTATGAATTACAAAAACCTCTCATATAATAGATAGTATCATTTCTTAGTACATAATACCCCATTATATAGCTATAAATGAGAATGTAGGAATTCATGTAACTTTAATGCAAGAAATATAGCAATATAATTTTCTTAAGAGCATAAACATGGCTTTTATAGAAATAGTGCATTTAATTATAATAGACCGGTATGTCAATCTTAAGAAAGAAGCAGCTCTCACAGGTTCTATATATGAATGCGCAAAAACTTGATATTCAAATACCTAAAATCAAGTGTAGAATAAGTTAACCAGTTGATTTCATCTTAACATGGGCAATAAGTTAACCAGGATTAAATACTTCCCAACCAAAACAAAATGTTGATCGCTAGAGATCACTTCAAGGTGACTCCAAGAAACTTGACATAGTCCGTAGTGGATCTCCTGTCATTAACTGAGTCGGCCCAGTCAGCATCCGTAAGCACTTAGACATCTAGATGACCATGGTCTTCGTATTTGTGCAGGCTTTATTTCAAATATCAAGGAATTCTACAGGCACTGAAAAATTCTGTAGAAATATCTATGTGAGGAGTGCAAGGGGTATGCTGACAGCATATGTAATGTCTGGACGTGTCATAGTCAGGTATATGAGTTTCCCAACCAGCCAGTGATATTTGCTCACATCTTTGAGAAGTTAACTTTCTTCGATATTGGTCCGTATCAGTATCAAACAATTTGCACTCAAGCATTCCCGTTTGCTTCAGTCCATCCGGATGTATTTCCTTTGTTGACAATTCCTTTGAGATCTCACTGCTTCAATGCCCAGAAAATACTACAGTGGCCCCAAACCTTTAATATCAAAAACTTGAATTAAGTACTTTAGTTCCACTTTCCTCACTGTTATCTCCTCTGACAATGATATCATCCACATACACACTAAGAACAGTCACTTTCCATCCCTTCCTAACAGAGAGAGTGATCATAGTGACTTCGCAGGTACCCAAACTTCATGACAGCATCACCGAACTTTTTGAACGAGGCCCACGGAGACTGTTTCAACCTATAAATAGTTTATCTTATCTTGCAGACTTGGTTCTTTATGTCTGAAGAAGAAAACGTGGAGGCAATGTCATATACACTTTTTCCTTTAAATACTCAGGTAGGAATGCATTCTTGACATCTAGTTGATACATGGGTCACTTCTTGTGGGCGGCTAGAGATATCAGTACTCAAATAGCATGGAGTTATGCTACCGGTTAGAGTGCATCTTGATAGTCAATCTCTGGTGTTTGTGTGTACCCTTTCGCAACAAGTCTCGCATTGAATCTTTCAATGCACCCAGTAGGACGATATTGCAAGGTATACACCCACTTGCACCCCACGACTTTCTTTCCTTCCAAGAGTTCGGTGATACCCTTCCCATTATGATTTGGATAAGGCCTCAGCGACAGAACAAGGTATAGAAATGGATACAAAGTAGAGATGAAGCTACTATAAGAGGCACAAATGAGTGTGATAAGACACAAACTAATTGGTGCCTTGCACCCTTATGCAGGGCACTGGGAATATCCAAATCTGAGATTTGAGGGGTTCATCAACTTTTGGACCAGTCTCCGAAGTTGACGTTTGATTCATGTCTTGAGCGAGAACATTGTTGTCAAATCGCATATGCCCTCATATGCGATTTGACTGGCTCATCGCATATGTGACTCACATAATGACATACATGATCGCTCAATTTTTTTTTGTTACTTTTTTCTCAAAAAAAAACATAAAAAATCTGGAAAATTCTGAAAAACATATAGGAAGGTTTTAAAATTTAAGAGCATACATTGTGGTCTCCATAATGCTTAAAAAAAAAAAAAAAAATCATTCAATAGAGAAATAAATTTTCATATTATTAAGAGGAAATAACCAAAAAATATGAATTAACTATCTGAAAACACAAAAATAAAATAAATAAAATAAATAAAAAAAAAACTTGAAAATTACATATGCAAATATGCAGTCACATTTGCAATAGTATGCGATTGCATAATTTCTTGCATCGCAGTTTCCACCATGGCCTATGCGACGGCAATATGCGGTTGCAATTGACAACAATGAGTGAGAGGGGATGGAGTTTTAGCTGTCTTCTTTTTCTCCTCAAAGAATGTTCCTTCTCAAACATGTCAAATTGAACCACCTCGGGATCACTACCAATTGCAAGTTCATCAACCTCAACTTCAACATCATCCTACCATTCGAAGCAGCAGAAGGCAATGATACTGGAGTTTCAGTGATCTCTTCTCTTGCATTCTCGCTTCTCCCCCTGAAGAGGACACTAAAGGACGTACGTACATAATTGGACCACCTCAGGATCACTACCAACTGTACGTTCTTCAACATCATCCTCCCTTTCGAAGTAGTAGAAGGCAATGACATTAGAGTTTCAGTGCTCTCTTTTCTTGCATCCGCTTCTCCCCCCTGAAGAGGACACTAAAGGACGTACAAAATTGAGTGGATTTGAAGTCCATGATAATAAAGCATTTGCTCGTTAATGGATTGTAGCACTTGTACCCTTTCTTAGATGGAGGATAGCCAATAAACACACATCTCACGACTTTAGGAGAAAGCTTGCCATGATAAATAAAAGGGGTATGTGCATACTGAAGTATTGATTGCATAAGCCTTGTTTTAGGGCTTATGTGATTGCATAATGGGCCAACTGTCATAAATATGATAGTTGGGGCACTTTATTATTTTTCTTTTCTTTCATATGGTCCCATGGCCTCTATAAAAGGGTGGGTTGGGTCCTATAGTTCTCACACAACTATTTTGGCTCATTCTTCCTCTCTAATCTCCATTCTATACTCCCAATCACTTCTCGCCTTCCTAACTTTTTTTTCTTTTATACTTTGTAGCATTCTTTCTTAGTGTATTAAATTGTTGTAATTAGTCCTATTATTAGTAGCGTTAGTGTGTAAAGCTTCAAAGCCTTAAAGGGAAAGATAAAGATTCAAGGATCCAGATTGAAGAGTGAAGCAAGCTTCTAGTCTTCTATCAATCAAGTGACCCAGATCAAGAAGGCTTTTGGGAGGTTTGAGTTTTATTATTTTTGTTTCAAAAATTTCAAGGTTGTGTATGGCATAGCTCTCTGCTAGCCCCTTGTGACGGAGGTACACAATGTGGCTACCCGAGCCATCCGTAGCGCCACTTGAGCCGCTTGTACTCCGCGTAGAGGCAGTGGCGACTTCGTGCCTGAGGCACGTGATGTGGTACCAAGAAGGCACGCGACATTTGGTGCCTGGACGGCACGACGTGTGGTGCCAAGAGGGCACGCAACATGGGGCCAAGAGGGCCTCACGAGGTGGACGCGCTACGAGGATGCGACACGGTCGCATGGGAGGACGATGCGGGGAGTCATGGGCGTGTTGGTTGAGACTTAACACTGTGTGCCACAGGCAGAAGACGTGTGTCATGGGGGTATGTCAAACCAACATGTTTGAGTGACCCCGTGACACCCTGCCATAGCAAAGCTCACTTGCTTTAGCAGGTTTCCATCCTCTTTGCTAACATCTTGCTACATGCTTTAGCAGGTACCCCTTCTCCTTGATAACTCCTTCCATAGCAAGATTTTATGCAAAATTTACATGTTCAGTAGTTCTACCCTCATCTCTACTCACTCCTTGCCAGAGCAGATTTTATTTACTCTGGTAGGGAGTTAGGAGAGAGCAGGGATGTTGCTGCTAGAGCAGGTAAATCCTCCTTTCCAAGGAGTTAGAAAAGAGAATGGGAACCAACTAAAGCAGGTGAACTTTGTTGTGGCAGGGGCTAGCAGAGAGTTAGCCCCTATCATACACTGCCCAAATCTCTAATTCTCTTTTCCTACTTTCTATCACCAATTAATTACATCTACCTCTTCTAACCTAGAACCTCTAAGACCTAAATCGAGTGATCCGGGTTGGAAATATGAAAAGGATAAGAGTCATACCAAGAAACAAACCATAGTCTGCACCTTGTGCGATTATAAGAGCACATGTGGCATAGGCCGTCATAAACAATATCTTGCTCCTGGAGCCGGATCAAATGCTAGGCTTGTCATAAAGTTTCTCCATAAATTCGAAAGGAAATCATGGAGTACATGGACAAGCATTCTAAGGAAAAACATGATCACGTTGTTTTAGAAGGTTATATGGAACATAGTCATGATGATTATGATTATGATGATAGATCTACACAATCGACGGCCCAAAGTAGACGATCTCCACAACCACCATCGAAAAAAACTTGTGGACGTGGTACACTAGAAGGGTGGTGTAGACCACATCTCAAGGATGTGGTTAATCAAAGGGAGGGTGAAGGGTCCGCCCAAACAACACAAGAACTGGTTTAAAAGTAAGGATAGACGCACCACAATTCAATATGTGGCTAAGTGGTTCTACCAAGCTGGCATTGCTTTCAATGTCGTTAAGCTAAAGAGCTTCAAAGTGATGATTGAAGCTCCTAGGCAATTTGGACAAGGAGCTAAACCTCCATCCTACCACCAAGTCCAGAAAACATGTCTCAAGAAGAGGTAAGAGTGACCAAACATATATTATCCGAATATAAGGAAGCATGAAAAATACACGGTTGCACATTGATGGTCGATGGATGGACGAAGAGATCTGGTCTGACATTGATCAACTTCTTGGCTAATGTCCTACCGGTAGGGCTCTCAACAGGTCGGGCCAACCCGGATTTTAGCCCGCATCAGGCTCAGAAAGAGTGGTATATTTTATGAAGCCAACCCGGACCCGTACTCGGGCCGGGCTAAGCATGTAGTGACCCAGATTGATCTGGGTCGGGCTTGGATTGATTGTTCCAACACCCGGCCCACACCCAGCCCGGATAACAAAATAAAATTAAAAATATCTATAAAATATATTTATATATTACATATATAAAATATATTTATAAATAATATTTATATATAATACATATATAAATAAATATATAACATATTTATATAATATGTATATATATATATAGTGTATAATATATTAAGATCATTTTACTTAAATGCCTTGAGATTACATCATTGAATGGTTTAAAATCAACGACATTTAAGTAAAAGTGCACCTTGCAATCCCAATTGGTAATAGCTTCATAAATAGAAACCACTAAAATAGGGTTTTCATTTTATCGCAATCTCTACCATCTCAAGTCCCAACTCTAAGCAAGTAAGTATCTCGCTTCCTCAAACTCTCTCGTTGAAAATTGATTTCAAAATATTTTTACCAAATTTTATTATAAAAAAATTTTGCCCAAAAAAAGCCTACGCCTGGCCCGGAGAGTAAACTTGCTCGATCGATCAAACGACACCAAAGAGTAGACTTGAAGATCTGCGTCTCTTCGATCGATCGAGACTAAAATTGGATCGATAGAGATCAAGCCTCGATCGATCAAGCCCTAATTAGATCAATCGAGATCGCGCAAAATTCATGCATGAAGTGTAGTTAATTTGCGAAGTTTAGAAGTTTCCTTTTACAACTAGGAGTCTTTCTAATTTCGTTTTAAGCTTATTTAGGGTTTGTTTGCCTATATAAGGTCTTGTAAAAGACAATTTTAGGGAGTTAATGGATATTGAAAAATTGCTTATGCAAATTGAGATCTTTTATTAAGTTTTATTTGAGGGTGTGATTCTCTTAAAACTTGGAAGAGCGATTCTTCTTTCCGCGTGCAGTTTGGTGCGAGGCCAACTTTTCTATCTCTCTTATCTACTTTTATCTTTGTCTTACGTGGAAGTGCATGGTTAATTTTGTTTATTTCAATTCACCAAAATCTGGAATTAATTGTGCGTTTGCTTCCTCGAACTTTTTGTAACCTAACCTAAGATCATTCAACAATTCTAACACGGAGTTTCTTCTATTTGAGCCATTTGATTTTGAAATAACTAGAATCCTTTTATTGTTAATTTTGCACGGATTCGAAGGAACCTACTTGTGAGTTCGTTCAAAACCCTAAATTGTTGAAGATCTAATTGTTCGCTAAGAACCCTAGTCTTCTAGATCCTATAGGGAACGTACTATAGAAGTAACACTATTTTGGGCCAAATTCAAATTATTTAATTGAAATTTCCTTTATTTTCTGTGTTAATTTGTTAGTAAATTTATATTTCAATTGTTTACATTAATTCACAAATAATTCAGCCTATCATATTGGCATTGTGCTATTTCCTGCATCACTTAGTGATGGTCCTATTGACACACCCATATTTTCTTTTTGAGCCTGAATACATAGCGGCAGACCTTGACCAATCCAAATAGTCTATTCCGTCAAACCGGACGGTAGTGATTTTTAGCACATGGTTGTTGTCATGCCCACTGTTCACCTGACACCTTAACTTCCTCCGTATGTAAAATACTTCACAAGCAACAATCTAACACATCGAAAGGCAACACAACTACTTAATCTAACATTAATGTCTACACCTTAGAAAACAAAGGCACCTTCTTTCAGCAATGCTACTGCTTAGAGGTTATTGGACACCCAAATTAACTTCAAATTACACATCAAAGTACACTGTGTACACTGGCATAGAATAGGCATATATCAAACGTAAACCATTTTGCAAAAAAGAAAACAGAGATATCTAATCCAGTTATGGGGCGACATTTCACAAAATACAGAACCAAACAACCTCAAACTGAAATCATCTGCAGGCTTACTGAAATGCGAAGCAAATCCAACAACTAGGCAGACCCAAAAACTTCACAAAATTCGATAACAGATTCCAGTGAATCTGCCATGAATAGTGGTTGAAACAGAAAAAACGTTGAATCTCATTGTATACTTGATGAGACTTCAAATCCAGGTTTCCAGATCGACAGTGCATAAGATACCCGTGCAAACCCAACAATACTTGTGATGAGGTTCGATCTCCCGGAGTCGCGAGACACAAAAAACAATTACTGGTTGCAGCTTCCAGCTTCCAAATCTTCCCAATACAACATGATAAAGGGCTCGAATGACAAAGCTTAAGAAGAGAAGAATAGTCCCCATAAAATTCTGATCAAGACGGTATAAAATTTTGATTTTGGGTCAAACCTTTGGCCCTGCTGGTGTCAGCAACAGCAGGGATAACGTCCACAACAGCAGTGAAATCGGGGAATGAGAAACCTGCTCTGGTACCAAGTTGAAATGATGATGATCAATTAGGGTTAGGGTTTGGTTGGAGAAGGAAGAAGAAAGAAGAGAGACTGAGGATATTAGGGTTATGAGATCGTTCTCACATCCACATATTAATAGCCGTATATATCAAGTACATCGTATATTCATAACATGGAAAAAACAGAAAAGAAACAACTTAGCTCTATTTAGTTATAACACCCCAAACCCTACTATCAACACACTCACTATTCTAATATATATTCCAACAATCACCTTTTTTTTATCAATAACAAAACAAATGTTATTAGAAAAGAAGGAAAGAGTATATACCCGATAGGGTAGTGAGGAACTACCCAAAAGCACCAACAGCATACCTCATCCCGGAAAGAGGCTAAGAGGAAAAGGATAGGAAGGGTAGGAAAAAAAGCATACCAGAGAGAGGGCCAAGAATGCAAAGGAAACGGAAAGGGATAGGGAATTTTGATGACATCCCCGGTATTATATTGATGGACCTGTTGCTGCTCAATGGCAATCCAACTGAGGAAATCTCTAACTGAAGTAAGGACCAATTAGTCCAACATTCACCTATAGTTTAACTTGTTTGCATCATTGATCAATTTACCTATATCAGCATTAAATATGTAAGGCCAAAGATCTGTACTGAAAAGTGTCCATAGATATTTTGGTCATTTTACACGAACTATGTGAAATTGTGATTCTAGAATAATTTTGTCACCATTCCAATTTGATGTTTATGACTTAATATATAGCATATGTTCCATCATGAAGCTCTTGATTTTCCAACCAGATCATAATGTTCCTCATCTAATTATATCACGTGTGCATTTTACAGTTATTTTTTAAACAAGCATACATACTTTCTAATGGCTTCCATTAACTTTTTCTCATAATTCCTCTAATTCGTTCCCTGGATCTTTATAGTTACTATTTTTCCAATTTGATTCACTAATTCATCCCTCCACTCTTTCTAATATCTAGCTTTCTTTCCTTTTTCGTTCTCTCATCTTGTCACTGTAATAGAAAAGCTAGAGTGATCAGGGTTTAGATGTTGATGATGGAGTTAGGGTTAGGGTTGTGTGTTATGGTTAGGTTTAGAGAGAGAGAGAGAGAGAGATTAAGAGATTTGCCTAGTTTTATCAATGAGACCGAGTAGGTTTTGTATTAATACCATTCTATAAAAGACGAAAATCTCACAACACATAGCACACCAATATATATCTACCTACTCACACACTCATGTATGTGTAACGCACATCAACACTTCCCCTCAAGCGGAAGCACAATATCATGCATGCCCAGTTTGACAGAATTTCCTGAAGAAGCGTAGGCCAACGGCCTTGTGAGAATATGTGCTAACTGTTGGGAGGAGGATGCATCAATAAGCTCCAAAGTATAGTCTCAAACATTTTCTCTTACAAAGTAAATGTCTACTTCAATATGCTTCGCACTCTCATGCAACACAAAATAAGAAGCAATCTTCTCAGCTTCCTCATTACCACAATGAACAGGCTTGGGTCAAATAATCGAAAACCCGAGATCAACACATCAATAAGCTCCAAAGTATGATTCCAAACTTTTTCTCTTACAAAGTGAATGTCTACTTCAACATGATTCGCACTCTCATGCAACACAAAATAAGAAGCAATCTTCTCAGCTGCCTCATTATTACAATGAACAGGCATGGGTCAAATCATCGAAAACCCGAGCTCAACACATCAATAAGCTCCAAAGTGAGGTCCCAAACTTCTCTTACAAAGTGATTGTCTACTGCAATATGCCCCGCACACTCATGCAACACAAAATCAGAAGCAATCTTCTCAGCTGCCTCATTATCACAGTGACTAGACATAGGTCAAATCATCAAAAGAGCTTAGAGATAAGAGATAAAGCCATCGAAGCTCACATGCTTCATCAATAATAGCACGAAACTGGGCCTCGACCTCACAAGCTAATGTTTTACTGTTCCATGAAACAAAAATCCCACTAAGAAAGACACAGTATCCCGAAGTAGATCGACGGTCGGTAGCAGAGCCAGCCCAATCCACATCAGTATTTCCAGATATATGAAGATGACCCTGAGAGTGATACACAATTCTCCGACCAGGGATGGACTTCATGCATCTAAGTATACAATGAACAGTGGCTAGATGAGGAGAACCAAGGAGCGTGCATAAATTGGCTGACCATGCTGACATCAAAAGTAATGTTTGGTTGCATAAGGGTAAGATAAATCAACTGACCTACAAGATGTTGATACTCGATGGTCATATAAATATATAATAACTGCCCCCTTACTCTTCATGCAGAGGGTGCTTAAAGTCTATAAGAAAGGATGCACGCTTCCAGCCAAGCATACCCATATCAGTTAGAAGATCTAGAGCTTATTTCCTTCGAGACAAAAAAAAACCCTCCATTGATCTAGCAACCTCCATACCAAGAAAATATTTTAGATTTCCTAAGTCCTTTACTTCAAAAGTACGACCAAGCTCTTCCTACACAGGAGATATAAAGGAGCCATCTCCAGTAATCACTATCATCAACATACACTAGCAAGATAGTGCGCCCAGCAGGACCAAATGATAAAATAGTATACTCGGAATGACATCTTTGATACCCCATACCAATGACCACCCCGCTGAAATGTTGAAACCAAGCCCAAGGAGACTGCTTCAAATCGTATAAAGACTTCCTAAGCCTGCATACTTTCCCAGTCTCCCCCTGAAGCAGGAAGCCAAGTGGAGTATCCATATAACTCTACTCAGCAAGATCCTCATTAAGAAAAGCAATTTTCAAATTGAGTTGATATAGGGGCCGATTTTGACTGGCTGCAATGGAGATGAGAACTCGCACCAAGGTCAATTTAGTCACGCGAGCAAATGTGGCATCATAAACAATCCCGTATATATGAGTATACCACAAGCAACTAGGTGTGCCTTATATCTAGCCATGCTGTCATCTGGATTCTTCTTAACGGTAACACCCACTTGCAACCCATGATATTCTTCCCAATTCTGAATACTTTCAGGGGCAATCATCTAATCCACCAAAGCAGCCTTCCACGAAGGATTATAAAGGGAAGCTTTAACAGTGTGAAGGATAAAAACAATATCAATTTCTAAGAGAAAAGCCTTGTAAGAAGAACAAACGCTCAAATAGCACAAAAACATAGCAAGAGATAGCACAGGAACAGACCCCTTGTGAAGTGTAATAGGTGGATCATGATCAAAAGTGTCAATGGGCATGGAAACAGAAGTAGAAGTAATAACTAGATCAGTAGGAGGATGCAAGGGGGTAGAAATATCAACTGGATCTACTTGCACAGAGGGTTGAGCATGAGGCCTATTAGAGGAGGTTCCATGCAGATGTTTGTGAACATGTGTGAAACTGCTTCTACTGCTGGAGAGAAGGTTGGATAGATAGAGTAGTTCGAATAGGTTGATGTGAAGGTGGCTTAGTAGCAGAGGAAAGGGATGGAAGTAGCACCGATCGGTAAAGGGATAAGATTGGACTGGGATTGGTGAAGGGAATAGTAGACACATGTTCAAAAAATCTACGTCCATAAATGTAAAAAAACGTCGTGATTTTGGGATCATAACATCCATACACCCTCGACACATTTAAATATCGAATAAACACACATTTAATAAAATAATTATCCAACTTTTGCCGATTTAAACAAAGCATGTGTACCCGAAGACAAGAGGTTCAATAGGGAATATAGAGTCTGTGGGATGAAGGATCAAGAAAGGTGTATGACCATCAAGAATCTACATTGGAGTATGATTGATCAGAAAGAAAGCAGTTAAGTAATGGCATTGATTTATTGGTCTTAGGCATATGCATGCCTCTCAACAAACAACGAGTCACACCAATCAGATGTCTACGTTTGCATTCAACCACTATGTTGTAGAGTATATGGACGCTAAAATTGATGAACCATCCCATGATCATGAACATATCTAGTAACAAAACGTCGTGATTTGGAATCATAACATCCATACCCCCTCGACACATTTAAATAATGAATAAACATACATTTAATAAAATAATTATCCAACTTTTGCCAATTTAAACAAAGCATGCGTACCCGAAGACAAGAGGTTCAATAGGGAATATAGAGTCTGTGGGATGAAGGATCAAGAAAGGTGTAAGACCATCAAGAATCCTCATTGGAATACGATTGATCATAAAGAAGCAGTAAGTAATGGCATTGACTAATTGGTCTTAGGCATATGCATGACTCTCAACAAACGAGTCACACCAAACAGATGTCTATGTTTGCATTCAACTACTCTATGTTGTAGAGTATATGGACGCTAAAATTGATGAACCATCCCATGATCATGAAGACATCTAGTAAAAAAACATCGTGATTTGGGATCATAACATCCACACCCCCTCGACACATTTAAGTATCAAATAAACACACATTTAATCAAATAATTACCCAACTTTTGCTGATTTAAACAAAGCATGTGTACCCAAAGACAAGAGGTTCAATAGGGAATGGGGTGTCTGTGGGATGAAGGATCAAGAAAGGTGTAAGACCATCAAGAATCCTCATTGGCGTACGATTGATCAGAAAGAAAGCAGTAAGTAATAGCATTGACTAATTGGTCTTAGGCATATGCATGCCTCTCAACAAACAACAAGTAACACCAATCAGATGTCTATGTCTGCATTCAACTACTCTATGTTGTAAAGTATATGGATGATAAAATTGATGAACCATCCCATGATCATGAAGATATCTAGTAAAGAAATTAGATGTGTACTCTCCCATTATGGTAATGAAGAATTTTAATGGGAGCATTATATTGAGTTTGGATCATGGCATGGAATTCCTGAAACTTTGAAAAAGCTTCATCTAAAGATTTTCATAAGATGAACCCAAGTAACACGAGTGTGATCATCAACAAAAAAAACATACCAAAATCCGTTAAGGGAAGTAACTGGAGAAGGACCTCAAACATCAGAATAAATCAATTCGAATGGAGAGTTGCACTGATCGGGCTAATTTGTTACGAAAATTAGACCTTTAATCTTACTTTACTAGAGCCTTTGAAGCCTGATATTGGTTTAGTTAATAATACTTCATGTTTTGTACGTATGGATAGCTTTACAGAGGACCCATGTGCAAAAGAGAAGAAAAAGGTGCGAAAAACAGGTTTTTGTTGAATCTCACTCGAGCGAGTGCGGAAAATGAGAAACACCGAGTTTGGGACAAACTCGTCTGAGCAATAATTACACTCGCTCTAGCGAGTTCGATCCGATCTTGCCAATGAGGGCGCGGCTGGAGACTTTCGAAAAGGGTGCTTCTTTTGGAAGGATAAAAATAGGATATTAGGGTTTCATGCAAGGAATCATCATCATTTTGGATTCTCTGAAGGACTTTGTTAGGGTTTTGGGAGGAACAAAGAAATACGAAGAACAAAACGGTTAGAGAAGAGAGTAGTCAATGAAGATTGTTATCAACACAATGATTTCTTCTCCAACCATGGGTGGCAAATCTCTGCAGTTCAGGGTGACGATGAAACCCAAGTTTCTGCTGTGAAGTTCTTTTCTTTTCAAGTTGGATCTAGGGTTTAGGGTTTAGGGTTCAGGGTTTAGGGTAAACCCTAAACCCTGAACAAAACAGATAGAGAAGAGGGTAGTCAATGAAGATTGTTATCAACACAATGATTTCTTCTCCAACCATGGGTGGCAAATCTCTGCAGTTCAGGGTGACGATGAAACCCAAGTTTCTGCTGTGAAGTTCTTTTCTTTTCAAGTTGGATCTATGTAAAAGCAAATGATGATTGTATGATTCATTTATACGATTTTTAATGATTGAGTTTCAATTCCATATAATTATTCTTGTCTTGTAAAAAGTATGGTAGTGTGTAAGATTGATTCCGGACATCTTATCTGGGACCAGTGGTCCAAAGTTGAAAATCGCACAACGGTTTTTAACATATACACCAGTCTTACTTTAGATGGATTCTGCTAAGAAGGATCGAATCGTTACCCAAGATAATTTGGTGTAGATGATTTGATCTTATTTGAAGATAGTTCATTCTATTGAGAGATTGAAATCTTCTAGTCAATTGTTTAGAACTTGTAGTCATAAACGATCTCCTAAGAAGCACGAATACGGGTACGGGACATGAGACGATACGATACGGGTACGGCGATACGGGTACAGCGATACGACAATTATAAAAAAATCAGGATACGATACGGGGAGGATACGTGTATTTAAAATTTATTATTCTATATAGTTTTAGTTATATTTTAGGCTAATAAACGTAAGGAAAAAAAAGAAGAAAACAAAAAAAAACTTATAGAGACTGATTTCAAATATGTAGGTTGTACGTTGGTAGGCTCCTTTGATTTCTTCTTATTCTTTTCCGAAAAACCCTAAATCCCAAACTCATAGTCTAATTTCTTTTTCTTTTATTTTTTTTTTTGTCGGGAAATGCCCAAGATACGCATGCAGCCGTTTCCTTCAAGCATCGGTATCCAATACGGATACGATACAGGTACGTTGCCAAAATGGAGTATCCGTGCTTCCTTGACGATCTCGTACTTCGCTTGGACATTCATTTACTCCGAAGGATAAAAACTATAACAGAAAACGTTTTTGTGGAATCCAATCCCTTAGCTAACACTTAATATCCATTTTAGTTTTCAATTAATTATTTTGGATTTAGTTCAACCCAATCGAATTATTTAATTAAAGAGATATGATTCTTTAGTATTTAATATTCACCTTCCGTTCAGTTTCGAGGTTCGACACCTCTAGTACTTGCCCTAATTCCACGAACTTGTGCACTTGCAAGGGTTTTAGATTTAATCGATCATGCACCAAGGGTAAACACTTCTGACTTGTTTGGAAAGAGTATAAGTCTCACATCAAAATTTTGATGGCAAGAAAATAGTTTTAAAATAAGTAAAGAGCACAAAGTAATAAATCCCACATGTCCCAATTTGGCATGCCAGAAAATGATAAAAAAATGGAGGTCATGAAAGTTTTTATTCTAGGGAAAAAAATACAATTCTGAAATCACATATTTAAGGATGAGATAATCATCCACTCATAGAAGAAATAAAAAAATGCTAGATAAATCTGAGAACTTTTGGGATAAACAATAAATTGACCTGGCAATGGATATCCACTATTCATGAAAGTTTCTATTCTAGAAAAAGAAAACTGAAATTTGAAATCACACATATACCGATGAGATAATCATCCACTCATACAAGAAACCAAAAATACAAGATAAATCCGAGAACTTTTGAGACAATAAATTGACCTGGCAATGCATATCCACTATTCATTACTACTTTGTCATTAACGGCGATCATGTCTATTATTTTAGAGCCTCTGGGAGCTAGAGACAAGCAAAGACTTTGCCTCCCTTATTGTTTAAGACAACCCTCAAAGCGATTGGTTCCATTTTCCAAAGAGCTGCACTTAGTGGTTTACTCAATGGGATTCCTTTGCCGCGTGAAAACCTGATAATCTCCCATTTCAAGTACATTGACAACACCATTGATAATCTCTCATTTGAAGCCTCAATTGATCAAGCAAAAAATTTAAGATCCATTAACACGTTAAGGTCTGTATATAACTAAAAGTCAACTTAAGGAAGTCAATTTTGTGCAGAGTAAATGAAAACCAAGTTTGTGTGTGGAAAGATCCTTGGTTGTGAGGTTGTTTGTCACGGGTAACTTTTTTCGACGTCCGTGCGACGCCTCGCTGCCGCTGCAGCGAGACTAGGTTATCTTAGATACCACTTGTCATGAGGCACAACCTGACACTGGCTATAACACTCGTGCAACATCTCACTGCCGCGCACAGTAAGACCAACTTATCCAACCATCACTCTGATGCCACCCGCCTAGAGGACCGGAACTCCGGTTCGTAGTTGCCTTCACCCGAGGCAAACCATCTCAACGCATCGTGTCTACTCACGACACGAATGCCAGCACCTCAGTGCCACTTGGCCTGCCCAACTTCACCCTGTGCACTGCACTAGTTCCTCACTTGTGACAGTGGCATGCATCTCTTCATGCCATCCAAACCAACCATCGTGTGTGGCACACATGACCAACACACTTGCAGTAGCATACAGCTCTTCATGCTATCCAAACTAAGCATCGTGTGTGGCCCACGCGACCAGCACATTTGGAGTAACATGCGGCTCTTCATGTTATCCAAACCAAGCATCGTGTGTGGTCCACGCGACCAGCACACGTCCGCATCGGGCCCTCAGGTAGTGCACACCAACGTGTCCCACGTAGCCCTTGAGCGCCCTCGTGAGGTCACCAACCCATGTGCACCGCGATGCCAGCCCGAGGCCACATGGTAACCTCACCCTAGGTGACACATGGCATCGCCGCAACGCCGCATTGCTGCAACGACGTTCTAGGCCCACCATAACCTAGAAGACCTATGCGCCCCTCCAGCAACACAAGGCCCCATATGTGAGAGAATAGCTCCACAGCTCCCTTCCCCCCAAAGTATGGTCTAAACACCAATTTGGGCCATCCAACAGAATAACCTCAAACCCCTTGGTTTGACATACCACCATGGCACACGGCCCTCTGCCTGTAGCACACACCTACAAAGGTAGAGGTTTGGCATTAATTGTGGCACACGAACCTCTGTCCGTGACACACAGTGCCATCTACCATGCTCACGCGCCTTATGAGATCACGCATCAAGTCACATGCGACCATATCGCGACCACGTCGCGAGGCCCTCATGGCCTAGTGCCCACATAGCACTGTGTCGCGTCTGTGTCGCGACCATGTCGCGAGGCCCTTATGGCCTCATGTCTCGTGACCACTCGACACTATATCGGGTCCGTCATTGCACCTGGATGTCGTATGCCCTCTTGGCACGGCATTGCGAGCCCTCTTGGCATCGCATTGCTTGTCGTACAAGCTAGATGTCGCGTGCCCTCTTGGCACCACGTCGCGTGCCCTTACACAGAGCACCGCATTACGTGCCTTATGGCACCAGGACGTCGCGTGCCCTCTTGGCACCACGTCCGCCTTCTTGCTAGCCAAATGCCCAACTCCAAGGTCGCCATGCCTTATGCTGGTGCCCAGATTAATGAGGCCATCACATGTTGCCCTCTCAATCAACTACTTAGGAGGGGCCCCTCTTAGTTAAATAAGATAAGCCAATTAAAGGCAAGTATAACTCTTGAAAGTCACGCTAGGAGATTGTCCGTGACATTGTATCAGCCATAGATAGATCCCCATTCTAAGATAACCAAATTCTATGTGATCACAAAATGACATTTTGCACCATAGATGCAAGTGGAGCACTCTAGCAAGGTGACTGGTTTATTATAAGCCGGAGATCCCCATTCCAAGATTCACTTAGTCACCATTGTTGTAGCCTAGCAAAGTCAATCATTTCTTTTTCTAGGAGGTTCATGATGTGAATCAAGGTCTAAGGTGAAATAGGTCCCAGGAAAGAACAAGAAGATAAAGGGGTATGGACCAGTAATAAAGGTCTAAAAGAAGGGGCTTACTGCGCTTTTCAAAAAGCCCATTTAAATGAATTAAAGAGGCTTCACATGAGACCTTAAGTGTCTCACATGACCAGTTTGGGAAATACTTAACTGTGAAAAGTTAAGTGGCACATTTAACCACTTAAGATAATATAGGATTCTCATTTTCTTAGGTTACAGTTAGACTTTTTAAGATTTACTTTTATTTTATCGGGGGATCAGGGCTAGTCTATTAGTTTTAGTTGGATTAGGAGATTTAGGTCAAAGAACTTTCATGTTTTATTTTAAAAAGATCAGTGTGATACCCAAAACCTAGGCTATTATTATTTCATTATGAGAAATAAAAAATTGTGACAGGGGTTTTTGTGGATTTATTTTTTTTTGGACCTCATCCTTCCCGTATCACATCAGTTCTAACCCAATAATGGGGGAAGAAATAAAAGGTTGGACAAAATTTGCTAGTTAATGTAATCCTTCTAAAGAAAATCGCTCATCATGCTTGATCCAGTTATCATTTGTTGGTAATTTTTGTATTAACCAAATAAAGCGTCAAATATAACAAATTCAGCGCCAACTAAAACAAATCAAATTCAGAAGGATATAAGGGCCAACAAAATGTTAGGACCTGCCGATATATATATATGTCTGTGTGTGTGTGTGCTGTACAAATGAGTTGACAAAAAAAGTATTTGAGAACAAATTTTACAATAATTAGACATAACGCCACCTAAGTAATAAGTTTGGATATGAGGGCGGCCATAATCATATCAAACTAACTCCATTGATTCTTTAGCACCAAAGTTTCTAAAAAATTCACATATATATTCTTTCAGCGTCAACTAAAACAAATCAAATTCAGAAGGATATAAGGGCCAACAAAATGTTAGGATATATATATATATATATATATATATATATATATACACACACACTCTCCAAATGAGTTGACATAAGAGTATTTGAGAACAAATTCTACAATAATCAGACATAATGCCACCTAAGTTACAAGTTTGGATACGAGGGCCATAATCATTTCAAAAGAACTCCATCGACTCTTTAGAAACCAGAGTTTCTAAAAAAATTCACAAACCTTTCTCTAATGTTAGGTCAGGCCTCTGAAAATTTGAATTTATCTCCTCCCTCTTTCTTTTCAACTTACATGTCAGGAGTGCATCTATCGTTTGCATTCTATCTGATACACAGCTGACACAGACTGGATATCAAGAACCATTGAAAAAAATACAATGGAAGTGGGAATCAGCCACAAATTCACGACAGAAATTAAAGTATTTATTGATAGATGTGATGTCCTGAGATTAAATGAATATCAGCAGTGCTAATAATCCACAAATACTGAAAGGGTACCTTAAAATTCACCCACTGAACCTTTGAGTTCACCCACATTGAAAACCCATTGACTGCTTTCAATCAGACGAAGGGGATGGGGATTATTCTTTGTCCCAATCTTTCACACGATGGTTCTTGAAATCATAGGCATACCATTAAACGGTAAGTTTTTAATTTCACACGGCACACATCCTGGAAAAGTGACCTTAACATCATTTGGAACTCATCATGCTCAAACCTGATTTTGAGGTCACTTTTGGGGGATGTGTGTCATGTGAAATAACAAAACTGATCGTTTGATTGTACGCCCATGATCTCAAGATTCATCGTGTGATCTCAAGGTCCATCGTGTGAAAGAAATGATCTCCATTGTCTGATTCAAAGCAGTCAATGGGGGGCAAACCCAAAGATTTCGTGGGTGAAATTAAAGGTACTCATACTGAAATTTTCACTACAAACCTCAGAGCTAAAACTGGCCTTGGAATACCGCAACTTTCTTTAAGACCAGTAAATAGGCTGGACTGTGACATGTACAAAGCTGCATCAAGGCCTGGGACATAAAGAAGAACCACATTCGGTATAAGGGGCTTGTTCTGCAGGTCATCAAAAAATAGCTTAGTATTTTTAATAACAAAATCATTGTCTTTTACAAACTAAAAAAACAATTGGGTTTTCTTTTAGGGTACCTCTGTTTGCGCCTACATCCGAAACCCCTTGAAACACATCGACCGCATGGAACAAGATGATGGAGATCGTTTTTCAAACTAATCTTCCACAGGATGGATCTCCACAGCTTGAGCGTAGCATCAGACGGTCAATTATTGACTCCACGTGAAACAGATCCCAAAAAGTGGACCCTAAATCACATAGCACTCATCACACTCAACTTGATTTTATGGCCATTTTTCGGATCTGTGCCACGTGAAATAAAAAAGGACTGTCTGATGGTAAGAGAATGGTCTCAGGATCCATTGTGTGGAAGATTGGAGTGAAACACGATCTCCATCGTCTGATTTGAAGCATTTAATGGGTTTCGAAGGGTTTCGGATGTAGGCGTTTTCAACAGTTGTATAGGCGCGAACAGAGGCACCCTTTCTTTTATTAACAGATAATAAAGCTAGATGGCAGAAAGTGTTCAGATATAACCTGATAAAACATCTAATGCATAGAAAAAACTTACAGAATATAACGATAGCAAAAATGTCAGTACAAAATTCCGGAAAACATAGCAAGGGATATATTGATTAATTTGTGCAAAAATGTCAGAACAAAATGTCTGTTGATTTAAATGCAGAAGGTTGTCTTGAACTTTTTTGGAGAGATATTGATTAATTCATGCAGATAGTAACCTCCTACTAGCACTCTTGAGTCTACCCAGATGGTTCTTAGTCTAAGTAGGAGGACCAGTGTAATCAGACGTTGCATTTATGATCTGAATCATACAATTTAAATCGTACCACAGCTTTAATGATTTTATTGTATGTTCAAATTATAAATACAAGGAATTGATCGATTCGAATTAAATCACACGACTCAAATCGAATTATGTGATTTGATATGGATCTGGCAAGTCAACCTGAAACAAAGACACGATGAATTGCAGGACCCATTTAAAACACTTCAAATTTGTATTTAACAAAAATGTCCAGACAACACTTACACCAAAATACAAAAAGTTTAACTTTGTTCAACGAAGTCGAATTATGTTTGTTATATTTATCTTGTACACTCAAAAGAGAGTTCAGAATTTCAGATATAGGATCCCAGTATGGTGCTCAAATAGTGCATGGTGAGAGGGTACAAGGTTCCACGTCACATCCAAACACTATTTTTTGCCACGTGGAGATAGGGTGTAAAGATCAATTTAAAAAAAAAAAAAAAAAAAAAAAAAAAAAATCAAAGTAGATTTTGAAAATACAAACATCGACTGATTTCAATGGTCTAAATTTCAAGCCTTAAAAATATCACAGTGGAGATGAAATTTTGAAATTTTTTCTTAAGGATAATCCAACCGTTCTCTACATGGAACCTTGGGGTACGGTCACAGTGCACCATTGAGGCATGCTCCCTTTTTCTATGAGTGTGTGGAAGGGGTCCCTATGACATGGGTCTAGAGATTGAACCCTACAACAGTGCCATTTGGGCTGCAACGTGGCACCCAACCCTCCTAGGGTTCCCAGCATAGGAGTACGAAGCTTCTAATTAGAGCCACTCCCGCTTCAGAATCTCGCTCTAGCACCCGCTTCCAATCATAGAATAGGGTATATTTAAGCTAGTGATGACGGTTCTGCTCCAAACCTACCACACGCTTCATGCCGCATCCGGTAACTAAGGATCCCCGTTTCTAGGGGGCTTTAGAATAGAAAAGGTTATAGCAATAGTCTTGATCTAATGGTGTGAAAATTAATTGTGACTTGATTTTTAAGTCATCGTTCATTCTAACAGCCGGTGACATTGTGGTTAAAGATGATTAAAATATATTTTGGGGATAGTTTTGTGCATGTTCATGTGGCACCCAAGTAGCATCATCATATCAACGCAATGACTAAGAGTCTTGACATCTTATACATATATTTATATTTATATATATATATATATATATAGAGAGAGAGAGAGAGAGAGGGGGCCCGGAGCCCGGCACTATACATTCAAGTGCATATCTCGTCGGTAAAGGCATAACATCATATGTTTAAGAAGTCAAGCTGCTTCAAAAAATCTTAAACTAAGGTTGTGGTAACCAAATTGCTTGTGCACGCCCAATCCTCACAAATCATGTTTGAACTAAACCAACTTGACGTGCTCAACCACATTGTATATACTTTACATGGCTGCTTTACCAATTCTGTGCACAATGCTTAGTTACAACAGCAACCTTCAAACAAACTTTATTCATGGATAACTCATAGTGAAGCACCGTAAGTCAAACTTTAAAACCACATTGCTTCAAACAAATCTTGAAAAAAATTTAAATCTTTCTTGGACAATCTTCTAAGTAAATGACTTTCTCCAATAATTCATCTCGTCAGATTTAAGACCTAAAAACACCTCCCTCCAAATTCGTGCCAAATTATGAATAGGTAGGGCTTCCCATGAGTTGGGTCAAGTCGAGTCTTGGTCAAGGGGTTCCTCGTGCAGGAAATGTTAAAATTGGGTTGGATCAAGGTAGGGTGGGTGCAAGTTTTGACCCAAAACCCCAACCCGAAAACTGAGAAAACCGAACAGGCCTGAAAACCAATTTCGGACTGAACCGATTCTAGTTCAGTCCGGTTTCGGTTTTGGGTGGTGAAAACCAAAAACCAATTAGGTACGATGAGAAAACCAAAAAAATACTATAAAAAAAAATTCCAAAAAACCAAAAAATAGCTTCAAAATATAAAAAATAATAATAATACCCGAAACCAAACCGAAAAACCGATAATTTTTTGTATCAATTCGGGTTCGGTTTCAAAAAAATGAACTGAAACTGAACCAATTCATTTCTGTTTAATTCGATTAACAGAACTTGCACCAGTAGATCCCGGTTGTGTCCTGGTGCAAATATGCAGCCGATTTTGGGTCATGGTCAAATCTAAACCAACCCACTAATGAAGGGATTTGGGTCTGGGACAGGTATTGTCAGGGTCGGATTCGGGTGTGTAAAACCATATCATTAAAAGTAAATTTAGTTCTTCAGCCATCTTGATAACTACCAAGAGAGAAGTATTAATATGAAGGTAAATGAGAACGAGAACATGCTAATTGCCCACCTAGTTGATAATGTAGGGATCTTTAGCGAGAGGGTTTCTATTTATTTGTTGGTCTTATGAAGAATTTGCGCTGAAAATTCGATCGAGAAGTCACACACACACTCTTAGTTCGGGTCTAAAAATCAGATCCGACCTGGACCTACATATTGAAGATTAAGTCCAATCAGTTTTTTTTGGGTTAAGTTTGGGTCGACCCGCCCCATGGACAGCCTTATAAATGGGCTCGAAAAGAACCAAAACACCATCCTCAACGTCCAAAAGAAGCATTTCAAAATTCTAATAATACTGCCTTATAGATTTTTCAAATGAAGTTTCCTCGGGAAAACTGTAAAAACTCTTCAAAACAGGAGATTTACTCTAGAATGAATTCCCTTAAATCAATCTCTCTTAATAAAATAAAGAGTTGGTTAATCTAACTGAGAGAGAGGCTAACTTTTCACCTTATACATCATCTTTGCTATTTGACTGTTCTTTCTGTTAGTTTTCTCATTTTATGTTAATGTTATATATCATAACATCCATGGCTTTAGTATTAGATCCATTTGTTTAATCTTTGGATTCTATCTACATGTGGGTTTAGTACTAAATCAATTTGTTTAGTCTTTGGACACAATCTACCTGCATTTAATTTTCGACCCACTTTATACATTCCCTACATTATTTATTTATTTTTGTATGATTAATTTTTTGCTTTTTAAATTATAATAATTTACAAACAATGATGGGACAAGGCCATGATGATGATAATGAAAATGTTAAAACAATGTTCCCACTTTATATCTATATACAAAAATTATTTTCCACTCAGATTTCTGGGATTAGACACTTAGACTCGTAATAGCTTAAATATATTGCACATAAAGATGCATTCAGAATGATAAAAGATGGAAAACGATAGACATTGGGTCAATTCGGGAAATTTTGGAGAAATTTAGTAAATTTTGGTGCAATTAGGAAAAAATAATTTGAAAATAATGATAGTAAATACTAAATAAAATATAAAGAAAAAATATCATCATCATCGCAGCCTTAACCCCTTCTATTTGGACTCGCCTTTGAGAGTCCTATTCCTTCACTCGATCATGATCAACGCTAAGCTCTTAGTAACTTCACAATCCTTCATGTCCCTTCTCATTGCTTCTCTCCAGCTCTTCACTTGATTTTCTCTTCTCCTACTAGTTGCGTCTCAACCTCTATACAGGGTCCGTTTCTAACCTCCGATGCGCATGCCTAAACCATCTCAATTGACATTTCGTAATTTTTTTCATTTATAGGTGCCACTCTCAAATTTTCTCTTCAGTACTTGTTTCGAACTTTATCCTTGTTACTCCACACATCCATCTTGACATACGCATCTATCTTCTTGTCACTTTTTTGTATCCCAACATTGTTGCATCATATAATATGGCAAGTCAAACTACCTTCTTATAAACTAATCCCTTCAATCTAAGTGGAACTCTTGGGTTGCACAATATTTCGCTTGCTTGTCTCCATTTCATCCAACCTGCATCAATCATACTTGAGATGTCTTTCAAATCTACCATTCAATTGTAAAGGAGACCTAAATACCAAAATCTTTAACAATGTAGCACTGGATGATTTTCTATTGAGTTCTCCTCTTGGCTATCATGTTCATATATTTATACTTCATTTATTTTGTCTTTGTTCTGCTAATTTTCAAACCTCTCGACTCCAAGGCTTTTCTCCATAACTCCAACTTAACATTTTTTCTTTCCTAGTTTGGGCAATTATTACCACATCATTTGCAAATAACCGCTTATATAAAAAAGAAAGAAATGTTTTCACAAGGGGTTGGACAGGGAGGGACAAGTGTAAAATGGCATAAAATATTAGATGACACATGGCAGTACTTCACACTTCAAGTCTGAGGCGGTCGCCTACGCCCTAAGGCCACAAAGTGTTTGCTTAGCCAATAGCTGGGTTCCTTCTCCAGTCGGTGATGCCTGGAGATGTAGAGAAGCCCGAGGAGGATGCGGTGTGGGGACTCGCGAACAAAAAAAGAGAACAAAATCGCAGATTAATCAATTTATTTGCCATTAATCGGATGATTTGGTAAATCAGTCAATTAATCGAGGATTTATTTGGCAAATCGATAATTCGGCAATTTATTTGACATTTCTTTTTCAAAAACCTCCAAATAACTATGCCTAGAATAAGTTTCCCATTTGATGTGTACCACAATATCAAAGAGGTGTACGACATAACAACTATCTTACTTTGTTTAGGTTATTAGAAGGTTTGCCTACTAAATTTCAACAGGATCTTAAAGAACTTAGGAAGGAAATTTCGAAAAGGAAAAAACTCAAAACAAGAAATGCTAAACATATACACATATTAAGGAACCAACTGTAGTAGTTATAAAAGCCTACAGGACACTTGGCAATCGACCTCCCTACCAGCTACGTGATCTCCTAGTGACTAGGCCGCCTATAAATATATTTATTAACTCCAGCTTGAATTCACCAACTAACTAATATCAATAAAAAATCGACAACATAACCAAATCAACAAATATAATTAAGCATTAACAACTAAGAATTATTTTTTTTATCAGTTAAAAATTCTTATATTGAAACACAGCAAGGCGCTGAGGACCCAATACAAGAGGAAAATCCTGACAAAAGAGACCCACAAAAGGGTCTTAGTACAGAAAGAAGAGAAAAAATAGAAAAATATACAAAGGAGCAAAAAAAGTGGGGAACCACGACAAGCATGAGACATCCACTCAGCCTGGATCCCATACGGTCAAAGCTTGTCCACTCCCCCTTGCACCCTCCCCTCCTCAAAAGCCCACAAGGTCCCTGATGGATTTGACAGTAAGACCCATAGGTCTACTAGTAGACTCAAATATTCTGGCGTTTCGCTCCAACCAGATGCACCAAAAAACCGTGAAGGCAGCACCTCTCGTCTGCAGCTGATGTTCCGCATACCCCCCGCGCGGGGCCAAGCTAAGGAGGTGCTGGTAAGGAGTCTCCGCCATAACCCAACTTAGGCTCAAGGATCTGATTACAGCATTCCAAATCGATCTGGCCATACAACAGTGGAGGAAAAGGTGCGCCGTAGTCTCCTCCCCCGTACTGCACATGACACAGTTCGTCGCAACATCAATCCCCCTACTCAACTGATGATCCCACGTGAGAACTCTATCCTTACAGAGGGTCCACACGAAAAATCTGACCTTGTAGGGGATAGGAACTTTCCACAGCCATCGCCCCTCGAAAAGCACCAGCGGACGACGAGTTTCGAGACTGTAAAGGCTTTTCACCGTAAAATTACCATCTCGACTCGGAGCCCACACCCTCTGATCCGCCCCCTTTGTGTCCATTGCTTTGACGTACAACAAGCGAAGAAAATTTGGCGAATTCCAGTCTCATGCTAGATTCGATTGCTCTCACGTGTGTTGACATTCTAGACCACAGCCCCTTCATCAGGTGATACAAATTGGTGAATCATCCCCCACGGTTGTGAATCTGACATAGATGGCAAGGAGCGTGGACCTCAGTTGTAGGGTGTCAACCATCGTCTTCGAAGGCAAGATAGTACCACATCCCAGTGAGCAGCCTCTGGCAAAATTGGGCCAGATCCGGCACAGCCCTTTCCACCAAGCCGAAGCGGCAGTTCAGGCAATCGGACATATACCCCAGTCACCGGAGGCTTGACCATATTTCTCGACCAGCACCCTCCTCCCTGCCCTCATCCGTACCCACTCTCCAAAACCATTTCCCGAGAAGCGCAGTGTTGGTCCTCCTGAGGCTGCACATACCCAAACTCCCACAATCGACCGGCAACTGACAGACCTCCCATCTAACGAGATGAAACTTCCGACCCCATCCCGACCCCTCCCACAAAAAGGAGCGCTGGATTCTCTCAAGGTTGTGTATTACCGTCGTCGGGCAGTGGAACATCGACATATAGAAAATGGGCAAAGAAGATAAAACCGCCTTGATGAGAACCAGCCCGCCAGCACTGCTCAGTAGTTTACCTCTCCAGGAGGACAGTCGCTGCTCAAAGCGATGGACGACCGGTTGCCAATCACGAACCGAAAGCTTTCTGATACCCAAAGGGAGACCGAGATAGGGAATAGGCATGTGTGTGATCAGACACCCAACAGAGTTAGCCAACTCCTCCAACTCATCCTGACCCACCCCAATTCCAGTAATGGAGGACTTAAGCAGGTTAGTGCGCTGGCCCGAAATAGCCTCATATACTGCTAAAACATCCCCAAGTGCCTGGACCTCTGCCTCGTTAGCTTTCCCAAACAGAATCGTGTTATCCGCATACTGCAGGTGCGTAATACACCTTCTGTGCGCTCCCACCCGGATCCCGGAAATCAGTTGACACTCCCTAGATTGGTCAAGCAAGCGGGACAGCATCTCACTCACCACATTAAAGAGAAAGGGGGATAGAGGATCCCCCTGGCGTATGCCCCTAGAGCTTTTGAAATAGCCAGCCGCAGTCCCATTGATCATAATCGAAAACCACGCGGGGGAGTAACAACCCCGCATCCATTTTCTCCAATTATCCCCAAACCCCATCCTTCCAAGCATGTAGTCCAGGGCCTTCCAACTGACCCGGTCATAGGCCTTTTCCATATCCACTTTCCAAACCGCCGTCGGGATCGCTGAGTGTGAGCGGAATGGATAGTCTCGTTCGCCACCGCAACCAGATCCACCAACTGTCTTCCCCTCACAAAAGCCCCTTGATTCCCCGAAATAAGGGTGATCATCAGAGGTTTGAATCACACAAGACTCTAGCCATGATTCTATAAGTACAGTTCGTCAAACTGATGGGCCGAAACTCCGATATGTCCTCAGCCCCCTCTCTCTTTGGGAGAAGGGAAATAAAAGTGGATCCAAGCGCCCTCCCGATGAAGCCATCAGCGTGAAATTCTGCCATAACTTCCATCAGCTCTGCCTTGATGAGATCCCAGAATGTCCGAAAGAATTCAATAGTGAACCCATCCGGACCAGGTGCCTTGTTCCGTCCCCCTGCTTGGACCGCATACCTCACTTCCTCCTCCGTGAATTCCTGTTCCAGCACCTCCCTTTCCGCTACCGAGATAGTTTGAAAAGACACCCCTTCCAACTGAGGACGCGTGAATCCATCATCCGTGTACAGCGACTTATAGAACTCAATCACTTTCTCTCGAACTTGTTCATCCCCCTCAGCCGCAGCCCCGTCCACCACAATTCTTCCCAAGAACTTAGACTGAAACTTAGCATTTGCCACAATATGGAAATACTTGGTGTTCGCATCCCCCTCCTTTAGCCACTTAACTTTAGCTTTTTGCATCCAGCTGATTTGCTCGGACCTACAAACGCTGTCAAACTCCATCTTCAGCCCCAGCCGCTCCTCCCTTTCCTCCCCATTTAGATCCCTCTCTTCTTCCAGATCATCAAAAGTCTTTAACCTGCTCAGCAGAATTTCCTTCCGGGCCTGCACCCTCCCAAACACCGTCCGATTCCATTCCTTGATCCTCCCCTTCAAGTGACGAAGCTTGGAGACAAATCGGTATGCGGCAGTTCCCGTGTATGTCCTCTCCCGCCACCACACCGTAACATTATCTCGAAAAGACTCCTCCAACAGCCACATGTTCTCAAACCGAAACGGGATCGGCCCCCTCCCTCTTGGATCAGACATGCACAGCAGCGAACGGTGGTCGGAGACCGGCCGAGCAAGAGCCTCCACCCTCGCCCCAGGGAACATTTCAATCTAGTCCACCGATAAGAGAAAGCGGTTCAATTTGGAAAGCGATGGGTTCTCCCGCTGATTTGACCACGTGAATCGAGCCCTTGAGAGCGGGACATCCATCAGCCCCCAATCCGAAATGAATGTGTTAAACTCCCGCATCACTCTCGCATTAGGCGTACTACCCTTCTTCTCAAATTCCCACCTGATCGCATTAAAATCCCCCCCAAGGCATATAGGATAATTCCATCGACCCGTCAAAGCTGCCAATTCAAACCAGAAGTCGCGACGTTCAGTATCCAACGATGGTTCATAGATGCTAGCAAAAACCCATCGAGACCCCGTCTCCTTATTTCGCAAAACTACCGAGACCGAGTACAGTCCCACCTCTTCCTCTTCTTTATCAAAAATTCGAGCTTGCCAAGCCACCAAAATGCCCCCCGAGGCACCGACGGAGTCCGCCCCAACCCAGTCCCATCCAATCCTGCCGAGGATGGACGTAACCTTCCTTTGATCGCAGCAGCCCCACTTACTCTCCTGTAATGTGACCACCTCCGGTTTAGCAGCCACAATGACCTGCTTAACCCCCACCCGTTTAGACCAGTTGCAAATCCCTCTGACATTCCATGTTAGCATCTTCATAAAACAGAATCTGTGTAGCCCGCCCATCCGGTCCCCACTTACAGACCCCCCCCCCTTCTCCCATCCGACATCCCCCATTGCAGTCATGCGAGCTCCTTTGCGCCTCCCCGCCGCTTTCTTCTAGCCACCTGACGAGTAGAGACAACCGACCCAAACACCACCCGTAGCTCCTTGTGCGATCCATCGAAAGTCATGCCGAGATTTCGTCCCACGTCAATCAATCTATCAATTTCCAATTCCTCTCCCATGGGCAAATCATCGCCGTCCCCAAAGGCCCCTTGAGGAGTCAATGGCTGTAGTCGCATGCCCCTGTGGTGCCGGGATTCAGCAACGAGCCTCTCCCCCTCTTGATCAGACGACTCATACATATCAGAAATTCCAGCTACATCCCCGGCCTCCTCCGTCGGAGCCCCCCCTCGTCTGACACTCCTCTGGAAGACTCCCTCTTCGCTAGAGTATAAACCTCCCCTGCATATGTTTCCGCAGGTCGCCCCTGCATTAAGTTGTAAGGGGGAAACCGGGTCCAAACCGATCTGGCCCCACAGGTCCATCTGCCCGACTCCCGTAACATCTTGAGTTAGAGCCCCATGAAAATTTAAACGACCCGTTTCCAGCCAATTAAAGCAGCCCGCGGCCAACTGGGACGCCCGAGACACGTCAAATGCCAAACCGGGTCCATGACCACTTAAAGCCCCCAAGTGCGACGTCAGCCCTCCACGTGTCATCGTCTGGGAGTTCAAGCCCATCAACACCCCAATATAAAGCTTCCGGTTTCTATCCAGCTCCATCACCACCAAAAGTCTAGCGGATCGAGAAGCTTCCAAGTAGAGTCGACGTGTCGACCTCCGATAGCCCATCGCATCCCGAGGCAACAACCCACCCTTTCTTCTTCGGCGATAAACCCTAAAAGGTTTGTGGGTGATAGGCGAAGGTTTCCGCATCTGGCAGGCACCGATCTCCTGGACCATAGGATCCCAGGTACGCTCTCCGAGGTCCTCCATCCCTTCCTCCAGACCTCTAATCTCACCTAACCTCTACCTGTGTAGGTGTACCTTCTCGACATCCTCGTACACATCGATCTGAGCCATAGATCTGATCGGAAGTTGCTGATCCGTCACCGAGGCCACCGTCGTCACCGCATCAGCCATCCAATCCTCCTGACCCCCCGTCAACGAGGAATGAGTGATCCCGACGAGTCGGGCCGCAGCCCCACCAGAGGGAGCCGTCACCGAAGTCGGAGGGCCGAGACCTCCCCTCCCGTTCGTCGTGTGCGTGGGAGAGCACGTCTGCGAGCATCCCGTCGGTATCCCATCCGGCGTAGCCCCTCCATGTCCGATTGGATCCCGAACCGGCTGAACCTCTACTACCGGCTCACCGACTATGCACACTCCAACGGAATCAGGCCCCGGCACGGCTTGGAGAGATTGATACTCGAAGACCGTCAGCTCGACGCGCTCGAGCTCTACAACGAGCTGATAGCAAAAGCCGCCAATCCGCAATTTGATGATCCGTGGGATGGCAGCGATAGAGTCGACCGCGACAAGGATTCTAACGAGTGTCGTAGTCCAAAGATCCGCGGAGCGCCGGTCAACCCGGATGAACCGACCACATCGGTTCCCAACCTCCAATAACACCTCCGGGGACCACACATGTAGAGGGAGCCCAAAGATATGCACCCAAATCCCTTCATCCTCCTCCAGAACGCGAACCGCACTCACCGCTGGCTCCCATCGCCGACAAGAGACCGGGCACCCGTCAATCAAGATCCGCTTTTTGCCAAGAAGCTCCAAAGCACCTTCCTCCGACCCAAACCGTAGTAGGAACATGGATGTAGAAATTGTAGATATTTTAGGTCGCTTTGTAATTTCCCAATTGTAGTTAACCCAATGATGTACAGTCAACAAAGCTAAGCAATCAATATTAGTATGAATAACCACCCAGAAGTCTCTTAGATTAGTATCCAGAGATCGCAGTTGTGTAGACTCCATATCGAGAATACCCGAGAGATGATCATCCACCAAGAGGGCCCTCCTCGGCTCTGAATCCTCCCGGTAGGAAACGACAACATCCGCGAATGACAAGCTGGGTCGGAGACCGGCGGCCACCACCGGTCGGTTCTTCCTGGCGACAACCGACCAACCTTGATCAATGTCCCGCCATTGCGCCTTGCTTAAGAAAGTTTGCTTCCCAGAAACCGTTCTCGGGCAATCGTTATCGGCCGGTGCTACAACTTTGCCAAAGCCCGGGTGGCTTCACATCCAATTCGATGACAAATCGATCGTTGGCGGAAATTTACATTATGGCATTTCCCACAAACCCAATCGCCTACCCTCAGCACGATCACATGACTCATGTTGATTCCCACCCCAAGGTTCTTGTTATTGATGTTCTACCTAGGCTAGCAGCTCAAATGATCATCATTTGTTCTTTATCAATTCGTAATCCATCTCCTGCGCTTCAAACCATTAACAACTAAGAATAAAGCATGCATCGCGATTCACGAAACAAATCACATAGCTATCATGACCATACTAAAGCACTAAAGCTAAGGGTACCTCTATCCGGGCCCACGCAATCTCTGAAAGCACCTACTTACTGAAAGCACCCGCACCCACACAGAGGCCGCCCAATTAGTGAAATGCAATTTTTTGGGGGGATAAAAAAAATCCTCCTCCAGCGAAAAAGAGGGTGCTTCAATGATGTCGGCGTCGTCGTTGCATCGGAGTTTAGGAAGAAAATGAAGAAAAAGAGGGTTTTCTGATGATGTCGGCATCGTTGTGGCGATTGGCGAGAGTTGAGGAAGAGGAAGAAGAAAGAGAAGAAAACAAAAAAAAAAGAAGAGTGTGATTCAATGTTATCGGCAACACCATTGCGGCTGTGAGAGTTGAGGAAGAAGAAAAAAATGAGTTTATATACGTGGGTGCCTGTCTTCCTGCCGTCGATAAAAAAAAATCGAAATTATTTTTTTCCCACATGAGAACATGGGTGCTTTCAGAAATTGTGCGGGCGCGAATAGAGGTACACTAAAGCTAAATGTCAATACCCACGGCCATAAATAAATAAAAAGTAGCTCTATTTGCACTCACCTGCCCCGCTTGTTAAATCATCTACAGGTGGGGCTAGGTGGGCGCTTTTAGAGTTTTGGTTGGTGCAAATAGAAGTACCATATCATTCACACAAGCCATCGACAAACACAAACCATATAATAATTCATTCCCAAACCGAACTTAAATTCAAAAAAGAAAAGAGTCAACAAAAAAGAAGAAAGAAATGTTTTCAGAAAGGGTTTGAAGGGGAGGAGGGACAATTGTTATTGTAAACTTTTTTAAAAGTAAAATCGCATAAAATATTAGATGACACATGGCAGTACTTCACACCTCATGTCCAAGGTGGTCGCCTAGGACCTAGGCGACAAAGTGATTGCTTAGGCTATCGCCCAGAAACAAAAAACGACCACTTACACCAATATTGGGCCTAAGCAAGGAAACCCCCCTACCCCCTTTTTTAGATTGTAGTAAGAATGGCTTCAGCCTCAACTCTGTTTTGTTGTACAAGCCAGAGACCATAAAATTCCAATCCTTGAGGGCCTTTTTGGTTAGCCTAAACTAATATGTGCTTGGGAGCAAGATATCAAAATCGGTTTCGGTGCGATACCTACCGGTAAATACGGATTTTTTTTTCTGAAAAAAAATGGAAAAATAAACAAATCGGTTAGCCCCCTTCTCCTCCTCTAACGTAAGCAATCACTTATGAAGAATGTGGCACCAACAAGTACAAAGTAGGGCTAACTGATTCTAAGAAAGACTTTGCACATTTTTCTCAGCAACAATAAACACTTTTATTATATCCAGTAAAAGAGATGGAAAAGAAAACTGTTACTCCGCCATAGGTTCTTTCTTAGCATTAGAAGCATAAATAAAAAAAATATTCATAACTCAATGTATCAGACCAAGAAAGAGAACATAAAGGGGAGAAGCTCTCTACTTTGATAAAAACCCAAGATGGCATGAATCCATCGGCAAGGACCCAGGTCACAAGTCCTTGAATATCCTGTTTCACAATAGAATGTTCTGTTAGGCGTTTAATTTAAACACAAATCAGTTAGTTCCTAGATGTTTGAGCAGCAATAAACACATACAAGCAGATTCAATGTTGAATCAGCTTCCGGGGTCTTGAAAACAGCATCTGCCTTTCCCTGTATAGAAAATAAATTTCCAAGATAAATATCAAATTTCTATATATTTCGAAGAGCACCAACCATTTTTGAATGAGCTTTTGTAAGGTGTTGTAAGACATGATATATAAAACTGGTAACAGTAGATTGAACATTTCATTCGTTAGTTGGTGTTCCTTTATTTACCCATTCATTATTCTATTATTAAATATTATTATAATCAAAGAATAGACAATCTATTATCAAAGAAATCTTTAAGGGTGACGATTTATGCAATTACAACATCTACACTTTGGGATCTAAATTTAAGGCAATGGTCACATATAACCGATTGAACCTTATACGGTATTCAACTGGTCTTGGAACCTTTGGAGAGAAGGGGTTTTTGACATGGAAAATATTTCACGTCAACCTATGAAAATGTAAGCCGTGAAAATCAAGATTCTCTCCTATCCAACAGTTCTAAGATGGTTGAATATCAAGGTTCAACTGGTTGGAGCTGACCATTGCCCCCAAATTTTATCCTACAATACAGTTACCAAATTGTATTGTAGGGACTCTTTTTCACAGATCAGCATCAAAGTGAGATCAAGGATTACTTTGATTATCTTTTTTTGTTGATTAGCATTAGTTCAGTAGTTACTTTGGGATAAGGGTTAGGATTTCTACGGTCATTATAATTTATAAATAGTTGCATCATGTACTTAAAAGAAGCTCTTTTACATTGAACAAGTAAAAAGGCACATGCCAAGGTGGTCCATAAGCAAATGAATTTTAAATTGGCCCAAAGTCGGGACCAAGCATTGCATGTTTATAAAATAGGCCCAAGATCAAACACTGACCTGATCGAAAAATAGCATAAAGTGGTTAGGTGTAGCTGAAAATGAAAAAACCTTTAACGACTGAATATTAAAGCCATTAAGGAAAAAGTCTATGAAAGAAAGATAGTAAAATAGTAACTGAGAAACCACTAAGAGATTCAATATTTTAGACGATCAGTGGTGGTTGAATTGTGTAGATATGTTATAGAAGAGTTAAAATCACTAATCTCAACTAATTGGTTAAATCTGATCACGATAATTGTATACAATTAAAATATGTAACTATATAAGTGGAAAACTACATGTAAAAATTCAGTACTTGGTCAAGTTGAACCTCAAGCAAATAATTTTCAAAGTTGCACAAATTGTTGGCCTGAAACAACTTAAATTTTAAGCTGCTTAAACAACCACATTAACAAATTTATTTGCTCGAGGCCCTCAGTGTTTAAGCTCTTTTTTCCCAGGACTTTTGGGACTTAACTGAGAAATATCTGGACTACAGCCCTTGAGGATTACACTATTGTTACAAACTGGATGCAACATTCAATGCAACCTTTTCCCTCATCCCCAAGATGAGGCACGTTGATAAGATTCCAAATTTCCACTCTACAAGCTTGGTAGGAAATTTTACAGGATAATGGCCAACATTCTCTCTGAGATCTCCCCCAACCAAGGTGGAATTGTGGAAGGCAGACAAATACTGCATGGAACAGTGGTGGCAAATAAGGTTGTGGACACAACGCTTAAGTCTGGCATGCCCGGGACAGTAAAGAAACTGGATCCAAGGCTATGATAGAGTTGAGTGGTCCTTGATTATGGAGATTTTAGATTGGATGACTCTCGGCCTGAAATGACAAAAGCGGATGTGGCAGTATCTCACAATTGCTAAATTCTCAATATTAATTACTGAGGTCAAGTCAGTAACTTCTAAGACTAGAGTGGAGTTAGACAAGGAGATCCGCTCTGTTTTTTCTCTTCACTTCAGCGACGGAAGTCATTGACTTGTAAATATTGAAAAGAAATTAAGTTTTCACGTAAATTAAGGAGAAAGCATGAAGAATTAAGAATAAGAGAGGAAGAAGAATTAAAAAGGAAGAGAGAAATAGAGGTCATGCAATGTCTCATGTCTACAATCTCAAGTTCACATATACAAACAATTCAAATTAATTACTACACTATTTGTCCCCTAGTTAATATTCACAAACTATGAATATACTTCAAAAAAGAGCTATAAATAAAAACTAAAAGACCGGAAATTAACTCTAACACTCACCCTCAAGTTGGAGCATAGATATCATTGATGCCCAACTTGGAGAAAACCTGATCTAATTGCTTCCACCCAAGTACCTTGGTGAACATGTCAGCAAGCTGATTCACCGACTTGGCATACAAAGTGGCAATCTCATTACTTCTTCACTTTTTTCTTGAATAAATTGACAATCTATATCCATATGTTTCATCCTTTTATAGAAGAGAGAATTTTTGGTAATGTGAGACACATGTGACCGGGTCACTACTATGGGTACCGGCAGGAAGGCATGGGGGTCTTGGAGCTTGGATTGGGTGGCTAGCGTCAAACCAATATGTGGCATAGATGGCGACTCAAGCAAGGTGGTGTGCTAATGTGGTGACTAGACGTGCGTGGGGCATGGGAAGCTGACTTGGAGGTGTTGGGGTTGCATGGATTTCGTGTGCGACAGAAGGAGTTCGTGTGCTATGGTGGTATGTCAAACCAATACATTTGAGATTCTCCTGCTATTTGACTTGAGGTGTTGTTTAAACCATATATGTGAGAGAGGAGCTGCGAAAATACTTCCACACACACGGGGCCTTGCGACACCAGAGGGTGCGCAGTGGTCTCCTAGGCCTGAAAGGGTGGGACTAGGACGTTGCTTTGGCAATGTCGTGTGTCACCCAAGGTGAGGTTGCCATATGCATCAGACTATGCGTCGCGATGTACTTGGGTCGGCTAAGAGGGAGACACTCGGGAGCTACCTGGGACTCTGTACAGCACGTTGGCATGAGGATCAAAAGATAATTTGTGCTAGTTACGAAGACCATACACGATGGTGGGCTTGGTTCGGTATGACGGCGAGACATGTTGGAATGGGATGGCATAAGGAGCTGGCATGCTACTGTTACACGCAAAATACTAATGCAAGAGGCAAGGTGAAGCTTGAGCAGGCCAAGTAAGGCGTAGAAGTGCAAGCATGTGTGTCTCGAGTAAACACGATGCATCGATATGGTTGCCTTGGAAATAATGTATCCACGTACGGGAGTTCCCGTCCTCTAGAAGGGTGGTATCAGAGCTGATCGAGGGTTAGGCTGGCCTCGTTGCACACGGCCTCGAGGTGTCGCATGGGCGTGTTAGCCGGTGTCAAGCTGCGCCCACAGATGGTATCAGTGACAAGCTGACCCAGCTTGGAAAGTTAGGTGTCGCACGCGAGTGCACGTCGAAAGGAGTGACTCCGTGAAACAGAGCTTCATTATCACAGTATAGATTCGTAGGCTTGTTGACCATGATCCATGTTTCTATCATAAGAGTCATCAGCCAGGGTAGCTCACATAGCATGTGTAAATGGCCTTTATACTCAGCCTTCACTTGGTCATTGAACTCTGTTTGTTAGGCGTCCATGTAACAAGATTGCCGCATCCAAATGTAAAGTAACTAGTGGTGAATATTCTATCAGATGGAGACCCTACCCAATCAACATCCAAATACCCTTCAGCTCGGAGATACCCATCAAACTAATATAGAAGACTATGACCAGAAGCAACTTTTATGTAGCTCAAATTATAGATCATTGCATCCATATGAGGAACTTGAGGTGCCTTCATGAACAGATTCACCATACTAAGTGCATACGAAATGCCTGGCCAAGTAATGGTGAGGTAAATGAGCTTACCTACCAATCTATAATACAAACAAAGATCCTCAACAATCTCTCCTTTTTAGGACAACCGAAAAATAGAAACAACTTACAACTTAAGTAAACTAATAAGTGCACACACCCAATGTATCTAGGTACACACCCACATATCTTCCTCATATATTAACACCACCCTCCCCCCAAAAGCTGGTGCATAGATGTCAATCATGTGCAACTTGGTGGTAATGTCCTTCAACCTGACTCTTCCAACAGCTTTTGGCAGGATGTTAGCTAACTGATCTTCGGAAGCAACATTTGGCGTGCAAAACACGTGACTCAACCTTTTCTCTCATTAAATGGTGATCTACCTTTATGTGCTTAGTCCTCTCATGGAACACAGTATTCTCTGCAATGTGAAATATGGCTTCATTATCCCCATAAGAGTCATAGGCAGTCTCACTTATATTCCAAGGTCATTCAAAATGAACCTTAACCACATTCCCTCTCTAGCACCTTGGGGCATGGCTCTATACTCGGCTTCGGCACTTGAATTAGCTAAAATTGTTGTTTCTGGATCTTCCAAGTGACCCGATTTCCCCCAAGAAAGGTGACATAACCAGTAGTGGATTTCTTGTCTAATGGACCTAGCATATGAGCATATGTGATTACCTTCACATTAAGGTGCCCGTGATTACCATATCGTAATCCTTTCCTAAGGCTTGATTTCAAATATCTCAGAATTTTGTAAACAGCATCCAAGTGTGGAGTACGAGGAGCATGCATATATGTTGACTAACCGTATTAACAGCATATGCAATATTTTGTTGTGTCATGGTGAGGCATATGAGTTTACCCACCAACCTCTAATACTTTATTACAATGTTGAGGAGCGCCCTTCTTCAGAATTGATTAAATTGTTCTGGTTCATAGGAGTGTCAGTGGGTGTACACAACATTCTAGTCTGCTTAAGAACATCAAGAGCATAACTTCTTTGGGATAGATTAATCCCACGCTTTGATCTGGAAATTTCAATTCCAAGAAAGTATCGGAGGGGTCCAAGATCCTTGATGTCAAGGACCTGACTGAGATAGTTTTTCAACTTCATAATTTCTTCATTGTCATCCCCGATGATGGTAATGTCATCCACATAGAAAATGAGGGTTATCACGCATTCTTGACAAACAAAAGCGGTCATAATGGCTCTTCTGATACCCAAAGTGTATGGCTACAACACTGAACTTCTTGAACCAAGGTCGTGGAGATTGCCTTAGTCCATATATAGCCTTCTCAATTAGCAAACACTTTCTTTCTCCAATTGAAGAAGGAACCAAAGAGGCAATGACATGTACACCTCTTCATGGAGATCTTCATGCAAAAATGCATTCTTTACATCAAGCTCATACAAGGACTTTATGAGTGGCAAAAGACAGAAGGACCTGAATAGAATTGAGTTTAACCACTGGCGCAAGGGTCTCTTGAAAGTCAATGCCGGGAGTCTGAGTAAATCCTTTTGCTACAAGTCCGGCCTCATATGTTTCAACAGTCCCATTTGGGTGATACTTCATTGCATACGCCCGTTTGCACTTCTTGCTTTCTTCCCTCCATGCAGTTCAGTAATTTGCCAAGTTTGATTATATTCTAATGTCTTCATTTCTTGAGGCTGCAACAAAGCTTCATGGACAGATGATGAATAGAGGTAGAATCCAAAAAAGAAATGAAGCTAGAGTAACAAGCAAATGGGGCATGATAGGACACAAACTAATAGATATGATGTATGGTACTCTTTCGAAAGCCATGGAAAGATCCGAATCTGATACAGAAGGGGAGCCTGCTTCAGCAGAAGGTATTTGGTCCATGTCTTAAGCAAGAGGGGTAGACTTCTTATGTCGTTCTTTTTCATCCTTTCAAAGTACTTGCATTTTCCAAATTTATCCCAATGTTCTTTAAAATCTTTAGTAGGTATAGGATCACTGGCACTAGCCAACTCTTCAATATCCTCCTCACCATCATCTTCTCTGCTGCATGGAAGAGGTAGAGGATTCTCAGTGCTCTCTTCATTACTTGGACACTCTCCCTGAAGGGGGCACAGAGAGGGGACATAAAATGGAGTGGATTCAAAGAATGTAAGAACCATAGTGACAAAGATTTTTTCCTGTTGAAGGATCATAACACTTATACCCTTTCTGAGTAAGAGGATACCCAACATATGCACTTGAGCATCTTCGGAGAGAGTTTATCATGCTTACTTGACGGAATGTGCAAAACAAAAGCAACCAAAGTTTGAGGAGTTACACCAAACAACCTATCATAGGGACACAAAATTTTGAAGGGAGATTTCCCATCAAGAACAAGTGGAGGCATGCGATTAATTAGATAACTGGTGGTGAGGAGAGCCTTACCCCATATGCATTTGGGAACATCCATAAACAAAAACGATTAACTACCAACCTCAAGAATGTGGTGATTTTCTCTCAGTTACCTCATTTTGTTGTGGAGCATAAGGACCATTGTTGTGAAATTTCATATGCTACGACAGGTGATTTCACTGTGCCATCACATAGAAGAAAAAAACTAAAAATTAAAAAAAAAAACTAAAATAATCTGAAAAAATATAGGAAAATCTAGGAAGGTCTTACAAGTAAAATACATACATTGTGGACTTCATAATACAATAAAGGTAATGAACTTTCATTTTATGAAGAGAAATAACCAAAAAAAATATACATTAACTATACGAAAACTAAAAAAACTTGAAAAATTACATTGTAAGGGTTGTATTATCCTCCAACCATGTACCCTACGCATTGCTCTCTAACCCATTGTGGTACTTAATCGGTTCATCTACCTCCAACATGGTCATTATCATCACTATCATTGTCGTCATCATCTGAATCATCACCTTCTTTAATGTGCTCTTCCTCCCCTCTGTTTCTTCTTCATCAAATCTCACCAAGAAGGAGTCTATGACCTTCGGATCCTCTTCTTCTTGGATTTCATCTTCATTTCTTCTTTGACTTGAAGAACTCCCCCACTGATCTCCTACGTCAAGTAAGGTTTTCTCCTTCACCACAAAAAGAGGCCTCCCCGACTTGACCCCATGTAAGATTTTCACAAAGGAGTCTATAACCTTCGGATCCTCTTCTTCTTGGATTTCATCTTCATTTCTTCTTTGACTTGAAGAACTCCCCCATTGATCTCCTACATCGAGTAAGGTTTTCTCCTTCACCACAAAAAAAGGCCTCCCCGACTTGACCCCATGTAAGATCTTCACCTGGGCACTCTCATCCCTTGCATCCCGCCATCCAAGGATCATCGGTGGATAAATCGTCAATCGAAATGGGATCGTAGTGTCCCAAATTTTCTCTTGATTTGAGAAAACGTTCTCAAAGATTTTGGTTGCATTGCACAAAGACCAAATCATTGAGCATGAATTGCTCAAGTTTGTTTTTCTTCTTCGTATGAATCTATTTAAGACAAAGACATTAAAAATATATTACAATTTAATCTAAAATTTATATAAGCATGACAATTAACAAGACACTTACCATCTTGAATGAGCTCCAATTACGCTCACATGTCGATGCCGAACAAGTAAGGCCTAATACTCCTATGGTCAATTTCTTTAAAAACGGATGTTTATTGTTTGGATCTACTCCATAAAGCCCATCAATCGGCTACACATTGATTTGAATAATTTAGTAATCATTTCAAAAGCATAAAGCCTTAAAATGAATGAAAGAATAAGGATTGTATTTTTACACATCAGGCAATTAATCGGTATTTTCGTCTCCCTATGTCGGATGACGATATCCCTTCCGAACATCCCCAATGACTTCTTGTAGCAATCCAATAGGTTACCTATCCTATCTAGGTCATTTTTATCTAGAACCATTCTCTCTAACAAATCAAGAAAACCAATCATGTGTCTCACCTGCGTCATCCATCTTGTACGCGGACGAATATAATGGGGATGACATTTGGCTACCCCAAATCTTATTAATTATATCTATAATAGGTTGATAGAGTCGGGCTTTTTGGTTATTATTTGATTTAACTTTCTCTATAGTTTTCTTCATAAAGTTAAAAATATAGCCCATAGGGGGCTTCTGATCATTATCAACCAACCGTAGTACTTCTAAACAGTTGAAAGTTTCTCAGTGTTTGTGTAACAATTAACACCATTCCAAAATGTTGGTGTAAGGATGATTTGGGCCACCACTTTCCCTCTCTTCTTAGCCCATGGCCCATTCATCGATTTGGCTCCCGTTACAAAGCTAAATAATTGTTCACATTCTTTGCAGGGTTAAGAAGGTCGTAGTAAGCGGGTGGCCGCTGGTCATAAAATATTTCCACTCAATGTTTTGGGCATATGGTGGAGTAGTTGGGCATGCATATAAAAGAAAACTACTATTCTTATAGCTTTAGCTACGGTCTTAATGTTCACCTTGCATGTGTCTTCTAAAATGAACTCAAGGCAAGGGGCTGCACATGAGGCCCAATATATGTGGAATCGTTTTTGCATAAGAAGCCGACCAACGGCCACGTAATTTACGGCATTGTCCATACAAACTTGGACAACATGCTCTTCTCCAGCCTCCTCCACAACTTTATCTAGGAGGCCAAAAATATATTTGAACATATGGGATTCGGGCGAGGCGTCCACCAACTTTAGGAACATAGTTCCGGTAGGACAACCAACTAAGAAATTAATTAGTGACCTACCGACCCCATCCGTTCATCCATCGGCCATAACCAAGCAACCATATGTGTTTCAATCCTCTCTATAATCTGATAGAAAACTATTGGTTGCTTACACCTCTTTTTAGACAGTTGTCTTATTTTATTATATGAGGGCAGTTTAAGTCCCGGACCAAATTGTCCTAGAGCTTCAACAATAACTTGGAAGCTCTCTAATTTAACGGTATTAAAGGCAATACCGACTTATAAAAAGGCAATACCGGTTTAGTACATCAATTTAGACACATATTGAATAGTTGTGGGTCTATTTTTATCTTTAAACTAGTTTTCAATGGTAGTTTGAACTGGTCCAACTTTGTCTCTTGTATCGACCACATCCTCGAGATGTGGTCTACAAGATAAAAAACTTTCTATGCACCCTCTACCACTACCACTACCACAAGCTCTTATACAAGGTGGAGCCAGGGGTCAACTACTACGGGTCGTGGTGGAGGGAGTGGATCTATCCTCCTCCACCTCCTCCTCATAATGATAAGGTTGACTACTCTCTTTCAGGTAGTCTCCTAAAATTAAATCATCATTATATTTCGTCCTTGAAATGTTATCACTCCATTATAAAATCTCTCTTACAATCTCAGGAGTTACATTTGAACATGCTTTAAGATTCGATCTGGCTAGTGAGCCAAGTGTTGCTTGTGTCGCGACATTCCACCTATGCTAACATAGGGACACAAGGTACAATGGATCTTCGTCTTCACCATAGGACTTTTATAATGTTCATACTTTCCTCACGCCCATGAGCAAAAGTCCTCCTTGTAGTCCGGTCCTAAAAGAAACATTGGGAAGGAAAAAAAGGTTATGTTGCAATTCATATTTTTAGTAATTTTACTAACGGGAAGTAAACTAGGTGGCATCTGGGTAATATGGAGAGTAGATTTAAGGGCTAACTACCAATCTGACTATTCCTTGCCCTTTACAGGGACAAGGGAGCCATCTGCTACTCTGATATAAAATGAGAATACATAGGGTTTATGGAATAAAAAACAGTGGACATACCAGCCCTGTGGTCTATGGCTCCTGAAGCAATGACCCAAGAGGACTGAGACGTAGATGTAGCAAGAGCAGAGCCAACAATAGATGTAGACGTAGATGTAGCTCTTGATACTCTCGCTGAGTGAAACGCACAAATCGTGGAGCCGGGGCTACCTGTATTGTTGTGTTGTAGGAGGTGCCTACTGAACTGAAGTCGGTGTCTAGGAACCGAATTCATCCTCAGCAATATATGATCTACTAGTCTAAGCAATTGGGAACTTTGGTTTGCCAACCAAATCCCAACAAGTCTCCCTAAGGTGTCCAATAAAACCTTACTCAGCACATTGTAATAGATATGATACACATTTCCAGATTGTTCACTCTGATGTTTGAGGATCGTCCCTAGTTGTTTTTGTTTATGGGTATCGTTACCTCATTAAATTCATTGATGATTGCACTCAGTTTGTAATGTTATACGTGCTAAAGCCCAAGGATGAAGTAGTGACGATTTTTCCTCTGTTTCATAGGCTGGTTCAAACTCAATATATGCAAACTTGAAGGTAAAATTTTTGTGGAATGAGGTTGTTCTCACTGCCTGTTTTTTAATTAATCATATGCCCACGTCTATCCTCGAACGTCAGTCTCCCTTCGGAGTTTTGTGTCTGAATGCTTCATTGTTTCATGTTCCTCCTCGGGTTTATGGGAGTTTATACTTTGCTCATGCCCTAAATATCTGTCGAAATAAGTTGGACCCAAGGCCATTCATTGCGTATGTATTGGGTATCCTCTGTCGCAAAAGGGTTACAAGTTTGATCCGGTTACTAAAAGAAAATTCCTCACCATGGATTGCACCTTTTTTTAGTCTACTCCATAGTCAGTGCCCTCCTCAAGGGAGAGTAGTTATATGAAAAAGCACATTGTTTTACCATATCTCCAGGAAGAAGAGAATGACAATGGTAAAGACGATACACAAGTGGAAGAGGGAACATGAAAATCCAAAAGACCTAGGAAAGTTTGATAAATTTTGGGGAAGCAACATTTACTCGGGCAGCATTAAAGAAGAAGAAGCCCACTCTCACTCGGATCATGGAACAACCTTCAACCCCTGAAGCAAGTTCACCTAGTTTTCACACTCCTCTAACTTTTGACTTAGATCAGCCAATTGCCCTACGGAAGGGATCTCGTTCATGTACATCACATCCCATTGGGAAGTTCATATCCTACCATGCCATGTCTTCCTCTCATTTAGTTTATATTAGACTCCATCTCTGTTCCTTCGAGTGTTTCTGACACTCTCTCTTAACCCAAATGGAAGGAGGCCCTGCTACAAAAATAACAGCACTTGAACAAATAATACCTGGGAGATAGCACTAATTCCTAAAGGGAATAAATTAGGGGATTGTAAAGTACAGATCAGATGGCTCAGTTGAAAGGTATAAGGTCAGGCTAGTAGCCAAGGATTCACACAGACCTATAGAGTAGACTACCAGGACACATTTTCTCTTATCAACAAATTAAACTCTATCCGTGTTCTTCTTGCGCTAGCAGCACATCAGGGGTGGCACCTCTATCAACTTGATAAAAAAATGTGTTTCTTCATGGAGACCAAAAGCGACCGCATGTGCAGTCACATATGCGGTCCCATTTGACTGGAACACATAAGCCATCATGGCATATGCAATTGCGTATTGTCCCTACAGTCATATTTATGACTAGGGTTTTCTTTTTTGAAAATGGGAGCCCTTCAACCTCAATAAATAGAGGGGCTCTCTTCTTCTCTTCACCACAACTCATTTAGACTCTCTCTCTCTCTCTCTCTCTCTCTCTCTCTCTCTATAAATAGTGGTAGTAGTTCGAGAGGTTGTCGTATAGAAAGATATTTCTCTTGTAGACCACATCATGAGGATGTAGTCGATGCAAGAGACAAAGGTGGACCACTCCAAACTACCATAGAAAACCAATTTAAAGATAAAGATAGACCCACAACTATTCTATATGTGGCTAAGTGAATGTACCGAGCCAGTATTGCCTTCAATACCGTCAAATTAAAGAGCTTTTGAGTTATAGTTGAAGCCTTAGGGCAATTTGGTCCGGGACTTAAACCGCCCTCATATCATAAAATAAAATACACTTGTCTTAAAAAAGAGGTCCAGGCGACCAATAGTTTTCTAGTTGAGTATAAAGAGGATCGGAAAACATATGATTGCACGATTATGGTCGATGGATGGACGGAGAGGGTCGGTAGGTCACTAATCAATTTTTGGTTAATTGTCCTACAGTTACTACATTCCCAAAGTCGGTGGACACTTCTACCGAATCCCACACTATATCTTTTTGGCATCCTAGATAAAGTTGTGGAGGAGGTTGGAGAAAAGCATGTTGTCCAAGTTTGCATTGGCAATGCTGTTAATTACATGGCCGCGGGTAGGCTTCTTATACAAAAGCAATTCCGCATATATTGGACCCAATGTGTGGCTCATTGCCTTGACTGTCACCAAGGCTAAAAGAATAGTAGTTTTCTTCTATAAGCATGCCCATCTACTCCACCATATGCACAAAGCATTGGGTGGAAATATTTTACAACCCGTTGTCACCCGCTTTGTTACGGCTTTCTTAACCCTACAAAGCTTATAAGTAAAAGAGAACAATTACGTAACTTCGTAACTTTGTAACAGGCACCAAATGGAGGAATGGGTCATGGTCTAAGAAGAGCGAGGGAAAGTGGGTGGCCCAAACCATTCTTACAGCAACATTTTGCAATAGCGTTACACACACACTAAGACACTCAACCATTTTTAGAAGTACTATGATTGGTTGATGGTGATGAAAAGTCCCCCTATGGGCTATATTTATAGCTTTATGGAGAAAGCTATAGAAAAAGTTAAATCAAATAGTGCCCATAAAGCCCAAGTCTATCAACCTATTATAGATATAGTAAATAAGAGATGGGGTAGCCCAATGCCACCCCCATTATATTCTGCCGTGTACATCCCAAATCTTGCGGTATATTTTTCAAGCACCAATCAGGATGAGACACATATGATTGGTTTTCTTGATGTGTTAAACAGAATGGTTCCAGATAAAGATGAGCAAGATAGGATAAGTAACATATTCGACCACTACAAGGGATCGGTGGGGGTGTTCGGAAGGAAAATCATCATACGACATCGGGATACGAAAATAACGATTAAGTACCTAATGTGCAACTGCAAATATGCAGTCCTCATTCATTTATTCACGTTAAGGCTTTAAGTTTATGAAATGATAACTAATTTATTCAAATCAATGTGTAGCCGATTGGCGAGCCACTTTTGGAGTGGATCCAAACCAAGGATCAAAATAGCGATTTCATTTTCGGTTTCGAGCATGACCAAAATTTTGAATTTTGGCCAAAAATTTCCCTTCGATACATGTTTTTACTGAAATTTCGGGTCCAAATTTTGTTTCGGTGGGGACTGAAACATTTCGGCCGATAATTCATGATCAAAACAATAAGAATCCGTCTTCGAAGAAATTTGCTATAAGAGTACTAGGCCTTACTCGTTCGGCATCAGCATGTGAGCGTAACTAGAGCTCATTCGAGATGGTAAGTATGTTGTTAAATAGATTTTTTATCATTGTCTCAAATATTTATATTAAATCATTAAAAAAATTTAGACTAAATCTTAACGCATTTTTAATGTTTTTGTCTTAAATAGATTCATACAAAGAAGAGAAACAAACTTGAGCAATCTAAGCTCAATGATTTGGTCTTTGTGCAATACAACCAAAACCTTCGACAACATTTTCTCAAAGCAAGAGAAAATCCGAGATTTTTATAATCCTATTTCGATTGACGAGTTGCCCGTCGATAATCCTTGGGTGGTGGATGCAAGGGAGGAGTCGTCTTTGCGGGTGAAGAACTTACATAGTCGAAGAGGCCGCTTTTGGTGGTGAAGAAGAAAATCCTACTCAATGTAGGAGATCAATGGGGGGAGTTCTTCAAGCCAAAGCAGAAATTAAGAAGATGAAATCCAAGAAAAAGAGGATCCAGATGATATAGACTCCATCTTGGTGAGATCAGATGAAGAAGAAACGTAGGAGGAAGAGGAAGTATATATTGAAGAAGGTGATGATTCCGATGATGACGGCAATGCTAATGAAGATGATGACCATGCCGGAGGTGGAGGAGCCAATGAAGTACCACGATGAGTTAGAGAGCAATGCGTAGAGTACATGGTCGGGAGACAAATACCACCCTTAAAATGTATTTTTTCAAGTTTTTTTAGTTTCATATAGTTAATGCATTTTTTTTGTTATTTTTCTGAATAAAATTGAAGTTTATTACCTTTATTGGGGGATTTTTTTGTAGTATAAAGACCACAATGTATGTATTTTACTTGTAAGGCCTTCTTATATAATTCTCATATAGTTTCCAATTTTTTCAGATTTTTGCATATTTCTTTATATTTAAAAAAAATTGATTTTGAATAAGCCACATATGCGATTATGCGATCGCAAATCGCATATCACCACATATGCCATTTGACAACAATGATGGAGACCTAAAAAGAGGAAGTGTAGATGGCATCACATCCAGGCTTTACCCTTTAAGAGAACGGTTGTGTGTTTAAGTTTAAAAGGCAATATATGAGTTGAAACATCACCAGGTGATTGGTTCAAGAAATTCAGTGTTTGGAAAAGGGATTTATTGTTTAAACAATAAAACAATAGCCCTTATTATTTTTATTTTTAAAAAAGAGCTTTTTCTATCAAGATTAGTGTTGGAATGACAAAAAAAAGCCATTATTGTATTGGCGAGAAACTTAGTATCAACCACCTGAGAGGTTGAAATGATTTCTTCCTAAAATGGCATGGTGCATGGATATTGAGTTTCTAGGTGGGCCCCACTTAATTTCCTTTCCCTCTTCTTATAATGTCATCAACCAAAATCTTAAGGTCCTAACTCCTAACCAATACTCCAAAAATGCCTAGGTATCAAGTGGAGAGGGAAGTTACTTATTACTTTGGGGTTATAACACACCACCACGCTCCATAGCCAACGTCCGTGGCAGCCCACTCTATGGCGGCTCTCACTCTGGAACACCCTTTAGGGCCTTCAAGTAGCCTTTTTTCAGGTTGCCTCTTCCGGGGACTCCACGGTGGCCCACTTTGTGGCGGACCGGGTAGCCTTTCCCCAGGTCGCCCCTTCCGTGACTCAAACACGGGACTGCTAGCTCTGATACCATTTGTTAAGGTCCTAACCAATACTCCAAAATGCCTAGGCGTCAGTGCAGAGGGAAGTTAACTCCTTATGACTCATAACATATGGAAACTAAATTTTCTTTCCACCAATAATTGACATTTCCAAGTTACCACTGAGCATGGATCAAAATATCGTCCGATACCGATACATATCGGACGATACGTATCGATTTTGGACCTCACCGATACGATACAATGGGTTTTTATCGCCCCCCTAAAAAAACAGTCAAATTATCGTTCAATGCATCGTTCGTATCGCCCGTATCGTTCAATGTATCGTTCGTATCGGACGATAATTTGAAATTATCGTTTATTTTGTTTTTTTGTTTTTTTTTGGGAAAAAATCGGAGAGTATCGTCCGGAACCTGACGATACGTATCGGTTTTGGGGCTGGACGATACGTATCGAAAAAACGAGATTTTAATCCTTGCCACCGAGGACCTTAAGTAATAAGTCTTGGAATGACTAAATTATCGCTACGAGACTGGAATATACCAAACTATTCCTTTAATTCAGTATATGGAATCAACAAATATACCTATATGTGTTTAGCACATTCTAATCAAAGATATACCCTCATATATTATAATAAGCAACAAGAAAACAAATGAATTATAAAAATAAAAACAGCATTAGAAAAAAACAAAAAACAAAAAACAAACACACAAATTCCTGAACAAAAGGTTAAATGGAAGTACGTCGATGAATTATTAATACCTATCACATCTGCTGATACATTACACATCATCGATAAAATGAAATTACCATATAAAAATAACAACAGTAATTGAAAAAAAAAAGAAGGGGGAGATGAACTGAAAAATAAAAATAAATAATAAATTAAAAGAGTGAGAAGAGAGAGAGAGAGAGAGAGAGAGAGAAGGTACACGGGGTCCATAGATATCGCAGTAGAGGTTATTGCTGTCATTAGTAGAGTTTGTGGGTTTATCATCTTCTTCATGGTTAGGGTTTTGTGTTTCGCACCTTTGGGATGCCGACCTCATCTTCAAAGCTCTATTATGATGATTTGAGAGAAACCTGTTGGTCGAAAGAGGGAAAACAAATTGCAAGGAAGAGAGAAGCATGCGATGTGCCGCATCGCATCTCGTCGCTCACACACCTCCCCTTTTTCTGTTATATACTCGTAAGTCTACTCACTCCCGCTTTTAAGAAGTCTGGGAACCTCTATTTTCACCTGCAATAACTTTAATTTTGGATCTTGAGATCATAGGCGTCCGATTTTCATTCCACGTGTCACACTTCTCGTGAATCATGCTTAAGTTGGACCACTCAAATACTTCCTTAGAAGTTAAGCTGGAAGGTCTAAGAAAAAGGCATCACCATCTCGCAGCAAAAGTACATGATCGGCCTTAAAAGCTATATAAATTAGACCCAAATCTTGGCATTGTTAGGACTCATTAAATTACTAATATTTGCTTTTAGTGCAAGATTGAACATAAAAGGTGTAAAAGCGGGATAAACGATAAATGTGTTAAAAGAGCAAAGTTAAAGGAGTTTTGAGGATATGGCAAGAACCTACCAGAACAGCGGAGAGAAAAATGAGTGCCAATGTTTACACATTAATCTGCTGGATCTGAGGCATATACCATTGGAACGAAGACTTTCCCAGCTTTCCAACGAGCCAAAAATCGTCGAATTCCGAGCTATATATCAAAAGTTACAGCCGAATATGCAGTTTCGACCGGTCGAAAATGCAATTTCGACCAGTCGAGTCTGGGATTAACAGAACGTGAATCTGGGCCGTTTCAGCTCTTTCAAGCTTCAGAAATTCAGGTTTCAACTAGTCCAAGTGCAAATCTGGACCAGTCGAAACTCAACAACAGCAGAGTCTTTTATATATATGTACTTTCGACCGGTCAAGTCATTCTCGACCGGTCGAAAGCAGGATTTTCTGCGGATCTGCAGGCACGCAGATTGGGTTTCTTGATATTTTCAGGCGTGAACAGCTGGATTTCTTCCTAAAATCAAGACTCCACGATATTCTACCTCCTAGTTTAGATAAGATTCGTTCTATGGTTTGTTTCCTAGTAGAAATCTACGTTACATCTATAAATAAGGACCCCAGGTTTGTAATCATCCTTCTATGATCGATTTAGCGATGAAGAAGATCATAGAAACGACGCACGGCTAAAACTCCCCGAAGCTTGGGATCTCTTGTACGATCAAAGATAAGTAAATAATTTATTTCTATTTCTCTTTTATTTTGGATTCCATTAATGGTATGATTGCATGTTTGAGGTTCCGACTAGATCGAGAACGTAATGGTAATGCTGTAATCTTATTTAGAATAATCTCAATGGCCTTGCAGGGATTGGGGTTAGCCTTGATAGGATATTCACTGACAGACTAGGCCTTGTAGGGTAGTCTTTGTTGGTTCGTGCAATGGTTCTCAATGATTAGATTTATCTAACTCGCAATTAGGTTTATCTAATTCATATACGAAGTGACTAAGCTTGTAGCAGGATTCAAAATAGGAGAGAAATAGAGTTCTATTATTTATGAATCTGAGATCCAAGAGAGATCCCAGGCTTGTCTCTCAATATTTTTCAAATCTGTTTTCTTTGCTAGAATAATTAGAATAGTACTTTCATAAAAATCCCTTTCTAAATAAGGCTTTAGTTTAAAATAAACGACTAGTCCCTGTGGTTCAACACCCTTGCACTCGCCCAAGTACATTCGAACTTGTGCACTTGCAAGGTTTTGAAATAAAACGATCAGTACACCCATGAACTCCCTTTCGAAGTGAATCATAAGTTGAACTATGAGGATGGAGAAGCCTTAAAGGACATTCATATCATCGCCTAATTAGAAAGCCTATCTACCTCACCATCACCCAACCTGATATAGCATATGTTGTCAGTGTGATTAGTCGGTATATGCATTCACCAATCACCACAGAGTTGTCATCTAGATGTTGTCTACAAAATCCTTAGATATTTGAAGTCAAGTCCTAGTAAGGGAACTACTGTATGGTGATCATTGCCACCTGGATGTTGAGGTATTTACTAACACTCACTGAGTGGTTCACTAAGTGACAGAAGATCAACCACTGGTTATTATACCTTCTTTGGAGGTATCTTAGATACCCGAAGGAGCAAGAAGCAACACGTTGTGTAGAAGGTGAATATCAAGCAATGTCTCAGAGGGTTGGTGAGGATATATGGATTTGTTTTATTCTAGCAGATCTTGTCATCTATGTGAAGCTTCTTCCTATGCCTCCATATGGTGATAATGGAATCACCATACCATTTCAAAACAATGTCTACCATGAGAGGCCCAAAAATATTGAAGTAGACTCACTTCATCCAAGAGAAGGTTGAGTTAAACGACTATTGCATTCCACAAGCCGCACCTGTGGGTTAGTTGGTTGACATCCTCACCAAAGTTGTTGGGAAATCTAGACTGCGTGACATCACCACCGAGTTCGGCATGACGGATATTAATGCGCCAACTTCAGGGGGACTGTTGGTTGGTGTGCCCCAAGTCTATGTTGGAGTGTAACTAGACATAGTTATGTGTGTGGTTATAGATTATGTAAAAGTGGGTCCTCACCTTAACAATGTATATCAGATCCAACTGTATAGTCATATAAATATCAACGAGATGGGCTTGAGGAGTAACTTTGCCCAACCCTAATTTTACATCTCTTTCTCTCCGCCTCCCTCTTTAGCATTAATCAACTATAACCTAGATTGATCCAAGTTTCATTTACTAACACGACTAGTATCGATGGTTGCTATATATATATAAAAAATTATAAAAAATCGCTAAACAATAACAAGAAAGATGAGTGGGAAACTAACAATCTCCTCTCAACATCATTGTTTAGTAACTCTATTGAACCACACATCAGTCACTGATTCCTCTTTCTCCAACAACTGAAGATATATAAATCGCAACATACCTAGAATTTATCATATCCATCAGATGATTGCCCCTCACTAATAGAGTGGGTATTACTTTCCTCCGGGGGGAAGTGAGAACAGTTTATATATCATATGCAGAGGTTATATATACTTTGCACAACTTATAGTATCAGCAAGAGATGTAAAGAAACAGAGGAAACAAATAACATAATCAACTTTCGAGTTGCTAGTGGTATTTGAACCCCAAGTATAAATACATTGAGATTCAAATTCTAGGACATGAACCTCTACCCTCCTAGAAATTTGTATATCTTCTCCTTCATCGTAAGCCTAGTGATTTAACGTATTACCAACAATTCAGAGAGACATGCATTGAAGTCACAAGGATTCATGAGGGAGATGCAATGATCAGGGACAATCGCATGAGACGAATTTTGATGGGCAACTAAAGTAAACTTACAATTACAAGAAAAATCTCACAAGAGATAGAGACATGTACGAAAATAGATGGGCATTTGCCTTCTACTTCTCATTCTTTAGCTACTTTAAGGAAAATGATATACAGCCATACAGGAGAGTCACAGTTACTCATGAAGTAACTGAAGCACTAGCTCTGGTGATGTGATCCAAGTCCCTAGGAATCAATTCAATGATCGAGTTCAAAACCTGAACTATTTTTGGGTATTTCGAAAACTAGAGCCGTTGGATGTCAGGCTTGTACCTGAGTAGATGAGTTCATGTTGCCTCCAATATTGTCAACCATATAATATTCCATCATTCAGTGGCATCCAAAATTTGAAAATAATGCTTAACTTTTTGGTTGTTATGCACTTTTCCTTCAATTTTAGCAGAGGATTTTTGGTCTCTTGGATATTCAATCATTTATCCACTAAAAAATATCTTGTTTGTGGGAGCTATGCCTATTGGATATTATTTGGTGAATTGTGAAGAAAAAGGAAATGCAGATTTTTCAGAGACAATGTGCCCACGTCCTAATTTAAAAGAATCGCATTAATAATGCAGTTATCTTGTGGGCCTAGGTATGCAAAACCATCTCTACATCTCAAGGCTAAAAATCGGAGTTGGAAAGTCTTGTTTCATTTTTTTTTTTTTTTTGTTTACTTATTTCATTTTACTTTTGGTTTCGTCATTTTTATTTTATTTTTTTGGCGATACTACGATCTTGTTATAGTGTGAACCCTTTGAACATTTTATCTCTATTTATAATAAATTTTCTATTAAGGATTTACAAATATAAAAAGTAATATTTAAAAACTTCAAGGAATTATAGAAAGTAAAGTTGCAATGAATGAGAAAATAAATGGGTTATAACAAAAAGCAAATAATGACATATTCACCCTAGTACAACAAACTTGATTATAAGCAACAAAAATGCCTCAAAATCGAACGAACTAGAAGAAAACAAAAAGATTATAACCAAAAAGCATAAATACAGCATATTGTTTCTAAAAAATCTTGAAGGAGAGCAATTGAATCTAATTAACTAATAATTTAGGTTTCATATATTCATACACAAAAAAAATATAGAAAACTAGTCTACCCATAGGGTTTGTTTGATAGCAGGGAAACTTCAAATAGGAAATGAAATCAATTTCTTAGTTAATTTCTTACTAAATGATTTCCTGTGGAAATGAAATTTTTATTGTTTGATTAGGCTGTCTTAGAAATGATTTCCATCGGAAATTGTTCTCTTGTTCTCCTATGGAAAAGGGAAATTGTTCTCTTGTTTGAGTTTCTATGTGGAGCCCACTTAATTTCCTTTCCATCTTATAATGCCATCAAACAAAATCTTCAGGTCCTAACCAATACTCCAAAAATGCCTAGGCATCAATGGAGCAGGAAGTTAACTCCTTATTACTTTGGGATCATAAGTTAACTCCTTATGACTCATAACACAGAAACATATGGAAACTGAATTTTCTTTCCACCAATAATTGACATTTCCAAGTTACCAAAGAGGACCTTGAGTAATAAGTCTTGCAATGACTAAATTATCGATACGAGACTGCAATATACCAAACCATTCCTTTAATTCAGTATATGGAATCAACAAATATACCTTTTATGCGTTTAACACATTCTAATCAAAGATATACCCTCATATTTTATAACAAGCAACAAGAAAATAAATGAATTATAAAAATAAAAACAGCATTAGAAAAAAACAAAAAATAAATAAACACACACACAGATTCCTGAACAAAATGTGAAATGGAAGTACGTCGATGAATCTTAATACCTATCGCATCTGCTGATACATTACACATCATCGATAAAATGAAATTACCATAGAAAAATAACAACAGTAATTGAAAAAAAAAAAAGTAGAGGGAGATGAACTGAAAAATAAAAATAAATAATAAATTAAAAACGTGAGAAGGAGAGAGAGAGAGAGAGAGAGGGTACATGGGGTCCGTAGATATTGTAGTAGAGGTTATTGTTGTCATTAGTAGAGTTGGTGGGTTTATCATCTTCTTCATGGTTAGGGTTTTGTTTTTCGCGCCTTTGGGATGCCGACCCCATCTTCAAAGCTCTATTATGCTGATTTGAGAGAAACCTATCGGTCGAAAGAGGGAAATAAACTGGCAAGGAAGAGAGAAGCATGCGATGCGTCGGGTCGGGTCGCTCACACACCTTCCCTTCTTCTGTTATAACTCTACTGGCTGCCGCTTTGAAGAAGTCTGGGTATCTCTATTTGCACCCACAAAAACTTTAATCTTCGGATCTTGAGATTATAGGCATCCGATTTTAATTCCATGTGTCACACTTCTAGTGAATCATGTTTAACGTATATCATAATCACGTTTACATTTTGAGATGGTGCCACATGGAATCAATGTGATCCCAAATTGTAACAACCCAAATTTTTAGATTTTATTTTAACGGTGTTAGATGATGCACCACACTATGTACTGTGCTAACGCTCCACATCAGAATCGAAACCCACCTTTTAAAATAAAAAATTTCTAATTTTTCCTATATCAAAATTAGACTCATTGCGAAGTGCTCGTCGATACGATTCCAACGATATATAATTTGACGACTTTTGACAAGAATATAAAAAGTTATGCCCATTTTAACTGATCAAGCAAGTCAAAGTGTATAATTGTAATTTCAGGAGAGAAACACCAATTGGTTTGGTGCTTATGCAAAACGCTTGAACGAAACCTTTTCTCAAGCTATCCAAGTTAGGTATGAATTCTTATTCCGTGTAAAAAATCTCCTATTCTATTAAATCTCTCACGAAAAGTGTTAATTAGAGTCACCTAAAATTTTATACCATTATAAATAAAACTTTAAAAGCTCTCTCCTCTCTATAATAAGAAATTATTCTGACTTAGACGAGCCGATGCCTTGGGAATCGACCTTTTCAACCCGAATCGCCGTTGATCTTCCGTTCACGCTTCAAGAGGTGGGTACCCATCAATCCATCTTGTTCTTCTCAGATCCTGTCGCATAGGATGCGTTCAATCGCGCATCGACGGGTTTAAAAATCTTATTTAAACTCAAATATCTTATAAATTAATAGATCTATATATTTAATATATGCTTTCTCTTGAAAGTTATATATTTTGTAAATTGGGTTTATATGTTATTTCTCTTTTCTTTTCAAAAATTCCTTTTGTTTGAGTCATTAATATTTTACCTTATATTAGGTCTGTATATTTAATATGTTTACTTCCTCTTTTATATCTGTAAAATTAATTAAATTTTAATACTTATAAATTTGATAGATTGACTTAATTGGCATAATATCATATTGATATTATTTATTTCTAAATCTATATAGTATAAATTTATCCTTCTACTAAGACTATAATAATATATATTATTGTTGCAAGTTTATATTATTATTTATTTAAAATTAATTAAGCCCAAAAATTAAATTATATTTTTATTTTATTTAAATAAATAATAGATTGCACCAACTTAAAGTTTCGGGTTCGAACTTGCGGCTACGAACTCGAATTCACGTCCATGAATCCGAGCTCACGACCATTGATACACCTGTCCCGGTATTTTGGTCATAACGTTTTACTCCGACCTCGGATTAATGCGATTCTTATGGCATTGGAAAGAAGACAGCGAGCTTTACAACTTTGTGTGAAATAGCCATTTCACGAATTTGACTTTTTAAAGGTTAAAATAGAGCAACAAGTCGGGTTCAATTTTGAATGAATCAAGGCTATTCGAATTTAATATTATTTTCTAAATATCATGACCAAAGTTCTTATGTATATTATATTATAAAGTCTTTCGATCGATGGTCATGATAAATCATAACTTAATAAGTATAAATATTATTTAATTTAATTATCTAATTATTATATATATATATCAATTTTATCTCTTCAACGCGACCTCTTCGATAATACAAAGTGTTAGAACTTCTATGTCTTTATGAAATCGAACTCTGACTTTTACGATTATCGAAATCACACTTATAACTCTATTCTATAATTATATTGGTGTGATATGTAAATAAACATAAATATAAGCATAATCAAAATCTAAGTATAAATCGTTCTGTATGTGTGATACTTTTGTATTTACAACTTAATCAATTTATACGAGTTAAGAATATGTTAGATCATGAGTACGAGAGTGTATGAGATCATGCCTACGCATGGGCGTGGTGATTCGCCGAGATGGTATCGAAGCGAGGAATACACCGTATTCACATGCCTTATAACTCATGGTGGAATGGGACCCATGACGAATCGGGTGAGTGTGAATTGGTGTAACCAGATACGGTGGCATATACAGTGATCCTATCACCCCGAGTTTTAATACGAGAGGATAAGATATGAGATATGATACGAGAATCGGGCGTTGGGCCTTTAGCTGTGGTAAGGTTTCTTTTACGGTCACGTGAAACTCAGAATATTGGCGTCCATGTACGGATGCAACACCTCTATGGTAGTATAAACTATCACACGAAGTACATCCAGGTTACTACGGAACCTTTTTCTTGGGAAGCGTGAATTAGGAAGGTTGCCTCACTATAGTTTGTCATAAGATTAAGTATAAGAGTATGAGATAAGATAAGTTATGATACGAGTATGATAATAAGACATCGTTGTGTAGGCTAGCAAAAGATAAAGAACTTAAGTCTCTGTACGTGCCGTTCCTTGCGTAGCCACCGTAAGGGCAACAACGTCTTTCAGCCAAGACGGATCTCTGGGAGAGATTATGAGTATGAGTGCGTTATGAGTGAGTTTGGCCATTATGTCTCCCCATTGGCTGGGTGGTGGAGTATGAGTATGACACGAAGGCGTTATAATATGGTGGTATGATACTATGTTGACCCTCCCATAGTAGCTCGAGCAGCGACTCTGGCACAGGTCGTTTAGGATTTCACTAGTATGTTAGTTACGCTCATGCGATGTACAGACGTATGTGCGAAAATGATAATAATACATGGTATGATATGTTATGAGATATGGTAAGGTACGTTAGGATACGAGTGTCTAGATCATAGTCTTGCATTTATGATATGATATGAGTTTTACGATATGCATGTGATTTTGTCTCTTTTTCTATCTGCTTTGAGATATTATGTTTATCACTCACAAGATGCACCCACAATGCACCTGAGTAGTATGGGGTGGATTGGTGGTGTATCCCACTGAGTTTACGTGACTGAGTAAACTCATCCCACGATAATCTAACGATTCGGTGATTACTGGTGGAGTACGGCCATCTAGATCTTGCCGACGCTGATTTCATTGATTCCGCGGGCGTTGAGTACCAGGAGCCTTTGGAGGGCGACATTGCCGATCACTAGGAGGACTACAGTGTTGGTTTTGATCCGAGCGCCGGATATTGATTTAGTAGACTCGGTATTGGATTTTGTCTTATATTATTATCATTGACTCTATGCTTTTATTTTATTTTTATCAGATTTGTCTCCGACTTTCATTATCATTTTATTGGCGGATTGTGATTTTATTACACTTATTCAGCATTTATGATTACATTTATATTCCACCCTATTTGTTAGATTTCACGGATTTTGTGGAACCATTATTGCGCGAGAACTCTGATTAGGTGTATGTCCGCTTAACATATCCAGGATATGTGCGGGTCATAACTCGGAATTCTAGGCTCTCGGGATGGGGTAGAATTTCGGGTCGTGACACAAATTCACTTTAGATCATCACGTTTTTCTAGCCTTCCTCTATTATTTGCACGAGAGGTTGGCCCTTCCAAAAGTCATTATCTAGCCTTCCTCTAGGCAATTAAAGATTCAATTTTTATCATATGATTCCATTCAGTCAAAATGAATTATTTGGTCAAACACTTGACTACGTTAATCATAATTATGATAAAGATCTAATATTGTACCAATTATTTACACAAAGGCCTCGTTTGCCACTTTCAGAAATTTATCGAGAAAACACCAGAAAATCAGGTCCTCCGAATCTGCATAGAAAATTGATTTTAACAAAAAATCATTTTTCTTGCTAGCGATCATGAGTTGCCTAGAAAGTGATTTTCCTTCCGTTTTTTATATTTTCTAACAAAATGCCATAAATTACAATGTCATTTTGTGCGCAAGGATCAAAATTTCGGCTGATATTATCAGTTTCGGCCTCCACCGAAATAATAATTTGGACCGAAATTTCAGTCCAAATTTATATGGGACTCAAAATTTCGGCCAAATTTTTGGTTTTCGGCTGAAATTTAATCGATGAGGTGTTGAAGACATTTGTTGGACGGATTCTGAATCATGTGTAAATTGAGATGATTGGGGTTGAGCCATGTGTAAATTTCATTTAGTTAGATGAACCATTAACCATATGTAAACTGAGATGGCAAAACACAATTACCATTGTTTTAGTTGATAAGCAAAACAAGAAAAAGGGGACCGACTCTCCTGACCAAGGTATAAAAAATCGGCCAATACCGATATGTATCGGTTTCTCAGCAAACCAATACGTATCGGTATCCCAACTCGGGTATTGGATACCGTATCGGGTATCAGCCGGCCGAGAATTTTTATTTATTTGTTTTTAAATAAGTCGATACGTATCTGTATCGGCTGAGTCGTATCGGTCCTCGGCAAACCGATACCCAAGGCCAATACCGATTTTGATACCTTGCTTTTGACCATCATTTAAACACCAAATGAAGTTTAAACGATCTTACACCATTAATTTCCTATGATCTTGGAAATATCAGTGGTATATCATCAATTGAAGGGTTATGGGTCCAAAAATAGACTTTTTGAGCGATTCGAACCATCCGATCTTTGCACTTTAATATCAACTATTGTTCTTAATTTTGATGGCTGATATTGAAGTTCATCAATTGGATGGTTTGCATTCACTTAGAAGCATGATCCTTTGGCTGGGACATGTTCCAACGATAGATTGCCACTTTGTCAATTTAGATTGATCATAGATATGTGTCACATGGCACTCATAAATCACACTTCAATGGTGTGAGAGAAAAAGCGATATTTTTGTGGTGTAAGATCATTTAAACACCATTTGGTGTTTAAAGGTCAATCATAAACCATATCACAAAAGAAAAACTTGGTAACTTCCAATGTGTCCCAAAACAGTTGGTCATTTAAAGCATCCAATTATACATATATTCCTCTTAAATATTGCTCCAATTCAATTTTATATAGACTAGTAAATATGCACATGCTTTACACGTGTTACTCTATAAAATCATAAAAAAAATAATAAATTTATAAAATGAAAAAGGTCTATGGATTATAATATATGGATGAACCTATACATTCAAACTTCAGATCATATGGCACGTGACACATGATTCTAAGATAATGTCTTTTTTGAGATCATTTGCAATGTTGCATGCAATTAATTTAATTAATTTTTTTTTTTTTGTGGTCTAAACTTCAACCAAAGTTTGGATATTGCCTTACACATCATAGCGCATTGAATTTTTTATCGCTTCATCACATTTTGAACAGTGGATATCCACTCTTTTTCAACAGTTTTTATTTATTGAATGCAGTGGTTGTAACATAAAATGGTGTGCCGGTAACACCAACCAAACATTCTCAGGCTAATTTGATTTCATTGGTTGACTCAATTTTTTAATCAGGTTGAGCACATGAACTTAATCCCTCAGATCAAGTTCGAGCATGAATCATTTGAAAGTTAGGTTGACAATTTTTTTTTTTTGCAAAATATAAAGTGATAAGGGGAATTATGGGAATTGAGCCAAGCTAAGTTTGGTAAAGGCATACACCGGGAAAATTGGGGTCAACTATGTAAAAACCTAAGCAGCATGGTGGGATAGGTTTTAAATGATATTGATGTTGATGCAATTTCACAAGTTTAAATCGGTGATGATGGAGATTATTTTTCACCCCACTAATGATATTATATGGACTTCTTGAATGATTATCCTGTGAGAGTCATTAAATGCACTCGGAAACTTAGCCTTTGCACTGAGTTTAAAACAAAGATCTACAAGTTTGGCGATCTTTGCTATATGAAAATTTCATCTAAGCCGTTTGATTTGGAACCCATCATTTAAAGATATTATGTGCAAAAGATTAGCACGGAATATAATTTTTATCATGTGATTAAATATAGTCAAAATCTATTATTTGATTGAACGATTGACAACAATAGATTACATGATAAATATCATCTTTTGCTCTCAGATTGTGTTTTCATATGTCACATATCCCTAAAATACAAAGTTTTTCTTTAACTTCAGTGTAAAGGCCCCATTTTCGAGTGCATGGAATGGCTCTCTTATCCTATATGTTATCTCTAGCTTAGAAGTGAAATAAGTACCATTTAAAAGTACACAAGCCAAACACTTTATAGATTTCAGTCTATATCTGCTGGGTTTTTATTTCTATTTACAAAGAGTTTTATATAGATTAATTATATGCTGTAATTAGACTTCAATTGGGAGTCTAATCAATTTTTATTGGTATAAAGAGGTAATCCCCGATAACAGTGCACGTGCGATGCACATGTTAATCTCATAATTTTTATTGAGAAAATTTACAATGTTTAGATGATATTGACAAAAAAGGATTGATCCATACACCTCACTTGATGTGCGTCTGGGTACCCAATACAAACTCGGATGGCTTGCTGGCTAGCCGGCTTTGAAAACGACCAACCAGATTAGAAAGAGAAACAAGAGAGAGAGAGAGGGAGAGGAAATAGGAAAAAGGAATAACAACAAATCTCATCGACGTCAACCCTAAGTTTCAAACAAAAATAGATATTTTTAATATTAAAAAGTGTAAAAACAAAACTTGACAAAAATACAATAAATATGTAGATGTGTTAGGGAGGAGAAAATATAGGTGCTCAAGAGTTTTAGTTTTTAGACTAGTTAGGGGAAATTTGGTCCTATTACATGTGAAAACAAAATTTTACAGAAACTATTTTTGCTTTTATATAGTAGTAAGGATTTATATAGAGTTTATTTTTACCCACCAAATCTTTGAATTCACCCACTTATGTGGATGTACAACTTAAAAAAACCAAATCTTTAATTTCACCCACTTATTCCAGTGAATATTTTGTAAAGGACTCACCCATGTGAATTCTTTTTGTACACCCATATCTTCTTCCCCGCTCGACGACACTGACGATGATGACGATGCTTACTGGTGATGCTAATGCCTACACCGGCGATGCCGAGGAAGAAGCCCATAAAACCTCTTGAAACCCTAATAAAAAGAAGTCATGAACAATGAAACCCTAAGAATAAGAAGTCATGAAACTCTTTTGAAACTTTAAGAAGTCATGAAACTCTCTTAAAACTCTAAAAAAAAGAACAATGAGAAAAAGAAGAGAGAAAACTTCAAAACTCATATACTCATTTTGAAAAATCTCTAAAAAGAAGAAGGAAAAAAAATGTGTTTGTGTATAATAGTGGGTACCTACTATCAATGTTTTAAGTATGACAGTGGGTACCAACCGCCAATGGGTACCCATTGTAGTTTAAAGTTGACGGTGGGTACCCATTTGTTAGCTTTAAAAAACTAACAATAGATACCCACCGTCATAGACACAATTTTTTTTGTTTCTTCTTCTTACGTTCTCTTTCTTTTAAGGGTTTCCAAGAGATTTTTACAAGGGTATGCTTGGATAGGGGGAAAGGAAAAGAAATCATGAGAAAGAAAAGGAAATATGCTAATTTCTTATGTTTGATAACAGTGTTGTGCCACCGGAAATAATAGGAAAATTAAAAAACTTATTTTCTATTAGAAAGTTATAAATCCCTCTAAAATAGGAGAATTTCATAGGAAATCTTTTGCCACTCTCTCTCCTCCTCTTTTTATCACGTGAGTGCCACTCTCTCCCCTCATCTTTTTATCACGTGAGAACACACAATCTCTCTCTCTCTCTCTCTCTCTCTCTCTCTCCTATCTCTCTATCTCTATCACTGAATCTCTCTCTCTCTCCCATCTCTCACCGAATCTCTCTCTTTCTCCCTTACTGTTCTCCTATCTCTCTTTCTCTCCTAATCTCTCTCTCTCATCTCTTTTCTTCTCCTATTTTTTCTTTCTTACGGAATCTCCCTCACAATAGAAAGTTCGATTTATTGGGTGTGTGAGATGTACGCTATCGATGGTGCTCATTTTCTATTTTCTAGATGTAATTACGCAATCAAAACACCGAAAACAAAGAATTCTTATGAATTCCTAAGGAGCTGGAATCCTTTAGATCTACAAATCCATTTTCTATGTTTTCCATAAAATTGCCAAATAGACCCTAAGTTTAAAGAGAAAGGAAAAGATGAAGAAGTGAGTTTCAAAAGTGTTTCACAAGGATGTATCATTCGCCAGAATGAAAGGAGAATAAGTGGGATTCAAAAGGGTTCATGGCTGTATACGACTTACAGGACGAAAGATCTTGCAGGAATGTATGAAGAAGTGAGTTTCAAAGGTGGTTTCATGGGGTGAATGGTTCACCGCAACGAAGCACTCGCCAGAGCGATGAAGAACAAGTGGATTTCAAAGGGGCTTCATGAGAGTGAACGACTCACCCGAATGAAATACTCGTCGAAACGGAAGACTCGCCAGAACGATGGAGGAAGAGAAAGAAGATGAAGATGAAAAATAACACTCGGGTGAACTTCAAGATTTCACTGACCACCAACTGAATCTTTGAGGGCACCCACAAATTGCCTATTTTTCCCTTGGCACATGTCTACGTGGGAGAACTTAAAGATTTGGTGGGTGGAAATAAAGGTACTCTTTTATATATTGTCCAATTTAATGTACGATAGTTGGCTCAATGGTAAGATTGAATCCAATGTAGTTCTCAGACTCGAGTATATTTCAACCACCTTAGCAATTGAGGTTTCTTGAGAAAAAAAAAGCTTCGCAAACCAAATGTCGCTTTTAGTTGAAAGTTCTCAAAAAACACACAAACCGAGAAAAACTCTCGAACACAAGAAAACTTCAAAAAACCCATTTTCTACATAAATGTCTTAGTTTTTGAGACTTTCCTAGCTCTCAAACAAGGCCTAAAGATGTTTACATGGTGGCCTTCAAATGATACTTAGATGTTTTCAAGATAGTAAGTCTTTCTTTTAAGATTTAATCTATAATGGGTGTCCACACATCATGTGTATTAATGCAGTCCATGCATTGGAAGTCCTTGCATGTCAGGCAGTCACACATACAAGTGGACTGCCGCGTCCATTCATGATGGGAGGACACTCATTATAGACTAACTCTTCTTTTAAATCATGTCAAGGGCTACATAATTGCTTCCTTCTCATTGTTGCACATGTTCAGCATATGTTCTTTGTTTTTCTCTTTTTAAAATATATAAGCTGGGATTGAACCTGTGACCAAGCTATTGATATATTATCAACCTTCCATTGGGCTACGGGCCCCATCCCTGCACGTGTTCTTTGTTGGTTCAGGCTTACCACTACTCCCCTTAGGTTTCTCGGAAAATCCATGAGTGTAATTTTCCCAAGACTTGATACAAGATACCTGACCCGACTTTGCATCTTTCTCAAACCGCTTACCTCGGCAGATGTCTTCATAACTTTGAGCGCGAAATCAATGAAAGGTCAACAAGTGAACTTTGACGGATTTGAATTCAAAGCCGTGCATTTCCCGAGGGGGCCCGTGTTAAATGGAGGACAGATTTTATGCTAACAAAGTGCAGGCAGCTGATGTGACACAACACAATTGGCTGCATAGGCGGTGAGGCTCAATTTATGTCTTAATGAATGTCGGTGTAGCCAATCACATCAGCCACCCGCACTTTGTCTGTATCAAATTTATCCTCCGTTTATAATTTTCCTTTCCCAAGGTGATCATTTAGACAAAAGGAGATTGACATGAGTGCCACTGTCTGGCACTCACGTCAGGTACCTAATACCAGCTCCGACTTAGAATCGTGCTAGGGAAATCCTCATCCATCTCAAAGATGAACAACTGACATCAAATCTGGACCACCCTTGATCAAACACATGATTATCTACCATCCATTTGCCAGCACCGGCCGTGATGGTGGTGCCAGTTCCGAGACCGTCTCCGCATGATTTCCAACCTAATACTCATTCCTTCATTAGGTGGTGGGAGCCTGAGATTTGCAAGAGCAAAACATGACGCCCCAATTGGTGCTCAGCAGCAACATATAATTTATCAAATATTCTTATCTTTCTACAGCAACCCACTTACCTGATCATGGGAATCGGAAGTTTCTGAAAAGTAAATGGTTTGCGTAAAGTGTAAACTATAATCTATTCCTGATCATGCAATCTCTATGATGTACACGTCTCAGCATTTTAAAATTGTTCCACCAACAGTATATATAGGGGATCATAGCATTATAGACAAGGTGCTATGATCTGTTGATTTCGGAGAAGGTGATCTAGTTCCAACCTGTCAGGCCTCATTTCTCGGCAATGATGTACATAACCAGTTGATCCCAGACGGGGCCAAAGAGACGTTCCCCTCCGATGGCAAATGTGAACGCCCACGAAGAGAGCAGTACTGTGAAGACAGCAAATCCGACTGCTTTCCAATGACATCTGCAGATGGTTTGCAAACAATTATTTAATTGAAAAACCTTGGGTATGGAAATTTACGAGGACAAAAAAATCTGAAAAGTAAAAAGCTCAGAACAATACAAAATTTGAATCTGCTTGTAACAGGTGGCTACAAATGAAAAGTGTTATAAGACACTTGTATCTAAGTTGCATATATGTAAATTTAATGCGGGAAATTTATGTCCCGACGACTAGTGCTTGGGGCACATGATGATAGCATCAACACAATTCAATTATGAATGACGGGGGTAAGTTGTCCACGTTTGTTTTTTCATAACTTCTAGATTCCCAAGAAGATTGGTCACCAAATGGTCCGGACCCCGCGATCTGATCGAATGGGTTCTCCATCCATCCTACTAAAATCGAGGCACAAGATTCCCCCAAATAGCCATTGGCCCCAAACCATCTAAACAAGAACTCTAATTATACTAGTGGTACATCGGTACATCCATACCTCTCTCCCGCAATTACACATGCTAGAACTCTACCCCCCGGCCATATCCCCAAGCAAAAATCTTAATTCTAAATGGAGCCATTGTTTCCACATTATAGTCCATAGTTGAACTACCAACGGATTCCTGTAAAAGCATCTATAAAAATATCTGATGGAGAACTCCCCTCCTCCCAATTCCAAATTCGCCTATCTCGTCTATTCCCATTGTCTTTCATCAAGCTCAATAATTATATATTATCATTCTAGAACTCCATTTTTTTGTGTTTTTCTATCATTACTAATATTTTATTTCTATAAAAGGGGGGAAAGGAGCCTCTAGCGAAAACACCCCCAAATTTGTTTGTATGTATGTAATGGATTTTTCTATCATTTAACTAGCATAATTATATTTGAGATTATGGCTCTTGATGGATGTTTAAACACCAAATGATGTTTAAATGATCTTACACCATTAAAATTAAACTTTTTTTATCTCACACCATTGAAGTGTGATTTATCATCATGCCATGTGGCACACATCTATGATCAATCCAAATTGCCTAAGTAGCAATCTATCATTGGAATGTCTCAACCTCATGAAACATGCTGATAAGTGGAATTGAACCATCTGATTGATGAACTTTAATATCACCCATTAAAAACAACGGTAAATATTATAGTCCATAGATCCGATGGTTTAAATCTTCCTAAAACACCATTTTTGGGCCTGTTGCACTTCAATCTATGATCTATCACTTTGACGGTTTGGATCACCCATATTTTAAACCCTTGATGGTGTAAGATCATTTAAACACTATTTTGGTGCTTAAATGATGGTCAGCAGAGATAGTCCCTAATTATTATCAAGCTTATTATATATATATATATATACACTCCTACCTGGCTTACATGGTTTCAACCCCTTGCTGCTTGGCAAGGAGTTTTTAACCTTCGGAACAAAAAGATAAGGTCACAATATTTTTAGAAAATCACAGGCTATTACTAGTTGTACTATGATGTTTAATTCATGAATGGATGCTAGAAAAAGGCCCCATATAAAGTTACTAGCCTCTTGCTCTAAGGGCACAATATTTTTGAAGGATAGCATGCACAGAAGGACAAAAGAAAGATGCAACATACATTGTTGTATATCGATAGGCATAGAGGGAGGAGGGGCAACAAATATAATCCAATCTATATCAAACAATGCTCCAGTAAATATAATCCAATTTATATCAAACAATGCTCCAACAAAAATAATCATAGGCTAATGCATGAAGTATAGAAACATTCATTTAGAGTTTTCTTATTTTTATCAATAAAGCAAATCATTAAAGCCGAAACAAGAAAAAAGGATACAAAGAGATGACGCCTTAGCAAGGGACTAAGGGCCACAAAAACCAAAAAAAGAGGACGTGAGGAGGAGCACACCCCTTCCATAAGCAAACCCAATTGTGGCTCACAATAGGTTTATAGAAAGATTTGACCGAGAAAATTCTTCTACCATAAATTTGAGACAACAAATTTTCAAAGCCAAGCACCTCTCCCTCTCTCAAATTTCTTCGAAGTCTCATATCCCAAATTCATTAAGAACTTTCAGCATGTTTTGGACTTAATGAGGTCTCACACAAGCGAATGAATTAAAAAGGATGGATGCAACTAGGTTTGCAACATAATTCTCGTGTTTGCAATCTATTATGAGAGAAGAATATGTACTTTGAATTATGGTTGCTTCAAGTAATTGGAGATGTTTACCATAGACTAGGGCACTTTGAAATAGGTCTTCATCACATCCTTATTAATGATTAGGATTATGGTAGTCAAGGCGACGCCATGGCGTATTGATGATTAGGAATTAGGATGTTGCCAATTTAGGCGATGGCAAATGGAAGGAGGACAATGATTTTTTGGAACCTAATGTTCTTTAGAGCAAAGGGCATCATGCACCATTTGTATTGCCACGGGAAAGTCTCATGGGAGAAAGAGAGCTTGTTGAATACTTTAGAACTGCGAAATTCTCATGAGCAGATTTGTCTGTTAGTACAAGGTACTTGATCCGTTGGAGTGCATCAAGTGGTTTGTAGTTGATGACCAATCCAGGTATCCCACTCTTGATCTCTTCTTTGTTAACACAGAAGGTGGTGCAAGACCGAAGACTTTTCTTATCCTAATAAGCTTCTTCTCAAGGAGATTTGTGATTTCCTTCAGACAGAGTTACTTTATTGCTTTGTTAATCATCATCATCATTGTCATCATCATAGCCTTATTCCATCTATTTGGTTCAGTTTTACGAGTCCTATTTCTCCATTCAATTCTGTTTACTGTTAAGCTCTCCATAATTCCGCCATCCTTCTTGTCACTTCTCATTGCTTTTCTCCAAGTCTGCATTGGTCTTCCTCTTCTCCCACTTCCTTGTACTTGTAACATCTCAATCCTTTCGTATAGGGTCTCTTTCTAAATTCCGATGGGTACCACCATAACCATCTCAAACGACATTCAGTAATTTTTGCTCTTAGGGATGCCACTCTTGAATTGCCTCTAATGTACTCGTTCCTAATTATATCCTTTTTTTTGTTACCCCCCTCATCCATCTTATCATACGTATCTCAATCTCATGCACTCTTATCTCCTTGTAGTTTTTTCTTAGCCCAACATTCCACACCATATAGTATGATGGGTCTTGCCGTTGTCTTATAACAACATCCTTCAATCGAATTGGAACACTTGAGTTGCACAATACTCCGCTTGCTTGTCTCCATTTCATCCAACCTGCATAATCCTATTTGAGATGTCCACCACCTCAACTCCACCATTTGGTTGTAAAGTAGAGCCTAAATATCGAAATCCATGGCAATGTGAAACTAAATGATAAATCCTCGTCCATGCTATCATTTTCACTAAAGTTGCACCCTAATATTTTACATTTTGTCTTTGTTCCTCTAATTTTTAAGCCTCTCGACTCTGAGCCTTTATTTTTTAATTTTTTTCTTTGTTTGGGCAATTAATACATCATTTGCAAATAACATGCATCATGGAATCTCTTCTTGTATGTTTATTGTTAAGGCATCCATGAGCAGGGCAAGTAAATAATGACTCAAGGTGGACCCTTGATGCAACCCAACTCCAATAGGAACTCATTCATCTCTCCATAGATAGTTCTTACACTAGTTACTGTCCTTATGATTCTGAAAGAAATGGAGTGCCTATTTCTGGAATTTCAAGACATTATGTCAAGTGAGTAATCAACAATTCTTCCTCCAATGAGGGACATACAATCTTCATTGATCTTGTGTGGAGCATTAGCTTGCCCATGTAGCTCACCATCAAACGACTCTAAAAGAGCACAACAAGCAACAATTTAATTGATATTTTATTACTTTGCAATAACAATACAGCAGCAATGCCAATCTAGCAAGGCAATTAGCCCCTGCCCAAGTGACAACAAAGCCAAAAGTGCAAAACGAACTACAAGGCCAAGTTTCTGAATTGTTGAAGAAGGAACTGATTGTTCAAAAAGTTTAAGCTGATGTGCAATTTCAAGACTGTCAACATGTTCAAAAGACGGTTCGTGGAGAATGTGCATCAGAAGTTGTGTTATCAACAAGCTCACAGTCAAGGATAAGATGATGATATCTAGGTTTGAAGACTTATTCGATATGCCATCTAGAGCATTTTTTTCTTCAAAATCGGCCTTAGAGCATCAAATTTGTTTACACTTAGGTGATGAATGGAAGATGACCTTTGGGATATCGAATATACCAAGGACACGTTCACTTCGCTGTAAAACAACAATATTACGCACAATCCTTATATTTTACCGTAAAAAGTACACTTTTTGTTGTTCATTTCATTGTAATTTTTTGAGTTTTGTGCCACTAAAATTACCTGCAATAATTTTGACTTACAAGGCTGGCGCTCGTAATGTCGATTTATTGCAGGTAAAATCGAGCAACGGTCAAAATAAATGCGCACCAACTCATTTGTCCAGGGTTAAAGGCGTATCAAATTGGAACAGTATCCTGCATCTTCTTCTTTAAAGATTTGTATCTTCTACAACAACCAAACCCTTCAACAATGAAGAGGAAGCGGCGATCGACTGGAGAAGTGACTAGTTCATCAGATTGCAAATCGTACGAAAGATCCGGCGATCTTCGATCATGTCCCATGTAGATCCGGCTATCCCTCTATAAATCAACAGAGGTGAAGGGTTCCTAAGATGGGATTATAGAATAGTGGGTTAGGGTGAATAGATATGCAAAAAAGGTGCATATTTTTCATTTTTTCCCTTCTTAAAGGTTCTTGATGATATGAGTTAAGGTATTTGATGATATTTTTTTTAGGTATTTGATGAAATAAATTGGTCTCTATTATTTTTTTTTCCTTTCTTAAAGGTTCTTGATGATACGAGTTTAAGTATTGGATGATATTTTTTTTAGGTATTTGATGATATAAATTGGTCTCTGTTATCTTTTTTCCCTTCTTAATGGTTCTTAATGATATGAGTTTAGGTACTTGATGATATTTTTTTTACGTATTTGATGATATAAATTGGTCTCTGTTATTTGGCTTTTGAATCAATTTTTTTACTTCCAAACCCTCATCTCTTTCCCTTTCTCTCTCTAAAATCAAAACCCTTGAAGCACCTATTAGCCTCTAAGTCCGTCAAAAGCCGATTTCCATATATCTTAAGGTCCTTGAATTGTGTGCTAGTCAGTTTTTCAAGAGTCACAGTGGCTAAAAGACGCTTCATTAGTGATAGATGGACATAAACGGTGTTAGATTCCTTAATAGATTCCAGAGTTCAGTTCTAAGTGCACTACACTTTGCTCATTTTGCTCCATTCTTCACTAAAGCCTGGGTTTTGAATTGTTAAAAACATGAAATGACGGTATCAACTATCAACAACGACACCATTTAGCATGCTTAGGAATACAAGTTCGTGTTCCGAACCGCGAACCTGAATTTTTCGATTTTCGGTTCGGTACACCCCAAACTGATACCAAACCGAAACATATCGGTTTTGGTGTCCCGAATTTCAGAAATCCCTAACCTGTTGGCGATCCGAAACCGAATTTTCAGGTGTATTGCGGTGTTTGGTTCAGTTTGGTTAGGTTGGTTTGGGTTTAGCCCGGTCAAAACCCTAGGAGCAATCTGTCTTTTTTTTTAGTTTTTAAATTTTCATTTATTTTTTTACGTATTTGATGATATGAGTTTAGGTATTTGATGATATTTTTATTAGGTATTTGATTGGTCTCTGTTATTTGGCTTTTGAATTTGTTATTTTATGCATAGGGCTCACATGAATAGGATTCTGTTCTAGGTAGTAGGTACTTTTCATCAGCAAGTAATCATGTAGGTTAGCAACATTTTCCTGGTTATGCAATATACTCCAATTTTAGCAGTTGGTATTTCCTATCTTTTCAAGCGGTATTTCACATTCTGAAATTCATTTGATGGCTTTTTTCCCTTTGTCTTCAGTGGCTTCTGTTCCACTTCAAGACACAAATAAATTGGTATATTTATCTAATGCAATATATTTTACAACAAATCAAACTTCCTTATATGTTAAAATATTGCAATTGAAACCGAAGGGAGGTCGGAAATCATCCTAAGGCTCTTGTATCTAATGCAATATATTTCCCTATCTATTCTCTGAAGGAATGTAGTCTTTCCAACACTTATGTTTCCCTCAACACAGAATGTGAGTCTTTTCTTCTGTGCGGACTTGACATCAGACTGAGGGCTTTCCTCTTTTATCTCTTCATCCACGCTCTATTTGATGAAAGAAGTTATACTCTCAGCATGGTTTCTGTGGATAATTCTTACTGAACTCTGTAAAAAATCAGCCATCTTCTGACTAGACTCCCCATAAAACTGCAAAGAAAAGCAAAAGCCTTACTAGACTTCAAAAAATAAAAGTTGCTAATCCTTCTGTCAGAACTTTCCAGCATAACAAATTGACCCTTTATAAGGTAATAACTTAAAAGTTCGAGAACATCATTCGGCATTAATAAGAGAGCTTTCATTGTATCTTAAATCAATTAGAGTTAATCATATAAGCCCCAAATCAAGATGACTTAGGGGAATGAAACATTGATGTAGAAAGGAAAATGGAATATGACATGAGATTTTTCTCCAAGGAAAAGACCTCTAATACCTCTAATTATTAAGAATTTAAGACCAATACAATGTGTGGTGTGTGTGTATGTGTGTTGAGAAGATAGTGACCAAAAACGCATATTTTTCAGGAAAAAAAACAACAAAACTCGTTTGAAACTCTCTTTTTTTTAAAAACGAAAAATGCAAAAAAAAGGACCTGATCTCGTGACCATCATTTAAACACCGGTGTTTAAATGATCTTACAGCCATCAATGATCTTACACCATCAGTGGACAGCAGTTTTTCCATTTAAAACACATGTTGGGTCACAACATATATATTTTATAGTTTCATTTTTTTTTTTCATAAATTTTTCCTTTTTTCTGAAATTGCCAAAATCTGCCCTTTTTTTGGTATATTTCCGGAGCTGTTTTATCCCGCACCTAGACTTGGTCGCTATGGTTGAGAATAAGCATTAATTGAACATATAGAATGCAATGCTTCAATCTAGAATAAAATAAAGAGAAAAATACCGAAATGAGGGGCTACCTTGCCTCTATAGAGTTGCTTGAGCTCTGCAACTCCACCAATGCCGTGATCTCAGCTGATATGCTTCTCAAGCATTATTAGTGAGTTGCTCATATACTATACAGATAGTGCTATCAACTTTATTTGTTATTGGTAAATCCATTTTATAGAGCTAATCTGTCTTTTTATATTTATTTTTCTGTGTATGGAAGTTGTAGAATTTTTATTTATTTTTTGCATATTTTGAACTACTACTATATTACTGTCCCTTTGGCTCTTGTATATTGACATCAATAGATTTAATTATTTTTGGTAAAAACTTATATTTAAAGCTTAGCTAAATATATCCCCAATACCCAAGTTATGTATTGCAGCTTCCAATTAAAAGCTGATGGATACTCTCTGAGGTACCACAGTTGGAATAATGATGCCCAAACACATAGAAGGGACGTTCTTTAGGGATTCTCAACCTTTTGGATGCTTGACTGGCATGGAGAATACCTCATCTTCTTTACAGGATCCTGCAGTCCATGTTAAATTGGCTGAATGGCAGAACTTCTTTTGTTGTCTGTGTGGTTGATTAATGCACATATTATATAACTTTGACTCACTATTCTGCTTGTGGCTATTTTTTTTAAAGCTTTTTTTGAAGCTTTTTTTTTTCTTCTACTTACACTTTTTTTTTTTCAGGGACAAAGTCTGTAATAAGACTATGGAGTAGCTCTTATTTATTTTGTGACTATAATGTTTGAAACAGGTTAACACAACTTTATTGTTTAAGGTGAGTTTGTGAGTAATGTTTCTTTTGATATCCAATGCTAATATGCTCGTGGTAATAAAATTTAGCATCATTTGCGAGAAGATGTACTTCATATAATTTTTATGTAGCTAAAATATATCTCCATCCAGTATCCTAGCCACTACAAATGGGCCCATCAAGAGTGAGCGGCACCCCTCCACTACCTTGTAGGTGACCTGCCAAAAACTACACTTGGACATATGAGTTAGAGACTCTCATGATCGCTGAAATGGTTGAGCAATGTCAAATGGGGCAGAGAATAGCCAATAAGGACGGCACTTTTCATGCCCAAGCCTGGGAGGAAATGGAAGTAAAACTCTACACTTTACTGCAATTCATTGCTAATGCCCCCCCGGTATAAAAAAACGCATATGTACAATCGTCTCCGGGTTATAAAAAAGCATTATTCCAATGCTAAAACTATAATAGGCGAAAGTTCGGATGGAACTACGAACTCCAAAAGGTGACCGCAGAGCCAAAAGCATGGTGTACTTACGAGCTGGTGAGAGTTTTCACAAAAATTAATATTAATGTTATGTAATAAGTGTGTCATGATGTTTGGTGACCCACTTCAATGAATCTTTTCTCGCAGGCACATCCTTGGGCCAAGGCCTACCGATCAAAGGTCCTCTAGGATTGGGATAGTATGTGTCTCATTTTCTCCGACAGCATAGTTGACGGTAGAGGTGTTTATCACCCTGACAATGTCACTCCTGATGAGCCTAAGAGGACCCAACGTTTGGGCGATCCACCTACTCAGAACGAAAGTCATGCATCTCAGTCAGATGCATCATTTTCTCAAGAGGTACCTGTTGTCAGGCACCCCTTCTCTGCCACAAGTAATGTGCCTAACCCAAGAAACCCGTCGACTAATTGCGTTGGGTCCTCCGGCTCGCGCAGAAATAGAGTAGACCCGGGGGAGGGTATACGTGACGCTATCGAGGAATACGTGCAAGAAATGAAATTGATGAGGCTAAGGCCTTCTTTGAGCCAACAATGCATGAAAATACTAGATGAGATGAAGGATAATGGGTTGATCACAAACGTTCAATATGTCGCAGTCTGTTGGCGACTTACGGATAAGCAGTTGGCTGAAACCTTTGTAGCGTTGCATCCCTTAATGAGGATGGATTTTCTTGCACCAATGTTCCACCTATCTATTTAGCATCTTCATTTCAATAGTTATCTTCTAGCATCTTTTTAAAAGTTTATTTATCTTTTTTTTCTTTTATTTATATTAAGTTATGAAGGAAGTAATAGACTTTCAAATGGTTAATGACGCGTTCGTTTTTTTTCGTGTTGTTTAGCACAATATACTTAATGGATCCATTTTACTTTGAGTCGGAGGATGATATTCTCATAGTTGGGGGATTCATAATGCTCTTGGCCTTCTACTATGTGAGTCTCATGTGCGGTAGCAGACAACGAGTCCACACGTCCATACTCACGGGTCATCAATTTGTGCAAGAAACGATTGCCGGTCACGGAAGGTCTCCCTTCTATCTATTTCGAATGCGGGCCCCAGCATTCCTAGAGTTATGTTCCGCTTTGAGAGGTAGGGGGCTTTTGCATAACACTCGGAACATGCTCGTTGAAGAACAAGTGGCAATTTTTATGCTTACCTTGTCTCATCATTCAAGGAGCCGATTCAGAAAATAGGTTCTAACACTCAGGTGCGACGAGAAGCAGATACTTCAATGAAGTATTGAATGCTATTCTATAGCTCCATAATGATATAGTGATCGCCCCAAATGGTGCAACACCCCCTGAGATTGAACAAGATCCTCGTTTCTTTCCATATTTTAAGGTATTAGCCCATCTAATGGATTCCACCTCGTTTATTATTTTTCATTCAAGCTCCTTATTAAGAAAACTCATATCTTTATGAAGGATTGCGTAGGAGCAATCGATGATGCGTACATCCCTGCATGGGTTCCAAAGCAAGACAAGCCATGCTATCGCAATCGTAAGACATTTTGTTCGCAAAATGTCTCAGCTGTTGTATCCTTCGATATGAGATTTCAGTACGTGCTTGCTGGTTGGGAGGGGTTCGCTACGGACTCTAGAGTTCTTGCAAATGCAGTGTCGCGTCCACAGAATAAGTTAACTGTTCCTATAGGGAAGTACTATCTGGTCGATGGTGGCTATGTGAACATGATTAATTTTATTGCCCCATTTCGAAAGGTGCGGTATCACTTAGGAGATTTCAATAGCTCCAATCCTCCACGCGACCCAAAAGAGCTATTCAACCAAACACACTCCCAAGCACAGAACGTAGTTAAGCGCATATTCGGCGCCCTCAAGGCACGATTTCCAATATTGTCGTACCATGCAAGGTACCCCATGCTAACGCAGGTCAAGATAGTCATTGTGTGTTGCGTGCTACATAATTTCATCCACTCCTACCGCAATGAAGACCCAGTCTTCGAGGAATGGCATACAGAAAAGGTCTTAGACCGAAACGATGATAATGTGTTGACCGAGGCGAAAATTCGAGGGTCACAAACAAGGGCGGAACGCGAGGTTGCTCAACAATATCGTGAGCACATCATGACATCACTATGGGAGGGTCGTCGTCGTTGAATGCTTATTGCCTATGTTCCCCATATATTTACTCGCTTATGTTCTCCTTATGTTCTCCATACGAGTAAAGTTTTGATTAATCTTATATATTGAATATCAATCGTATTGCAAGCACCATTTAGTAATAAATTTGCCACCATAATATTCTAGTTACTTTGTGTAGATATGACAGATGATGTAGAGTCGCATGCTTCGAACCCAACCCCTCCGCGTAGGGTTTACCCACCAATCGTGATCGATCTTGAAACTTATGTAATGAGCAATAAGCAAAACAAGGAGGTTATTGACGTACTGAGCTTCGATGGGGAAGAGGAAATGCAAATAGATGAGGATGAAGCTGTAACGGACGAAGAATATGAAGGAGAAGAAAAAGATGAAGATGAGAATGAAGCTATAATAGACGAAGAATATGAAGGACAAGAAAAAGATGAAGATGAACAAGTAGAAGAAGAAGATTTCGTTGAGGATGTTGATGAATCGGAAGATGAATGGGAAGTGGGGGATGAAACCGATGATGATGATGACGATAACTCGGCATCCAGGTCTATTACTCTCTAGGTTCAGTAGTATTTAAAATGCATCTCCTTTTAACCCTATAATTTTGTATTTTGGCCATCAATGGAAGAGGTGCCGTAGTCTATTTGGACTTTGTGATGTTTCTACTTTGTTATATGTCTAATTTTAAAATATATATCCTATATCACTGTGCCTCTTTACATTTTGTATGTTGTCTCATTTATATTTTTTACAATATAATAAAAGTCAATCTTATCTATAAAAAGGGCACATGGCCACGAACGATAAGAAGAGTGAGTCAGGTAAATGTGAATCGGTAGATTGACTTGAACGAGAATGGATGACACTCTCCTAAATTTTCATGCGAAACAAACACCTTTACAATGGCCGATGAAGAGATATAAAATGAGCGGGCATAACGATTTCAGATAGTCAAGAGTGCATGCAAATAATTACATAAATCGTTCACTTCACCGTAAAGTGAATAGTAGCCCATAAAGTAGATTTTACACCTTCATTTTACAATGAACTGAACAACCATATTACACCGGAGGTGTGTACCTTTTTACAAGTAAAAAAATTGTACTTTATTACATATAAAGTGAATATTACATGCAATGGGATTACAACGAAGTGAACGCGCCCCAAGTCTCATGACCCTATATAGGTAAGTTTGTATTAGGTAATGTTGATGACCATATTATGTATATAGATGACCAACTCCATATCAATCTAAGAAGTTTAGATTTATGAAGGTTTGTTTCATATTCTTTGGGTTTGTCGCATCTACCAATAAAATAGAGTAAGATCGACACTAACATGAATTGGTTGAGTCCTATATCTATTAGGGAAGTTCAAATTTCTAATGGTTGAGTCCTATATCTATTAGGGAAGTTCAAATTTCTAATGGTGTTGGTCACTTTAAATTGAACGCACATAAAAATTTGGGCACAATCATCACTCTCATACACTAGTTGTATGAAGAATCTTTCTGGCGGGATGACAAAGCCAATAAGCACTTTCGATTGGTTAAAGCCTTAAAGACATGATGACCAAAGCATCCATTCTTGTATTACCTAGGTTTGATGAGATATTTGAAGCAGATTCCGACACCTCACATATTGGTATAGGGTTGTTTTGAGTCAAGGACATCCCATGGCCTTCTATATCAAAAAGTTGAATGAAGGGCATTCACAATATTCTTAATATAACATGAAATAATATGTCATCGCACAAGCCCTTTAACATTAGAGTCATCATCAAATTCAACATAAACTTAGGCATTGTCATACCAAGTGAGCAACCCTACTACTACAAGAATATTCATTTGTCCTTAAGCATAAATATTGCACACATAACTGAGTCATGAATCCTCTAAGGCGATTGAACAAACACTAAACATGTTCTAAGAAGGTTGTGGGATTTGAGGTGAGTAAAAACCAATATGGAAACTCTTCGTGTTTTAGATCAATACGAGAAGAGTGCAAGAAATGTACAAATGACTCTACTTCTAAGATTGTTAAATGTCCTGATTTTCTATTCCATGGTAGTCAATTATGTATTTTGGAAAGAGTCATAAGCAGCGTTGTCAAAGGCGTGCCTAGGCGCACCCTCTGTGTCAACACCTTGCAATTTAGACTCGGGTGCAGTGAGGCGCGCTTAGGCATGCGCCTTGGAGCCTAGGCGCAAAAGCACAAAAGTGCACCTAGGCACGCCTCGAGTTTTTTTAATATATAAAAAAGGTTTCAAAACATTATATAACTTATAACTTGTATGGCGCAAACACAGAGGGAACAAAAGACCTTCAATGGAATTGCATGGAGGAGGTTTAGGAGGTCATTTTGGTCAATCAAAGACAATTTCCCTGGTAGAGGAACAATATCTGCCGAAACTAAAGAAGGATGTAAAGAGGTATAAAAGGCCTTCAATGCATCTGACATCATGTATTTATTTTTTTGAGAGGTGGCTTGCCTACATGGTGTACCGAAGTTCATTAAGTTGGATAAGACCATTAAATTTCCAATCTACTTTTGGAGCACAATAAAACACTAAGGGAGATTTAGTAGTGCCTATCATTCGCATTCCAATGGCCAAACCAATTCGTCTGGAAAACTTGACAATTTATTATGATCCCTAGCAAAAACTAGCCACTAATTGGAGTAATTCTTCCACAAGCTGAATTTCCCCACAATAGTATGATTGACCGGTTAGGGAAATTCTCCATTTGAGTTAGCTTATCAAAGAGCTCATATACATGTGCTAGAATTGGCTCCTTTGCGAAAATCTAAGGAGGAATAGTGATGATACAGATTCCCATGCTAAGCATATTTGAGATGGTCAAGAGGAGGTCCAAACTATCTGTAACCCACTCAATGAACTACATAAAAGTTATGTTGCTCTCTTCTTTGTTTCACTTCTTTGAATTTGGCCTCATATTTTCTAATTCTCACCCTCCCATGTAACCAATTTCGGTGCGTTAAATAAGCGTGTTCCATCTTTGGGCACGTTTGAAAGCCCATTACCCAACAACACATTAACAAGAGATTACATGTAAGGCCGGTAAAGGGCTTAACATGCTAAGCTGTCACAACGTAGACTTTTGTGAACGTGTTTGAATTGTCACTAAACGCGTCAAAATCCTTAACGTGTGGTTATTTTGCAATACAAAGGTGGAGGCTCGTATCTCATTTCGGCTACTCGTCGTTGAAAAAGTTGTTTTAACGTGTTTCGCTCAAAGTCTCTCAAACAGATACTCACGGTCAACGTCTCGTAAGATGGTCACTTAACATGTAAGTTGGCCATCTTACGGGCATCCAAACATGCCCTTTGTTACGCAAAAACATGCATCCATTACAACATACACTATGTTTGAAATAAGATTCAAACTTAAAAGGTGCCATCAGTTTAGATACACACACACCCAAATATACTTAAAAGCTCAACCAGAATTTTTTTTTATAAATGTTAAAATTTAAGGTAATCTAATAAATAAAGACCCAGGTGCAACAAAGAAAATAAAGGGCCTTGAATAGAGTAACCCCCATTTAATTCAACAAACAAAATTGCTTTCTTTAATTTCTATGAAAAAAACCATAATTTAAGGAATAAAAAAAAATTCTCTACTAAAAACAATTTAAAGAAGAATAAATGAATGCACATTAAACCTTACTTCAATATAGAGGAAATAATAGACATTTTTGAAGTGGGATTCACGCATCAAACAATGCAATCAACAAAAAACCCAAATGAAAAAGGACTAAAGAAGATGCCCCAGTTCCTAAACATAAACCCATCTCTCATAATTCAGATGCATTTCTTCACTTTCTATGAATAATTAAACCCGAAAATAAAGCAGTAATTTAAAATATCATCTAATCTAACAGTTCTTAATCCTACTCTAAGCAATTCAGCTACTTGGAAGACAACATATAATATAACCCAGATGCAATTAAAAAGTGTTTAGGAAAAAAAGAAGAGAAAAGAACCAATTCGACTCTAGTCAATAGGATCTACAGAAAATCCAACTGAAATATAACTGAATCTCAATGGCTAAACAAACCCATATCCGATTTGGCGTAGTCAAACGTTGTGTGTCTTTAATTCCAACAAATATTAACCCCCCAAAATTGAAAAAAATAAAATAAAATAGAAAATTCACAAAACTCACTAGAAAAAAAATAAATAATAAATAAATAAATTGAGAGTTGTACGAAAAACTTACAAGGACGAATGGTAGTGAAAGGGGAAGAAGGATTGCGAAGGACAGGCCAAAAGAAGAAGAAATTCACACCCCAAAGCCAAGGGAGAAACGAAAACCCAAACTTGAAGAAGCTCTTCACGTAGCTCAGAGACACTTCTTCAGACAGTCCCAGGGGTCCGTCTATCGTGGGCCAGGTTGATCGATTCGCTATCCTACGCATCCCCCTCCTCTCTTCTTCCACTTCCGAACCCTCCCCTCTCTCCCTCTCTCTCTCCTCCCCTCTCTCCCTCTCTCTCTCTCTCTCTCTCTCTCTGGCATTTGGCGAACGCAGAGGCTCTCAATGCTCAAAGGCTAGAGCACAATTTAGTGCAAGGTCTAAAATGCACTTCACCTGTTTGCATGCTCATCAATATTTGTGGAATTCTTGAGGTTCGACCCAGTTGATGGAAAGAGATTAACTAATTCGTGCTCCAGAAATATGAAATATGAAATGTGGAGGGAGTATTAGGTAGTCGACCTTGAGCACAGATAATAACGTTCCATTCATCTATTACCACACATTTAGCTGTGTGTCCATCGATCAGTTCAGATCAGATCAGAATATGTGGATTGAGTCCTGTTGGAAAATAACATAAATTCGTCTCTTTTAACTTGTTTTAACTAGACTACACTTACCTTTCAAAACAGAAAAAAATAAAATTGAAAACTAGACTAGACTTGGTGCTAGTTTTAACTCTTCACTCATATTTCTATTTTGAGCTAAAATCTATGTATTGCTTGGCTCATTTCTTGATCAGGAGTTAAAATTTTCGTAATGGGTTGGGTTTGGCTAAACTTAATCGGCCACTCATTTAAGAGGAGATCGAGATCAGGACCTAGCTAACCCATCATTATTACATTGGGCTGGATAACAAAATTACACACATGCATACGCATTGGTCAAGTAATGGTTTATTATATAGTATGATCAAAGAGATAGAAGCATTGAGTAAAATATATATGCCTATCACTAAGACACTAACTAAGGGTTTTGGTAGCTCCAACCAGTAGAACTGTAAATGAGGTTCAACTAATTTTAAAACCCTTGGAATGCAAGGGTCAAGCACCTAGAAGCAATTCATCCTCCAATGGTGCAAGTCTTTGGATAGCACCTAATACCAACTCATCCTCCAATTAATGGTGCAAGCCTTTGACTCTAGTTCCATGTTATTTTAGTTTAGTTTAGAGACAAATTTGTTTGGAGACTAATATTGTCTGTTATTGTTTAGCATCATAAGAGACTTCCTAATCACTATTATGCCTATTATTTGAGCACCATTAGGGCTGTCAACGGGCCGGGTCGGGCTGGATTTTTCATCCTGCCCATTTTTTAAAAAATTGGGCCCGGTCTGGCCCAATTAGCTATTCGAGCCAGGCCAAGCTTAGCTTGGTTTTAAAATTTTTCGGCCCAAACCCGGCCCGATTAGCTATCCGGGCCGGGCCGGATTTCTCACCTTTTTTTAAAAAAGAAATTAATTTTTTTTTTTTAAAGAATCTCAGCTAAACGGGCTGGGCCTTACATTTTGAAGCCTGAACTCGAACCCTTTTCTTATCAGGGCTGGGCCAGCCCGTTTAATAAATTCATGAAAAATTGGGCCTGAACTCGACTCATCCGGGCCCAGGCTGGGCCCGAGCTGAAACCCGGCCCGTTGACAGCCCTAAATTGCACCATGCATCTCTCGGGTATCTAATTCGTTATTTGTTTGGTGATGGTGTGGTGTATGGTGTGTCAACTCCAATTCATAGATCAAAATCTCGGCCGAAAATTCAAATTTTTGGCCGAGACGTCTCGGTTTCGATTGAAACCGAAACGAGAAATTACATTTTATCGCCAACTCCTAAAAAATTCAAAATTATTGGCCGAGATCACACTTTTGAGTTTTGAAATTTTTTTAATAGGGTTTAAACCCAATTTTTGCCAAAAAAAATTATTTTTTTCCCTTTCTTTTTTTTAATAGGGTTTAAACCTCATTTTTGCAAAAAAAAAAAAAACCCTTTTTTTTTTTTCCTTTCTTCTCTCCATTTTTTTCCCTTTTTTTCCCTAAAAAAAAGAAGGAGGAGGTGCCTGGCTAGATCAATTTTTTATTTTGTATTTTCTTTCCTTTCTTTCTTCTTCTTCTTCTCCTTCTCTTTTTTTTTTTTTTCTTCCTTGCGGTGTCTGTGTGTAGGTTTAAAAGATGATGGGTTTGAGTTTAGAACAGAGAAGAAGAGAGATAGAGGGGGGTTTGGGTTTCGTGGGTTTTTATTAGGAGAGAGAGAGAGAGAGACGAGTTTCACTACAATATAAATCATATGCACCAGATTTTTATGTGATTGCACCAAGGTAAAAGAAAGACTTTTTATGTTAGGGACATGTGACATGTGAAAATACAATCTAGAGTGTCTGATATAAAGTTTATGATCTATAGATCCTTAGTGGATAAGATTGGAGCAAAACACAATATTTATCATATGACCTATTGTTGTCAATCGTTGAATAAAATAATAGCCTTTGACTATATTTAATCATATGGTGAAGATTATAATTCATGCCAATCTTGTCCACTAAGGATTTATAGATCATGAACTTTAGATCAGACGACCCAGATTATGTTTTTATGTATCACATGTCCCCAAAATACAAAGTCTTTTTTTAACCTTGGTGCAATCACTTAAAAAGCGAGGGCAAGTAATGGCTCCCTAAATATAATAAGAATGGGAGCCATTACTTCTACACGTTTTTCAAGCGAATACACTGGATTTAAAGAAAGACATGATATTTTAGGGACATGTGATATATAAAAATGCAATATGGGCCGTCGGATTTGAAGTTCATGGTCAATTGATCTTTGGTATATAAAATTGGAGCAAGGCACGATACTTGTCATATGATTTATTGTAGTCAATTGTTGAATTATATAAAAGCCTTTGATTTCATTTAATCAAATGGTAAAAATTATATTTTGTTCTAATCTTTTGCAATGGATATCTTTAAATCATGGCCTTTAAATCAAATGGCTTAAATGGTGTTTTTACATAGTAGAGGTCGCCAAGCTTACAAGTCTTTCTTTTAAATTCAGTGCAATTCGGTTCACTGAATTTAAGTAATGGCTCCCATTAAGAAGCAATCAAAGGGTTTTAAAGGGTTGCACATATGGGCACTTTTAGAGATTGCGTGAGCAGTAATAAAGGTACCCATATGCATAGAGGTATGCAATATTTCACAATATCTTCAGATCATAGCCCAACTAGCAGACAATAAGATCTTGATTCCGCGTGTCATACATCTCCAAAATGACCCTGATCATGGGCATAGCATGAGAAGGGTTCTCAGGTCACTTGAGATTTATTCAATGTGAAATCAGAATCTGGCCGTCTGATATGTTTTGCAGGAGCTCAAGATCCATTGTGTGATAAAAAAATTAGCTTCACTAACGTAAATATGCATTTTAACAATGTTAAAGAGTTTAAAAAAACAAATAAAATAAAGTTCAGCAAAAATCAATAAAGTTCAGAGCATATTTTCAAAAAAATCCTAAATTTTTTGAAATTTTGACTGAAATTTACCGAAATTTTGACCAATTTACGATTCGGGTCATGAACAAAACCGAAACCGAAACCAAGATTTTAATCCATGCTCCAATTTAAAAATTATAAATTTGTCCATAAAAAGCCGACGGCTCATGGTCAAGTTTCAACAACATGTCCCTTGAGGCTTGCACAAACTTCAAACTGCATAGAGAACCGTGTAGACAGCTCAAGATCCACTTGATATATGACTGACATGCATTCAGCTTATTGTCTAGACATTTTTTGTACCGTGAGTTGTTCGCTTATTATAGAAAGGGGGCTTTAAATCTTTATAAGAGGGCTGTTAATGGACCGGGGTTGAGGGAAATTACAGATTTAATACAGACAAAGTGCAGGTGGTTGACGTGGCGATGTAAGTGATTATACCGACCTGTATTAATCGAGCCTCACTGCCCATGCAGCCAATTGCTTCGTGTCAGATAAGCCGCCTGCACTTTATTTACATTAAATCTGTCACTTTTATTGAGATGTGTGCCACATGAAATCCAAAATCTAACCCTCTTATGGTACACCTATGGTCTCAAAATCTATTTTGTGAAAGACCAGGATAAAAACAATCTCGATTGATTGACTATAAGCAGTAAATGGGTTTCAGCATTGGTGCCCTTATAAATTCTAGAGGTGCAAATAGAACTGAATAATTCGCAACACCATTAATCGAATCTAATTAAATTTTCTGTCCGATGTAAATCTTAATGTTGAATATTGTCCAACCTCTGTTAAGCTAAGTGCTTTATTCTTTGATAAGTTGGCATTCTCTTAATTTGATTCGACGAGACAATCTAATTCCAACTAAGTTTTCATGGATTAGAGGGTAAGAATAAGAATCATTTTTTTGCCGACCCCAAATATGGATAAGGCTATGATGGAGAAGAATAATTTTATTTTTTTTAATGGTAGGTTAATTTCTAATACATAGTGTACATTAGGCAATGAATCCTACTTCACAAAAATAATATAAGAAACCTTGGCAAATAAAAAATATAAACCTTGGCAAATCTCTTTCAGAAACTCAGTGTTTAATCTTAATTTCTATACATAGTGCCGAAATTTTGGACCATGTTTCTAATATAAGATTAAAAAATATAAATAAATAAATAAACGAAAGATTAAGGCTCACCTTTCAAACTGAAAGAGGTTATTTTTAAGGGAGTCCTTACTTACCCTCACAACGAATTTATTTAAAAGAAAGATGTGCAAGTTTGACATCCTCTATTACATGAAAACACCATTAAAATTGTTTGATTTGAAGTCTATGATTTAAAGAAATTAACTACATCAAGTTGATGAGGAGAGTAAATTAGAATTTAAATTAGAGTTATTAGTATTAGGTGCAAGACCCGTCCACGAAAGATGATGCAGAAGTCAACCCCTTTACTTGTGGATTCTTGGTACAATGTAATTGTCATTGTTATCTGTAACTTGCATGCATGGGCCAAAGACATTTAAGTGCACACTGCACAGATTCATTGAACCATGGTCAGTCATAAATTATCTCCACGAGGCACCATGATAAAACCTAATTGACCAAATGACACCGTCATAATACAATAGAGGTGGGAGCACGATAAAATTATATGACTCTTTCTCACCAATGGTCAATGCCATTAAAAGGACACATTCGAAAGATAAGGTTGATTTAAGTGCAACTCACATCCTATTAAATATAGAACCTCCGCAGGCAATGTATCTGGGAGGCTCCATGCCGACATCTTTGAAAAAAATAAAATAAAATAAAATCTAAATCTAAATTAAAGTTAGTATTCGATCCGGCATCTTTGAAAAAGATAAAATAAAATAAAATCTAAATCTAAATTAGAGTTAGTATTCGATACAAGAACCGTCCACCCCAAAGATGATGCACAAGAAAATCTCCCTCCTCCATACTAATGAGTATCAAGAGAAGCACACACCTGGATCGTGTCTACTTCAAGGTTGTTTGACAATACATATCCGATCAATGGCTACGAAAATCCTACAGTCACGATGGCGAGTTATGCAACTCACTAAATGTGGATTGGATACTGCCAAGTTTACAGACACATATCTGGATACTGTAATAAAGACGCATACAAAAGATAGGGTCTATTTAAGACACAGATCCATCGATGGGCATATATATATATATATATATATATATATATATAATGGACCACTGTCAGTCTCGGTCACAAAATTTGCTGAATTTTTTAAAAATTGCAAATAATTCACAAATTTAAGATCCTACGAATTATTAAATAATTTGCGTGTTTTGAATAATTCGCGAATTATTTCTAAGGAATTCCCAAAAGTTTAAATAAATTATGTTTTTTTTTTTAATTTTTTTGTATACTTTCAAATCTTATGATTTTCTAATTTATTTTTTTTCTACGATTTTCCCTCTAAATATTTTCCTGAACTTGCCAAATTTTGGGAGATTTTTTAAATTTTCAACCTCGCTAAATTATTGCCGAAACACTTGGTTAGGGGTGTTATCGGGACAGTTTTCATGCTAAACCAAAACCGAACCGATAACTATCGGTTTCTAGTTTCTCAAACCGATAAGCCACCAAATCGAAATCGAAACCGATAGTTATCAGTTGAATCGGTGTTCGGCTTCTAAACCTTAGTTTTTTTATTTGTCAAATTAAAAAACAGCGAGGAGAGAGACAATGAATAATAAAGAGAGAAACACAAAGAGAGAGAGAGAGAGAGAGAGAGAGAGAGAGAGAGAAACTTATTGTCTGTTGTGGAGTGTGGTCGTGTGGGCTTGTGATGGACGGCGCCAGCGAGCGAAAGGACGGAGAACGACTGACAGTAGCTGGTGGAATTGGAAAGTGGAAACAAATGAGATATGAGACAACAAATGTTTTTGGCCTTTTGTTTGTTTTAAGGTTATCCCTTATTTTCAAGTTTCTACGATTTAACTTTTCATGTTTAGGTTTTTAAAGAGAAAATTTTAATTGCAAGCTAATTTTGAATGCACCAAAGTAATACCTTATTATCGGTTTCTTATCGATTCGGTTTCGGGAATAACCAGATAAGCCACTTTTTGAAAATCGAAACCGAATCAATATGTCCTAAAATTGAACCGAAATTTCGATTGGTCGGGTTGGTTCAATCGGTTTTCTGCATAGCCCTACAGTTGGTGACTATCAGTCTGGCACCATGCGGGAATGAGACAGTGACCGTGATATCATATTTCCACTGGATAGTGAGGAGAGTGAAACTGTGAAACCGTCCAATTATTTTTCCTTCCGGTTCCGTCCTCCATGATATTTTAGAGCTCCACATGGCACTCAAAACATTATTTTGGGTCCCACGTGGAGCACTGGATGATGGGTTAGATCAATTTTTTAAAGTGAAATTTCAATTTTTTTTAAAGCTTTCGTCAAAGTTTGACTGATTTTAATGATTTTGATTTCAAGACTCAAAAATACATGGTTGAGATAGGTTTTCAACATATTTAATTTTTTTTTGAAATATGATCCTATCTTTGGTATCCTCGCTATTCATTATGAACAAGCCTTTTCACATCATTATTATCATCATCACCATCATCAAGGAATCAAAGATCAGCCGATAACGATACATATCGGTTTTCCGGCCAACTGATATGTATCGATCCCGATACGTATTAGATATTGACTGATTTTAAAATTTATATTGCTAATTGCAATGATGAAGCCTCAACGAAGGCTACGTGTGTTAGCGGCTGAATTACAGATGTTGAATTTAAAATTGTTGAAAGTAAATTTATTCTACTCCTAATCTTCAGTATTCCAGTTCTTAGTCGTTAATAAAAATCGAGAATTCTTTAGATGAACTAATGACAAAAGTAAAAACTGAAATTAAAAGACAAAAATTTAAATTGTGGAAATAAAATCTAAACTATGTTGATCTTCCGGCCTCTTTAATCTTAGTTGTCAATTAAGATCGAAGCTCCTTGGATGATTATTCTAAACACAGGGCTCTCTTATTTATAGATGCATAAGAGCCTGATTACAAAATTGTAGGACTCTATTCTAAGTAAACTTCCTACTTAAGACTTTTCCTAAAACTAAACTATCTAATACATATCGTTCTTTGTTTAGAACTTCCAGAATAATGGAGAATCTTCTTTCCTGGTATTCAGCAGTAACAGATTTTGCAAGGCTTCCGTGAATTGTGGAGTGCATGGGTTCTTCTAGTGATTTGGGATTTTGCATGGCTTTGCACTTTCACGTAGGATTTTAGGTTTAAATCGTATAGCTTTAATTGACAAAATCGTAAATACGATTTTGTATCTTCTTCAGTGTTTTTTGTACGATTTTCCTTTTGATCGCTCATAAGCTTCCTCGATCTCTCTCAGTCTTCTTTTGTCTGCTTTGCAAGCTCTCGTACAATAATTGTGAGTCAATAGTATGGTTATGATTTCTCATTTTGCCCAATCGCAAGTTTGCACTTTTATACTTTCTCTGGTTTTAGCTTTCGATCGTGTCTTATGTTCTTCGACTAGATCGTGAGGATTACGATTTCTTTTCGTTCTTTCATAGGCTGAGATTTCAGCTAGCAATCTTTGCCTTCGTGCTTTCGAAGCACTTTTTGGCACATATTTTCACTTTCTTCCTCATTTGTCTGTTGATCTAATTCACCACTATCAAAGCATTGTTAGTAGCAAACTATGAACTAATAACACTCAGTTGAGGGTATCAAAATGGCAAAACATGTAATTGATCAACAATGCCAACGTACCAGAGCACTGTCCCGCTGGGATATGATGCCCTTGAACCTGATTCTGATTATGGAGTTGTTTGATGTTTGGGGTATCGATTTTATGGGACCGTTCCCGCTTTCCTATGGTAATTTATTCATTTTGGTATTTATTGATTATGTCTCAAAATGGGTTGAAGTCGTTGCTACCAAAACGAATTACCATGAGGTTGTGGTGAAATTCCTCAAGGAGAACATTTTCTCCTGATTGGAACTCCACTGACTATTATTAGTGATGGTGGTAGCTATTTCTATAACCAGGACATTGATAACTGCTCAAAAAGTACTCGATTACCCATCGTGTTGCTACACCCTACCACCCACAAACCAGTGGTCAAGTGGAGGTTTTGAACCAAGAAATCAAAAGGATCCTTAAGAAGACGGTTGGACCAGACCGAAAGGATTGGTCTTTGTGCTTAAATGATGCTCTTTGGGCATACCGTACGGCGTACAAAACTCCCATAGGAATGTCCCCATATCGGTTAGTTTTTGGGAAGGCTTGTCATTTGCTCATCGAGTTAGAGCATCGAGCCTATTGGGTCATCAATGCCTTCAATTTTGACATGGTTCAGGTCGACTCTTATTGTCATCTCCAACTTGATGAGCTAGACGAGTTCAGAAATGAGACATATGAGAACGCTAAGTTGTACAAGGCGAAGATGAAGGTTTTCCACAACAAACATATTTTGAAAAAAACCTTCGCTCCCGGACAACGTGTGTGGCTCTTCAATTCTAAAGTTCGCCTCTTTCCAGACAAACTACATTCCCGATAGGATGATCCTTAGTTTGCCATTGATGTATCTTCTCATGGCACAATTACAATACTTTACCCTAGGGACAATAAGGTATTGAAGGTCAATGGACAACGGTTGGAGCCCAAGATTGAAACTGAGCAACCACTTGCGGCCAAGAGCATCACCCTTGATGCTCCCCCACCAATGCTTTAACTCTATTCGTGACCTTATCGAGCTACCGGCTCATCCGTAGTGCTTATTGAGAGGCGACCCAATCCCCGTGTATATCTTTGTTTTTAGTGTGTTAGAGAAAATGGGAGATGAATTTTGAATTTGAATAGGAGAGTTGTGCCCTCTGTTCAGATTCGATCGGTCAAAATTTGATTTCAACCAGTCGGTTTTGCTGAAATTTAGAGAGTTGTGCTCTCTCGCATATTTCGATTGGTCGAGTTGGATCTCGACCGGCCAAAATTATATATTGAATAGAGAAGCCATTTCTCTGTTCAGTGTTGATTGGTCGAGATGGAACTCGACTGGTCGAAGTACTAACTGAACAGAGAACCCATTTCCCTGTCCATTTTCCACCGATCGAGTTTGGATATCGACTGGTAGAGATGCCATTTCAAAAAAAAAGAAGAAAAAAAAGAAGGGAGTTGAGATTTGTGAATCTTGACTGGTCGAAATTGGTCTTCAACTGGCCGAGATTGGTATTGTTTGGTCTTTCCCTTCCCTATTTTGACTGCCCCCTTGTTTGATTTCCTCTATATTACTTTGTGCAATGAGGCCATTGCACCACTCAGGTTTGGGGGTGTTTGTGGTGATTTTTGTGGTTTTTATTTGCGTATAAATACATTGTTTGTAAACCACTGCTTTATTATGTATACCGCAGTTTTTAACACCCTCAAAAACCTCCATTTTTGAAAATTTTGAGATCTCAATTGCTTGCACTTTTTGAACTTTAGTTGTTGATACATGAGAATGTTATTTAAGAATGGTGATGCCATATCTTGATTGCTGATGTCTACGATTATGAAATTTAATGGGAAAATTTGAAGTTATTTCTAAAATTCATGCTTTGAAACTTTTTGCACCTATACCATGCTAGAATCTAGATATCAAGGAACCAGTTCGAACTTTGAACCTTAGGATCTTTGTGAAGACTAAACTTGGTGAGCTTTAGAGCCAAATTCTCATCATTGATGAGTGTTTATATAAACTCAGTGTTTTCTTTGAATACAAATTATTTTGCATAATCACATACATTTCACCTTGGCTTGTGACTTTGCATGACATTAAAATCATACTATTGTGTTAGAACGTATTGTAGAATTGCTTAAGACAAATAGGCATAATTACCATCTTGCGAGGACATGATTGAAGGCTATCTTTGGCTCGCTTGTGCTTAAAATATCTCACCTCATACAATTTTACCTTCTAGTACCCCTTTGAACCTCTTTTTGCCTTAATACGTCATTTGCTAAGCCACGTTAACCTTTACCTTTACACAATTTCTGAAGATTTAGCCTTACCCTTCTTATTTATGAGAAATTGGGAGAGATGAGAGTGAATCAAAAGGGAGTTAGTGGAGAGATAATGAGTTGTGGTGTTTACTGAAAATGAATGAAAAAGGAAGAGAGAAAATAAATGAAGAAAGAAAAATTTAGAAAAGAAGAAAAAATATGAGGCGTATCCAAAAAGAAATTCAAAATAAGGGTGAAAAGAAAAGAAAAGAAAGTTGAAACAAAAAAAAAGAAAAAGAAAAACAGTGAGAGATTAGAAAAGCAAAAATGGAAAAATCAAGTCATTTTCTAATTTCTCAGAAATTTTTGAATCCCAACTTTCCTTTTCTTTTTCTTACCTTTACCTGAGCCCCATTATAACCTTAAAAAGACCTTCATGATCTAATTTCGATATGGTAATTGCCTTGTGGAGAGTGAGAATATTATGCTTATGACACTTGATATGACATGCATGAGATATACAAACATTTTTTTATATGAGATTTCTTTTTATTCTTGATACACCGTGTTTCTTTTAGCATGTGAGACCTTCAATTTTATTTTGCATTGACCTCTCACATGTGTGCGAAATTTACCCATTCATCGGAGTGATTTCATTTTGAGAGTACACCAAAAGTGAGGATTGAATTGAGACAAGGGATATGATGATTCACTGTTTGGATTGGTCCAAGATGGGAAGATTTTAACATTGGTACGCACACACTTCACGTCTAGGAATGAATGGAAAGAGTATCTAAGAATTTGATCAATAAACTAACTTGAATAGACATTAGTAAGATTGACATGACATTGGTATTTGAGATTGACCATCCACATGTTGAAGCAATTAATGGTTTTTATTTTTCAAAGTATATATGTTATGAAAACTAGTTTTGAAAACTCAATTTCACCAATGGTTTTAAAAATAGTTTGAAAGTTTGTAGATAGCTTCACTGTAAACCCTCAGGAGACACAACTCCTCCACTAGAGAACACCTAGGGGTTTAAAAGCTTATTGCATATGTTAAATGATTTGTGCTGAAATATGATTATATTTTATATCCTCATATCTACACTTAGCCGTTTGATAAAAGCAATCTGACGACTATTACATAGTTTTAGTGGTTTCAGGTATTCTTGACCGTTAGATTTTGTAGGAGAATGAAAGAGCATAATTAAAGACAACATGGAAACATTAAACCATGAAGTCAACGAAAACACTAAAATCCGTAAAAGAACAGATTGATCCAGTGATTGCTGAAGAGAACTAAATTTGTCACTATCTAAATCAATCAATTGAGTTCCAAAATTTAATCGATTGAATTTATGACACCTGTTTTGCTGCTCAAAATCTGAATTTAAATTCAATCGATTGAGTTTTGAAATTCAATCGATTGAATTTATGACAACTGTTTGCCTTTCAAATCTGAATTTGAATTCAATTGATTAAGTTCTAAGAATCAATTGATTGACTTTAAAACATTTGAGTCCGCCAAGTTCAGATTTTGAATTCAATCAATTGAATTTCATAATTCAATTGATTGACCTTTAAATGGCAACTTTTCAGCCCGTGCCTTATATAAACAAAACAATGTTTAGGGTTTTGGGAAAACTTTTAGCTTAGCTTTTATTTTCCTAGGAATTTTTTTAGTTTTCTTCTAACTTTCCCTTTTATTTTTTAAGCATTGTTCTTTCATTTAATTAGTCTTAGATCATATTAGTTATACTTTCGGCATTTGAAGGAAGATTGTACCGGCTGGATTAAAGCTATTGCATTGGATTTGTTGAAGTTCTTTATAATATTTTAATGTTAAGTTTAAATTATCTTTTTATTTTGTTGTCAACTTCAATCATGTGTGGCTAAATCTCTTTGAGGGATGGGATCTAATGAATCTCATCCTAGGTTTCATTTATTTATCAAAGATTTGTGGTTGGAATTTAATGTTTGATGCTCATTGATTTTATCGCTTAAGTGTTCTTGTCGATCTCTGAAAAAATCAATCACCAATCTAAGATATGAGATTTAGTCATGCTCTTCTCATGATCTCGGATCTGTGATTCGGAGTTTACACTGAGTTCTTTAATATGAATATTTGCAGCATTTACTTATCATCATGAGAAATAAATCTCTTTTACAACAAATATTTTGCCCTTTTCTTTTGCGGCATTTATTTATCGTTATTAGCGATCTCTTTTACAGTGAGTGTTTTGTCTCATTTCTCTTGCAATTTTGGAAGAACACTAATCTTGTTGTTGTTAATTCGAACCAGTTGGATCTATGATTATAAATAGTAAATCGAGGATGAGAGGATTTAGCATCCGAACTTCACCTTTTTTTTATTGCCTTTAATTTCATTTAATTATTTATTTGTTAATTCTCACCACTCTCTTTGAAATCGGTAAAACTAGTTTAGATATTATGCTGACTCTGTGGATATTCTCCTGATTAGTTTATATTTCTCTCTTTAAATTTTTTCCCTAATCCTCGTGGGAACGATCTCGCACTCTATTGATTTATACTACAATCCGATTCGTGTGATTGCGAGTAAAACTTATTTAAAATCATAACACTAAATGCAACCGTATTTCCTACGAAAGTGGCATTTACTTTCATAGAATAATTATTGTTTTTACTTTTGGGCTAGTTTTTAAATTTTGCCTTTGCTCGAGGACTAGCAAAGTTGAGGTTTGGGGGTGTGATCAACCTTCAAAACTATATATTTTAGACCCGAATCTCGGTGTTGCTAGGCCTCGCTTAACTACTAATGACTACTTTTAGTGCATGATATTCTGTAACAGGTTTGAAGGCTGAAAGTGTGCAAAAGTGGTTAAAAGAGCAAATATATTGAAGAACCAAAGCCATGGCTGAGTATTGAGCTAAAAAAGAGGAAAAAAAACCCAAAAGAGTCCATTTTGACTGGTTAGGATCCTATTTGGACCGATCGAGACACTGTAGCAGAAGAAAAAAAGAAGAAATGAAGAAACAGTAGAACTTGACCGGTTGAGATGTCCATTTCTTCCAGTCAAGTGTTTAAAAGCTTCAGAAGAACAAGATTGGACTGGTCGAGACCAACCTTAGATTGTGGGCTTGCTTATAGATATAAAATTGATCGGTCGAAACCGATTTCGACTGGTTGAATCTGGAGACTATAGTGCAACAAATCAAGCAGTTGGATCGGTCGATATTCAACAAAGATGAAGGATCTACGCACCTTAGAATAATTCATAGTTTGACCGGTCGAGATCCATTCTTGACCGATCGAATTAGGTTTTTCATGCAATTTCTCAGGCATTACAGGGCTTTCGAGAGTCCATCCTTATCCTTCTTCTTCAACCGATTTTTGGGCGATTCTAGGGATTACCTGTCGTGAATAAACACTATACTAGGGCCTTATGATCTATAAATAAGGACCCTAGGATTAGAATTAGGAGAGTCCTTGAGTCGAGAATCTTTCTTTCAGCCAAGAGTCTCCGTAAGTTTAGTTTCTTTGCTTTCTAGGTTTCAGTTTCCAGAATTGGTGAGTTGTGAGAGATTGTGTGATCTGTAATCATTGTCGATGATCGATTCAGCAATGATGAAGATCAATTCGACAATGCGTGGCTAAACTCTCTAAGTCTAGGATCCCTTGTAACATTACAGATGAGTATATAATTTGAATTCCATTTCATTTTCTATTCTGAATTCTCTGTGGTATCGATTGTATGTTTGAGATCTACTTTTGCTATCGTAGATGAACTTTATCGATTTATTTTTGTTTTATTTAGTCCTAATGGCCTTGTAGGGAATGAGATTAGATATGATAGAGTAGGCACCTTCAAATTAGTGCTTATAGTCTAGTTTCACCGATTACGTGCAATGATGTTTACTGTTTAGGTCGCTAGATATTAGACAGATCATATCGTCTCGACTGGTCGGTGACTATAAATAGGACCTGATTTTTATACCTCGCTTTAGCTTGTAGCGAGAGCAAGACTGTTACCCATAATTCAGATTAGAATAGGAATGAAGTTTAAACTATTTACGAGCCTGTAATTCAAGAAGGGATCCCAGACTGTTCTCTCATTGCTTTACTTTCTCTGTTTTTAATTACTTTTTAGTAAATTTAACTTAAAAATCATCTTTAAAAACATTCTTTAATTAAGACTGTAATTAGTAGTAAACGACAAGTCTCTGTGGTTCAACACCCTTGCATTCGCCTTAGAACTTCGGACTTGTGCACTTGCAAAGTTTAAATTTATAAATGATCAGTATCTGTAGACACCCCTATTTTGCCCTCTCAGAATATACAAATCTGTTCGATCAACCTTTGACCTCATAACCCTAATTGGGACCATATACTGAAACAATAGTATATGGTTGGACACAGGTTGAAAAAATAGCTCTGTGGCTGAGACCCCATGACCCTAACGTGGGAACCATATACTGAAACAATAGTATATGGCTGAACACAGGCTGAAACAATAGCTCTGTGGCTCAGATTCCAACATAGGGAGACTATATATCGAAATAATAGTATATAATCAGAATGCAGACTGAAACAATAGTCTCGCATTTCAGACCCCTAACCCTAATGTGGGACCATATACTGAAACAATAGTATATGGCTGGACACAGGCTGAAACAATAGCTCTGTGCTCAGGCCCCATTACCCTAATGTGGGAACTATGCACTGAAATAATAGTGCATGGCTGAACACAGGCTGAAATAATAGCTCCGTGGCTCAGATCCCAACTTAGGGAGACTATATCCTGAAACAATAGTATATAGTCGAAATGCAGGCTGAAATAATAGTCTCACATTTCAGACTCGACCCAGACCCGGACAACCCCAAATTACGCGCCTAAAACTACGTGCGTAATTCGATTGTACGATAAATCACACACGTGCAATCAGTCCCCCTTTCAGACTAGACTCCCTTTCCGAGACCACTTCGAGACTCGATCACACCTCTCACATGAGACGCGCGATCGGATTGAGCGACCCACCACCGACGCGCAATCGGCTTACGTCCGAGCAAGTCTTATCGTCCTTGACCCCCAAGCTTCCTCGATCAAGAGCTTCAAATGAGACGCTTAATCGGATTGCCCACTCTACACTGGGCGCGCAATTAGTTCTAACGTGATTAGAACTAGGAAACTCACTAAGCAAGTCAGCCGGTCGCTTACTGAGTCGGTGATTGACTTAAAGCGATTAAGCACTGGGAAATCGCTGCACAATCCAGTTAAACGCCTGAAACAGGGCGTTTAATTGGAGAAAAACCTATAAAAGATTTTTTCTAACTCGCCCGAGAGAGAGGTTAAAATTTTGGGAGAACGAAATTTTTTAGGACTTCAAAACTAGAGAACTCCGAGAACGAACCCATAGAGGAACATAGTCATGATTTCGAGATTCAAGCTTCGAATCCTTGGGATTTCTCTCCGCAGCCTCAACCTTAGATAAGAATTTAATTTTTAATTTCCGACCGTAGCTCTTAGTTCTTAGACTTAGGATTTTTCTTAGTTTTAATTATGAATATTAATTCAGTTTTAGACCGTAGCACCCTTTTTCGGACCGTAATTTTAATATTTGGTTCTAGTTTTCAGTTTCTAGAACTAGTCCTTAATCTGACGACCCAATTCACCGACTATAAACTCAATTCCGTTCTAAAATTTTAATTACTAGTCCTATCATTAATCTCTGATTCTAGTTCATAGTTTCTAGAACCAGTCCTTAATCATACAGCCTGATTTTTTTAATTTCGGACCCGAATTCAGTTTTCAAATTTTAAACTTCTAGTCTTAATTCCTTAATTTAATATTTCTAAAATCCTAAATATTAATTTAGTCTTCTATAATCCTAATTTCATAATTTAATTCATAATCATAATCCCGAAATCGACTCCAGAAATTAAAAAATATAATATTATAGTCCAAAATCCAATTTGTTTTAATTTCAGTCACCCGATTTGTCCAAGGGATTTACATGCTTTATTTTAATTAGATCCTTAGAATAATTACTTTGATTAGAATTCTAATAAAATTAGTTCCTTTACTTTAATTAGATAATTTTATCATAGTTAATTCATTGCTTTATTAGATCCCAGTATAGTTAATTCCTTTTTTTTTATTAATTAGAGTTTTAGTATGATTAATTCATTGCTTTGATTCTAATTCTGAAAAAAAAAAATCAGTTCCTTTATTTTAATTGAATTTTAGTAAAGTTAATTCACTTGCTTTAATTAGAGCTTTAGTAAAAATCAACTTTCTATTTCAATTAGAATTGCTGTAGAACTAGTATACTTGCTTTACTTTGAATTTCAGTACAATTAGTATGCTTGATTTAATTAGAGTTTCATTAAAATTAACATATTTGCATTCCTAGTACAATTAGGAGACTGATATTAATTGGACTCCTAGTAACATTAGGAAACTAAATTAATTAGACTTCTAATCGGACCACAACACCTAAAATTAATTAGAATATTAGGTTAAGCCACTATAATAAATTCATACAATTAGACCCATAATAGAATTAAGAAATCTAAACCGATTCGAATTACATAATAACAGGAAAAGAAAAGGAAAACTGAACTATCTAAACTATAAGGAAGAGCTATAACTGCTGACGTTCGCAGGCGGACGATTCAGTAAAGAAGTAACCCACACCCGCTAAAGCGTGATCACTGACGTGTTGTAGCGTCGTTAAATATCTGCAGTTGATGATTGAAACAAACTAGGAACCTTCCTAGAAATCCCTTTTTAAATTTTTTTTTTATTTCTAACATTCCAAACGCCGCATCGCTAGAGTCCATTTGGACAGAATTGATCCACTGATCAACGGGGACCGAGAGGAACCCAGAAAAAACGCACACCAACAGTACCGGCCAATTTTTTATACCTGGGGTATTACTATCACATATCATAATCTCAATCATAGTTACCAAAATCGGCAATTTTTTCAAAAAATCAATTTTTTTGAAAAATTGTTCCATTCATGATTAAAACGCATTCCTTTTTAAAAAAAATGCAATTTTTGTGCTTTAAAAGCCTTTTTCGCGATAAATTTAATAATAAGGATCAAATTAAGGGTTTCCCCCCTTTTTTTCAAATTTACTAATTTTTTCCCGTTATTTTCCCGATTTCAGACTTGGTAGATTAATGGGCACACTAATTAATGAAAAAAGAAATCACACCTCACATCTCTTAATGAAATTACTAGTGATACTCTAACTAATGCTAAGCCCACACCAACTGGTAGATGCATTTTCTATAGATGCTGTGCCCTCACAAAATGATGGTGTGGAGGTATCACCACTCCCTTGTGAGAGTCATTACTTGCACAGGAGAAGTAAGCCCTTGCACATAGTTCAAGGAACGACTTGGTAATGTGTGTGCCATGTGAAAACACCTTCTAAGCTAGCGATGCGTCCGACATAGCCTTGGAGGGCTGCACCTGGGCACCAGGTCATATGCTACATGGCAAGATCAATCCAAAATAACACTAGTTGTGGGGTTAATAAATCATGGGACGTGATTTAAAAAAAAATGTACTTTTTATCCTTGGGTCAAAGATAAAAGTGACGCCCAACTAACTTGTTGATCATGAATTATTTGGGCACCTTTAACCACATATTTAATACTCGATTTTATCTAAATTATCGTGGCACTCGATCCTCATGATGGGTGTCACATGATTGCTCAAATGGTCTGGATGCAGATCTAAGGCGGCATCTGGATGCATAGCCCAGAGCCTCTATATATATGTTTATATATTTATGCAATATCCCAAATAACCATCCAAGCTTCTTCACTAGAGAAAGACAGAGAGAAACTAAGCATGTCATGTTCATGGTGGGATGCCTTCGGTAAACCCGCATTCACGGTTTTCATTGCACTCATAGCAACTTTGGCAACTTGGCTGTATAAAAATGGGAGGAAGAAGGAGGAGGAGAATTTACAGTTGCCACCCGGGCCGAGAGGCTTGCCTTTGGTGGGCAACCTCCCATTCCTCGACCGCGACCTCCATCGTTACTTAACAAAATTATCTCAGACCTACGGTCCAATCATAAAGATCAAACTAGGCAGCAAGACCTGCGTGGCTGTGAACTCTGCGGCGATAGCGAAGGAAGTACTAAGAGATCACGACACCATCTTCGCCAACCGTGACCCCATAATCTCTGCAGTGACCTTAACTTACGGTGGGACTGACGTTTCTTGGTCTCCCTACGGCGCACATTGGCGAATGCTTCGCAAGGTGTGCGTTCAAGAAATGATGAGCAACGTGAGGCTAGACGACTACGCTACGGTTAGAAGACAGGAGACAAGAGAAACGGTGAGCAACATGTATACTAAGGCTAAGGCTGGAACCCCTGTGAATGTCGGAGACGCCATGTTCCTACACTCACGCAACGTGATGACGAGTCTACTGTTCGGGGCCACACTGCGGGGAGAAGAGATGGAGAGTGCTCGTGCTGAGTTTGGGAACGTGGTGGCTGATATAACGGCTCATATGATGAGGCCCAATATCTCAGATCTCTTTCCTCTTCTAGCCCGCTTCGATTTACAAGGCATTGATCGCAAAGCCAAGGGGATCGTGCTGTTGTTTGATGGTATCCTCGATCGAATAATCGCTAAAAGGGTGAGAATGGATGTGGAAGACAACAACGAGGAATCCAAAATGGATTTCCTGAATCAACTCCTCCACCTTCAAAGTAATGGAGATCCTAAAACGCCATTGACTATGACTCACATCAAAGGCATGCTCATGGTAATTTTTATTTATTTATTTGTTCAATTTTGCTTAATTAATTTCTGTCTTCAAAAAAAAAAAACACTTTGCTTAGTTAATTTCCACCAATCCCGTCAAATTTCTCTCCCCCTAGCCCACTAGTCGGAAATGCTTGAAAAATAATAGAAGGAAAAAATGTGAGACAATTGGGTAAAATTTGGGAATTTTTTGTTGTTGGAAAAAACAGTAATTAATGAAAATAGGACAAGCTAGGTAACTTTCATGGTCTCACATTAGTTTAATGTCACCTTACACCAAATGTACGGAGTTTTACATTCATTTTATTTGCAATTGATTATGTTGATTGCATGTTTTATATTGCTTAATTTGAAAGAATTTTTTTTTTATAATAGTTATGGCCAATGATCCGCTCTTTTATGTGACACCCGATTATGTGATTAGATACTATGTGGCATCAAATTAACGTGGGATAAGTTAAGTCTTTGTTTGGTAGGTAAGCTCGGCTTGAACTTGCAATCTTAAGAATACTATATTGGCAACTTTCCATTTTACTATAGCCCAAGTCTTGGACCAGGTAAGTTATTTGGGCCTTAGTACCAAACTATCTTTATTCACAAAAATATTAAGAAATAAGGAAAATTAATTTTTATTTTTTTGAAGGAAATGCATTTAAAAAGTAAAAATTACAATTTTCAAAATCCCTTTTTGTTTTGAAAATATATATTTTAAATGTGTGGTACCAATGTTTTATGAAAGAAACACGTTTTAAAACGATTTTTTATATAAAAACATAAAACAAAAATTCTAGTGTTGGGTTGGATATTTGTATTTCAGTACTTTTTTTTTTTTTTTAATGATTTGCAAAAGTAAGATTTTGAATTGCAACTGTTGCCTAAATATATGTATTTTAGACATGATAAAATTTGACGTCGAAGGTTTAACAAAAAAAATATTTGACTTAAAGAAGTGTGAGGTCTCTCTTTTATGGGCTCCATGGCTAATATAATTTGTCTATAATGAGCCGATGCGCATTGCAAACAATGTGTCCAGTTTTGTTAGCTCCCGATTTCTTTGATTGAACTTGTAACCTAGAGGTTGTAATTTTGTCAATATTTTTTTCCTTTGAAGGTAACCTGGGCTCGAATGTGTGACCCTGAGGTCGCTGTATATTGTACTACTGGCCCAAGCCCAACTGTCACCCTTCAGATGGGCTACCCACCCAATTCCCTTGTTAGCTGTGTGCAATTGTGCATTTAGTGAACCTTGGGACACACTCAAACTTTAAAATACATAAAAATTTGTGCACGTCTCAAAATCAAAATAAAAATAAACGCATAGCTGACAAGACGTTAGTTCATTGTCTAGGGTTAGCCTTTAAAGGGCCCTTGGCTCACTATAGATAGGGCGGTCAACGGGCCGGGCCTCAGCTGGGGCTCGGATGGGCTGGGTTTAGGCCCAAAATTTCAGTTTTATTAAATGAGTCGGGCCCGGCCCGGATAAGAAATGGGCTCAGGTTCGGGCTTCAAAGCATAAGGCCCGGCCCGGATCGTTTAGCTGAGATCCTTAAAAAAAAACTTGATTTTTTAAAAAAAATGTGAGAAACCCGGCCTGAACCGGCCCAAATAGCTAATCGGGCCGGGTTCGGGCTGAGAAATTCTAAAAATGGGCTGAGCCAGGCCCGACCCGGGTAGCTAAACGGGCCGGCCCTTTTTTAAAAAAATGGGCCGGTGAAAACCCGGCCCGGCCCGTTGACAGCCCTAACTGTAGAGAAATTCATTTTTCAAATGAAATAGGACTACAAGGAGAATCAAGCAACAAAGTTTGTTTTCCAACAATAATTTGTGTCTTCCAAACAAAAAATAACAATTGCTAGGACATGATGGGTGGCGGAATCGGCTCAACTGCGACCACAGCAGAGTGGGCAATGACGGAGTTGATGCAACATCCTGAGATCATGAGAAAAGTCCAAGATGAATTGGCGGAAGTCACAGGGATCGCTATTGCAGTAGAGGAGTTTCATTTGCCTAAACTCCATTACTTGGGTGCAGTAGTAAAAGAAGTCCTACGTTTGCACCCAGTTGGCCCGTTCTTAGTACCTCGATGCCCAAGCTCGTCACGCGTGGTGGGTGGGTATATGATCCCCAAGGGCGCCCAAGTCTTGGTGAACACATGGGCAATACATAGGGACCCTGAATGTTGGGAGAAGCCCTTGGAGTTCCGTCCAGAAAGGTTCTTGAATGCAATTGATAATAAGCGGGATTACAAAGGCAACGATTTTAGTTATATTCCGTTTGGGTCAGGGCGGAGGATCTGTGTCGGGATGCCCATGGCGGAGAAGGTGCTACTGTACATGTTGGCTTCGCTCTTGCACTCATTTGAATGGAGATTGCCGGCGGGTACAACCGTCGATCGTTTGGAAAAATTGGACTTCACTCTAACGAAAGCAAATCCGCTTCTCCTGATTCCTACACCAAGATTAATTATGTGATCCAAAGCTCTACACTTAACAATGGCAATGTATATTTTGATACATGGGTCAATATGGTAGCAGCAGCTTGTGCGTTTGATATATTGCTCTGATTACTTGTATTACTTTATAATTTTATGTAAAAGCACGTTTGCTTTCCTTGGCGTTTGATATGTAAAAGCACGTTTTTTCTTATTTTCAAGTCACGAGGAAGATTCCAAAACTCGCGCTACAACAATTCTATTATTTGGGTAGGAAAACTTTTGTCGTCCTTTACAGTCACTCCGTCAATAAAACATTACGGCGAGGACAAAAATTTCGTGCCCAAAAAGTCATCACTAAAGGTTATTGCCTCCAAATAGATCTTCCCAAAGCCGATATGGATTGCCGATCCAAATTTATTTATTTTTGATGAATCGCAAAATTCATTAAAATTGGAAAGAAATAGAGATCTGAGCAAGGCGCTGAGAGCAGCCCTAGACAACCCGAAAAAGATACAAGCAAAAAAATAGTCAATCTATACAAGCAGGGCCCATCCGATCCAAATGTATTGAGCGATCTGGTTGATGAAACAGTAAAAATTAATAAAAACAAGAAAAAAATTTGGAAAGAATAAGAAAAATAGGAAAATATGGGCTCATAATCTGGTACTTTATCCCATTAGGTGCAATTTTTGAATATTTTTCAAAGGTGTCGTCTACTGAAGCTCAAGATTGACTTTTTGAGTGTTATAATGACTTCACATATGGCCCTAATGGGATCATTGGTCTTTGTTTTTTTGTTAAAATCGCAAGGTTTTACTTAAAAATTGATCTTACCAATTTCTACTTTTAAGTTACCGAATCGGCTCACTTCTATAAAATTGAAATTTGATCTAGCCATGTGGGTTGCCAAACAGAGAACTCAACTAAGCCTTGAAGTAATCACTAGGGCACTTTCACTACGACTTATGCAATCCTCCCATATTACACCAAAAAATACATCTACACTTGTTCATTTCAATCAACACAATTAAAGCTTATTATTTGATTCAACACAATTAAAGCCCATCAACTGATTCAATGATTGTCAGTGTAGAATCATATGATAGAGATTGTGTTTGGGGCTAATCTTTAGCACCAAAGATATTTACTGAAATTCTGTCGATCTACGGAATTTGATCAGCCTATTCGCTTATTTTTAATTAAGCTAGTGATTACACAACAACGCCAATAATCATCCACAATACGAGATATACGTGGAAACTCAATCACTGGGAAAAATCATAGGACCGAAGTCCATACACCAAATCTACTATGAAAAAATGATTACAAAGATATTCGAATGATATACCGGCAAATGCACATGCCCCATCAAACCTCCTTGCAATCCAACTTCCCATCCCGGGTCGCCTCCATAGTTTTTCGGTTTGAATGTACTCCTCTACCGTTGATGAATGCACAACAATCCACCTTGAGATCAATAAGGCTATCAATCGCACACCCTAATCTCTAGGGCAGAATACACTTAACTCATTTGAGCAAAGCAATAGAAGATGAAGAGTAATGAAAACCTTTGAATAAAACTCTTTTTACAAACACAAACTATTTTCAAAAGATCAAATAGATGAATCTCATAGGGATTATCTCAAGGAGGAGAAAACTATCTTAGCTTGCCTAACCTCCTATTTTTCAAAAGAAAACTTTTATATTAAAAAATATAACATCCTAAAACATGGGAGAAAGACAAAAGAACCTTTTTTCTCAAAGACAAACAGAGTTGTTGAAATTGCTAATTCGTGGCTCATGGCGCGTTGTGATACATATCACAGCGTGCTGTGGTGACAACGTGTTGTGATATGTATCACAACACGCTGTGACTGTAGAGACACGAATTTTAGAGTAGAGTATGACAAACATGTTCTAACATTTACACCATAGTCTTCAAAACAGATTGCTTTGGGCCACTTTTTGGGGATTTGCGACACATAGAATCGAACACTAACTGTCTGATAAGTGATCAGTGATTTCAAGACCCATTGTTGGAAAGATCGGGATAAAACACTATCTCTATCATCTGATCCAAAGTAATCAACGATTTTCAAGAGGTTTGATATGTAGGTGCTTTCAGAGAACACGTGGGGCGCAAATAGAGCTACCCAAAATGAAATTACCAGGGTACTTTGTTCGCGCCCACATAATCTCCGAGGGCACTTACATTCAAAACCCCTACATTGCTTTATATCAAATGATATAGATTGCTGTGCACCTGATCTTCCACACAATGGATCTTGAGATCATGAATGTACCAGTCTATTTTTTATTTCATTTGATACAGATCTCTAAAAAAAGTCATTTGAGCATGATGTGTGTCATGTTGAATCACGTCTTGTGCGCAAGTAGTTGCTCATGAGAATTTTTAGAATAAAAAATTAATCATTTAATGGTATATTCATGATCTAAAGATGAATCGTATGGAAGAATGAGGTGAAAAGCGTTCTAGATCGTCCGAATATAAAATCAAACGTAGGTGCCTTGAGAGATTGCATTTGGGAGAACAAATAGTATGAAAAACGCTCTGCTGACTAGTCGACATAATCTGGTCTCCTATTTATTTCAGTCCCATTCATGACTGAAGAACACTCAATCCTGCCAAACCAAACGGTCACCGTCACAGTCAGAGATACCCAGAAGGTCAACTACATCCTCCTCGAACCCCTCAATCCAACGGTCTACGCCCGCCAATCCATCAAGTTCCTCGACCTCTCCCTCTTGGGCTGCGACACCATTCCTCCCTTCACCTCCACCATCACCCAGAGATTGTTCGATTATGCTGGCTTCACTTTGGGAACGTCTTACAAGCCGGTCACCTTTTTCAATTGTAGTGCACCACCTGTAGACCACGCCCTGCTCTCAACTCTAAATGCAGCTCCTTGTTTGGAGTGTGGTGAAACTAGTAAGGGAAATTTACCTGACCGGCCCTGTCAGATACGCCTTTTACGTCAGAAGCCCTATAGTTTCACTTTTACCCAGACAAACCAGCTCCAAGCCTAGCCGACCCTAAGGAGAGTAAAAGGTCCAAATTACCCCCTTCTAAGACCTTCTTTAACAAACAAAGCATCGTCTTCTTCCTCATTTTAACTTGCAAAAAAGTTAGAGGTGTAAAACCCTAGACGGAGTGTCCTTACTTAGTCTGATCTGCTCTGATCTGCTCCGATCTGCTATTTCGAAGAAGAAAACAGAGGCTTGGAAGAAGAAGGCCCTGCATTTCTTCATTGTGGCAAAAAGACCCTGAAATTTGTCCTTGCGACTAGAGGTATCCTACTTAACCCCATTTTCAGTTTATTAGTGTTATGTAGTGATGCAGTATCTCTTAGAAGAAGAAGGCCCTGCATTTCGTCATCGGCTCCATATACATCCGATATCGATATCACATACAATCGTCATCGACTCCAAATAGAGTCGATGATGATTGTTTATACAATCGATATCGATTGTGTATAGAGCCGATTACGACTCTATTTGAAATCGATATCGATTGTATATACAATCGATGACGATTATATATCGAGTCGATATCGATTGTAGAAACAATCGATATCGATTACAAATAGAGTCGATGCCGATTATATATAGAGTCGATATCGATTGTATAACCAATCGATATCGATTTCAAATAGAGTCGATATCGATTGTATTTGCAATCGACTAAGAGTTATAGTCGTCTTTTCTCTTTTATTTCATCAGTCTTATGACCCTTCCTTCTCATTCTTAAACAGACGATGACGGACGTGAGGATTCCTCTTCTTTGTCACTATGATGGCCTTCTTGTAAACGATGATGGCTTGTATGAAGGTGGCCGGCGGAGGCTTATTAACATTTCAATTGAAATTTCTTATGAACAATTCATAAGGTGAATGTCTGCTGTCAGTTTTGCGAAGGCGGATGAAACAGTTTCCACAAAGTTTCATATGAAGATAGTGAATACGCCTGTGGTTGCCGACATTTTGGACTCTGATGATTTGGCTACATTATTTAGTTTTTATAAATTTGGAGTGGACGTTATAAAAGTATTCATCATTAAGGAACCGTTATCCTTCCCAGTTCAAGCTGAACAAGTAAATCTCGGCGGGACTGATTTTGTGTCTCATTCATTTCAGCCATGTAAGTTTGAGGATGAAATTGTATACAATACCGTCCCGTTAGGCGATGACGGTTATATTGTGGTGAACGATGGCAAAGGGAAAGCAACATTTGATTTAAACGATGCTCCGATTGAATCGTATGATGACCCAATAAAATACATGCATGAGTCACAACAATGTAGTCAATGGTTAGACTATACTTCAGAAAGGGTGGTGGATACCAACGATTTCAGTCATATCTTCCCCGGTGGATGGACAACTTGGTTTACTCAAGACTTATGTTCTACCATGCCATCGATGGGAATTACCGGAGTAACTCAACCCCATGTCCATACATATGAGCACCCCTTCGGTGAAGGGCCTAGCCAACCACGCCATTATCCATTCTGTGAAGGATCCGGTCAATCACATCAGAACCCCTTCGGTGAAGGATCTAGTCAACCACCCGAGAACACCGCCATGAATGAAGATACTTTAGAAGAAGAATATGAAGGCGAACCAGATGGGTTTATCAAAGAGGACCTGAAAATTTTTGTGAGAGATATTGACAATCCCCTAGTAGACGGAGATTACGAAATGTCAGAGACATCGGGCGATTCCTCCGATGAAGAGGTGGAAACTGAATATCGAAATTGGACGTTTAAAATTGGAGAGATCTTTCGAGACAAATAAACATTTCAAAGAGCATTGAAAGAACACGCGGTGGAGAAAAACTTTCAAATTCGGCCTTTGAGGACCGCTAGTTATCGAGTGACAGCCGGATGCTACGAACCCGATTGTTCGTGGCGAATACATGCTTCTAAATTGACTGGGCTCGATTCTTTCCAAATCAAGACATTCAATAGTACTCACACATGCGGAGCCGCTAAGATCTGACCACACGGTCACCGTAATGCAACAATCTCCTTCGTAGCGAATTATGTACGAGATAAACTTATGGAAGGATTCGACTACACACCGGCGTCGATAATGTTTGATATTACAAAAGCTTATAATGTGCAAATCTCATATGCAAAAGCTTGGAGGGGAAAAGAGCTTGCCCTTAATGATATTAGAGGAAGTTGGGAAGGACAATTTGTTGATCTACCGGCCTACGTGAAGGAGATGGAGAGGGTAGATCCTAATGTACAAACATCCTTTCAACTTACTCTTGACGGTAAGTTTCAAAGATTTTTTTGGAGTTTTGGCCCATGCATCGGAAGCTACCGCAATACACTTCGTCGCATATTGCTTGTAGACGGCACACACCTACGAGGACGTTTCGAAGGGATCCTACTTATCGCCTCTGCGCAAGACGGTAATGGTCATATATTACCGTTAGCATTTGCCGTGGTCGAGTTAGAAGAAGAGGATACGTGGATGTGGTTTCTTGAACGGGTAGGTGCGTTCGTGATCGGTGGGTTTAACGAGGATCTCGTAATTATCACGCAGACGGTCAAGGGTTTAATAAATGCGGTGAAACGTATCTTTCCTAACGCATATCACAACTACTGCATGCGGCATATGACACAAAATTTACAGCACAAGTATCCCAGGAACAATGTGAAGGTCTATGGTGGTGCGCCGCGCGTGCATATTCGAAAGAGAAATTTGATTATTTTATTAACGAAATGAAGAAAGATCCTGCTGATTCTCAGGCCGTAGAATATATTTTGAAAATAGATCTAAAGCATTGGGCACGCGCACATATGGAAGGAAGGCAGTACGAGTCCCTGACTACGAATATTGCCGAAAGTTTAAACAGCGTGCTAAAGATAGCTCGAGAGAGACCAATTATTGACTTAATCAGAACTACTAGAGAGAAAGTCGCCGATCATTTTCAAAAATGCAGAGTGATATCTGATAAATGGACCACCCTTCTCTGCCTGAAAGCAGATGCTCACATGAAGAAGGTGTTGCAATGGGCCGGTAGAAAGAGAGCTCAACCATACGGGCGCGATCAATTCCAAGTCAATTCCGAAAATTACATTCATCACGTCGACTTGGAATACAAGACCTGTAGTTGCCGCCGTTGGCACATTCATGGCTTACCTTGCTCCCATGCCGTGGCGACTATCAATCGAAGAAGTTACGACTACCATAAATTTTGTGAGAACTGGTTTTTCACCGCTTGCTTTAGACAAACATATGACAAGCAATGGGTTCCCACCCTCGATAAAAGTCAATGGAAGTTCCAAGCAGAGCAACTCACTGAAAATATGAAAGTGAGACCACCCTATTATTGCCGAAAGCAAGCCGGCCGCCCGAGGAAGAGAAGGATAAGGTCTAAGGGTGAGGTTAGGGCACTCTGATTAGCAGTGCAATTAATATGGTCACAACACGCGAGGCTGCAAAGCGTGGGGCCGAGGCTAACTATATTTTTAATAATGATAGAATGAATGTAAATGAGAAATTCAGAATCCATGTTTTTTTACATTGTAATATAGTCTTTACTGATGTATCATACAGTCGTCATCGATTGTATAACTAATCGATATCGATTCATTTAAGAATCGGCATCGATTATGAATATCGTCAATGACGACTACATATATAGTCGATATCGATTATTTATACAATCGATAACGATTATGTATATAGTCGGGAGCGATTACATACAGAGTCGTCACCGATTATTTATATAGTCGATAACGACTATATATGTAGTCGCTAATGGATGCTATTCTACTTTTTAACTACAAGTACATAAAAATAGTGCCATTATATTCAAAATAATTCAATTTACAATTACAAAAATATTCCAATACAACCACACAATTACAAAAATATTCAAATACAACCACACTACTGTTGCTCCCCCTCCTTTTTGTCTTCCTTCGCCAGTACTCCGCCATCGCCTGTGTATGTAGCCAGTGTATGGCCAATTTCTGCCCTGATCCTCTCTATATCTGATTGCGCGAAGTCAAATTTCTTCCCCATCATAAAATATTCGACATACTTCACAACAAACACTCCACAATCACAAGAGTTGGTCTGTCGGGGGACGGCTTTGATCCGGCAGTCAGTAGATGACCAAGGATAGTTCTTCTTCATTAGTGCAGCGGAGTCACCGTACGAATATAAGATCACGGGAAGGTATTGGGTCTGTTTCAAAATAATAGAGAGAAGTGTCAGATATGTTAAGCTAACAATGATAAAAGATATGCTAAGCAAAATATTTTACCAGCGCCTGCAATTGGGCCACATATCTTTCCTTAGAGGGCCTATTAAATATAGGGTCGACGATCATTATCGATCGTTCGACTACCTTCTGATCATAGCGCATGTAGTGGTTTGTTCGAATGTATTGGCATAAATATCTACAAAAAGTAATATAATCTCAAAGGGTAGGATAGAAAAATTAAAAGAATAATTATAAAGAGGATAAAAGCATACTATGTTGCATTCGTTAGCCTGATTTGAAGCTCATTGAAGAAGAAAGTTTCCATCGACTTCTTCCTCAGGTCTCTCTTTGTCTATATGACCCACATGAACTTGAACCTCGATCATGGTCGTACAATTTTTAAAGCAGCAAAAACTTGTTGAAATCTTTCATTCATAGCCCATATGCGTCGATGTGGCGAGGTCCATTAGGAAGTTTTTGACATTTTTCTCAGGATGAATTTTATCATCAATAACTTCCAAATGTCTCATGTAGGCGCCCATAACCTGAAACCAATGCAGTTAGATTAAAATATGCAGTTAGAGTTAAATACATAATCGTTAGCGACTCTGTAAATCATCGATATCGATTCATTTAGAGTCGGTAACGATTATTTAAGTCGTCGAAATAGTTATCGACTCTTTAATGAATCGATATCGATGATTTACAGAGTCGCTAACGATTACATACGCCATCGTTAGCGACTCTAAAAGCCATTGATACCGATTCTATAAGCCATCGATACCGATTTCATAAGCCATCGATAACGATTACATAAGCCATCGATAACGATTTTGCCTACAGTATATTAAACTTATAAAGTTATCCAGGAACTGGGTTTCCGCCAGACATCTGAAGGATTGCACCACCAGCTTGTACTTGCCGACAGTGCTAACATATTCTCTGCATAAAAAATGGCCAACTTAACTAATCTTCACGATAAATATATAATAATAAAGTTAAGTATTCAGGGTAATTCTACTTACTCGTCCTCCTTCAGAGGCTTGTTCCATATGTCTAGCATATATTTTTGCTCGCTGTTAGCTCGAGAGCATCTTCATCGATGAACCGGGACCGTGGTAATGACCGCCACCGTCCGGCTCGTGATTGGTCCTTCACGCCTTCGCGGTAGGCTTCTTTTCAACCGCTACCCTTCGCTGGGCCTTAGGTTTGATGGCAATTATTTTTTGGCTTTCACCTAGGTCTTAAGCGAAGCTCACTTGTTGGTGAGGCAATTGGGAAGAGGTTTCCTCTTCACCGCCTGAGACCCTTATTAGTTTGGGTCTCGTGTCGCTCGTCGTAGCCTTCACCTCATCAACGGAGGAGGAGGAGGAACTTTGATGCATGGCCGATGGTTCCTCACCAAGGCTGTCGCACACCTTCGTTATCGGCTCCTCTATAGCCACATCACGCATATCGTAATAATGATGCAAAATAATTAATTTTTAGTCCACATTTTAAAAAGAAATCGATTTTAAATATAATCGTTATCGATTATATATATATAGTCGCAATCGATTATATATATAGTCGCTATCGATTTTATATATGATCGTTATCGATTATATAGATAGTCGTGATCGATTGTAAATAGAATCGACATCGATTGCATTTATAATCGATAACGATTGTAAATAGAATCGATATGATCGGTATCGACTCTATATATAATCGATATCGATTTATGTTAACAAAATTGAACATCCAAAACTAGATTTCAACACATACCTTAGGTCTCGCCTCCAATAAATTTTCAAGGAGATCTTTTATTTCAGTCTGGCCCTTTCTGACTAAATAGTTGTAGTGATTTAACTTCTGCCACTCCGCATCCCTTGAATTCAGCCTCTCATTGAAGGAGTTGCTGAGTTTCTCTCATGATGCGCAACGTTTAGCCAGGGCCTAATTCTCTCCCTCCAAATCGCTCACTCTTTGGGTGAGCTTCAAGTTATCCAGCGTCAAATGATCGACCCTCCTCAACAAAGAATCATTGGAGGTGGGCTTCAAAGCTATCTTTACGCCAAGCTCTCCTTGGCGGCCCCCCTAGTTCTTGGCCGACCCTCTCCCACATGCACAGGGCCCTTTTTCGAGAGGGGTTCTTCTTCAGACGTCGATGCGTCATCCCATTCTTTCTCTCCCTCTCCAATATTATGGGCCGGAATGTAATTTCTTTTCTTCTTCGGCCAAATCTCTTCCACAGCTTTCGTGACCGGTTCTTTCCTTTTCCCCCCAACCTCCTCCTTTTGAACCCGTAGATATTCTCTTACCACGGGTATCTCTAATTCAAAGCCCTGAGGCATGAGGGGAGCGCGAACCTTTTGAAAGAAAATGAAACAACAGAATAAAATGATCGTTATATATATAATAAATCACTCTCGATTGTGTAAAGAATCGGTACCGACTATTTAATAAATCGCTATCGATTCCTTACCTTAACAAATCACTATCGATTAGATAATGAATCGTTATCGACTACTTATTAAGTCGTTATCGACTCTGTAAGTAATCGCTATCGATTGTTAAGGAATCGTTATCGATTCGTAAATGAATCGGTAGCGATTCTAGAATGAATCGGTAAGTTGTTTTTTTTTTTGAATAGGCAAAAGACCTCATACCTTGCTGTCTAACATCTGCCCGCGAGTGTAACCTTTGATCCTGGATCGCATACGTCGACCATTTCAGCATAGTGGAAAGGGTCCTTGAGGCCTAGCTGGGATGGCGATATATCGAGCAGGATCTCATAAGCCCACCATTGAAGTACACATATGCATCCATATGTGTTGTATGTCTTCAGGGCTTTATCCATCTTGACGGTTTTTCTATTCGCCGCGCCCTTTATTATATACTCCATCAAGTCCTGGTAGACGAGCAGACCCCACGGAGTTCGGTTAAAGGCCTCCATATCATCAATGAGGTCGATGTGGTCTTCAGAAATTTGATGGTGGGACCCGGGGAAGAGAAATATGCACAACACAAACAGAAGGGACAACTTTAAGAAGTCCTCATCACTTTCCGCTCTATAAATTGCAGCATCTATATGAGACCGAAGAATTTTTCCGGGAGGCATTCCACGAAAGTATTTGTTTATAATGGTTTGTTCTACCGATGGTTTACCGGATGGGGTATACTTTTCTGGGCCAACTACGGCAAGGCCCAGTATCAATGCAATGTCTATCTTCCGAAGATAGACATCAGTCTTCCCAATTCTAAGTGGTTTTATCAACCCAAAATGTCAGCATCGAATCAACCACATCGGAAAGAAATCCCACACCCTTCGGCATTTGAAATATTCCACCAAAAACTGAATCTCTCAGTAACTTCTTCCGATCTGGGGTAGCACTTTCGTAGAGATTCGAAACGGCACTGGGCGAACACTTGGCAACAGCTCGGTGTGCAACCATCTTGACAGTCTTTTGAAATGAACTGTAATAAAAAAAAAGGACCCACACCATACTAACAAGGATAGTTAAAAATGTTGATGAAATGTATATATAAAATCCAGATCGATTACATATAGAGTATCGATTATATAGGTAATCGCTAACTCTAGATGTAATCGAGATAGAGTCTATATATAATCGATACCGACTCTAGATGTAATCGATATCGAGTCTATATGTAATCGATATAGACTCAAAAGATTTCATGAAGTCGCCATTGAATCAAAATGTTTCATTTACTTGCAAAATTTTCAATTACATTCATAATATTTCAATTAAAATTAAAAGTAAAAGGAAAATCTTGCAAGTCTACATATAATCGATAACGATTACATATGTAAGCGCTAACGACTCTATATGTAATCGATATATTCGATGAAATCGCCAACGACACAATATAAATTCGCAATGACCTCAAAATGTTTATTTATATAGAAATTACTTGATTTACTGACTCTTAAGTTTCTTTTTCTTTCTTTTGTTCTATTTCTTTTCTTCCTTCTTCTTTACCTACATCGATTATCTCTATAATCGATATCGTTCCTATATGTAATCGCTACCGACTCTCAATGTAATCGATCTCGATTACTTATGAAATCGCCATCAATTAAATATAAGTCTACATTGATCTCAAAATGTTTAATTTACCTGTCAGGTAAATTTCCCTTATTTACATAGAAAATATTTAATTTACGGACTCAAAAGATTTCATGAAGTCGCCATTGCATCAAAAGTTGTTTCATTTACTTCAAAATATTTCAATTACATTCAAATTTTTCACTTATAATTAAAAGAAAAGAAAAGTTAGGAAGAAGGATGAAGAAGCGGTGGTGGATGGGGTGGGGAGCCGGGTGGTTCTGTCTTAAGTTTCTGTTTCTTTTCTTCCTTGTTCTTTTTCTTTTCTTCCTTCCTCTTCTTCTTCTTTTCTTCCTTCGCCAAAATCTCCATTACTTCATCGTACTCGTCCCACGAGGCTGAGAGGATGCAGTTACGGTGGTGGTGGTGGAATCCTCCCATCTGAGGATCGAACTTTATTGGGTTATAGAAGGTTTTTCTTGATGGGACATTAGGAAAAAAATATGGGCTGGTAGGGATGATAGGTGGTTTGCTAAGGTCGAACTAAACCTGTATTTAAAGCTCCTAGATTGTGGAATACGAATCGTTGTATTAAATTTTCTCATTCTTCCAACCTAACTTGCCATAATGGTTTTACAAAAGGGTAGTTGGCAATAAATTGAACGTCGGCTGAGATAAATATAAAACCTCGTATGATTTATTATGGCATCGAGGGTAATAACTATAGGGAAATTATTTCAAATGATGAGTATTAATTATATTCATAGAGAGTCGATATCGATTTTTTATAGATTCGTCATCCACAGTTTATATAGTCGATTACGACTACATATATAATCGTTATCGACTCTAAATGTAATCGATAGCGACTTTCGATGTAATCGATATCGATTATATATGTGATCGATATCGATTACATATGTAATCGTTACCGATTACATATGGGAAAACCTAAAAAAATTATGTCAAAATATGCAACAAAGAGAGGAGAAATAAAAAATCTATAGCGATGGAAGCTAATTTTAATTCTAACTTACAGATTTGGTAGCTTGAAGGTTGTAGTTTTGAACGCGATCGTCCACGAAGCGTCAACGACTCTTCACCGACTTCGAACGAAAAAGTAAATTCAAAACAGTAAATGATTTGAAAAGATGGCGACTATTTATTACTGTGGGGGTAGTTTGGGTATTTCCTACAGGCGTGCCTCAGCTCGGCGCGCAGCGGGTTTGTCTGGGTAAAAGTGAAACTATAGGGCTTCTGACGTAAAAGGCGTATCTGACAGGGCCGGTCAGGTAAATTTCCCAACTAGTAACTCCTGCTATTTCTATGACGTCTTAGATTTTTCACTTTTACCTTTCAACCCATCCTTTTCCCTTAATTATGTCTATGTCCAAATCGCTTTGTAGCCTTCAAGTGCCTTATCCTAGCCCACTAACTCCCCAAAATCTGTCAATCGAGCATTTGAGACTTGCTGAAACCCAGCTCAGATCACCACAGGGTTTCCCTTAGAATTTCTTAACCTTGTGGCTTATATCATCCCATTTTAAAATTTAATAATAAAGTTATGTGGCCCTATATTAGTTTTATGGTATAAATTTAAAAATATATATTAAAATAATATTGCATCTTAATGTCAGCAAACTCATTGGTGCTTGTTGGTTAGAAGTTATGCGTTAGGTGAGAGTAGTTAATAGGTTTTGAGTTCAAATCACCTCCACAGCGTGTAATTTTAATAAAAAAATTAAAAAGATGACCACCGGTTCATGTTGAACCGGGCGAATCGGGCACTATATTCCAAAAATCGCGGTTCAACAAGAAAACCGAAAGTTCCGGTTCTTATGTGAACTGAATCGACCCATCGGTTCATTGGAATGCCGCCTCTGCTTTTTAAAACACTGATCCCAACTACAATCTACCAAAGATGTATTTCCCTTGTTCGTCTAGTTGCTTCACTCTGTAATAGATTATGAAGAGGATAGGTTGGTTGTACGCATTCACATTCTTTCTTTGAAGCTTCTTGATTGCCTCCTAACTATAAATCAGATCTACGAATGAGAAACTACGATCCATATTTCTTCTAAGTTGTCGAACTTACCCACCTAGGGATTTGTTGGTTTGAAGTTTGTAAGTTGTGTTGGGGGAAATCTACATAAGCTAGGCAGATAGATGGAGTTCTCTTCTGCTGTAAAGGGAGAGCAAGAAACAATCAAATACTTGTTTTTAACTAGCACCCAATTGGGTTGTTACTATTTTACTATGATATCCTTTGATTCCAATTTGATAAGTAGACAAGTCTATTTTTTCGTAACAAAAATAACAAATTACTTAGTTGAAGGCTTTTGGCAGGTTAGACTTTACTTGAAATCCTAATCGTCTTCATAATTTTGCATGGACTTATTGGATCTTAAAGGTATAGCAATTGAAATTGGTGGCTCAAGTCAAAATCTACGTTCTAAGGGTGGAATGATTGGAGGTAAGTTGTTGTATCAATTCTGTCAATTGTTTATTTAAGTTAGATATTGGTGGATATTGTTAGATGAAGCAAAGAACAGAAATCCGAAAATGATGAAAAGGGCAAGAGAATTGGACTCGAGGCACGTAATCGTTGTCTTTAAAACGCTATTCGCTCCCTACTCGAGTAAATCTTCGAGTTTGCAAAAGGGTTCCAGCGAGACGTTTCCAGGATACAACGAGCCCAATCTCTTGGATGCGATCCGTTACTTTGCAACAGTAGAGGATCGCCCCAGAAAACTCAATCCGATGGAGTACCACCAAAAGAAGATAGCAAGAGGAATTCTCAAGATTTATGCAAGGATTCCGATGGATTTCAGAGTGTTTAAATCTGTGTCCTAAGGCCTCCTTATATAGAAATTTCAATATGACGCTCAACGTTTGACCAATCCGTTTGGCCCAATAGACCGAATTGACCCGTTGAATAGTGACCCATTAGGCCCGCCGCTAGGCACACTCTTCTCTTATTATTGTTAAACAATAATAGAAGGTGAAAGGTTCTATATATAGCCTAGGCACTATTTATTTTTACCAATGTGGGACTATTCATTTGCATATAAAACTTGAGAATAACTATTGCCTAAAAAACCAACCCAAAACTAAGAAATCAAATAAAGTTTTATTTTCTTTAAATTATTAAAAATATTTATTATATTAATAATAAATATAACAGATATTGCACCTTCCAAGAGAGTAACTAACCTTCTGTTTTGTTTGGTGTTGGTTCCCCTTTATATTCATTTATTTGAATATATATATGATGCATTTTTTTGTCTATATAAATAATAAATAGAAAATCAATGCATAAGAATTACTAATCTTGTGTAGTTGCACATTGAGCGCCTATAAAAAATACTGCATAGTATGCAGTATATGGCATAGCACTTCAATTTTAAGCCTCGTAGTTACGACTTATCGACTTTTATTGTTTTCCTTGTAGGGATTATTCTTGGGTTGACATTTGCATTCTTCATTGTCTGCTATAATTTCATCCAAAGGAGACGTATGATGCGGAAAAAAATGGAGCAGAGAGGACAGGATGAAAAAACATTGAGGCACCATTTGGGTACAAACAGGCATACCTTTTTACTAAGCTTTCATGCAACTATACATCAATCATGCCCACTGGTATTCTTACAAGCTAATAGAAAATATAGCAACAATTTTAGTGATAAACTAGGCCAAGGTGGCTTGGGTCCATTTTCAAAGCCAAACTCCCCAACGGTTGCTTCATTCTTTGTCAAAGTTCTTGACGAACCGAGCAGAGCGAGACCCAATTCCTCAATGAGGTCCGAATCAGGCCAAATCCACCATAAGCACCTGGTCCAACTTTTGGGTTACTGCTTTGAGAATTCAAGAAGAATCCTGGTTTATGAACACACGGTAAATGTGATATTATAGGGTCATTGACGGAAAAGGATAAAATGACAGGGTCAATCATGAAAATTTCCCTCCCAAAACGATCTTGATCGTATGATTTAAAGCAAACTCATGTATACTTTTCTTGTACTCGTATTTTTTCCTTCCTTTTTAACTACTTTCTGTTTTATATTATTTTTTCTAGATTTTTCTGTTGCTGTTTTATTCCATGCTGCTGTCTTAATGACTACAGTAACGAGAGTCAACCCCTCTAAATTATTATGGGCAGGTGGGGTTCAATTAATGTAAAGTTTATGCAGACAAAGTCCATGTAACTGTGGCGCGTGTAATTGGTTGCAAGTGCCGTACCCGCTGGACTTTGTCCTCAATAAATCTCTACCATCCATAAATGATTTTTCAAATTTCCACAAGAGCTGTTTCTTATTTTTTTTATATATATTTTATTTTTATAGCCTAGGTATCTGATGTGTCCTAAAATTTATACTCGCAAGTGCACGAATCGTGATGTAGTCAGTGGGTGCAAAGTACGAGATCGTTCCCACGAGGATTAGTTAGAAAATATAAAAAACAGAAATATTAATTAACTAAAAGAATTTCTACAGATCTTATGCAGTAACTGACAACCTAAAATTATGGTAACTTTCAATAACACAGATAAATACTAACGAAATCTAAAGGATTAAACAATTAATGAAAGATAAGGATTGGGATGCTAAATCCTCCCATCGTTGGTTTATCATTTATAAAATACCAATATGTGGATTGAGATATGAGATCCTTAACAAATTTCTCAAAAGAAGAACTGCCCTATACACACGTGAGTTCTAAAATATAGATCTGAGATCACGGAGATGTATGATTAACACCCCATGAGTGTATGATTAACACTCACACCTCGGACAATATTGAGAACCCAATCTCAATGATAATTTCAAATGCGATCTAAGATCAAGGAGATGTATGATTAACACCCCATAGGTGTATGATTAACACCCACACCTCAGATCGTGATTGGAACTCACCACTGGGATAAAGTCACACCATCAATCCGAGATCAAGGAGATGTATGATTAACACCCCATAAGTGTATGATTAACACTCACACCTCAGATTGTGGTAAAACTTCACCCCGAGATGGGTGATAACTAGGATAAAATCATTATTACAGATCTGAAATCATAGGGCATGATTAGCACCTAGATCTTGAATTTGAAATAATGATTTCACCATATTCAATAAATATTAGGGTCTTAAAGGCATCGACATCTCAATCTGATTGATATTAGTATAAACAAATACCTCGGATGGGAATCATTAGATCCCCATCCTTAATAAAACTAGCCGCACATATTGTAAGAAATTGACATAAACAAATAAAGACGGGAAAATAACATTAATTAAAATTACCTCGAGCTTCAAAATAAATTACGTTGATCCACACGAATGATCTTCAGAAAATTAATGCAGGAATAAACTTTGAACAAAATTTAGGAATGAGTACTTGAAAAATTAAAGAACAAAGCTCTCAAAAAGAAATAATAAAACTTCCTATTTCTATGAAAAATAATGGCTAAAAACTAAGAACACTAAGAACTAAAACTATCTAAAAAAACTCTAATTCTAATCTCTAATCTACTCTCTTCTCTCTTTTCAAGGACTCCCCGGATGAATATATATATCCCCCAAGAATATCTTTTTTTCCGTAATTGCCAAAACGTACGCCACTCTTGGTTCCAAGATTTTCTCGCGGCCAAACTCTATCCGGACTCAAATTCGTCTTTGGTCGATCGATCGACTAAAAAGGGTCGATCGATCGACCATACCAGATTCTGTTTCAAAATCCAAATCTTTTGGGTCAGGTCGATCGATCGACCAAAAAGGGTCGATCAATCGACCTCCCAGATTTCCGTGAACTCCCGCTGCACTTTGCATTCAGACACTGCCTCGGTCTTTCGGCCATAACTTTCTATCCTGAAGTCGGATTGAGGCGATTCGGGTAGCGTTGGAAAGCTGATAACGAGCTCTACAACTTTCGTGTTTTAACAATTTTCTGAATCTACTGTCTTGAAGGGTCAAATTGAGCTCCAAGTCGGGATAGGTTCCGCATGATCCAAAGTAGCACGAATTTGACGTTATATTCTGAACTTGTGGGTTATTTCATGCTCAACACATCTGCCGGCCTGTAAATCACTAAAACCATCTAAAAACATGTTAAATGGCTTTCATCGGATAGCTAAATGTAGGTCTTTAGGGGTGAAATATCATCATATTTCACTGCACATCATACCCCCAAACCTACACTTTGCTAGTCCTCGAGCAAAGGAGAAGATAAACAATACTGAAAAATAAACTAACAACCTAAGAAAAGTAAAGAATGCCACTTTCGTAGGGAACACGATTGCATTTAGCATATGCAACAAGCCTTTAAACCCCTAGGTGATCCCTAGTGGAGGAGTTTTGTCTCCTGAGGGTTTACAGTGAAGTTACCCACAAACTTCAATATATTTTTGAAATCATCGATAAAATTCAGTTTTCAAAACATGATTTTGATAACAAAAATCATTACTCAATTCAACATATGAATCCTCAATTTTAAATAACAATGTTATACTAATCATACTAATATCCATTCAAATTAGTCTAATGCTCAAATCGTTAGATAGCTCATCCATTCATGCCTAAACGTGAAGTGTGTGCATAACCAAACCAAAATTCATTCATCTCAGAACTAGTTCAAACGGAAAACCGTTGGATCTGTTGTTTTGACTCAATCCTCACTGTAGGTATACTCTCAAAATATAACGACACCGATGATGGATAAGTTTTCGCACATATGTGAGAGGTCAATACAAAGCAAAATAAAAAGGTCTCACATGATAAATGAAACACGACGCAATCAATGAACAAAAATAAATCTCATAAGAAGATACTTGTATATCCCAAGCATGTCATATCAAGTGTCATAAATATCACATATTTACTCTCCACAAGGCAGTTACTAATGCAAGATAAGATCATGAAGGTCTTTTTAGGGTTGTAATGGGGCTCAGGAAAGGGTAAGAAAGAATTGGAAGTTGGGATTCAAAGTTTCTGAGAAATTGGAAAAGAAACAACTTTTTTTCTATTTCTCTTCTTTGTCTTTTCTAATCTCTCACTATTTTTCTCAATTTTTTCTATTTTTCTCAACTCACTTTTTCTTTTCTTTTTTTTTTTTTTTTTTTTTAAAGCACCTCAGATTTTTCATTCTCACAATTTTCTTTTTCTTTTTCTCCCCCCTTTTTTTCTTATTTTTTTTTTTGCCATACACTCTCAGTAAACACCACAACTCAGTATCTCTCCACTTACTCTCTTTTCGTTCACTCTCATCCCTCGTTCCTAATTTCTCAGAAATAAGAAGGGTAAAGCTGAATTTTCAGAAATGGTGAAGGGTTAAAGGTTAACGTGGCTTATCAAAGAATGTATAAAGGTAAATTTTTTCAATAGGCTCAAAGGGGTACTAGAAAGATAAATTTATTTGAGGTGGGGCATTTTAAGCACAAACGAGCCAAAGATGGCCTTCAATCATGTCCTTAAAAGATAGTAACTTTGCCTATTTGTCTTGAGTAAATATACAGTACATTCTAACATAATGATATGAATTTGATTTCATGCAAAGTCACAAGTCAAAATGAAGTGTATGAGATTATGCAAAATAAGTCGTATTCAAAGAAAACTCCGAGTTTATATATTCACTCATCAATGACGGGAAATTAGCTCTTAAGCTCACTGGGTTTAGTCTCCACTGAGATCCTAAGATTCAACATTCAAAACAGTTCATCGATTTCTAAGTCTTAGCTTGGTATCAGTGTAAAAAGTCTAAGCATGAATATCAAAATTATCCACCACATATCACATCAAGCTTCATCATGTTAGATACAAGTAATCAAAATATGACACTATTATTCTCAAAATTAAATTCACATGCATCATCAACTAAAGTTTGAAAACAATCGTAAATTAATGTGCATGATGACTTCAAAAATAAAATTTTTTTTTTTTTTATTATTATTATTATTATTTTTTTTTTTTTATTTCGAATAAAACAAATAAATGACGTAAAATAGTTAACCATACCCCCAAACCTAAAGCTGACAATGTCCTCATTGACTGAAAGAAGTAGCGCACCCCCAAACCTGTTTGAAAGAAGTACCTCAACACAAAGATCAAAGTAGAGAATATCCAGTATCAAATCAACATTACAAAAAATATATTGAAGGAATATGGCTACGATGATTTAGGAAAAGAAAAACAACCTAAACTAAACTAAACAAAACAAAAAGGAAAGAAAAAACTTAATAAATCCTAAAACCTAAATCCTAAATCCTAAACTTCCTAAACTTCGTAAACTTCCTAAACTTCCTAAACTTCGTAAACTTCCTAAACTTCCTAAACTTCCTAAACTTCGTAAACTTCCTAAAAACTGGTTGATATCGACACTCAAACATCCGCATCGGTCCCCTCACTGGGCTTCAGCTTTGGAAACGCGAAATCCCACATTGCAGTGGTGATCCTACGCCTATGCAAGGAATCAGGAATCACTGCCGACGGTGGTGAAGATGGGTGTGGCACACTACTCGAGGCCAGATCCCGAAGCTGTGGAGATGGAAATAATTTCGCCCAAGTCTCAGGTGGAATAGATGGTGAATTTTGAGAATCCAAGGCGGTGAGTCGCATCCAAATCAATCATCTCGATATCAGTGGAGAAGGATGGGGTTGATTGGACGGAGCGATTCACTCTTTACGTCTTGGCTCTTCCCAAAGCGAGCAGGAGAGGATCCAGATCAACGACATTGACATTGGTGAGATCCAACGGAGGGTGTGCTCCCGATAAGCGATCCCGTTTCTTTGCTGGTTCATTCATCTTCCTTAGAGTAGACCTTGTAAAATAAAGTCTGCTGGCCATTGATGAAATATGAGAAGGAAGGGTGAAGGGAGCATGGAATAAATAGAAAAGGAGTGTTTGAGATATGGTAAAAGACGTCTGAAAACAAAGAATCCTATCGTACTAAACAACCTAAAAGTTTTGGAAACCGATCGGTCGATCGATCGACCTAGAAGTGTCGATCGATCGACTAATCAGGTCAACGAACGTTGACTACGAAATGAAAGGCATAGTCGATCGATCGACCAGAGATGGTCGATTGATCGACTGACAAGATGTCTGCAGCAGAGTCGATCGATCGACCATGAATGGTCGATTGATCGACTGGACAGTAACAGTAATTTTTTTTGTTTTTTATTTTTTATTTTTTTTGCAAAGTCGATCGATCGACCAGTCATGGTCGATTGATCGACTGTGATCAGAGTGCACAACAGTAAAAAAAATGAACAGAAAGAAAAAATTTTATTATAATTTTTTTTTTTTTTTTTTTTTTTTTTTTTTTGTTTTTTTTACAAATATCGAAAGACTGAAAGAAAGGCTAGTCCTACAATACTAAGAAACCTAAAACTAAAAAGTAACAACAACAAAAACAATGCAAAAAGGAAATCCTAAACCTAATCATCATCATCATCGTCCTCACGCTGAGCAGATCTCGTCATAGCCATCGCCACGGTGTTGACCCAAGCGATGCATAAATGACCGATCATATCGGCTGACGAAAGATTGCAGTATATTGTCTTGCTCATCGATCAAGGAGTTGATCCGAGCATCAAGTCGAGGAGGGTCCTCATTGCGGACCGGTTCTGCTTGATCGGCTCAGAGTTCAGCTCGATGGCGTCTTCTGGCGACTCGACGACGTTGAGGCGGTGTCACGTGCATCGACAAGGCTCAACATACGATGCTCCTTCTCCATTGTGAAGGCCCATAGTGATAAAATGCCAAGGTCCCAATATTATCATCAAAATAAAAGGAAAACCAAGGTAGTGCAAAAGTTGCATCACCGATGAGGGAAATAGATGAGGGCGCGTCACGGCGGGAGGGTTAACAATTTCATCGTGGCAGCGCCACATCGAATCATGCAAAACCAGGGGATGTTCAACCAGGAGCGCTTGTAGGCACCGTATAGGGCCTTCACCCGAGGTTCAGTTCTCTCAGAGGTATGCCCCCGTGGGCAAAGACTACACGACACTACAATATCCCACAATAGGATGTCGCGTGGAAGAGCCGATCGTTTAGTCGCAATTCGGCCGCGATACACACCATTGCACATATCATTGATCATTGGGCCTTGCTCAAGGTCAATTCTTCACCAAGTGGGTGGTCCAATGGTCGCTCATCCATCAATCCAAAGACATCCGCGATCGATGCGCGGATAGATTTTTTCGCTTCCAACCATCGATGGAAAGCGGTGAAATGGGCCGCCTCATTGGTGATGGTGGGCACCACCCAAACCATGTTTTGATAAAATAGGCGACGACCGCCCGAGACGTTGATATCAGGTGGAGTCATCAAGAAATGAAGGTGGAGCGCAGCGATGTATGCAAGAGAGATGGCGCATTCTGGCATCGCTTGAAATGCCGGTAGATCGTAAGTATATTCAGAGGATAGCTCTTTAGTGGCAAAACGACCTTTTGGTCGCTCGCGAAAAACGCCATCAGGACGCTGCGGAAGGCGGGCGGAAGAGGATGACGCCATCACAAAGAATGTCAGAAGGAATGTCGAGACCGCCGGAGAATTTCAAGCGTGGAAAGGGGTGTGGAAAAGGAGGACGCTATTCTTTAAATAGAAACAGGCACCCCTCTGTCGGACGAGATGTATAGTCGATCGATCGACTTATATATGTCGATCGACACCAGCATCGAAAAGACGCGCAACCAAAGCGCGATATCCAAAATTAATGTCGCTCGATCGACCAGAGGAAGTCGATCGATCGACACTGACATGAAATACTCCCCAGGCGTCGGAATAGTGCGCGTTATGACTTTTTGAAATGGTCGATTGATCGACCCTACAGGTCGATCGATCGACTTGGTAGCATGCGAAGGCGATGACCGCGCATTGAATTCAAGTTTCAATCGCATAGTCGATCGATCGACCTTGAAGAGTCGATCGAGCATAAAATTGAAAACTTTTGGCACATTGATTAATTCCCATTTCCGATCCTCGATCGATCGAATCGTCTAGGTCGATCGATCGACCTTCGTCAAATTGGCGATCGATCGACTGGTTAGGGCGATCGATCGACCACACTTTTTTTTTTTTTTAAAAGAAGAAGAAAAAAAAAATGCAAAATTAATCTACAAGGGGTAAATTCATTCTGAATCCACCAGGATCCCAAATCTTCATGAAGAATTTTCTAAGCAGGATCAGCAATTTATTTAATCGTCTCGGTATTTCTCTTTTCAAGGACTTAGTTACACCCTCATGGTGTGCCCAAGTGCCACCATTATGATCCATTCCTACCCTGTACTTGACATTCCCAAAATCACACTTCAGATTCAAACCCATGAATCTTTTTTTCAAGATTCATTGATTATCTATGTATTCAACGAATGGGCAATGATTTGAATTCCTCTTCTTCCTAAACCGAATTCACACTCATCGAAAAAAATGATATTTCCTTTATCAGGTGTTGTAAGGGTGACATTTTCTTTCTCTTTCATCTCAATTTGATTCTCAATTCCCTCCTCGACATAAATATCGTTCCATTCCATTTCCTCTTCTCCTCGCACTTGCACTACCTCAAAGTTCGTTATGCCATTCTCAAGCGTAGTGACCAATTGGTCATCCTCGTATTTTTGAACAAAAGCAGATGAGTCCTCTTGAAGATGTTCTTTATTCGACGCAGATCAATGAGGGACTCCTCTATTTCAACTTTCCTTTGTAAGTACTCGATCATCTGACTAACTTGAGATTGTATCCTAGAAATTCTTTGAGTATTGGTGTGCACCAAACCTTTTAAATATTCTAAGGAGTAAGAAGAATTTTGGACTGGTTCATATGAGTTTGTGTCTTGAAAGTATTGAGTTTGCTGTGAAAACTCATAAGGAAATTGGTTGGGATAAGAATTTTGATCATTGTATGGCATCATATCACACATTAGAGGTTGATTAAAACCCCACATGTCATTAGCATGAGTGTTCCAAACCGGATTTGGTTGGACTTGTTCAGGGTAAAAATTTGAGTTATTCAAGGGACACATAGGTGAAATGTGCATCGAATTTCCACAAATAGCACATGAGTTTAGATTGAATCCATGCATTGACATGACTTCACCAAAATTTTTATTTATTTATTTATTTATTTTTTTTTTTTTTTTTTTTTTTAATTCTGGAGAGTCGATTGATCGACTGTTTTGGTCGATCGATCGACACAGAGAATTTTTTTTTTTTTTTTTTTTTTTTTTTTTCGAAAATTTTTATTTTTAAAAAAAAAAATTCCTGAGTTCAAACCTACAGAGATTCTTAAAATTAATTTTCTATTTTTCAAAAGTTTTTAATTTTCTACACTTTTCCCCGGCAACGGCGCCAAAAACTTGATGTGTCCTAAAATTTATACTCGCAAGTGCACGAATCGTGATGTAGTCAGTGGGTGCAAAGTACGAGATCGTTCCCACGAGGATTAGTTAGAAAATATAAAAAACAGAAATATTAATTAACTAAAAGAATTTCTACAGATCTTATGCAGTAACTGACAACCTAAAATTATGGTAACTTTCAATAACACAGATAAATACTAACGAAATCTAAAGGATTAAACAATTAATGAAAGATAAGGATTGGGATGCTAAATCCTCCCATCGTTGGTTTATCATTTATAAAATACCAATATGTGGATTGAGATATGAGATCCTTAACAAATTTCTCAAAAGAAGAACTGCCCTATACACACGTGAGTTCTAAAATATAGATCTGAGATCACGGAGATGTATGATTAACACCCCATGAGTGTATGATTAACACTCACACCTCGGACAATATTGAGAACCCAATCTCAATGATAATTTCCAAAGTACGATCTAAGATCAAGGAGATGTATGATTAACACCCCATAGGTGTATGATTAACACCCACACCTCAGATCGTGATTGGAACTCACCACTGGGATAAAGTCACACCATCAATCCGAGATCAAGGAGATGTATGATTAACACCCCATAAGTGTATGATTAACACTCACACCTCAGATTGTGGTAAAACTTCACCCCGAGATGGGTGATAACTAGGATAAAATCATTATTACAGATCTGAAATCATAGGGCATGATTAGCACCTAGATCTCGGACTGAAATAATGATTTCACCATATTCAATAAATATTAGGGTCTTAAAAGGCATCTGACATCTCAATCACAGATTGATATTAGTATAAATAAATACCTCGGATGGGAATCATTAGATCCCCATCCTTAATAAAACTAGCCGCACATATTGTAAGAAATTGACATAAACAAATAAAGACGGGAAAATAACATTAATTAAAATTACCTCGAGCTTCAAAATAAATTACGTTGATCCACACGAATGATCTTCAGAAAATTAATGCAGGAATAAACTTTGAACAAAATTTAGGAATGAGTACTTGAAAAATTAAAGAACAAAGCTCTCAAAAAGAAATAATAAAACTTCCTATTTCTATGAAAAATAATGGCTAAAAACTAAGAACACTAAGAACTAAAACTATCTAAAAAAACTCTAATTCTAATCTCTAATCTACTTCTCTCTTTTCAAGGACTCTGATGAATATATATATCCCCCAAGAATATCTTTTTTCCAGAATTGCCAAAAGCGTCGCCACTCTTGGTTCCAAGATTTTCTCGCCAAACTCTATCCAGGACTCAAATTGTCTTTGGTCGATCGATCGATTAAAAAGGGTCGATCGATCGACCATACCAGATTCTGTTTCAAAATCCAAATCTTTTGGGTCAGGTCGATCGATCGACCAAAAGGGTCGATCAATCGACCTCCCATTTCCGTGAACTCCAGCACTTTGCATTCAGACACTGCCTCGGTCTTTCGGCCATAACTTTCTATCCTGAAGTCGGATTGAGGCGATTCGGGTAGCGTTGGAAAGCTGACAACGAGCTCTACAACTTTCGTGTTTTAACAATTTTCTGAATCTACTGTCTTGAAGGGTCAAATTGAGCTCCAAGTCGGGATAGGTTCCGCATGATCCAAAGTAGCACGAATTTGACGTTATATTCTGAACTTGTGGGTTATTTCATGCTCAACACATCTGCCGGCCTGTAAATCACTAAAACCATCTAAAAACATGTTAAATGGCTTTCATCGGATAGCTAAATGTAGGTCTTTAGGGGTGAAATATCATCATATTTCACTGCACATCAGTATCCGAGCTTCTTAGAGCACCTATTTAATTCCAGGGGCACATGTGTACCCTAAATTCAACACATGTTGGGTCAGCACAAGATATAAATCGCTAGGGTGGCCTCAAAAGAGGGAAGTCTCCTTCTTTTGGAAGCAAGTACATGACCAATGAAGTGAATTTTAATTGTAATGTTTTACTCGCAAGCGCACAAATCATATTGTATATAGTGGGTGCGAAGTACGAGATCGTTGACTATTTTGAAAGATCTAAAAAGACGAGATAGTAACTCCAAAAAACTACTGAAATTCAACAGTACCCTACCAATATTACTATTTAAGCGATTTTATGAGATGATAATTACTGACTACAAATTAAAATATAATTGATAATTCAAAAATAAAGGTAAAGATGAAGATATTAAATTCTCTCATCTTTGGTTTGTTCTTCCCGTAATACAAATCTAAGGATTAAACTATGAGATATACCATTGAAGAGAAACATTTTTTATGGAAGATAAATAGTCAAAACCCGGATAGGTTCCACGTTGCATCCCTGCACTCAGGACTTAATTTCAGAGATAATTTCTATATATAGATCTGGGATCAAGGGCATGGCTCGACACACTTGATCTCAAATTTTAAATAAAAATCATTCCCAAAGTGGATAAAAATTTCAACAAGAATACCACCATAGATCTGAGAGCAAGGGCATGACTCGACATACTTGATTTCAGAATAGGGAGTAATTAAAATAAAATTACCATTACAGATCCAAGATCCAGGGTATGACTCGGCACACTCGATCTTGGATCATAATCGTAAGTAGATTCACACGATGAAAGCAAAAAGACCATATAACAATGATTGGGGTAAAATTACCGTCACAAATATGAGATTTAGGGCATGGCTCAGCACACTCGATCCCAGTTAGTGGCGGGAATTTCATCCGTTCGTGATAACATAACAACCATAAAATAAGATCTCATATTTTGATCCTAGATTTATATTATTAGAGGTACATCCCTTGGATGGGAATCATTAGATCCCCATCTCTAAGAAATTAGCGACACATGTTGTAATTAAATGACATAAATAAATAATAATTAAGAAATAACATTAATCTAATTAATTAAAAATACCTCAACCTTCAATAGAAATTCTTTGATCCAAGCTTAATCCACAAGTACGATGATCTTTAGAAACGAATTAGAAATGCTCTCTATTAATTTCTAAATTTAAACTAGGAATTGATTGAACAAAAATAAATCTTGAAGAAAAGAATGCTAAAAAGGTAAAGGAACAAAGCTCTCCAAAAAAGAATAAAATTCTCTATATCTCCGTCTCTCTCTAAAAACCTCTTATAATAATAATAATTTATCCCTTCAAAACTCGTAGTTTCCTTTTTATATGGTCGAACAAACCCTAACCCTAATAACCTCAATCGATTGAGAATTAAATCTCAATTGATTGACTTTTAAGTAGGGACAAAGTTGTTTTCTCTTGTCAATCGATTGACTCTTAGTCCTGAATCGATTGACATCTAAAAGCATTTTCCGTAAACTCCCGCACAACTTTGCATCAGATACTGCCTCAATATTTTGGCCATAACTTTCTGTCCCAAACTTGGATTGAGGCAATTTTTATGGCGTTGGAAAAAAAATAATGAGCTCTACAACTTTTGTGTTTTAGCAATTTCCTGAATCTGACATCCTGAAGGTCCAAATGGAGTTACAAGTCACACTAAGTTCTCGATGACCCAAAATTACAGTGTTTTGATATTATTTTCGGAATTCTTGGGCTGTTTTATGCACTTGGATTGCATTTACTTGAAACACTTCAAATATAATAATTCTCATCAGATAACCTTCATCAGAAGGCTAAATGTAAGTATTTAGGGGTGAAATAATATCATATTTCACTACTCATCAGCCAATTCACCTAACCCCTTGAGGTTGACAAGAGTTGTTTCTTATTGTCATCAATTAATGAAGTCATTCATCACACATAAATTAATGTAACATGCACACCAATTATTGAAAAAAAAAAATGTAGTCGGATGCTCTAAGAAAGCATGAATACCGGTCATAAGATAATAATAATAATAATTATTATTATTAATAATTAATCATAAATAAAATTGGCTGGTTTACATTTATTGTTGAGACATCATTACTTCTAAACACGTGGAACCACAGCATGCTTCACAAGTCCATCATATAGATCAAATTTAAAATGTTGATTGTATTATATAAAAATTGTATTTTGCTATTAATGCCATAAAGAGCCACAGACTTATTGACTACCATGCAATTATCCAAATATATTTTAACCATCATATTTAATTTTCTAACAATTTTAGCTTCACGGTCACATGGAGGAGATAAATTTTTTTTATGTACCAAATGGCTAAATCAAATCTAATAGTTATCTAATCCATATGCCACCACATAGCGACAAAATGGTACAAAATCAATGGGTCGTTAACTCTAGATAGTGAATGTGCCACTTATGGTATACCACCTCTCTTTTTAAGCGTCCTATTTTTAGCCTCCTTTTATTACCTACCATTAGGGATGTAGGTTCGGTGTACCGAACTGTACTTAACCTGATTTTTTCGGTGTTCAGCTCAGTACAACCCAAATTGAAACCAAATATTCGGTTTGGTTTGGTTCAGTTCAGTTTATTTCATCTTTTTTGAATCCAAAACTGAAATCGAAACTGATCTGGTTCGGATCGGGTTAGGTAAAATATCTTATTTTTTTGGGGTTTTTTCCTGATTTTTTCGGTTTTCTCAACCTACTAACTCGGTTTTTAATTTCCAGCCATCCAAACTGAAACCGAACTGAATTAGAGTTCAGTTCGGTTTGTGTCAGGTTTCGATGCGATTCGGTGTGATTTCCTCGATTTTCAACTCGATTTTGGTGTTCGGTTCAAGACTTGTGTCCACATGTGCACCCCAAATTCAGCACATGCCCAAGATATAAATCTCTAAGGTGGCCTTAAAGGAGGGGGAGAGGATTTGAACTCAGGTCTCCTGCTTTTGAAAGCAGGTACCTGGCCAGCTCGCCTAACCCCTTGAGAAGTTACAGAATATTACTTCCACTGCTACTTCTCACACAACGTCATTTTCAATATTCGTTAAGTTTAATCGAAAAGCAGCTTTTGAGAAGTATAATATAGACACCACTTCTTAGCACCTGAAAAGCTTTGGTAATTGACATTTAACTACCTTATATGAGGGCTTGATTAGATTCAAAGAATCAATATTTTTATACCTTTAGATTTCCGTTAGACTTTATAAATTGGGAATAATCATTGAAAAAGGGTTGCAATTAAACATATAAGGGTGGTGTTTAAATAATAGCACCAGATTACTTAATTAATATTCACTAGAATACTTAATTAATACTTATTTAAACATCCTAGGTTTCAATCAATAGTTTATGGGTAGGAAAATTATAAATGTACATATTTGTTGATTGCAAATTGCAGGCCGCTGATGTGGCGCGATGTGATTGACTGCACCGACCTGTATCAATTGAGGCTCATTACACTTAAAGCCAATTACATCACACGACATCAGCCACCTGCACTTTGTCTACATAAAATCTGTCCATCATATAACATTATCCTTTATGTGTACCTTTATTCGTCGCTACACCATTACTGAAAGTGCCTATCGTATGCATGTATCAGGTAAAAAAAGTTGTATATTTTCTTTCTTTTTGAAAAAAGGGAACCCAAGTGCTTTTCCTTATGTAAGGAATTTGTTTTTTCTCAGTCTTCCACTTCGTTCTTTTATCTTCTTCTCTATCATTAAACTCTGTCTATCGCAATGATGACGTTGGCATCACTATAGCACCCTCTTCTTCTACTTTTTAATTTTCTCATTTTTCAACTCCGATCAATCGCAATGACACCGACTCAGCGAAGGAAACTAAAAAAGTAAAAAAAAAATTAAAAAAATCTAAAAAAATCTAAAAATACCAAAAAGCTAAAAACAAAAAAAATAATATGTGATCGTGGGCACCCATCATCCAATGTGATAACTTAACAATAGACGCCTACCATCAAATATAAAATATTAACAACAGGTGCTCACTTAGGGTTGGCCTTGAGATTTTTGGGGCCCAAGGCCATTTCCTAAAATAGGCCCCCTCTTTCATATTAACCTTTAAAAAATAAATTGTCACAAATTTTTTTTCTTTTTTGACAAATAAAATAATATTCATTACTTTTTTATTACAAATATCTCTATATTTTATTTTGTTGTTACCATGTCAAAAACGTCTATAAAAGACAAAAAAGAAGACTAAATTTTTTCGTAACCGTCTTAAATATTAGCAATAAGACGGTCCAATACTAAGGGTACGTTTGGTTCATTGTAATTGGTACCCTATAAAAATCACTTTACGTGTAAAATAATACTGACTGGATTATATGTAGATTTTATTTTTTCTCATGTAAAATATATGTTGGTTTCACCGTAAAATTTTGGTGTAAAGTTTACTTTTTGTAAAAAATAGAGCCTTTAGGGTTTGCTTTTTACTTTTACAAGTAATATTTCAATATTACGAGTTATCACCCTCGTAAGTCAAAAAAATTAGAAGTAATTTTTGTAGCACAATTCACGAGAAATTACGGTGAAATAAATGACTTTTGGTATAAAAAATAGAGCTGTTGGGGTGATATTACAAACTTTATCTCCACCCGTCTCTTGTTCTCCCTCTCTCTTATCCTATCTCTACAAAACAAAAATACCCTAGCTATCTTGCTAGCTGCTCTCCCTTCCCTCCCTCTCTAAAGCACACATCCCTCCCTCTCTCTCTCTCCTTATCGTCCCAAATCAGCAAGCGAACCTCAATCGGCGGCCGGCAGCCTCTCTTACTCCTTTGTAACAGCAAACCCAAATCGACCACGGCGGAATCGGCGTCCATCACCATCAAACCTCTCTTGCTGCTCTGCCTCGTTTAGGTTAGATTTATTTTCCATTTATTCATTTTTTATATTTATATTTGAATTAGGGTTTAGTTTTGGGTGTTGGGGCGTTGGTTGGGGATTGGGGAACAGATAGTGTCTATACTTTTTGTGCTCGTTATTTTAATCTGCACATTGTGTGTGCAAGTGACGATGGGTGTGAAGCGGAGGGGACGTTCTTTGCTTCTCATACTTGAAGAAATTGATGGAAAATTTTCTAGAAAGGTAATTTTACTGGTTTAATTTTTATGCGATGCAAACAAAGATTGGGAATTTTTTCTTTCCATCTATGATGGATATTTGTACTCCTATTTACGCACTTATCTTTGCTAATGATGCCAACAATAGAAGCAAGGTGTGGTGCACTCAAAGTATACAGCTGGGATGCATTCTTGATTCTAGAATGGGCTTTTTTGGGGATTGGATGGTGTTCGATGCACTTCATTCATATTTTCAAGGGAAGGAAAAGGTGATGTAGTTATAAAGGTTAGTGCATCTAAACCATCCAATCCTGTAAACAGATGATCTTACATTTGAGAATACAGACCAATGTTTTTTATTTGGTCTAGCACACCTTTGACCGCAATCTATGTTTACTGATTTTACTGTAGTTATCTTATTGCAGAGAAATATACAAATAATTAAATATAATTCACTATTTTTTTTTAAAATAACTGCAAGAAGCATTACTGATAACCAAGAAAGACTAGATGAACATTTAAATGGATCTTTTTATATGTACCTAGCTTTGACTTGTTGGCATTTATATATTTTCTTAATTGATTAAGAAACACTTTATCCCCTGTAAAGAGAAGACTTCTTGATATCCCTCAGCAGTTCTTTGATAATTCACTCCAATAGAGCAATGGTGTGGCAGTCTTAAATTTGCAAGAAGGCACTTTCTCATTTTATGAGCTAAATTATAGTTTTCTAAATTTTTATGTAATAGCTATTCAATGCTCAATTTGAACAAATTTTGTTACCTCTTGGGTCTTTAACTCATTAACTATTTATCATTGTTGAATGAAGTGTCCTTTTGAGTCATGCCATTAGAAAGTGAAAACATTTTCAATTGATGGGTTTTCCTTTATAGTGGTGTCATATCAATTACAAAAATGAAGGAAATAAACTAGATTACTGATAAAACAGGAAATAATTTGCTTTGGGAAGATTGGGAGGATCCGGTTGCTGGTTAATTGCCCCTAGTCGGAGCTGTCCTTGCTGGGTTTGGGTGGTGGCCCGCCTGCCATTTGGTCTCTATGCTGTCCCTGACTTTGTGGTCTATTTATTTTAGTTTTTTCTTTTCCTTTTTTATGCTTTTGGTCATTGTTTGTGTGGTTTAGCCCGTCGAATATGTACCTCATTTCTTTCTTTGTTTAATATAATTTGCTTTTGTCCATCAATGAAGGAAATAAAATGGATTGCTATAATTCTAGTGCCATAGTCATTCCTACAGTGATGCATAACTGTATTTTTGTCAATGACTAATATTTTAAAAAAATTCTTTTCAAATCCTTTGAACTTTTCAGTTTGTTTGGAAATTTTTGTTCCATAATCACGATTTTTAAATTGCAATTCTAAAAGTTTTTGAATTTTAAAAAGGTCTATATTTTCATTTTTCTACTTATTTGGCCGGTCTTATTAGTCAAATTAATTTTAATTTTTTAGAGCCTAAGTATATGGGTGGTCTACTGTTAGGAGAAATGACTCCTTGTAGATTTTATCCAAATCCTCACTTTCGTAATGCAATAATAATAATAAAATCTCTATGACTCTTTGTAGAATCCCAATAAATTATCGATGAAGAAATCAAATGGCAAACATCATCTAAAATCCATCTTCAACTTGCTTTTATCTTCAAGCCGATTAAAAAAAAAACCATATTTAAAATGTCATTAACAAACCAAACATAAGGGGTTGCTCATCATGCAACTCACTTTTTGCCCTCCACTCTCTGCCATCGTGACCTCCAAAGCCTTTTCAAAGTTCATAAATATGTAATTATCTGGGATAGTCTGTGACATGTTATAGACTCAAAGGTTGTCAAGGGAAGAAGTAGAGGCATGGAACTTAGCTGCGCGTGAAGAGGGGAAATGTGAGTGATGGTGAAGGGAAAGCCAAGATGGTAATGTGGAGTTGCTGTTTCATGGTACCCTACTTTAGGTGTTGCCATGTTGGTCTAATGGAGGATGGCAAGTTCAAGCCAATTGTTGAAAGTGTCGGCATGGCACACAGTTTCTATGTTTAAAAATTATGACACTTAGGTACACTTAAATACAACCTTTATGTTCTTCCTTTTTTTTTTCAAATGATAGTATTCATAGTAAAAAATTTAGACACATGGGTGCACTTAAACACAACCTTTATGTTTTTCATTTTTTTCAAATTGGAAAATGATAGTATTCATAGTCAACATTGCCTTTCTCCATCTATTTGGTGTTGGTTGAATCCCTTTTATTCATGTTCAATATGGTTTCTTTCTTTATATATGACGGGGATATGAGGATGTCTCCTGAACCCCAATAAGTTGCATCAAGAGTTTGCTTAACAAATATCTATTTGCATATATGCAGTTTCAAACTGTGTCTACTGCAAAAAAGTATCTATTTGCATATATGCAGTTTCAAACTGTGTCTACTGCAAAAAAGTGGAAAGAAGCTATATTAGGTTATTGTAGTTCTATTTTTTTAGCCCCTTGTTCTTGCTAAACTTCTTTTAGTTTATGTTATAATTAAAGATTTCTTTACAGAGTATCATTATATCTTATTGTTTTCTAGGAAAAAAATAAAGTTTAAAATTTTAATTCCTTTTTTTGTTACCAAAGCCAAAGCTTTTTATCCTATACGATCTTTATTCCCAACAGAATCTTAACTCTTGATTGATGGATGTCCAGCCTCTCTGCTACCCAATCACCTAAATCACATTAAAATTGCGTTTTTTGGTGTTTTTTTAAATCCACCCAATAGAAATCCCAACAGACACATCTTGGTCTCCTCTGGAATTTGTTTCTTTGTTCTTGATTATATAGACTACAGAGTTTCCCCGTTATCTGAGGTCCTGAACATCTTACTATAAGAAAATAAGTACATATATTTTTATATACATAATATACCACCTCTCAACACTTCTTCAATTCTCCATGGAGTTCTCTTTCTTCTGCTCTAGAATCAATGCCCTTGTTCTCATCTTATCTCTCTTTTCTCCTTCTAAATTCATTCAAAGCCCAATGGATTTTGGACCCTTAAATTTCCTTCAAGCCACTAACTCAGCATCCATAGACTTTGGGAATATTTTCTTTAACCTCTCTTCTGCTGTTCTAAGACCACAATCCCCTCATAAAATCTCTCCCCTCCTCAAAGTCCTCTCTTCTCCATCATTAACCAAGGTCACTGTTGCAACAAAAGGAGCTGGTCAATGTACCCAAGGCCAAGCCCAAGCCCTCAATGGCATTGTTATTGAGATGGAATCTCTTCCATCCTCCATAAAAATACATAGAAAAAGAGATGGGAAATCTGGGTTTTCTTATGCAGATGTTAGTGGAGGGAGCTTTTGGGTGGAGATACTGAAGGAGACCCTTAAAGACGGTCTAGCACCAAGGTCATGGACTGATTATTTGTACCTAAGTGTTGGTGGAACTCTTTCTAATGCTGGGATTAGTGGGTAGACCTTCAAATATGGTCCTCAGATCACTAATGTCCTTCAGGTAGATGTGGTTACAGGTTGAAAAGGGTCCCAATGTAAACCACGTAAAATTTCTATATCTCATATCAGTCACTTCTTTTCTTTAATTTTGACCACTTTTTTGCCCCTTTTTTTTCAGGTATTTGAGGAAATATCAAGGCAACTGAGGTTCATGCCCTCACTCTTATATGGAGTTGAAGTCTCTTATTTTGATTTCCTAAATAGAGTTAGAATGGAGGAGGTGAGCTTGGGAGCACAGGGCTATGGGATGTTTCACATCTATGGCTCAATATTGTTTGAAATTCATCTAGTATCATATCTCACATTTATGATGCTTTCGTTGGCTGATACTGATGTTTAATCCCTGTTGTCAAGTTTTGGTAAATAAACCCTTGCACCTTTTTTTTATTTCCCATCCTATACTTAACTTGAATGCGTAAACTAATTATCTGATTTATGATCTCAGGATAGAACTCTTAAGGACAAAATGGGAAAGGTTGAAGATCAATACCAAGATGACAAGCTTTAGAATCCCTTTGTTGGGTCTTCTGTTATATTTATGTTACTGGGTGGCATAAAGAGAAGTGGCCAAGTAGTATTATAAGTTAATGATTTATTTTTTCTCCTTCTTACCATTCTACTCACACAACTCAATCTGAGAATGATCTAAATAATACAATTGTAGGTACTTTGTCTTATATTGCATATCCATGATGTACATGCATTTAATTTAGGAATTTTCTAGTTGATTCAAATCCACATGACTTATATTATTATTGTGTTGGTATTCGATTGGGATAGGACTACTTGGACTTTGCATATGGGAATTTGACCATGGTGACATCTAAATCGTAAGGTACAGATGTTAGTGGAATATTGGGTTTTTTTATCTTCATGGTTAAAATAGTCAATCTTGCTATAATGGTTGATGTGACACATCTCATGATTGGATGGTACTATATCATGAGATGGATGGAGTTGCACTTGAGAGATAATCATATTCTATTAAAACAAGGCCTTTATCAGAGCTTGTTTAAGAACTCCACCAACAAGCTGATAGCAACAATTAAGCTTTGTAAGGTTAATCAGTCCACCAACAAGATGATAGAGACAGCTCTGCAATGATCTTTATGGCCTCATGTATAGGGAAGAGATCCGTGGCATAACCTTGACATTGGCGTGAGACTAACCCATCCAACAAACTCAAGAGGACCTGTTGCTCCAATCACGATGATTACAGCTAAAGCTTATGCTACTTGCGCCGTTCAAGGATTGTTTTGTGGAGAAAAGAAGTAAATATATACGAGAGAGATTGAAGGCCTTTTAAAATGGTGCTGCTTTAGAAATTCGATATCTTTCTGTGTGGTTTGTAATATGTACTTTATATTAAATAAACCCAGCTTGCAACTTCAGGAACTTGTAATATGCCACTTGTATTAAATATATTTAACTTTGCTTTGAATTTTGTTCAAGATGTAGCTTCTGTTGTAGTGTAAATTTGTGGTTTTAGTTTAAAATATTTATTCTACTTGTAATTTTCTGTTGGTTGAGCAAGGTAAATTTACTGTTTTACTATAAAGTATATCGTTTATTTTCATTTGTAATTTTTTGATGGATGAGCAAGGTATTGTAGGGTATAAGCCCTTCCCAGAATTACAAAGATGGACGATACTCAGGATAAAAAGCAAAAAAGGGTCGTTGATGAGGTTGATATAGCCGAACAAGCTCCGGATGATGATGACAACGCGTTGTCATTGATTTCAGATAAATACTTACAGAATGCAATCAAGGTGCTCCTATCACATGTGTCCAAATAAGGACTGGTTTGCATCTTATAAAGAGGTGGATGGTGGAACGATTTTGATGGACAATAATATGACCTGTAAAATAGTTGGAAATAGGAGTATCAGAATAAAGATACACGATGAGATTATAAACATTGATCAATGTACACCATGTCCCGAAACTGAAGAAGAATCTCATATCGCTTGGTATACTAGACTCCAATAGGCTCAAGTTTATAATTCAAGGTTGAATTTTGAAGGTGATAAAGAGATCTCTATTTGTGATGAAAGCAGAAAAGGTTGAGAACTTTTACTTTCTATCATGGAGTACAGTGACAGGTGGAGCAACAGTATCTACGTTAGATGATAGTGATTTGTCATCTACACAGTTATGACATATGTGCTTAGGACACATGCCAGAAGAGAGATGACAGAGTTGAGCAAGCAAGACTTGTTGAAGGTGTAAAGACCGAAAAATTGACTTTTATGAGCATTGTGTCTTTGAGAAATAATGTAGAGTTAAGTTGAACACATCAAATCTCACTACAAAAGGCACAATGAATTATATACATTCAGATGTATGGGGGCATTCAAAGGTTCCTTCTAAAGGTGGTGTCAGGTATTTCGTTTCCGTCATCGATGATTACTTTCGGTATATATGGATCTACATGATGAAGATTAAGAATGAAGTGTTGAAAATTTTCAAGAGGTGAAAAATACTGTTTGAAAACTAGACTAGAGGGAAGGTCAAACAGTTGAGAACCGATAATGGTGGTGAGTACACAAATACTGGATAGTTTCAGGAGTTCCGTGAAAAGAACGGTGTTGCTAGACACTTTACAGTGAAAAATACACCGCAATAGAATGGGGTAGCAGAACGTATGAATATAACTCTACTTGAAAATGCAGGATGAATATTATCAAATGCCAGATGTGTAGAGAGTTCTGGGTCGAAGCAGTCAGTATAACGTGTTATCTAGTAAACATATCACGGTCTACAGCAAAAGATTGCAAGACTCCGATTGAGATATGGTCAGAAAAGCCTATAAATTACAATGCATTGAAGATTTTTGGTTGCACAACTTACTATCATGTTAGAGATAGTGTAATTGACCGCAATCACCCACCTCGTTGCATGTGGTCTAACACTTGAAAGTAGCATCAGAACGCTATCTTTGTAGGCATTATCTCTTCTCATATATATATATATATATATATATATAATCATCCTTATTATTATCATCCTCATCATATACTCTTATCCAATATATTTAAGATCCGCTTTACAAGTCTTGTATCTCTACTCATATCAATGCTAAGTTAAGCTATTCCTAACTTTCCAATCCTTTATATCTTATCTCATTTCTTCCGAGGTCCTCACTAATCTATAGATGACTTATTTTATTGATATTATTGTTAATACTTATTTATGTTCCCCCTATCTCTTGCAGGTTTGAGGTGCACTTGTCTAAGAATATTTTTCTTATTTTGGATCATGTTCAAGTTAAACTAAATGAACTTTATATCCAATTAGTTTTATAATCCTTTTATATAAGGTTTGGCATTGATACCACGTGTAAAACTATTGTTTAGTCTTAAATCTTAATATATGTTACCCTCTGTCTGTTATTCAACAAAATTCAACCAATCATTTTATGACTATTAAATCCCCTAACTTAAATGGTTAAAATAAGTGTTTGTCTATGATTGGTGGACCACCGTTCATAGGCGTGGGTGGTCCACACTCATCAAAGACAAACTCTTAAAAAATATTTCATAAGTTTTACAAATACTTTCCATGATTTAGCATTAATTTAGATTCCTGTATTGAAGGAATTAAGGAATTTAAGACTACAATCAATCTCATTTCTTTGTTGAAATTTTTGTCTATAATTCTACACAATGCTGATGATAGAGGTTTCACTGCTCACACTTTTCACTTCGTTGAATCGGATGATAGGGGTCGTTTCTCATCCTAATGCTCTAGACATTAGATCTTAAAATCATGGCCCATGGATTAGACGGTAAGATGTTGATTACATGTGGCACACAATCACGATCACAGTGCAACGTGGTCACAATGCAGATGAGAGCGGTTTCAACGTTCACGCTGTTGGTTTTTCCGCTCACACTATTAATTGCCTTGAATAAGATGATAGATGTCGTTTTTCATCCTAATCTATTACATATTAGATCTTAAGGTATCATGGCACACATATCGGACGGTAAGGTATTGATTATACGTGACACACAACTGTGATCCCACGATGTATGATCTCATAATTGGAGTCACGATGTAGTTTGAATCAAATTATATATATATAGAAAGGAATTCAAAATTTGGTACTCTTGTGATTCCTTTCTATTGAAATGATTTTTTTTCATTCTATCACATAGAACAATAAAAGTTAGGTGCAAGTTAGCAAAATTTGTACTTATTGTAGTAAAATTTCAAATTATGCAAACTTCATTAACGCGCAACAGAACGTGATTATCAAAATCCCAAACGATAAAGACTTCATTTTAGTTGAGATACCTCTGTTTGCGAATATTCATTCTCTGAAAGTGCCCACGTCTTAGACCCTTTCAAAACCATTGATTGCGTTGGATTGTATGATGGAGATTGTGTTATAGCCCAATATTTTACACAATAAATCTTGAGATCATGACTCACCTATCATACGATCATTTTTTTATTCTATATGTCATAGATCCCAAAACAAATGGCCCTTGAGTCATATGGCTCGCATCACGCTCAAACGTGAATTTAAGGTCATTGGTTGGGGATCAGTGATGGATGGAATCAAACAATGACCGTCTGATAAATGAGCCATATTCTCAAGATGTATTTTGTAGAATATCAGAGTGAAAAATGACGTCTATCATTTGATCTGACGCAAAAATGGAATCATATTAAGATATAATAATATCAATAATAAGAAAACAAATAAAGGAGGGTTATTCACACCGGTCTTTTTAGAATACACATTTTTTCACACCAAAAAACTGTTGATTGTCTTGAATCAGACGATGAAGATCGGTTTTTGTATCAATAATCCTTATAATAAATCTTGAGATCATGCCGCACCTATCAGCCGATTAGATATTTATTCCACGTGGCACACACCCCCAAAAATAACCGTCTGACAGTTGTGCCACGATCTAAAATCTATTTTGTGAAAGATTGGGACGAAAAATGATCTCCATTGTCTGATTCAAGTAGTCAACGGTTTTTCCTATGAAAGAGAGTGTGCTCTTCAGAAGAAAAACAGGTGCAAATAACACCACCCTAAACATAAGTAATCGTTCAAAACTAAAGTATAGATGGTTTTCATGTCAGTAATATTACGCAACCTTCCATCCAATTCAAGAGCATTCAAACCAGATGAACCATCTTCAAGCATATACATTTTACTTATGATTTACCGCTTTAAGCCGTATTGTTTGCATCTTATAGGCTCCAATTATATGCATTTTGTTTGAGTTTGAGTTACATTTTTTTTGTCACTCAGAATGGAATATAGAGACAATAGATCTATTTTGACCATTTGTGTCAAACTAGACCTAATAAATCTATAGAGATGCAAGATACTTAACAAAAGTGATTTTTAAACATAATAATTACTAATTAATTTATTGATGTATGTGAGCACTCAACACTTATTTGATATTCAACAATATCCGTGCACTAGTTGAACAATAACTCAATTGACATCATCTTCCTTTGTGAAAGCACATGTCGTGAATTCTAATCTCCATACCTGCTCTCGCCCTTTATGCAGGTCACTTCCCAGTGTGCTAAGCTAATAATAGATCCTTTATGCGTACAAGATTGCATAAGCACTACATCTGAACTGTCTATGAGGTATGACATCTTTTAAAAAAAATATATCAGTATAACCCAATTGCAACTCTCTTTTCTATGAGTTGGTATCAGGTGCGTAAACTAATGCACCTATGATAAAATGGTACTTTAACAAATTAAATATATAAAAGTTTATATAAGAGTTCACCCAATTTAAAACGAAATGCAAAAAATAATTTTAAAATTTACATTGTACCTATTTAATATTGTAATAAACGGCTCTCACGTGCATCGCATGTACAGGGTCCACTAGTGTATATATATACACCACAGAGTACCAAAGAGTGTATAAATTTATTTTAAATAAAAATTAATGTAATAATGAAAAAAGGAGGGTTAGCATATGATTGACAGCTAGTAGCTATAAAATTCACATGCCTCCCTGCTATCCTAAGCTCACATAGAAACAGCTTCAGGCTTAAGAACCCTGTCAAAATCCGACCAAATACGTGGGTCTAGGCAATGACCATGGATCTCTTCATTGGTTTGACTTGGGACTCAACAAGTCTAATTATTCAATTAATACGTTAAGTATTAGCTAATCAACAAGTCAATTAATACATAAGAGAATAAAAATATGCTCAATTATTTACTTAAAAATAGGCTTCCACCTGATAATTATATTACAATATTATATAGCTATACAATAATAACACTAAGCTTTTGTTATTCCCATCTCCACTCCTAATAGTTAGGCCCAAGATGTAGAATGCTAAAATATTTAGGCCCAGCTTCACCATTTACAAATTGAGCTCCAGCCCAAGCCCAAGCCCAAGCCCCTTAAAGAAGTCTCCAATTGGACCAGGTGCACGATGATGCCACCTTAAGGTTCAGGGGTCAACCCCAGCTTATGTAACGAAGAAAAAAATACATTGGTAATATATATATATATATATATATATATATATATATATATATATATATATATATGAAAAAGCTTCTGTCTTCCAAGATCGGGGAAAACCTCAAATTGGCGGCGGGACACCAAATTAATGACACAGAGCACGGGTGCATTACTTAAATCATATTTAAGAAGAAAAAAACCCGAAAACTCATCTCCACTACGTATATTTTGGGCCTTGAAATCTGAACCCTTGAAATCAGTCAAACTTTGATGAAAGTGTTAAAATAAAGTTTTTGAATTTTTTTTTTTTTTTAAAATTGAACTAACCCACCCCCGTACTCCACGTGGCACCCAAAATAACCAAACACTATTTTGGTTGCCATGTGAAACTCCACAATATCTTGGAGGATGCTTGAACATCCTCTCTTGGAGGAAGGAACCGGCTCCCTATATATATAGATAGATAGATAGGTAAGCTGGACTTGAACCTGCGACCTTGAGAGCTATAACAGCCCTCACATTACTTCTTCCTTGAAAACATGGCTTGACAATGCCGCATCAAAAGGAACGGGAGGGTTGTCAATGAGCACGGTTCCCTCCAGCATCTCGATAACCTTCCTCATAGAAGGACGCCGAGTAGGCAATAATTGAATGCACCAGAGAGCCACCAATTCCATCCTCCTTGCCGTGTTCTCCTCTTCTTCACCGTCACATGCATGCCATTTCGATCCACCACCATGATCAACCTGCTCCACATGGTGCGAAAACACCCACTCCGGGAAATACATCTCACTTGACCTGCTCACGTCTCCTTCAAAGTTCTTTCTCTTCCCAACCATCTCTAACAACACCATACCATAACTATACACATCCGATTTGTCAGTCACCGGACCATAGTTCTGCCACCACATTTCCGGAGGGGCATAGCCAGGGGTCCCCCTACCACATGTCAAACTAATATGGCTATTTTCTCGATTCACCATCCGTGCTAGCCCAAAATCCGACACCTTCGGCATGAATTTGGCATCGAGAAGGATGTTATGGGGTTTAATATCACAATGCAAAATTCTACTTCGGCATTCCTCGTGAAGATAAGCGATTCCCCTTGCTGTACCTAGAGCAATCTCGTGAAGTTGACTCCAAGTTAGCTTCTCTCGGGAGTCTGGGTTTCTTGCATGAATATATTTCTCCAACGATCCATTTACCATGTATTCGTAAACCAGGATTCTTTTTGCATTCTCAAAGCAGTAACCTAAAAGTTGGACCAGGTGGTTATGGTTGATTTGGCCAACAGTTCGGACCTCGTTGAGGAATTGGGTCTCGCTCTGCTCGGTTTCATCAAGAACTTTGATCGCGATGAAGCAACCGTTGGGGAGTTTGGCTTTGAAAACGGACCCGAAGCCACCTTGACCTAGTTTATCACTAAAATTGTCGCTATATTTCTTGATTTGCTTGTAAGAATACCTTGTAGGCATGACTGATATATAGTTCTGCAGGAAAGCTTCAACTGAAATGGTATCACTGCTCGCACCCAAATGGTGCCTCAATGCTAGCTCATCTTGCCCTTTCTGCTCCTGGTTTTTCCTCATCATATGTCTCCTTCGGATGAACATATAGCAGACAATGAAGAACACAAATGTCAACCCAAGAGTGATCCCTATAAGGAGAGCAATAAAAGCCAATAAGTCATAAATACAAAGTTTAAAATTGAAACGCCATGCTATATGGTGCTAAGTACGCACTCTTTTATAGGTGCTCCAATGTGCAACTACACAAGATTCATAGTTCTTATGCATTGATTTTGTATTTATTAATTTTAAAGGAAAATAAATGCATCATATGAAACATTGATATATATATATAACAAAAATAACATGATTTTTTTCCAGTTGTATAATTGAGTATGGATTACATCAAAGCTAGAAATATGTATTAAGCACTCCCCTATTGTAAAACTCCACCAAGATGCCAATCAATTAAGATGGTGTTCAGAGAATTCAATAAGAAAACAATCAATAATTTGTGGATTGTAAAAATCAAATAAAAAAACTAACAAATACTAATCTTCAAATATAATCTCATTACAATACTGTCTTGGAAAGGTGCAATATTCAGTAATATCTAATTTAAATAAATAGAATGACAGAATTGACATAACAACTTACCTCCAATCATTCCACCTTTTGAACTTAGACCACGACCTGAGGCACCAATTTCAATTGCCACACCTTTACGATCCAATAAGTCCATGCAAAATTACAAAGATGAATAGAATTTTAAGCAAAGTCTAAATTTCCAAAAGCCTTCAACTAAGTAGTCTGTTATCTTGTTATGAAAAAATAGACTTGTCTAATTATTGAAAAGAAATCCAAGGTTATCATAGTAAAATACTAAAATCATAGTTGGGCGACAACAACGAAGGAGAGGAGAACATATTAATCACCTGTGGTCACAAGGGGAAGTGCAACCTCTGAAATTTAATTAACGGCAGCCCAGAATGGGAATCGTCATCTAGGCATTCCCTATTGCTCCAATCTCCCCTATTCCTAGGATGTTGTTTCGGCCAAGAACCATACTTGATAGCTGTTTTCTTCTTCTTTTTTCAAACTTTTCTGCCTTAGGAATCGTGCTCTTGTAGATGATTCTACTTAACCATCTGATCAGATTATTATTATTATTTTTTATCTTCTTTACTTAACTAGGACTCCAGTGATTGTAGATGCCCTTAAAAGGAGGGAGGATCTTCTGAGGTCCACCATGTTGCTCAGGAAAGCTCACAATAAGACAAATCAGGTGTTCATAATCATAACCATCTGATCAAAGGCCTAGAAATAAGCTACTTCTAGGGGGCAGAGTTTGTATTAGATACACATGTCGTGTACCGTTGATGATTCATGGACCAATTTTACTTTGGCAGCATGATCAAGAGTTTACTTGCACAGATTTAGCAGATATTACCATCATCAACGGTTTTTCAAGCCTACTGGGAACCCATAAATAACAAAATATTGACTCTGGTCCTACCAGTCTACCGCAGACCTCAAGTAAGGGCTCCGATTACGAAGATGAGTCAGGTGTTCATAACCATTTGATCAAAGGACTAGAAATTAACAACTTATAGGTATGGAGTTTGTATTAGGTACACAAGTCATGTACCATTGATGATACATGGACCAATCTTACTTTGGCAGCATGGTCAAGAGTGAACTTGCACAAATTTAGCGGATGTTGAGTTACCAAGGCATTTTTGAATGCATCGCAAGATGGAGTCCTCAACGGTGCTTTGGGTCTACTAGGAACCCATAAATATCGAAGTATTGGCTCCGGTTCTATCAGTCTACGACAGACCTAAAGTAAGGGCTCCAATTACAAAGTAGGAAGGTGTTAGGTACCTGCTTTGTCCACTTTGCATTGATCATTTATTTCCTACTCAGGTGAAAACAAAAAAGCGAATGAGAAGAAAAAAAATGAGTACGGTGCCCTCTTGCCGAAAGGAAAAATTTCCCAAAAAATAGGCTGCTAACTCGCTAGAACAAAGCAAAGTAACGACGTAGATAAAGGATTTGAAGTGAATCGCATTTTAAAAAAAGGTTCTACAAAAATTCTCTTTTCCCAAATTTGATTGAACCTTTTGCAATGATGCAACCTTCATTTCCACAGAGCCTAAATTGTAATTATAATCCATGCATGAACTTTCAAGCTAATTACGAAATCCTAGTCTTTCAAATGTGATGATAACTTTAGTAAAACTATCTATATTATGTAGAGCTTATACCACTAATATGTGCAAATATGTCAAACACGCCAAAGTCAATCTCAATTCTGCAGGCTCGCCTCCTGGACGGAGCATTAGATATGGATCGAATGTGATTAATTCCAATGTTTGGTGTCACTCTTTCTGATGTTTGGGTTGAGTCTTAACAGTAACAAACACATCACAATGCTTTGATCATAAAAATATCATTGAATGTAGATATCGACAATCTTGGGCTCATTACAAAGGTAACTTGATGATCATTAAAATTATATATTTTTCATTTCAAAACTTCTTAAACCAAAAGAGATATAGTCCTTTATAGCTGGGTCCAAGGTCTCAAGTATTGGCCGATACTGATATGTATCATGCGTCCAAATCTGTATCGGACTCGGGTATCGGTCCATGGAGGACCGATCCGTCTCGGGCCTTTTTTTTTTCTTTTAAAATAAAAAATAAAAAAAATTGAGGTATCAGCCGATACCGATACAGTATCAGATACTGAGTTGAGATACCGATACGTATCAGTTTGCCGAGAAACCGATACATATCGGTATCGGCCGATTCACTACAACCTTGAATGTAACATAAAACTAACCAAATTGAATGTTCAAAAAGTAATTAAATAAAAATAACAACAATAAAATAATAAGATAAATAACTAAATCTAATAAGAACCAGGAAGAACCATGTAACTTAAAAAGAAGCCCCAAATTTTGAGAACAACAACATACCATCGGTGCAATTGCGCCTATGAACACTAGTGGGACAGAAACACAACTCGGTCCCCATCGCCCTCTCTTCGTCAACGAATCCACACTTCCCACCACTCGTGCCCATACAAGAATCATCGCAATTCGAATTCTCCCAATTAGCCACAAACCCTTCCGCAAGAACACTTCTTAGATTCCCCACACTAGTCAAGTTACTAAGTAAACGCATCTCAATATAAAGCCTATAGGATCTACAATTCGGTATCTGGTCTCGAAACCCGTTGTAAAAATAACAGGAGTTACTAGTTTCTCTACACTCCAAACACGGAGCTGCATTTAGACTTGAGAGCACCGTGTCTTCTACCGGTGGAGTGCTCCAATTGAAGAAGGTAACTGGCCTATAAGCCGTACCCAAAGTGAAGCCCCCGTATATCAACCATCTCTGGGAGCTGGCGGAGGTGAAGAGAGGGATGGGGCCGCAGCCCAAGAGCGAGACGTCGATAAACCGGACCGATCGCCGGGCGTAGACGGTGTGATTGAGGGGATCAGGGAGGATGTAGTTGAGCTGGGGGCTATCGTCGTCGGTGACGGTGACCGTGTTGTTTTCGCAGGAGACGGTTATGAAGGCAGTTCTGCAGAAGGGGTTGGAGCCGAAAGGGAATTGGAGGAGGGAGTTGCCGCATGTGGATGGGGTGCAGAGGTTGTGGTAGTAGGAGGGTGGGTGGGTGGATGAGTGGGTTTTATGGAAGTCTGTGGATAATAAGAAGAGAAGTAATAGTGAACAGAAACAAGGTTTTGGGGAAGATTGCATCTCATCTGAGTTTGTTGATGTAGTCGGTGGTTTTTGAATTTTTAGTTTTTAAGCTTGTTTGAGGGATCTGAAGTCCCCGGCTTGAGGCTTGAGGCTTGAGGCTTGAGACTTGAGACTTGAGAGTTGAGAAGATACTCGTCGTGAGAGGAGAAGATTGTTTTTAGGGATTTTTGAATTTAGCCCCATCTGTTGTTACGAAATTGCACTTAACACCCCATATTATTCATATTTATTTTCTGCCCCTTTGAATGGAGTTTAATTAGCATATGAATCCTTTCGTTGAGTTGACCATCTTTGACTGTTAGAGTATGCAAGACAGGCATTAAGAGAATGACACAAAGACCTTCTTGCCCCTAAGTGAAAGGAGGTAATTGTTGGCTCTTTTCTCTCTCTCTCTCTCTCTCTCTCTCTCTCTCTCTCTCTCTCTCAAACTGCCTCACTTATTCTACACACACTTGCTATGTTCATCATTTGTGCTACCATAAAAAATCCTTATGGTAGCATACTTACTATGTTCATCATCTACGATTACTCTCAGATGATCACGTATTCGACACCATAACATTTTCAGATCAAAATCAATATCTCCCACCATCCATAACTCCATAACCAACAACAACAACAAAAAAACCCTTCAACACCCCTTTGAAATTCTACTCCTCCATGGCGGTAACAGTCTTAGTTCACACTGTTCTCATTTCATGGGCTTCTTCTCTGTCTACATTCGCCAGTTCTCAGACAAGAGCGTCGTCGAGATCGCTCACCTCTGGTGACTTCAAAGAAGATCGTCGTCAGCAAGATACTCCGGTGGCATGGACCCCACAGCGATCATATCATTGTCGATGTTCGGGTACCAAGGCAATGCAAAGGAGTCGTTCGATTGCGCAGTGTGCCTGAGCGAATGCCAGTCTATGCAGTTGGTTTGTTCGGATCCGGTGAAGGGCGGGGACATTTGCCTGATTGTGGCCGAGGAGAGAGATGAAGGGTCAGATGGGTCGTCGGATCGGTCGACTGAGAATTATGGGCAAATGGAGATAGCGAGTGATGGAAGAGACCCCAGGAACCAGAAGGGATGGTGCGGAGGTTGTCGATCGAGAAAGGATGATCTCTGTGGTGTGAAAGTTGTCAATCGAGAAAGGACGAACTCTGTCCACCTGCCCTAAACCCCTGCACCATTACCACCATCCCTATAAACCCTACCACCATCACCACCATCCCTTTTCCTACTCTGATCAGAACCATCAACATGCATCTTAATCCTGCAAACTGGGCAAGACCCATGAATCCCCAACCACTTCTCAATCCAATTTGAATGGTACCTATGCTTACAAGGCATCTCCATAGCTTCTTCCCCAATCTCCAAACACTCCAAGCAGATCACACATTCTTCACCACCATGCACCACCTCGATCTTCGGCATCGCATCAATCGAAGCCTTTGAGGTCAACATAATCCCCTTTTTTTCCACACTCTTCACCACCATGCACCACCTCGATCTTCGACAATGCATCGATCGAAGTCTTCGAGGCCGACGGAATCCCCTTTTTCTCCGAATCTAATTCCAAAAGCTCGCACTAAAGAGAACGGTGTCAATGGGAGAGAAGAAGGTGAACGAAATCCCGGAGAGGATCTTGTACCGGACATCTGAAGTGGCGATTAGGGTTTAGGGTTGTCGAAGAGATGGTAGCCGTGGGATCTCAGGGCAGCAATCGCGTTGTCGAGATCTTGATTGGGGATTCCGGCATTACAGCTTGGGAGGTGCAGGAGGAGGAGGAGGTTGAGAAGAGATAGAGATTGTGATGGGTGAGGCCTTCTTCCTATTTTAATGGAGTTCCTAAGTTGCTGGAATCAAGGTTGAAGATGATGTGAGTTAGTGAACAGTGAAGGATAAAAAAAAATCAAATTAATTGTAATTCGAAGTCAACAAAGGGTAATAGTGGTATTTTCTACCGCTTCAACCTTGTCAAGTGAAAAGGCGTAACGACAGAACCCCCTTTTTAACGATCCCTTCAACGGAAGAGATCGTATGTTCACTAAATTCAGTTAAAGGGGCAAAGAATAAATATGCATAATACAGGGGGCTGAGTGCAATTTTGTAATAATACATGGGGCTAAATGCAAAAATCCCTTATTTTTATTGATGGGTAAAGTACCTTTACCCTGATACCATGTACCAGGTGACTTACCTGTTCCCACAATAATTTGCAACAACGTGGCACTCAATCACACCATCAGATGTCATAGATAGAAGCGACTAGACGATGATAATTATTCTTTAGAAAAAAATTAAAATAAAAAAATATAGAACAATGCAGTCAAAAAAGTTAATTGCACGCAAAATGAACGATAAAATCTCGTTTGGTTTTACCGATCATGCCTCACCACGGTTGACGCCATTGACTATCCAGTTTTATATCTTTTTTTATTTTATTTTTTTTTTCATAAATAATAGCGATCATCGAGCCGCTTCTATCCATGGCATCCAATTATGAGATTGGGTGCCATGTAGTTGCAAATTAGTTTATAAAAGGTTAACTACAAGCTACTTTATCCATAATATATATTGTTAACACATGGGTTAAAAAATTGTCCGATACCGATACGTATCGCCCAATACGTATCGGTTTTGGACCTAGGCGGTACGATACATTGCCTACGTATCATACCCTCTAAAAAATAGGGTAATTATCATCCGATACGGGTAATGTATTGCCCGTATTAGATGATACGGACGATAATTTGAAATTATCGGACGATAATATCAAATTATCGTCCGATAATCTTTCTTTTTTTTTTAAAATTAAAAAATATAAAATTATCAGACGATACGGGCAAATTATCGCCCGTATCGTCCGATACGTCCGATAATTTGAAATTATCGGACGGGCCCCAGCTCTTTGTCTTTTTTTTTTTTTACTAATCATTACAAAAGCTGCAACGGACATAATTTTATATCCGCTGCATATGTTTTTTTTTATTTTTTTTATTTATTAAAACGTTACAGAAGCAGCAATGGATATAATTTTATATCCGTTGCATTTGCTTTTTGCAACAGATATTAGCGGCAACGGATAGTTGCAACCCGCTATAAAACCCATCCGAGAATTCCTCTTTTTCTTCACGTGCAAATTACCCGAGGATATCTTCTTTTTCTTCACTTGCAAATCACCCAAGGATCTCTTCTTCTTCTTTACTTGAAAATCACCAGAGGATCCTTTTTTCTATACCACTATACTTCTTATTTCTCTACTTGCAATTCACTATACTTCTTATTTCTTAGCCATCAGAGACCGAAATCATAGACACTGGATTGTCACACATATATTTTCGTCGGATATTTAAGAGAATGTATGATTTTCCATCATTTAACTTATATTTTAAATTATTTTTTTATTAGATCTACCATATTTATTACTATTTTTTTTAATTAATTTTTATTTATTATTAATTTTATCATTAGATCTACCATACTGCCTAGATGATGCTCATACTTATACTGTTTGGATGATACTTATTCATCCTACGAAATACTTTCAAGCTTAGCCATATAAAATTGAGTAGACTTTGGTGGAGGGCATGGGTCAAAAAACTCTTTTTTTTTTTTACTAATTTTATTTTAAAACTAAACTTTTTTATTTTGTGTTACTTATTTTGTATTACTAATTTTGTACTACTAATTTTTTCATGCAAGTGACACATATTACGTGTGATGTGTCGAGACACATGTGACACGTGTTACGCGTGATGTGTCACGGCACATGTAATTGATGTGTCACACATGTGACACATACCCCATGGCACATCAATTACTCTAACTTTTTGTTTCTAATTTTGTAATACAAAGTTTAGCTTTTAAAAAAAAAAAAAATAGTAATACAAAAATTACTAATTAGTAACAAAAAATAAAGAAAAAGTTTAATTTAAAGAAAAAAAGTTTAGCTTTAAAAACAAATTTAAAACTAGTTTAGTTTTAAAAATTACTAACACAAAATAAAAAAATTTAGTTTTAAAACAAAATTAGTAAAAAAAAAGAGTTTAGTTTAAAAAAAAAATTAGTAACACAAAATTAAAAATAATTTTAAAACTAAAATTACTAATAAAAAAAGTTTAGTTTAAAAAAGTAACACTAAAAATTTAAAAAAAATTTGTTTAAAGAAAAATTAGTAACACAAAAATTACTAATTAGTAACAGAAAACAAAAAAAAAGTTTAATTTTAAAAAAAAAAGTTTAATTTTAAAAACAAATTTAAAACTAGTTTGGTTTTAAAAATTAGTAACACAAAATAAAAAAAATTAGTTTTAAAACAAAATTACTAAAAAAAAAGAGTTTAGTTTTAAAAAAAAATTAGTAACATAAAATTAAAAATAATTAGTAACACAAAATTAAAAATAATTTTAAAACTAATATTACTAATAAAAAAAGTTTAGTTTAAAAAAGTAAGACTAAAATTAGTAACACTAAAAATTAAAATAAATTTAGTTTAAAGAAAAATTAGTAATAAAAAAAAATTAGTAATATAAAAATTACTAATTAGTAACAAAAAAATTAGTAACAGAAAACAAAAAAAAGTTTAAATTAAAGAAACAAAGTTTAGTTTTAAAAACAAATTTAAAACTAGTTTAATTTTAAAAATTAGTAACACAAAATAAAAAAATTTAGCTTTAAAACAAAATTAGTAAAAAAAAAGAGTTTAGTTTTTTAAAAAAATTAGTAAGACAAAATTAAAAACAATTTTAAAACTAAAATTACTAATAAAAAAAGTTTAGTTTTGAAAAGTAACACTAAAATTAGTAACACTAAAAATTAAAAAAAATTTAGTTTAAAGAAAAATTAGTAATAAAAAAAATTAGTAAACTTTTTTAGAGGGTACGATACAATCATACAATGCCTATGTATCGTACCGCCAAGGACCAAAACCGATACATATCGGACGATACATATCAAATAAATTTTATTTTCAAGTGTTATCCAAATGTTTTAATTTAGTCCAATCGTTTGGTCATTAATGCAGGTGAAAGAAATAAACATGGTGCGATCATCAGATTCAGCCTGACAATACGACACAATAATAAATGGTGATAGACTTCAAATAGAATATAAACTTTATGGGAAAAAATTATTGGGAGGAGGTATCACACAGTTGAAGGAGCATTTGGCTCACGTAAAGAGAGAGACAAAAGGGTGCCCCAATGTACCAAGAGAGGTAAGAGAAGAAGTCAGAGCCAGTTTATAGGCTGCTAAGGAAAAGAAAAAGGCAGAAGCCGACCGGGATAGAAAAATATATGAAAAAATAAGGAGGAGAAATCCAGAGTTTTCTGCACCTGAACGTGGGGATGGTGAAGATGAGGATGAGGATGTTGTGACAACGAGAGTCATGAGGGAGAGTGCTAGAGAAGTACAATAGCGACAAGATAAAAAAGAAGCCGATTATCGGTTTCGATCCAGCTTGAGGGACCCATCCATGCCTACTGCTGGTGGTCGATCTAGTCATAGGCCACATGTTATTGATGATGATGAAGATATTCATGACACTGCCAGGTTGCGTAGGTCAGCATCAGTGAGGGACATCAGGCCATCTACTACAGGTTGTACTATAGGTCCCATGTGTCCGTTCATGCATCGGACAGAAAGCTCAAAGAAAAATAAATTGAGTATAATTTTACCGAAAAAATAAGGAAAGAGGCTTGAAAAATCGATTGCAAAGTTTGAGATATACAGTCACATTCTGAGTCAAGTTATGGAGTCGTCGTACTTCAAAAGTATGATTGATACAAGTGCAGAAGCTGGTTCAGGAGTCAAAAAGCCTTCTGCATACGAGGTATCCGGGCCCCTACTAGATGATGAGTGCACAGAGATAGGAACTTACGTGGACAGCTTCCACGAAGTATGGGATGAGAGAGGTTACACAATTATGTGTGATGGATGGACAGGTCTCACAAAGAAGAGTTTGAGCAACTTTTTGGTGTACAGCGATGTCGGGACAATATTTCTAACACTAGTTGATGCTTCAAAACACGCGAAGACAGCTAATTACCTCTTCCAACTAATGGATAAAGTAGTTAAAGATGTTGGAGAGCACCGAGTTGTGCAGGTGGTAACAGACAATGCCGCCAATTATAAAGCTGCAGGTCATCAGTTAATATTGAAGAGACGTCACTTATATTGGACTCTGTGTGTCGCTCATTGCGTGGACCTCATTCTTGAAGATTTGGAAAAAAGAAGCAAAACACAAGCAACTATTCAAAAGGGAAGAACGATTACTTTCTACCTATACAACAGTGACAAGTTAGTGAATTTGATGAGAGACTTCACTAAGAACGAGCTACTCCGGCCTGCGATTACATGATTTGCGACACAATTTTTAGCCCTACAGAGCTTGATTAGATATAGGTGTGAGCTGAAAAGCATGATATCTTCTGAAAAATAAAGAAAACATGAGTTAGAACTCTCACGAGCAAAGAGACATGCTTGCAATAAAGTTGTTGACCTGATCTATAGTCCCCAATTTAGGTAAATGTTGACCACCAGATCACCGTCACTACCCTGTTGGTATAAGTGTTGAGGTTGGTAGATAGTGATGAGAAACCAATGATGGGATTCGTTTATGAGTCGATGGCTAAAGCCAAATTGGCTATTAAAACTAAATGTCCGATACAATATAAACGATATTAGGCAATCATCGATAAGAGGTGGGATGCACAATTCTACCAATACGTACATGCCGCAGGTAGAACATGCTGAACTACTTATGTAGTGATTTTCATTTATTTATTATTTTTTATATTATTCATTGTTTCTATATATTGATGAGATTGTTCATATTTGATGTATAACACACTACTTAAATCCGGTCTTTCAGTATACGCGACGCTTTGAGTTGACTGAAGTCGATGACGTGTACAGTGATTTGCTCAATGTGATCCAACGAATGCTTCCTGAGTTGGCAGAGCAAGGTCAAGCCATAAGAGATGTGAGTAGTAATATCTTATAAGTAATAATGCAGGTGTCATATGATTTGTTTATTGATATATGGGTTATTGATATATTCCGTAAGAGACATGGGTCATTTGGGACCCCATTGACGCAATCTCAAATCAAGTGTGATAAACTCGCTGATTGGTGGATACATTATGAAAGTGATAGCCTGATATTAAGGTAGGTTGCCATGAGGGTTTTATCGCAAACTTGTTCCTCGTCCAACTGTAAGCGAAATTGGAGCACCTTCTCTCTCATTCACACGAAGACAAGGAATAGGCTAACTATGGAACGATTGGAAAAGTTAGTCTATTGTCACTACAACATGAGATTAAGGGTCAAAAATATGCAGATGACCAATAGTGGTAAGATATTATATAAAGTCTTAGTTCATACAATTTTTATTTGATCTAATTGATGAGGCATCAGACATGTGCTAATTCATCTATCATATTTTACCTTACAGATAGTGAATATTTTGATCATATTCAGTTGAATTATATATTCATGGAGGATGACCCTTTAAATCAGTGAATCGAAGAGAGAGAAGAGCCAGTGTTGGATACTAAGGACACCGCATGGCTTGATAATGCTGAAAGAGCAGCAGATGAGCAGACTTCCCAACTACCGAGGCGGAAACGAAGATTAAATCATCATTCAGTGATTGGATCTGGTGACGAAACGCAGCCCGGCAGTGATAATGATGATGGTGGGGGTAATGATGGAGGCGATGAAACTCATGCTGGCACTAGTGATTGAGCGAATGATATTGATCCCTATACTTCTGGTGGTATTGCTACATAAGATGATGACCCGCTAACAATGTATGACACTCATACATTTAGAGGTGGAATGATTAAAGGAAGATGAGCGTTAGAATCTTACCAAACACCATCTCCACCACCACCACAAGGTCCACAAAATGATGTGAGTTATATGATTTTTAGCTTTGGGGGATTTAGTTTGCAAAATACCGAAGATTCAACAGCAAGTAACCCATACTATAGGCTTCAACTAACCTATCCCGGGCCATATGACTTTGTTGGTCAAATTTTTGGAGGACCAACCTTCACCTCTTACACTGAGCCATATTCGTCACTAATAACTCAGTTTCAAGGAGGCACACATGATCATGGGTATCAATATGGCCAACATCATAGGGAAAGCTCGCGTACCGATAATGATAATAATGAGGGCCAAGAACCACCATGAAATTCAATGTGGCTCTAAAGTAATTAAGTTTTTTATTTATAATATATTTTTTAATTTTGATAATTAATCATCTATAATAAAAATTTGATCATTAGTCATGAAAATAAAAATTAGTCATGTACAATAAATCAACTATGTTAAGAGTGATCTTACTTTTGTTGTGGACTTATATTCTAATATATTTTTGTTGTCTGTTAATAAAATTTTTATTTATTAAATAATAAAAAAGAAAAGAAAAAATTGAAAGCTTTTAGTCGTAATTATGTATGGTTGGAAGAGACCATACTTTAATTAGGGATCTGTCGTATTATGAAATATGCATCAAATAAGCTTTAAATAAATTTTTAAAAAAGTAAAAAAAATAGAAAATCATTAAATTTATTTCTCTTAATTTTTTGAGATTTTTTGAAAAAAAATAAAAATTCAATGTATCAAACCGATACATTCAATGTATCGCCGATATATTAAATGTATCGGCTGATACCCGATACGTATCGTCCTGGAGGACAGGACGATAGGTATAGTTTTTTCGATTTTTTGACCCTTGTTTAAAAAGGTGAGACTCTTAAGCGATATTTACTCTTTAAATTTTATATATATCCTTATCCTTACTACTATATGAAAGCAAGAATATCTTATGTTAAGTTTTGTTTCCACACTTTAGGAATAAAATACCCTTCTTAACCAACAGAGTCTTCCCCTATATACACTCCTAAGCAATGATAATAAAATTAAAATGGGTTCCATTATTTACCATCCATAAAACTGTAATCTCATCCCACCTCCTTCGGTCCGAATGTATTGATCGCTTTGAATCATACGATAAAGATTATTTTTCGTCTCAATCTTCTATATAATCGATCTTAACATTCTGGTTGTATCATGAGACAATAAAAATTTTATTTCCCTTGACACAACCCAAAAAGTGACTCTAAAATCATATGACCTACATCACTCTCAAACATGATTTTAATATCATTTTTTAGACTTGCGCCATGTAAAATAAAAAATCGACAAGCTAATAATACTCTCATGATTCCAAGATCATTTGGGTAAAAGATGGAGAGAAATAATGATCTCCATCTTCTGATTCAAAAGTCATTTCATACCTACTATAGGATGTAGGTGAGGTCAAAATTTTAAAGGGTGTAAATAATGATACTCAAATAGAATCTCTTTTGCAATGGGAATACATAAATAATGGTATCCAAATAAGTTCTCTTTCCTTCCTTATTTTTAGTTCCTTCAAAGAAACTAAGAGTGTTATCGGGTCGGTTTGGGTCGGTTTTCATGTAAAACCGAAACTGAACCGATAACTATCGGTTTCTATTTTATGAAATCGAAACCGAACCGATAAGGTTCAAAATCGAAACCGAACCGATAGTTATCGGTTTGGTCGGTTCAATCGGTTTTCGGTTTCTAAATCTCATTTTTTAACTTTTTTTTATTTGTAGCATTTAATAAATCAACTATGTTAAGAGTGATCTTACTTGGACAAAGATATAATACTTCTATGTATGACTCTCAACAGATTGGATAGGCTTAATACTCGACCTGCTCGAGGCGACTTTTTTATTGGGCTATACACTAAACTTGACCTGTTGGGCTAAGTTAGGCATGAAGAGTCAGACACAATCTATTTGTATGTTTGGGTAAGGAAAATTTTAGTTGACTAATCTCGAGTTATGAGATTTTATAAAATAATAATAGTAGAAGTAATAATAACAACAACAACAACAACAACAACAATAATAATAATAATAATAATAATAATAAATATAGTGTTTTCAACCAGGTCAGGCGTCAGGTCAGGTGTTAAGTTGGGTTGGGCATATATCCTCGACCCTTCAGGTTAAGGTCGAGATAGATGTCAAGTTGGGCTGGGCATATACCTTTGACCCTTCTAGTAGTAGGTCGAGTTGTAGTGCACCATCAGTCCAAGTCAGGTCAGCATATGTCATTTACCAATCGGACAGTCAAACCTTTAACATGACCTATTGACAACCCTACTTTTAAGTTTTAAATTATATGTTTATTTTTATTTTTTAATGTTATATTAACATAAATATGATTTATATGATAATCATATGAATCATGTGACTTTAAAATGTTAACATGTATATAAAATTAAGGTTAGAGATGTTATATATGGGGCACCAAGGCACCATTTTGACGCATGTACTAATGCGCGGTGCAAGTGATTATTGTACATCTTTTGCTATATTTTTGAGTTAAAAATTTTATTTTAGCATCATGTGCACATGTATTTTTATGAGATTTATAGTTAATAATTCTAAGTTTTTAACTATATAATCAATAAATCGATTGAATGTCATCTTAAAAAGAAAAAAAAAATTGATTGAATGCCAAATGGAATGAGGTGGTCTGCCAATTGCATGAACTAAATTCTAGTACATGTTCTAAAAATTAGTAAGCTACATGACTCTTTGCCCTTTTGATGATATGCCCATGATTGTATTTAAGCAAGCCACTGCCACATGATTTCTAATTATTTTTTTGGATGAAAGATTAAAACGAAAATCGAACCATTCTATTTACAGTGATCGAATTTTTAATGGTACTATAATAGAAAACCATTGATTATTGTGAATCAGAAGATAGAGATCATTTGTCGCTCAGTCGTTCTCATAATGTAAGAGATCATGGGTGTACTGACAATCAATTTTTTATTTCAGGTGTTGCACGTTTCAATACGTGATAAAAAATCATGTTTGAGCATGATGGCTTCCACGGGATTTTCAATTACTGTTTTGGGATGTATGTTACACGAACTAAAAATTGACCGTCTAATGGTACACCATTTACCTTCTGATCATAATGTGAAAGATTGAATTGAAAATCAATTTTGAAGGACACCATAGTCGAATCATTGACTGTTTATTGACTGTTTTGAATAAGACAATAACGAATGTTTTCGTCCAAATCGTAGATCTTGAGATCGTGAGTGCACTGACAGTCAATTTTTTATTGCACGTGGTACAAATAAAACATCTCAAAAAGGGATTGAAAATCACGATTGAGTATGATGTGTCCCTCATAGTTTTCGATCACTTTTGTGAGATGTATGCCACACATGAACTATAAATTGATCGTCTGATGGCACACCATTGATCTCAAGCTCCATTATGAGAAAGATTGAAAAAAAAATTGATCTCCATTATCTGATTCACATCAATTAATGATTTTTTTAATATAGTGCACTTAAAGATTTGATTGGTATAATTAGAACTATCCTTTAAAGGAAAGACTTGGTATTTAGAGGACTTAGGCCAAGTGAAAACTTCATCTTAGCCATTAGATTTAAAGGTCGTGATCTAAAAATATTTAATGTAAAAGATTGGTATAAAATAAAATCTCTATTATATAATTCAAAACAGTCAAATATGAATGAGATGATGGCCATTTATTGTATTAAGTCATATATAAAAATCGAAGATCTTTAGAATGTGGCATTTAAATCAGACGAATTGGTTAGTGTCTCCACATTTATATTAATATGCATGTATACTTTTGGTAGTATATTAAAAAAGGGTAAAGAATTGATCCATGATATTATTAGCTAGGAGTTGGCGGCCGACAATCAACAACCTTGGCATGACGTTTATCAGCGTTGAAAATCATTAAATCCCACAATCTCTGTTATTGGGATTATGGGATTTTTTTTTTTTGCCTTTTTTTTCCTTTTTTTTTGGCCTTTTGTGGAACACACCCATTGAGTTTGGATTTGGTCAATAATTTTCTCTCATTTTTTTCATTCTTCTTCCTTAACCTTAACCTGAAACTAACCCACAATCAGCCTTATAATAATCGTAGTGAACTACATACCTCGAATTTATATTTTCACTACCACTGCTATCACCCAAACCATAGTACAAGAAAGGTCAAAATTAGTTAAATGAATCAAATATAGATTGAATGTGATTAATTCCAATACTAACACTCTTTCTTGTTAGAATAATAGGTTCGGGTTGCAAAAGAAGATAAAGATCGGAATTAAAATATACGCTGATCCGGTTCGAGACACGTTAAATATCGTTGTCTTTAAACCGAGATTTGCCCCTACCACTATGATCTAGTGGTCACCAATAGGTTACCGGCAAATCGGTTCCAGGATACAACGAACCGACAGCGTATCCGTGTGATCAGATTTGGTAAATCTGTTAAAATTCAAATGGGCGGTTACACACTTGTTCAAAAGTTTAATTAAATTACCGTATTGCCATGTATACGTACTCGTGCCCATGCCTCTTGGTCGTCCCACCCGACTTCGACCGATGCGCGTATGATGATGTGTGTGGAAGGTACAAAATTCGGTGCCCCCTTGGTGAAGGCTACAAGCCTTGAGCCAAGACAGTGATATATAAGTCAAACCCAAAAAAGAGTTTACACGATGTGGGACAAATCCCAATTTCAAAAGCTTATTTTAAAACCTTTAAAATATTCAACAATCCCCCACTATTTTAAAGATTTAAAATAAAAATAAAATAAAAAACAATCCCCCACTATTTTAAAGATTTGAAATAGAGCAACGCTAGAAAAATGTGCATAAATAAAAATGCCTTACAGACTTGAATTTTCACTTTAGTGAAAATAATTCAAAATTTATCAAGATCTTTGGTAAAACTAAGTCTTGAACTAACGATCTTATATGACAAATCGAAATTATTTCACACACATATTTCACATATTTTGGTGTTTAATAAAATGTTAGCACATTTAGGCCCTATGCCAGTACCCTGGTTTTCGTAAGTGTTTATGAGATAAAGCCAAGTCTCATTGAAAGCGATTCTACCTTCACACTTATATAGGCAGACCTATAAGAGATGTCCATGTAACTGTAACATCTTAACACATAGTGTTATAGGACTGTTAAGAGCAATGCTCTATCTTCCCTTATCTATTACAGGTGAAACACTACCCTTCCTGGGATGTATAAGAAGATTTATGAAGATGGAGAATCTTCTAAATCTAAAGAAGTTATTGAATCTTTAAGTGATGAAGAGGTCATCATTGAACCTCCCCTTGTCCATCTTCATAAATCTTCTTATACACCTATTCTTAGCCAAGTGCATGATTATCAAGTAGTTATAAATTATATGATGGTTAATGGTTCTCATTTCGATGAGAATTTTCTTGTTAGTGCGATAATTGCCAAGTTGCCTCCATCATGAAAAGATTACCGAAAAATCCTTAAGCGTAATAATGAGAAGATTTCTATAGAAAATCTTCTTCATTTACATATTGAGGAAGAATCCCAAGTTAGGGATAAAACAGAAGATCACTTCGATATGACATCAAAGGCACACTTGGTTGAGTCTAAGTTTGTTAATGGACCGTCCAAGAAGAGGAAGAGAGGATATTCTCATTCCAAGGAGAATAAGAAATTTGCCAAGGAGAATAAGACCATGATACCGAAGAATGGTAGTTGCTACCATTGTGAAAAACTCGGACATTTCAAACGGGATTGTCGCCTCTTTAAGAAGTTGAAGAATCAAACGAATGCAGTGGAAATGAAAAACAACTTTATAGCCGTTCTTTCGGAGGTCAATCTGATTGGTGACATCAATGAATGGTGGATTGACACCGGTGCCACAAAACATGTATGCAATAATCGTGACATGTTTGGGACGTATGACAAAGCTGATGATGATCAAGATCTCTTCATGGGGAACTCATCTATGGCAAAGATCATAGGGCGTGGACAAGTGAAATTAAATTTCACATCCGGAAAGGTCGTTACACTTACTGATGTGCTCCATGTACCCGATATCCGCAAGAATCTCGTTTCGGGTGGTTTATTGATCAAACAGGATTTTAAACTTGTATTTGAATCGGATAAGTTTATCTTATCCAAAAATGACGAATTTGTTGAATATATGTCATGGGAGGCATATTCAAACTTAATGTAATTGATTCAATCAATAAAATCTCTCTTTCTTCTTACTCGGTCTCTCTTTCTAATTTATGGCATGATAGATTAGGACATGTTAATTGTAGGTCTATGAAATGCATGGCTAAATTAGAGTTAATTTCAATTCATGAATCATTCGATAGTAATGCTTGCAGTATATGTGCTAAGACTAAAATTATTAGAAAACATTTTCTTAGTGTTATTAGAAATTCATATTTATTAGATTTAATACATAGTGATATTTGTGATTTAAACAATGTTTCTACTAGAGGAGGAAAACGATATTTCATAACTTTTATAGATGATTTTTCAAAATATGCTCAGATATATTTATTAAATACTAAAAATGAGGCTTTTGAAAAATTTAAGATTTATAAAGCATTAGTAGAAAATCAATTAAATAAAATAATAAAAGTCATTAGATCTGATTGGGGTGGAGAATACATGTCAAATAAATTCTCCGATTTCTGTGAAATTCATGGAATTCGTCATGAGGTGACGGCTCCTTATACGCCACAACAAAACGGAGTTGCCGAAAGAAAAAATAGAACATTAGTAGAAATGACTAATGCTATGTTAGTTAACGCTAATTCTAATAAAAATTTATGGGGGGAAGCTTTGTTAACTGCTACTTATATTTTGAATAGAATTTCACATAAAAAAAGTTTAACTACACCATATGAACTTTGGACGAATCGAAAACCTAATCTAACCTATTTTAAAGTGTGGGGGTGTAGGGCACTTGTTAGATTAGTAGATCCTAAAAGACCTAAGATAGGAATTAGATCTATTGAGTGTGTATTTGTTAGCTATGCACAAAATAGTAAAGCTTATAGATTTCTAGTTATGGAATCTAATGATAACATTGATAAAGATAATATAATAGAATCTAGAGATGCTATATTCTATGAATCTAAGTTCACTACTCTAACTAATAAATTAAATATTGAAAGTAAAACTTATGAAGATAGAGAATCTTCTAAATCTAAAGAAGTTATTGAATCTTTAAGTGATGAAGAGGTCATCATTGAACCTCGACGAAGTATACGTCAACGATTTGAAACTAGTCTTTCAAAAGACTATTATATCTATTTGATTGAAGGAAATAGAACCAAAAGTACTAAGAAACATTTGTGTCTAAATATATACGATGATCCTATCACTTTTAACGACGCAATGAAATCTAGAGATAGTGCTTTTTGGAAAGAAGCTATCAATGATGAAATTGATTCAATAATGGGAAACAAAACATGGAAATTAGTAGACTTACCAGAAGGATCTAAACCCATAGGATGTCGATGAATATTTAAAAGAAAACTTAGAACAGATGGAACTATAGAAAAATTTAAGGCAAGATTGGTTGTCAAATGATATAGACAAAAGGAAGGTGTTGATTATTTTGACACCCACGCACCCGTTGCTAGAATTTCGACTATAAGTCTTCTAATTGCCTTAGCTTTTATACATAAGTTACAAATCCATCAAATAAATGTTAAAATCGCTTTTTTTAAATGGTGATTTAAAAGAAGAGGTCTATATGGAACAACCAGAAGGATTTATTCTACCTGGACAAGAAAAAAATTTCTATAAACTTATTAAATCTCTATATTTTAATTCCAATCTTTATCTTCTTTTGCAACTCGAACCTATTGTTTTAACATTTCTAATGCTCGGGTTGAGTAATAACAGACACCTGACAATGTTTTGATCATAAAAATCTCATCGGATGTATGAATCAACAATCTTGGGCTCATTAGAAAAGTAATTTGATGATCTTTCAAATGGTATATTTTTCATTTCAAAATTCTTCAGACCCAAAGAAATATAGTCCTTTATAGCTGGGTCCAAGGCATCAAGTCGTGGCCTATACCGATATGTATCATCACTATGGTATCAAATATTGGTCGAGATACCGATACATATTATTTTTTTTTTGGGCAAACCGATATGTGTCAGCGTCGATACGTATCAAGTATCAACTCGGGTGGATATTAGTATCAATATCGTCCGGCTGGAGGAAGAACCGAGAAAATACATTGAAAAAACAAAAAAATATATTAGGAAGACTAATCCAAGCCAAAATATTTGGGTTTTACCTAACTGAATACCGAAAATGAGTATCTGTTAGGTTCGGTACACCGAACTTGCATCCTATGCATCCGTTGAATAGTCTGCTGTTTCCGGTCAGTTCATTATAATTTTCCTATTAAGTTAAAAAAGAAGCCCCAAATTATTAGGAGAAGAACATACCATCGGAGCAATTGTGGCGATGAACAGTGGTGGGGCAGAAACACAACTCAGTCCCCATCGCCCTCTCTTCTTCAACGAATCCACACCTCCCACCACTCGCCCCCATACAAGAATCATCGCAATTCGAATTCTCCCAGTTAGCAGTAAACCCTTCAGCAAGAACCCTCCTTAGATTCCCCACACTAGTCAAATTACTAAGCAAACTCGTCTCAATATAAACCCTATAAGATCTACAATTCGGTATCTGATCTCGATACCCATCGTAGAAATAGCAAGAATTGCTAGTCTCCCCACACTCCAAACAAGGCGCTGCAGTTAGACTTGAGAGCACGGTGGAGTCTACAGGTGGGGTGCTACAATTAAAGAAGGTGACCGGCTTGTAAGCCGTGCCCAAAGTGAAGCTCCCGTACATCAACCATCTCTGTGCGCTGGTGGAGGTGAAGACAGGGATGGGGCCGCAGCCCAAGAGGGAGACATCAAGAAAACGGACCGATCGCCGATCGTAGACGGTCCGATTGAGGGGATCGGAGAGGATGTAGTTGATCTGGTTGCCATCGTCGTCGCTGATGACGTTGACGGTGTTGTTTTGGCAGGAGACGGTTATGAAGGCGGCTGCGCAAGATGGGGTCGAGCTGAAAGGGAATTGGAGGAGGGAGTTGCCGCATGTGGATGAGGCGCAGAGGTCGTAGTAATAGGAGGGTGGGTGGGTGGATGAGTGGGTGGTGGATAAGAAGAAGCAGAAGAGAAGTAATAGTGACCAGAAAAAGGGGTGTGGGGAAGAGGGAGATTGCATCTCTGGCTTGATTTGTTGGATGATGTGGTGGTGGGTAGTTTTTGAGCTAGTTTGATTGCAGTTAGTTGAAAGAGTGGGATGCTTGATTGGAGAAGATTATTTTTATTAATTTCTATTTATTTTTCCAAAAGTGCTCATTTGTTGTTATTATTATCATATTATAAAAAACATCAAGAGTTCGTATTATTAGGGAGTTGGGCTGCCAACCGTGTACAGACGCCGAGGATGAATATTCGAACGCCGTTGAAAATTTATATGAATCATTATCTTAAAAAATTTAAAAATAAATTAATATCTATCATCATCATTATCATCATCATCATTATCATAATTATTATCATTATTATTATCATCGCAACCTTATCTATCAACACATCAATCAGTTGATCTTTTTCTTGAAACAGACACCCAAATTTTGATCAGATTTATTAGATCAAAAGGCATTATTATAGTTTCTAAAAGGATTGATGTTAATTGAGTACTTTTATATGCATCCATTGAATTTAATTTTGAAAAGCACGTACCCTAAAAAGCATTAATTGCTTTGAAGCAAACCATTAGAGATTATTTTCGTCCAATCTCTTATATTAATGGGTGTGCCACTAGATGGTTAATTGAGATCATGTGTTTGTCAAAGGATTAAAATTTCTTGTTATTTCGGCTAAAATTTTGATCTTTGCACTAGACGGTCAATTTTGATTTCATGGGGCAAACATCTTAAAAAAGTGACATAAAAATTAATTGAGTCTAATGTGTTGCATATAATTTTTCAATTACTCTTTAACATATGAGCCATTAAGAATAAGAAGTTGATAGTATGATGGTTTCGTTATAATTTCAAGCTCTATTTGTGTGAAAAGTTAAGAAATAAAAATATTTCCATCCAAAGGACTTGATAATTTTTGGCGAGTGCAAAGAAATTTGGTGATTGCAAATGAAAGTATCCAATTTAAAATATATTTTGATGATGGTCCATTAATAGATTGTTTAAATATGAAAGCAGGCCGGTGGACCCTCACTTTATCTTCAAAATGTCAAATGTCAATGTAAGACGAGAAATAAGACTCGCCCCAATGCCTAATAAATGAGATAAGACTGTGATGATGATGATGATTGTAATAACCACTACTCGGATTAAACTCAATAAGAAAAACCTTGCCCAATGAACTTCTCTTTTCCTTGTGCAGGCAGAGCATAGCCAAGTGATGCAGCATGGGTTGTAAACTTGTAATATTATAAAAATCCTATAGCACGCTCATTATGCACAACAACATTCTTTGACTTTTTGAAAAAATTGCGAAAAAAAAGTAGTAATATTTAACAAACAAATGAATCCGTTCACCTCATTTTCAAAAGATCAACATTTTTTATACTCTTCATACTTTTTAATCTTATTTTTTTAATTTTTTAGAATTTTTTTCAAATTTTCTTGCCAACTTAGTAACTGTAATTGTGTTTGGCAATGCTCCCTACTTGCTTGCCACTCTCTGGCGCAAGGATTAAAATATTAGGCAAAATTTCAGTTTTGTGCATGACCGAAATTGAAAATTTGGACTAAAATTTCAGCCGATAATTTTAATCTCATACAAAATATGACTGAAATTTCATTCCAAATTATCGTTTTGGTAAGGACCGAAATTGATAATTTGAACTGAAATTTCAATCATTTCGGCCAAAATTTTGATCCTTGCTCTGGCGTGACTCTAAATCGTTGACCTCCACCTTAAGAAGCCCTATCCACCAAGGCAGCAATCTAAGAATCCCCTAAGAAGCCCTACCGAGCAAGGCAGCAATTTAGAAGGTCAATCATTCCAGCTCCCAAATAACAGTGTTTGAATGGAATTGGCATGAGGTACCACATTCGAATGCCACGTGGAAGTGATATAATTTTAACACCATTTATTAATGACCTCCACCCTTAAAAAAATTCAAAGACCTTTTATTTATGACCTCCAATTTTGTGTGCTCATAAATCGTTGTGCAGCCAGCCAGCTGGCCGTTGACTCGACCTGGGTCACTCCCTCATACCAAAACTCTTTCAAATGCTGATCTCATTTTTTGCCACGCCGCACACTACCTTGACAAGTGGCACACATCTAATGATGGTTAGCTCTCCATTAATCCTTTAAGAAATTTTGATGTTTAACAATAAATATTTTTAAGACAATTTGACGGATTCGGTATGTATCTAGTCATCATTAAAAAAATAAATAGTCATCACTAATTCTCGTCTCCATAAATAGGATCTAGTCTTCATTAATTCCCTTATGCGTGGCTTTTCATAAATTACTGTACTTTATGAAACTTATATGAATTCATAGAATTTTGTGTTTATTCAATGCTTTGATAACCATAAAAAAATAGGGGAAAAAAATAAAGCGAGTGAGCTCACCCATGCTCCTGCTTTAAACTGATAATGATGGAGATCATTTTCTATTCTAATCTTTCACAATATATTATTCTAATATGTTGATCGTAGTCAGACGGTTAATTTTTAAATCTTTTGTCACACACATCTCAAAAAAATCCTAAAATCATGTTTCAATGTTATATGACCATGTGAATTTAGAGTTTCCTTTGGATTGTGTGCCATATATAATTTAGATCCTGTTTGTCGATTTTCTACTCCAAAACCTATGTAGATCTTCTTTAAGATGTGTATGCTAAAATGGATGGTTTCTACCTTGATTGATCAAAAGTATCAGTCGCATGTCCCTCTCCTGCCTCCTTTTAATCCAAAAGATCTTTAAAAAATGCATTTAAAAATACTTTGAAGTTATGCCCATAGCGCATTGTAGTTGTCTCCATAGCGCGTTGTCGCTGCCGAATTCTGTCAGTGCTCATAGTGTGTTGTGATGATCCACAGCGCGCAGTGAGTTCTTCAGGACAAAACTTCATTTTTCAGGAAAAAATTTTTTTTGGACTTTTTCGATTTTTTGGTCTTTTAGGGTTTTAGGATTTTTGAAATAGGCTTTTGAAAAATGAGGAGGGAAGTGAAGCAAGCTAATCAAGCTTCTTCCTCCTTAAGAAAAACCCTAAGAATTTCATCTTCTTCAACCCTTTGAATATTTTGTTTTGATAAAAAACTGTTTTAATCAAAAGGGTTTCTTCCTTATCAACATTCTATTCCTGTTTGCTCAAGTGAGTTGAGTGTTCTTGCTCAAGTGAGTTGAGTGTGTAGTGCCCTAGAGAGTAGGGTGTGATTCATAGCCTTGGTGACTTCAAGGTGGATCGTTGTGTGTTCTTCAACGGTAAAGGAGAACATCCAAATCAGAAAGCTATGGAGGCAACCCGCGACGGGGAGTTGGTTTGCATGAGGGTTTGATAGGGCAAGTGTATTGTCGGTACATCATTTGAAACTCTTTGTAACCTTTTATTTCATAGTGGATTTGTGTGTGGACTTTGGTCCCATAATTTTTTTCAATGATTGGGTTTCCACATATATCTCGTGTTGTGGGTGTTTGTTGGCGTTATTGTAATCTTTAGATTAAATTATAATAAATCGAATACCCGATCATATTCCGTAGATCCGCAGAATGTCAATTGATATCAAAGCAAGGTTCGCGCATTTTGATTCTTTTTTAATTGAGCGTCTATGGCGTATTCGGGAAATTATGATTTACCTAGAGAGGGCATTTCCACAACACATCCTCCGTTGTTTGATGGTCATAACTATGCTTATTGGAAGGCCAGGATAAGGGCTTTTCTGAGATCTCTAGATGTCATGGTTTAGTCTGCAGTTGAAACCGGTTAGTCTCCACGTCAAGAAATGGTTCATTTTGATGGAATTGAGAAAATCACCATTAAACCTGCTAACCGTTACAGTAGTGAAGAAAAACAGACTGCAAATGATAACTCAAAAGCTATGTATGTCATTTTTGGAGCTGTAATGGCTTCCGAGTTTAAGAGGGTATGTAATTGTGAGGTGGCGAGAGATGCCTGATTGATCTTGGAAATCATAGTTTAAAAAAACTCCACAAGTCAAGATTAACAAATTGCAAATGTTAACAACATAATTTGAGAATCTTCGAATGAATGATGATGAAAAGTTTACGAACTTCTACACCAAACTAAATGATATTATCAATGAGTCATTTTACCTTGGAGAGGAGATACCACAAAATAAAGTTGTCAGGAATGTTCTAAGATCCTTGCCTGAAAGATTTAAACCCAAGGTGACGACTATCTCTGAAAGTAAAAATATTGATAAGATCAATATAAATGAACTTGTGGGATCTCTTTAAACCTATGAATCTGAGATTCAAGGTAGTGAAAAGTAAAAAGGTGTTGCTTTCCGATCCTCTGAGAAAAAGGATGAGAATGAGAATTGTGGTAGTGATGATGATGAGGACCTTGCCTTGTTTGCTAAAAAATTTTAAAAAAAATTCAAAAATAAAAATATTGCTGGCAAGTCCTATGAGAAACAAAAGATTCCCGACAAGAAAACTCATAAGGAATCTTCTGAGGAAACGCAATGCTTCAAGTGCCGCGGCTATGGACATTTTGCTTATGATTGTCCCACCAAGAAGAAATTTTTTGGGAAATCTAAAGCTATGGCTGTGGCAAAAGAAGATGGCACTAATGACGAGGGTTCCTCGGATGAGTCAAATGTGTCCCAACATGGGTTTCGGGCATTTGTAGCATCTATTTATAAGGAGACCCAAGATTTCCCTCTTGTGAGTCCTACTGTTTCGGATGAAGAGGAAGATAAGGTGAACATATTTGAAGTGTACAATTAACTTTATCTTGTAAGTGTCCAATTGAACAAAGAGAAGATGAAGTTGATCAAAGATGTGTCATCTCTCACGTCCTCGTGTGTTTTTAAAAATGTTGAGCAAAGTTTTTGATTGAAAATATTGAATTCTTAGAAAATGAGATAAAAAACTTAAGAGATAAAGTTAAGTTTTTGAAATTTGAAGGAGCTGAGTATTGCTCTAATTACAATAGTCTCAGTGTTGAGAATGAAAGGCTCAAGAAAGAGCTTGCACATGAAAAAAATCACCTTAGAAAAATTACAAAATGCTATGGTCTCAAAGGGCTTGGGATGCCTGCAGGGGATGGGGTGATAAAATCGGGTTGAGTTTTAAGGAAGTGAATCACTCTGACCTTGGGAACAAAGGTAAATAAAATTTGAAATTTGTTCCCAAACTCCCAAGAGATTCTTACAGTGAATCTTCATCCATTTTACCTCCTCTTCTGCATCTCCCCTTATAGTTAGTTAATGGCAAAAAGGGTCTAAATTGTTTCTACTGCGGTAGAAGATGACACATCAATCTTACTTATCTCGTAAGGAAAATAGACCTTTTTCGCCAAAAGCATTATACGATAGTGTTCTATCGATTGAGAGCTCTTGAAAATTAAATGGAGTGGAAGTGGGTGAAGAAAAACACTGTAAATGTTTTGGTTGCTTACACTGCATTGCAAACTTTTAAACCATCTAAGTGGTTCCTTGACAGTGGATGCTCAAAACATGATTGGAAACAAGTCGTATTTTCATCTCTTGAAATATGTGACTCTGGTTCTGTCACTTTTGGAAATGGGGGCAGTTCTAAAATTATTGGGAAAGGAGTAGTTAATGCTTTTAGGCGCCCTAAACTCTCAAAAGTTTTATATGTTGATGGGTTGAAGGCTAATCTGATTATCATAAGTCAACTATGTGATGAATGGATGAAATTCACGTTTACTAAGTCTGGGTGTTCTGTTGTAGATAAATCTTAAAATATTTTCTAAGTAGAATAAGATCATCTGATAATTATTATACGTTTCATGTACAATCTGATCTCACTTGCTTGTTGGCTTCTAGTGATGAACTTGAACTGTAGCATCGATGCCTCAGTCACATGAACACAAAGGACCTTATGAAAATTGCTAATAACGAAATTGTCAAAGGCCTACCTAAACTAAGAAAAGGTTCGGACTCAATTTGTGGTGCTTGTCAATTGGACAAGCAAACTCAAGCTCCTCACAAAAAACTCTTTAGTACTATTACCTCTCAGGTCCTTGATTTTATTCATTTTGATTTTGTTGCACCATTGAAAGTTAGCAGTATTGGAGGAAGGAAATATATTATAGTCATGGTGGATGATTTCTCTTGATATTCTTGGATTGCGTTTTTGAGAGAGAAATCAAGTGCCTTTAATGAATTTCGGTGTCAGGTGAAGAAGGGTTTTAATATCAAACGTATTAGGAGTGATAGAGGTGGTGAGTTCAGTAATTCCACGTTTGATGAATTTTACAATTCCTTGGGAATCATACAAGAGTTTTCCTCACCTCATACTCCTCAGCAAAATGGAGTGGTTGAAAGAAAAAAATCATGTACTTCAAAAGATGGGACGTGTCATGTTAAATACCAAATATTTGACACGATATTTTTGGGCTGAAGCTGTCTCTACAGCTAGTCTATTAGTTTTAGTTAGGGTTAGAAGATTTAGATCAAAAGACTTTCATGTTTTATTTAAAAAATATCAGTGTGAGATTCAGAACTTAGGCTCTTATTACTTCATTTCGAGAAATAAAAAATTGTGTCAGGGATTTTTTTTTGTGGATTTTTTTTTTTGACTTCATCCTTCCCGTATCACATCAGTTCTAACCCAATAATGGGGGAAGAAATAAAAGGTTGGACAAAATTTGCTAGTTAATGTCATCCTTCTAAAGAAAATCGCTCATCATGCTTGATCCAGTTGTCATTTATTGGTAATTTTTTCTTTATCCAAGTAAATTTTATTGAATCAAATAAAGCGTCAAATATTACCAATTATGCGTCAACTAAAACAAATCAAATTCAGAAGGATATAAGGGCCAACAAAATGTTAGGACCTGCCGAGATTTATATGTGCGTCTACTGAGATAAGAGTATTTGAGAACAAATTCTACAATAATCACATAACGCTACGTAAGTAATAAGTTTGGATACGAGGGCCATAGTCATTTCAAAATAACTCCATTGATTCTTTAGAACCCAGAGTTTCTAAAAAATTCACATATTTATTCTTTCAGCGTCAACTAAAGCAAATCAAATTCAGAAGGATATAAGGGCCAACAAAATGTTAGGACCCGCCGATATATATATATATATATATATATATATATATATATATACTGTCTAAATGAGTTGACATAAGAGTATTTGAGAACAAATTCGACAATAATCAGACATAATGCCACCTAAGTTACAAGTTTGGAAACGAGGGCCATAATCATTTCAAAATAACTCCATCGATTCTTTAGAAACCAGAGTTTCTAAAAAAATTCACAAACCTTTCTCTAATGTTAGGTCAGGTCTCTGAAAATTTAATTTATCTCCTCCCGCTTTCTTTTCAACTAACATATCAGGGGTGCATCTATCGTTTGCATTCTATCTGATACACAGCTGACACAGACCGGATATCAAGAACCATTAAAAAAAACACAACGGAAGTGGAAATCAGCCACAAATTCACGACAGAAATTAAAGTATTTATTGATAGATGTAATGTTATGAGATTAAATGAATATCTGCAGTGCTAATAATCCACAAATACTGGAAGGGCACCTTTAAATTCACCCACTGAACCTTTGAGTTCACCCATCATCTGACTGCTTTCAATCAGATGATGGGGATTATTCTTTGTCCCAATCTTTCACACGATTCTTCTTGAAATCATAGGCATACCATTAAACGGTCAGCTTTTTATTTCACATGGCACACATCCCGGAAAATTGACCTTAACATCATTTGGAACTCATCATGCTCAAACCTGATTTTGAGGTCAGTTTTTGAGGATGTGTGCCACTTGAAATAGCAAAACTGACTGTCTGATTGTACGCCCATGATCTCAACATCCATCATGTGAAAAATTCACTATAAACCTTAGAACTGGCCTAGGAATACCGCAACTTTGTATATAGGCCGGACTGTGACAGGCACAAAGCTGCATCAAGGCCTGGGACATAAAGAAGAACCACATTCGGTATAAGGGGCTTGTTCTGCAGGTCATTAAAAAATAACTTAGTATTTTTAATAACAAAATCATTGTCTTTTACAAAATAAAAAAATGATTGGGTTTTCTTTTAGGGTACCTCTGGTCGCGCCTACTCAATTAGTTAAAGCGCCTAGGTTCGAAATCCCTTGAAACACATCAACTGCATGGAACCAGATGATGGAGAACGTTTTTCAAACCCACAGCATGAGCGCACCATCAGATGGTCAATTATAGACTCCATGTGGTACAGATCCCAAAAACTGGACCCTAAATCACATGGCACTCATCACACTCAACTTGCTTTTAGGGCCATTTTTTCGAATCTGTGCCACATGAAATAAAAAAAGACCGTGAACAGAGGTGCCCTTTCTTGTATGACAGATACAAAAGATAGATGGCAGAAAGTATTCAGATATAACCTGATAAAACATCTAATGCATAGAAATAACTTACAGAATATAACAACATCAAAATTGTCAGTACGAAATTCCGGAAAATATAGCAAGGGATATATTGATTAATTCGTGCAAAAATGTCAGTACAAAATGTCCGCTGATTTAAATGTGGATGGTTGACTTAAAACTATTTTGGAGAGATATTGATTAATTCATGCAGATAATAACCTCCTACTAGCACTATTGAGTCTACCCAGATGGTTCTTAGTCTAAGTAGGAGGACCAGTGTAATCAGACGTTGCATTTATGATCTGAATCATACAATTTAAATCGTACCACAGCTTTTATGATTTTATTGTATGTTCAAATTATAAATGCAAGGAATTGATCGATTCGATTTAAATCACACGACTCAAATCAAATTATGTGATTTGATATGGGTCTAGCAAGTCAACCTGAAACAGAGACACGATGAATTGCAGGACCCCCATTTTAAACACTTTAAATTTGTATTTAACAAAATGTCCAGACATCACTTACAGCAAAATAAAAAAAATTTAACACTGTTCAACAAAATCGAATTATGTTTGTTATATTTATCTTGTACACTCAAAAGAGATCAGAATTTCCGATACAGGATCCCGGTATGGTGCCTGAATAGTGCATGGTGAGAGTAGGTTCCACATCGCATCCAAACACTATTTTTTGCCAGGTGGAGATAGAGTGTAAAGATCAATGTTAAAAAAAAAAAAAAAAAAAATCAAAGAAGATTTTGAAAATGCAAATATTGAATGATTTCAATAGTCTAAATTTCAAGCCCTAAAAATACCACAGATGAAATTTTGAAATTTCTTCTCAAGGATAATCTAACCGCTCTCTACATGGAACCTTGGTGTATGATCACGGTGCACCATTGAGGCATGCTCCCTTTTTCTATGCATGTGGAAGGGGTCCCTACGACATGGGTCTAGAGATTGAACCCTACAACAGTGCCATTTGGGCTGCAACGAGGCACCCAACCCTCCTAGGGTTCAGCCTAGTAGTAGGAAGCTTCGAATTAGAGAAGCTCCAGCTTTCAATCATAGAATAGGGTATATTTAAGCTTTTGATGACGGTCCCGGTCCCAACCTATCACACGCTTCATGCCGCATCCACTAAGGGGCTTTAGAATAAAAAAGGTTATAGCAATAGTTTTGATCTAACTATGTGAAAATTAACTGCGAAAGAGATGAAAAAGAAAACTGTAACTCCTCCATAAGTTGTTTCTTAGCATTAGAAGCATAATAAATAAAAAAAACATTCATAACTCAATGTATCAGACCAAGAAAGAGAAAGATAAAGGGGAGAAGCTCTACTCTGATAAAAACCAAAGATGGCATGAATCCATCGGTCACAAGTCTTTGAATATCCTGTTTCACAATAGAATGTTGTGTTGTTAGGCGTTTAATTTAAACACAAATCAGTTAGTTCTTAGATGTTTGAGCAGCAATAAACACATACAAGCAGTTAGTTCTTAATCAGCTTCCGGGGTGGGTCTTGAAAACGGCATCTGCCTTTCCTTGTATAGAAAATTAATTCCCAAGATAAATATCAAATTTCTATTTATTTCCATTTTTGAATGAGCTTCTGTAAGAATAGTGGTGACACTAGAATAGTAGATTGAACATTAGTTGCTAGGTAGGTGGGTGTTCCTTTATTTACCCATTCATATCTATTATTATAATCTATGAATATACAATCTATTAGTAAACAAATCTTTATGCAACAACCATAACGTCTACACTTTGAGATCTATGAATAGAAAACCGATTGAACCTTATACGGTATTCAACTGGTTTTACAACCTTTTGATAGAAGGGGTTTTTGACATTAAAATTATTATCACGTCTACCTATGAAAGTGTAATCTGTGAAAATCAAGATTCTCTCCTATCCAACGGTTCTAAGATGGTTGAATATCAAGGTTCAAAATTGCCCATTGCCCCCAAATAAATAATATTATGGACAATTAGATAAACAAGCCTCAAAAACAAACTTTTTAGCAAAAAATGCCTCACCTCCAACATTTTAGAAAAGTGGTGCTTTTACGGATTTTGGAACTTCAGAAAATCGTGAAAGCACTGTTTTTTAATTTATTTGTTTTTAAATGATGCTTTTACGGTTTTCTAAAATTCTAAAATCCGTGAAAACACCGTTTTTCTCAACCGCCTGAGGTCGGATCTTTTTTGCTAAAAAGTTTGTTTTTGAGGCATTATTTTCTAAGGTGCCCTAAATATTATCCTACAATACATGTAGTAGTTACCAAATTTGTATTGTAGAGACTCTTTTTCACAGCTGAACATCAAAATGAGGTCAAGGATTACTTTGATTATCCTTTTTGGTTGATTAGCATTAGTTCAATAGTTTACTTTGGGATAAGGGTTAGGATTTCTACCATCATTATAATTTATAGATAGTTGTATCATGTACTTAAAAGAAGCTCTTTTACATTGAGCAAGGAAAAAGGCACATCCAACTAATTGGTTAAATTGCCCACCTTGTCCCTCATCCCCAAGATGAGGCACGTTGATGAGATTCCAAATTTCCAGTCCATTACGTGTGGACTACTTGCGTGTCCGCTCGTGATGGAAGGGCAGTCATTGTAGACTAACTCTTCTTTTAAATATGTGTAAGGGCCAACTTCTCACTCGCAAGTAATTACTCCCTTCTTTTTCTTGCTTTTAAAGTCATGAAACTTCTGTTTACGCCCACTTATTTATTGAAAGCGGCACTTAATGATCACCGCGAGTGTGTTGGACGGTAGCTTGTGCACTTTTAATAAATAGGCGTGCACGAACAGAAAAAATGGCCCGTCTTTAAAAAAAATTAACTTCAAATAAATTAATTTAGGGGAGTACCAAAAAAGGTCAGACTTTTATTTTTGCAGTCAAAGTTAAGCAAATCACTGTTTACGTATCTAGTCGGGCCTGTTTCTCTCATCGATTTCCTAGAGATAGAGGGGGGAGAGACGACGTTTTACAGGTCAGCACTTGTCGTCACTATTCCATTGGTGCGCATCAAAGGCATGAATTATGTTGAATAGGTAGAAAATGAATCGATGCTAGTATAATTTTATTGTTTTAAATATAGGCTATGTCTTTTATTTTATTGTCAGTCTCACCCAGATGAGAAAAGAGAAGTGTTAGCATCAGGTTAGCAGCCAACTGTAAAATATCTAGCCAAATCCCAATTTTTGAAGTGACAATGGGAAAATTATCCATGGAGTTCAGTCTATTTTCTTTACCACTTGTAGTGATAGTAATAGTATAGCTGATCACATTTTATCAATTGAATGAGTGATAACCGCGCAGCCCTCTCAGCTCTAGTTCACCTCCGGGGGAGTGTGAGGGGAAACACTTTCCATATGGAGAAAATCGGTAAAAGTGGTGTTAATTTGTCTTGCACTTTAGCAAAACCTCTCTTCCGTAAGGGTTCCCTGAAGGGTTTTCTTAGAGGGCGGCTTCTCCTCGTCATAGACCGGTCAATCCCGTTCTCCAAAAGGGGGCGGCCAAGAATTCGATCGAAGGGGAGAGAGCCCGACAGAGAGGAAAGTGAAGCGAAGGGAGGGCTTCCCTTTAAAAAAACCCTAAGCAGCTGATGATGAATAATGTTCCAATTTGTGTTGAAAAATTCACATTATCTAATCATTTCTTTATGATTTTCTCTAACCAATTATCCATGGTCAATAGATCTAGACTTAGTTCTAGTAGGGGTTACGCGAGTCAATACTTTCCATGGCTGCCATTGTAGAATCTCATTTACACACCAGCATTTAGGGGTGCAAATGATTGGCTAGTCAGACTAGCCAACCAAGTTCAGGCCCAGTATATCAGGTACGAAATTAGTTGTGGGACCCATTAGTTCAACCTCAAAATTATAGAAGCTTTTTTTTTTTTTTTTTAATCACCTAGGCATCCAGGTCTCTTAGAGCAACCTACTAATTCTAGGGGCACATGCATACCCCAACTTAGCATATGTTGGATGTCGGCACATGTCCAGTCAACATGTGACATAAATCCCAAGGATGGCCTCAACGGGATATTCAAACTCAAATTTCCCGCTTCTTAAGCCAGGTACGTGGCTATCACGCCAAACTTTATGGAAGCCTCTTTAAAATGATATTCATGGCTAAAGAAAATGCATTTGCTTTGATACGAATTTGGTGACGTTTAAGACTTGAAAATCTTTGTAGCAAATCAGAGGTCCATATTTTAGATTCCTGAATCCTCAACCCTTTGAAGACAGTGGGAGTCAATCTCTCTTTGTCAAACTTGTCAAATATATGAAGGGTGCACAAATATATTACAAGTAAAAATATGTTTTTATGACCTTTCATGCATTTCGCCTAAGATTGAGGGATGGGAGATTCATTCACCCATGCATTACCCATGGTGAAGAGGACGGGCAACTAATACTAACTCTTTTATGTGATACTTCCAATGTGAATCAAACAGGTTTAAACTAGAAAAATACGATTACACTGAGTTTAAAGAAAAACATGGTATTTTAGGGAAATGTGATAGGTAAAAATAAAATATAGGCCATCTAATTTAAAGTTCATGACCAATAAATCTCTAGTACATAAAATTGGAGCAAAATACAATACTTGTCATATGATCTATTATAGTCAACTATTGAATTATATAATAGTCTTTAACCCCATTTAATCAAATGATGAAAATGATATTTTGTTCTAATCTTTTGCAATTGATATCTTTAAATCATGGCCTTCAAATCAAACGGCTTAGATTGTGTTTTCACATAGTAGAGGTCGCCAAACTTATAAGTCTTTCTTTTAAATTTGGTGCAATCCGATCCAATCACTTGAAAAGCTTGTGTAAGTAATGGCTCCCTCTTTTTTTTTTTTTTTACGTCAAATTATGATGTCTCAATCCATACAATTTAAAACATTAGAAGCGATTTTTATTATCCAATGAATATTTAAATGTTCATTGGATCAATTTATGATGCCTCAATCCACTATCGGAGAGACGGATCAAGCGATAAGGGATGGAATAGCATTATTTTTACTTGCTCGAGGCATATTTATGAATTGAAATTTTCTTCTTTTTTAAGTATTTGAGTTTACTTCTATCAAAACAAAAAAAAAAGGTTTTGAGCTTACTTAGAGCTTAGCTAGAAAGAAATGAGGACCCAAAGTGTAATTTTTCTAAGACTTGATACAAGATACCTTACCCCACTTTGCATCTTTCTCAAACCGATTACCTCGGCAAATGTGTTCATAATTGAACTCCAAATCAATGAAAGGTCAAAAGAGTGAACTTTTTACGGATTTGCATTCAAAGGAGTGCATTTCCCAAGGGTAGTGTTAAGGAGAGGACAGATTTTATGCCCATGTCACACTAGGCAATTGGCTGGGAAAGTGGGATTCAATTAATACAGGTCAAGTGCAGCCAGTCACGTGGTGCCACACCAGCCGCCTACACTTTGTCTGTATCAAATTTCTCCTCCCTTGTTTAAAATTTTCCTTTCTCAAGATGACCATTTAGGCCAAAGGAGATTGACCCTTCCTTTACCAAGATGACCATTTAGGCCAAAGGAGATTGACTCAAGTGCCACAGTCTGACACTGGCGTCAGGTGCCTAATACCAGCTCCGACTTAGAATGGTGCTAGGGAAATCCTCATCCATCTCATAGATGAACTGACATCAAATCTGGACCACACATGATTAGTTACCATCCATTTGCCAGCACCGGCAGTGATGGTGGTACCAGTTCTAAGACCGTCTCGGCATGATTTCCAACCTATTATTCATTCCTTCATTAGGTGGTGGGAGTCTGGGATTTACAAGAGCATAACATGACGCCCCAATTGGTGCTCAGCAGTAGTAACATATAATTTATCAAATTTTCTCATCTTTTCTACAGCAACCCACTTATCTGATCATGCGAATGGCAAGTCTCTGACAAGTAAAAGGTTTGTGCAGAGTGTAAACTATAATCTATTCCTGATCAAGCAATCTCTATGATGGACATGTCTCAGCATTTTTAAATTGTTCCACCAACAGTATATATAGGGGATCATAGCATTATATATAATGTCAAGAAAGGTGCTACCATCTGTTGATTTCGGAGAAGATGATCTAGTTCCAACCTGTCAGGCCCCAGTTCTCGGCAACGTTGTACATAACCAGTTGATCCTAGATGGGGCCAAAGAAACGTTCCCCTCCGATGGCAAATGTGAACGCCCACGAAGATAGCAACACTGTGAAGACAGCAAATCCGATTGCTGATCCAATGACATCTGCAGATGGTTTGCAAACAATTATTTAATTGAAAAACCATGGGTATGGAAGTTTATGAGGACAAAAAAACCTGAAAAGAAACAAGCTCAGAACAATCAGAAATTTGAAACTGCTTGTAACAGGTGGCTACAAATGAACAGGGAAAGTGTTATAAGACACTTGTATCTAAGTTGCATATATGTAAATCTAATGCGGGGAATTTATGTCCGGACGACTAGTGCTTGGGGCAGATGACGATAGCATCAACACAATTCAATTATGAATGACAGGGTAAGTTTGCCCACATTTGTTTTTTCGTAACTTCTAGATTCCCAAGAAGATTGGTCACCAAATGGTCCGGTCCCCGCGATCTGATCGAATGGGTTCTCCATCCATCTTACTAAAATCGAGGCACAAGATTCCCCCAAATAGCCATTGGCCCCAAACCATCTAATAAAAGAACTCTAATTATACTAGTGGTACATCCATACCTCTCTCCCGCAATTACACACATGTTAGAACTCTACCCCCCGGCCACTTCCCCAAGCAAAAATCTTAATTCTAAATGGAGCCATTGTTTCCACATTATAGTCCATGGTTGAACTACCAACGGATTCCTGTACAAGCATCTATAAAAAAAATTGATGGCGAACTCCCCTCCTCCCAATTCCAAATTCGCGTATCTCATCTATTCCCATTGTCTTCCATCAAGCTCAATAATTATATATTATCATTTTAGAACTCCTTTTTATTTTTGTTTTTATATCAATACTAATATTTTGTTTCTATAAAAGGGGGAAAGGAGCCTCTAGTGAAAGCACCCCCAAATTTGTTTATATGTATGTAATGGATTTTTCTATCATTTAACTAGCATAATTATTAGAGATAATGGCTCTTGACCGATGTTTAAACACCAAATGGTGTTTACACCATTAAAAGTAAACTTTTTTTTTATCTCACACCATTGAAGTGTGATTTATCATCATGCCATGTGGCACACATCTATGATCAATCTAAATTGCCCAAGTAACAATCTATCATTGGAATATGTCTCAACCTAATGAAAGATGCTTATAAGTGGAATTGAACCATCTGATTGACGAACTTTAATATCAGCCATTAAAAACAACGGTTAATATTATAGTCCATAGATCTGATGGTTTAAATCTTCCTAAAACACCATTTTTAGGCCTATTGCACTTCAATCGATGATCTATCACTTTGACGGTTCGGATCACTCATATTTTAAACCCTTGATGCTGTAAGATCATTTAAACACCATTTTGGTCCTTAAATGGCGGTTAGCAGAGTTAGTCCCTAATTATTATCAAGTTTATTATAGTATATATATATATATATATATATATATATATATATATATATATATATATATATATATATATGTCAATTGATAGTCTAGTAATTTGGTCCCTTTTTTCATAATAATAAAAACAGTTATGTTTATTTAGACATAGTACAATGCTTTTATGCAAATACTTGAAAGAAAAGAAAAAGATGGGAAGGGCAATTTTAGGAAAAGCCTACTTAATTTATAGGTTTCCAGCACTGACCCTAGAAGGAATAGTGATAGATGCTAATATTTTGAATAATCTTACTTGTCTTTTGTTACTTTTATAGGGTCTTATTAATAATTTCTCATCCTTGTACAACTTCAAACAGTATATAGTATTACTTCCCATATTTATACAACTTCAAATAGTGTAAAGTACCAGTTCCTATCCCATCTTTGTACAACTAGCCTTTAGAAATTATATTTAAAAAAAACTCTACCATCTCCACCAAGTTTGTTTAATATGTAATTAAATTAGAGGGTTTGAGTGTACCATTCGGCCAACATTAAATAAGCATGGTATATTAAATGAGCATCCTACCCAAGCCTTTAAAAATTATATTAAAAAAAAAATCTACCTTCTCCACTAAGTTTGCTTAATATGTAATTAAATTAGAGGTTTTGAGTGTATCATTCTGCCAATATTAAATAAGTATGGTACATTAAATGAGCATGGTATCCAAGCCTTTAGAAATTATATTAAAAACTACCTTCTCCACCAAGCCTTTCCAGCAACTATACACACAAGTGTTTTATATTCATTTAGTGATCGTTACTAATAGTGTTGCTCCACTTTTCTATAGTTTGGAGCTTTTTGTGGTAGCTGCAGTCATATATGAATAGTCACCTTGTTTTACCTAATTGGTTGAAAAAATGAAGCCCTACGAGTTAGAAAACCTTGAAGAGGTTCATCTGATTGATGACCCTACCAATAAAGGAAAGAATAGAGGCTACGCGTTCCTAGATTTCAGCACCCATATGGATGTTGTGTTTTCTTTGGCACAGATGTCAGAGCAGAGGTTGCTTTTTCTAAATCCGCAGAACCAAACAAGGAGGTTATGTCACAGGTAAAAGATTCATTTCAGTTGAACTTATGTTAGGTTCGGTATATTTGGATTTGTCACTTCAAATTTGTCCGCTTGGTTGTTGTTTCCTAACTATGCCGTAGTTGCATATTTCTTTAGTAATCTTCATTAACCTTAAATCTTCCTGTAAGTGAAATATGTTTTCTTAGATGGTCTACCAACTAGCTGAGATGAAGAGCAAGTGTGTGACCAGTTCAAGAAGTATGGTGAAATTGATAATGTGCAACTTGTGCAATATGCCTACGACAAAGCGTAAGGACTTCGGGTTTGTCAACTTTACAACTAGGGAAGTAGCATTTGCTTGCATTGAAGAGGTCAATAAAGATGGCATTGGTGAGGGTGAGCAAAAGGTAATGATTACTTTCATCTGCCATACTTCACTTCTATAATCATCCCTGTACCTTTGTGTTGTCATGTGTTGAAATGGTTACTTTGAAGTAATGCTTTATTATGTTTTATCTACTTTGTTTCTTCTATATCCTATATTTTGTTATGTTTGTGTTGGCATGTGCTGTAGCCATAGGTGTTAGTGAGAGCTACTCTGCAGAAACCTTTGCAGAAAAGGCTATCACTAGTGGTAGATAGTTGGAGAGGAGGGTACACAAGTAAAAGTTATGGTGCTAGAGTGCTAGGACCACAGGGTATTAATCGCTCATACCATAGCAGGCCTCACAGCAGTAGATTTGGTAGCCTTAGTCGACATTCAGCTACAGAGGATGAATTCAATATGGCTCCTATAGGGAAATAAGGTGATCGTCTTCGGAGGGATGTTCTTAGACGAGAACCTGGTAAGTTTATATCTTTATCTGGAAAGAAATTTCTTCTCTTTCATGAATTTTGTGATTTATGTTTCATATAGTTCTTCTGTTGTTTTCTTTGATATTTAGACTTTCGAGGATAAATTTCAGCTCCAGTTGTATCTTGTATTAGATTTGATCTTTATACGGAGAGTCGTTCGTCTGGTAGACGTGATTCCTATTCTCAGTTTCCTTCACCACGATACTCGGATGATATTTATGATCCTCAATTCAACCTTTAAGAGGATAGAGCAGCAATTGCTCATGATTATCCTGCATCCTCTGGAATAAAACGCTCTTATTCTGCACTTGTAAATTTCATGCACTTAGTTTGCTTGTCAGTTTCCAGCTTTTTCTTTGTTGGTTTCTTTTCTGAGTTGACCCTTCCCATGTAGAATGACAACGACTTTTTGTCAAGTTCTCTTACAAGGTGTGGAAATCGATCAGGTTTGGAGATGGGTGCATATCCATAACGTAGTATTTTTGCTTATGATGAATATTCAAGGTATCAACTTATGCAGTCATGGTGAGAAACAGAACTTCACCCTCGTCATCACTTGGAGTGCCACACGGTTCGTACACTTCTTCGCGTAACTCATTACTCTCTTTCTCGGCATGCTCCTAAATAATCAAGGTTTGACTAGGACATTGGGATGCAAAGTGACCAAAACCTTGACACTTATAACATCGTTGCGGAGCATGTCTAGAACTCTCGATCATTGGTCATTTTCCTTTGTCAACCTGAGGAATCACGGATTTTGAAGATTGACTAGAGACATTATTTCCTTTTTCTTTAGGATTAGATTGATACTCAAGTTTGGAAGACTTAGATCGGCCATTACTGGGGGTGTTAAGCTACCGCTCTAATTCTTCAACCCTAGCAAAACATTCCTCGCGATCTGCAACGAGATAAGGAATGAGTTCCCTCTGTAACTCTGGTCGAAGACCCATTCAGAATCGGGAGAGGATAACTTTTGCTGGCTCATCTACATCGGCCTGGGTCATCAGGTCTTCAAACCGATCGATGTACTCTGTGACGGGAGAATCTCCTTGATGCAATGACTACCACTGATCAAGAATACGTTCATCATATGAAACGGGCACGTATTTTTCGTGTAGTTGGACTTTCATTTCAGCCCACGTGGAGATAGGACGAAGACCCTAGATTTGTCTACAGCGCTCTACTCCTAACCAATAAAGTCTAGCTTGATCCATAAGCTTGACTTTGGCAAATCTGACCTTGCGCTCTTCAGACATGGCATACCACTCGAAATAGTTTTCCATGATGGCGACCCATTCAAGAAAGACCTTGGGTTGTCTTTTCCCGTCAAAAGCAGGGGCGTTCATTTTCACTGATTTCATAACATTATCGTCCAGATTGGTTTGGACCTCACGTCGGGGAGGAACATCTCTCCTACGATTACGGTTGTTGACTCTATTGTGATTCTCAGTGATTAGCTCATTGATCTATTCGAAACGAGTTTCTAAAGCCTCATGTCGGGCTTGTTGATCAGCGATGTGCTCATCCATCCGGATTTGACTAGCAGTCACCTTAGATGCAAGATCTTGAATCAGGGCTTCTAAGCTACTGATATCCATAACGGAATTATGCAAAGACTAGATGGTGTAAGATAAAGTATATGAAAATAAAATGAACCCTAAAATCTATCGGAGATACCTATTACGGTTCTGACTCAATCGATCAATCGGTAGTGTTAGTCGATCGATCGACTGTCGCGGAGAACCCTAAACTAAAACTGTGCTTTGATACCAAAATTGATGCAGGACAAAACGCTAAAACCTTAATATACAAATTTGGGATTAACTTTAGAATGAATTGAATAGCGGAAATATTCGAAATCATTCAACACATAAAAATAATTCAATGAATTCAATAGAATAATTTGATTAATTCGTTTTAGCGTTAGCATGCACAAAGATTTCCCGATCTAGAAAAACGACTTCGATGAAGGAACTCGAGTTTCGCTCTAGTTTAGGGCATCAAGCGATAATTGCAATATGGTCTTTTGATTCTTCGGGGATTTTGAATGAAATAAAACTTGAATAAATTGTTCAAAAGGGAAAATTTAAAGATATCAAGGAATAAGGTTTTGGGATTTTTGATCTTTTTATCAATGGAAATAAGGAAGATAGTACCTGACAATAATCTAGAAAGACATAAATAAAAGGGATAGATTTCCAAGGCTTTACACCAAAGAATTTTCAAAGCTTCACACCACTGCTATACGTCGGCTTCGCACCAAGTCGCACGAGAAACGATTGCTCACTCTTCAAGGTTTAAAGGATTTACTCCCTCGGTTGAAAACTCTTCTCAATCTTTCTAGGGTTTACACAAAAGCAAATCTCTTTCATTCAATAATCAATCAACTAATTGCAATGTTTATTTAAAGACCTACTATAGGAGGCCTCCCTAAAGAAAATAAAACCCTAAAATAATTACTAAAAAGACAAGTATGCCCTTAAAAAACCTAAATTTTGTCAAAATTCGCATTGTAGCTTGATCAATCGAGATACTGTAGCACTGTAGCTCGATCAATCAAGTTACTGTAGCAACTTTCAATTTTCTCCGATTTTAAGCTGCTCAATCGATTTCTTTTCGATTCTTCCGTTTCGGCTCCCTCTTGGCTTCTTCCAGCGCTTGAGAATCTTTTGTGGTTCACGTCGGATGCTCTTGATCGTGATGTCCCCATTAGGTATCCTGCTTTTGATCTCTTCTTTGTTAACACGGAAGCTGGTGCACGACCGAAGACTTTTCTCATCCTAATAAGCTTCTTCTCAAGGAGATTTATGATTTCTTTCTGACAGAGTTACTTTATTGCTTTGTTCATCATCATCATCATCGTCATCATCACCATCGTCATCATCATAGCCTTATCCCATCTATTTGGGTCAGTTTTATGAGTCCTATTTCTCCATTCATTTCAGTTTAGTATTAAGCTCTCCATAATTCCACCATCCTTCTTGTCACTTCTCATTGCTTTTCTCCAAGTCTGCATTGGTCTTTCACTTCTCCTACTTCCTTGTGCTTGTAACATCTCAATCCTTTCGTATAGGGTCTCTTTCTAAATTTCGATGAACACAACCATAACCATCTGAAACGACATTCAGTAATATTTTATGTTGGGGATGCCACTCTTGAATTTCCTCTTATGTACTTGTTCCTAATTTTATCTTTTTTTGTTACCCCCCTCATCCATCTTAGCATACATATCTCAATCTCATGCACTCTTATCTTCTTGTAGCTTCTTCTTAGCCCAACATTCCACACCATATAGTATGATGGGTCTTGTCGTTGTCCTATAAAAACATCCTTCAATCAAATTGGAACAATTGAGTTGCGCAATACTCCACTTGCTTGTCTCCATTTCATTCAACCTACATAATCCTATTTGAGATGTCCACCACCTCAAATCCACCATTTGATTGTAAGTAGAGCCTAAATATCGAAATCCATGGCAATGTGAAACTAAATGATTTTTTATTTTAACAAAACTGTCACGACCCAGAATCCTTACCCGATATCGAGGGCCCAGAATTCCGTGTTATGACACCGCATGCTGGTTAAGGCAATAAGCAGACATACACATAATCTATAAATTGACTTAGCATATGGATTGAGGCATTTAAGATAGCATTAAAAATAATTTACTCATAAATTAATAACGAAAAACGTAGACAATAATAATGAAGTACTTAATCCTAACCATGAATCTAGGATATCAAATCAAAATCAGTTTCAGATAGGGTAAAACGGTCTCAAATGTAAACTCACACAATATATCAAGGCTAAAACAAGTCTCTCAAGAAATAATGAAAACTAGAGTAACTATCATAATCAAGGATGCTTCTATTTTCTTATCTCTTTTCCTATTTGTCTCATCGACATATCGTAAGTCTTATTAATTACTCCATCATCTTATCTTATTTAAACGATGATCGAGCCATACCACGCGAGGTCCACGGTAGATAACCACCTAACCATATCATAACATAAACCACCATCCAAACTGAGATGAGATATCACCAATATGTCCCTTAGTGCGACAACATATAATGTCCTTAAGACCCCATCTGCAGACGTTAAGCTCACTGTAAGGTATGGCACGCAGAAACTTAATTTATATTTAGCCGGCCTTCAACATATCATAAACATAACATTATTCTTTCTTAGGTCCCCATTGGCCAGTATAAGTCGGCTAAGTTCTTCTATATATATGTGTCTAACATATTCTTTTCTCATTTTTTTCTTAAAACTTAGTTAGAATAGGCCACTCTTATAGGCTTCACTAAACCACATTTTCCAAGGGACGTTCCAGTAACTAGATTTTAGTATTCTAGATCATTATACTACCATAGAGGGGTTGCATCCGGTTTTATGCTTACATATTCCAAGTTCACACGAAAGAAACCACCGTGTCAAAGTCATGTTAATTTTATTTTTATTCTTAACTATGCGATGCCCTATCGTGATTTTTTATATGATTTAATGTCATATATAATGGTGAACATATATATAGAATGAATTATAACATAAACCTTAAACATTTATATTTTGAAGAAGAATTAATAAAGAGCATAACATGAAATAAACAAAAATAAGAAATATTTAACTATATTTATTTTACAATAGTGTTGAAACTATATTCATTAAAGTTAATTATATTCATGAAATTTGGTGATTGATATATAGATCCAACATATTTTAAAATTCTAAAGGAGCGCATGTCAATTCAAGAATTGTATGAGGCTTAGAGGTGAATAGAAGGTGTAAAAAAGCATCCATATTGACCCCTTAAACTTATAGATTGTTATTCGATTTTATTTAATGTATTTTATTTATCTTAGGGATTTATAAGTCTAGAGATAAGTTTAGCATAAAGTAGTCAAAGAGTTAAAAAATAATGTCAAACCCATGTAACCTTGGATCATCTAAAATGTATCCTGACTTGCAGCTCAATTTTGACCTTAAAATATTAAATTCAGAAATTGCTATTTCATACAAAGTTATAGATCTCGTTGTCTTCTTTCCAATATTCCAATCACGCAAGAAATAATCAATTCGATAAAAGTTATGGCTAAAATAAGGTTGTCTGTTAAGAGGAATTTCACGAAAACGAAATCCTATCGAATTCCTAATTTCTATATTTTAAGACCCGAAATTTATCAAAATTTAAGGAAAATTAGGTTTTCTTTTTAAGAAATAACTAAATAATTTAAGATGGATTTAGAGGCACCCACTGCGTTGATCAATCCTACGATGATTTGATGGAGATCGAAAGAGACGATACGAGTCTTTTCGAGAATTTCTTCGATAAATCGTCAATAAACGATGAAACTTTGATGGTATAAGATTCTCGAAAGATCGATGGAGATCCGAATTATGAATATGGAAAAGATTATGAGACTTTAGGCAGAAGAGGAATAAAGACAATAGAAAGAAAATATATATCTAATTCTAGAATTAACTCTAATTAAGACTTTAATAAAAAGTAGATTTAATAAAATAGCTTTCACGCGAATTCATGACTTGAAAAGCTTGAGAAGGTTTCCAGGTAAGCACCAAATGGTAATTCTCTCCCGAATTTACAATTGTGCCCTTTAACCCGCTTCACTCTTCAAACGAGCATAACTTTTTATATTCTTATCGAAAATCGACAAATTATATATCGTTGGAATCGTATCGACAAGTACTCCGCAATGAGTCTAATATTGATATATATAAAAAATTAGACTATTTCTAAAGTGGGTATATTCCGGTGTGGAGCGTTAGTGATGAGTAGTGAAATATGATGATATTTCACCCCTAAATACCTATATTTAGCCGTCCGATGAAGGCTATCTGATGAGATTTGCTAGATTTGAAGTGTTTCAGGTAAATACAGTCCAAGTTTCTAAAACAGCCCAAGAATCCCGAAAATAATGTCAAAACACTGCTATTTTGGGTCATTGAGAACTTAGTGCGACTTGCAGCTCAATTTGGACCTTCAAGACGTCAGATTCAGGAAATTGCTAAAACATAAAAGTTGTAGAGCTCGTCGTCAGCTTTCCAACGCCTCAAGAATCACCTCAATCCGAGTTCGGTACAGAAAATTATGAGCAAAATACCGAGCGTCCACGATGTTGGGCGAATTCACGAAAATTACTCTTAGATATCAATCGAGAGAGAGGTATTAGGGTTGAGCTATTATAAAAAGGAAGCCACGAGTTTCTTAGGAGGATTATTATTTTTGCAATTAGAATATTATTCATTCTTTCTTTTAGTTTTAGGCTCTTCACTTTGGGGAATATTTTCTTCATCTTTTCAAGTCTTCTTCTCCTTCTTCTGTTTTATTCAGTAGATAGATTGTGATTTGCATTATTTTTTTCTGAAAAATTCATAGATTGTATTTAGGAAAAACAATTGCAAATATCTATTGGAAGAAATAAAAGAGGAATGACTTTGAAAGAAAAAGGAGATCAAACACCAAAGATGAGCGCAAATCAAGAGATCGGGAAGATCGATCCCAGGATAGTACCTATGTTTATGATTAATACCATATTATTGTTATCATGGAATCGTTTTGCTCAAAGTTTGTGTGATTGAAAATATTTTAAATGCTTTGTTATGACCGTTGATCACGTATCACCGTAATCGCTAGATCCGGACTGCAGTGATCTAGTCAGAGCGATTATGTCGATTGTCGGATCTAAATATCATGAGATACGCTATGCTTTTACATGACTCATACCGCAATGTTAGGTCGAGTCATTGTTTTAGATAGGGTATCGGGATTGATGATCATATTTTATTTCAAGTCATTTTTCTAGATGAATGATGGTGTGAATGATGATTTAATGAAACCGTGGTTTTAATGATAGAAAAGTGCGAATGGTAGCATATTCCTTGATCTCATTTTAATATTGTTCTAGATTTATCAAGAATTAATTGTTTTTAGATTAATTTATTTTACGCATTTAGGAAAAGTGCGTTAAGTTTTTGGTAAAATTGAATCGCCTTCTGGTACTTAGGACGTTTTTAAAATCTCTAAAAGAATTAATTAAAATTCACGTTTCCTGGGTTCGACACTCTTCTCGCTTACGCAATAGATCTTGTGCACTTGCAAGGTTACATTCTAAATCGATCAAGTTTTGGCCGGGAAATCGGTGAAATTTTGATTAATCTTGGATAGGGATTTTTCATTTTGAGTGTTTAAAAATAAAAATAAAAAAAATAATAATTATTAAAATTTATTTCCTTATTTTCTCTCTTTGATAAGATTTTGTGAGTCTTTTAGGAAGTTTAGATTTTAGGATACCTTCCAGAAATTTAGGAAGTAGAGATTTTAGGACTTCTTATTTTAGATTTGGTAGGACTCTTTTCCTTATTTTCCTCTTTTAGATATTTTTAGGATTTTCTAAATTTAGTCATTAACTTTTGTGGGACTTTTGTTTTAGGATTTTTAGGAATCTTTCATTCTTCTCCTTATTTTTCTCTTTTAGGAAAGATTTTATAGGATTTTCAATTTTAATTTTTAATTTTCGAATTTAATAAAAAAAAAAAAAAAAAATTAAAATTAAAAAAAAAATTTAAAAATTTAATTCCAATTTAAAAAAAAAAAAAAAAATAATTAAATTAAAATCGAATTTTAATTTTAATTTGTATTTAAAAAAAAAAAAAAAAATATTTAAATAATTAATTAATTTAAATTTTAATTTTAATTTTAATTTGAATAAAAAAAAATTAATTTAAATTTGAATTTTAATTAAAAAAAAAAAAAAAAAAAAAAAAAAAAAAAAAAAAGAAGAAATCTTTCCTCACCGATATTGGCCACATCGCTTATCATCTTTGTTTAAATCTGCTTGAAGTAATTTTGTGGGTTTGTTGTGATTCTTCAACCCTGCTGTGAGTGTTGGTGTATGAGCTTTACTGCTCTCATCACCCACATCTGCCACTGCTTAATCTTGAGATCGAAAGAGCTTGTAGAGAGAATCAAGAGTCCAGGAATCAATATCAACAACCGAGACTAATGGCGTATCAAAGGCAAGAGAGAGATGAGAATAACAACAATGGGAATGTCAATAATGGAAATAATAGGAACAATAATTTTGATGAGGGCCCTAGAACATCGGAGTATTATAACGATCCTGGTTTTACGAGGATCGTGAATGTATTATGCATGCTCCCATTCCAGTGGAACCACTATGAATTCAAATCAAGAATGATTCAAATGCTACCAATTTTCCATGGGTTAGCAAATGAAAATCACACGCTCACTTAAATGAATTCATTGGGTATGCAAAATGTTCAGAGTCCACAATGTCACTGATGAGATAGCTAAGCTCCGACTCTTTCCGTTTCTCTTTAAGAGATAAAGCAAAAACATGGTTCTATTCCTTAGAACCACAATCTATTCGAGTTGGGCGACAGATCGCCAGCCTTAAAAATATTTTCCCATGACTAAGGCCATTGAATTGCGGAAGATCCGGTTCTTTTCCCAACAACCTCTGTAAACATTCCATGAATGTTGGGAACGCTTTTAAGGAATTGATCAAGTTGCCCAAATCATCAAGTTCCAAGGTGGCAACAAGTCCAAAGTTTTTACAATGGATCGATTCTCAAGAGAGACGCATGGTTGATGCATCTTGTGGTGGATCTTGTGCCAAAAGAAGTCGAATTTAATTGTGGGCATTGTTTGAAAAGTTATATCAAACTTCGATACAAAGTGAGACACTGGGGCGAACCAACTTGAACCTCGCACCTAAATCTCATGTGTTGACAAAAGACGGATTGTACGATGTCAACAATAATGCCTCAGATCTCTCAACAAAGGTTGACATGTCTTGTTCAAACAGATGAACATGTTGTTAGTCGCTACAAGCAAGCTAAAGCTCACACCCCAGTGTGTTCAATTTGTGATCACCCAGGTCATATGGCTAATGAGTGCCCTACTACCTTGTCATTCTTCCCTGATGAACCTAATCCTCAAGAGCAGGTAAATGTGACTCAATCTTATCAGCGGCAGGGTAGAAACATGTACTCCAATACCTACAATCCGGAATGGAAAAATCACCCCAACTTAGGATGGGGTGAATCGAACCAAATCGCCGTGTAAACCAAAGAACATAGAGCCAACACAATGGGTGGACAACAACCTTTTCAACCAAATTTTCAACACAATTTTCGCCCACAAAATTTCGTGAATTCTAATTTCCAACAGAATTCCAATTTCCAGAATGCTCAGATTATCATCCAAATTCGACTCACCGAAAAATCGAATTTCAATCGAATCTTAATCAATCTCATGCCAAGATTGAAGATTACGATGCGGAAGAAAAGCTTATGCGAAGCATGCAATCTTTAATGAGATGATAATGGACCAAGTACCAATTGGCCAATCAACCGAGTCAATGAGAGGAAGGTAGGCTCCCCACCAACCCATCAATAATCCTCGAGGCCAAGCACCATCAAGCAGACCATCGAATAGTCAACAGTTGAAAGTCACATTACGGTCGAGAAGTGGACGAGAGGTTCATAATCAAGTGGAAATGCTGAGAAGCCGATGAAGAAAGAGAAGCAATAGAGGAAAAGAATCGAGAAAAGAAAGGAGAAAGGAAAAGGAAAAGAGAAAGAAAGAGACAAAGAGCCGGAGATAAGAAAAGTGCAAGAGCAAGGAAGAGAGAAAGGAAAAGAAAAGTAATAGAGGAAGAGTTTCCTTCAACCGTCCAACAAGGACGTGAAAAGAATCGAAATGGAATCGCACCTTATGTCCCAAAGGCACCATTCCTCAATGCCTAACTCCTCCATCTAGAATGGGAAAGGGACCACAAAAATGGAAGAAATTTTGAAACATTCAAGCAAGTAAAGATAAATCTTCCATTACTTGAAACAATCAAACAAGTCCACGAGTACGCCAAGTTTTTCAAAGATTTGTGCCGGAAGAGAAAGGCACGTACTCACGTTTCAAAGAAAGTGTTCCTAACAAATCAAGTCGATTCGATATTGCGATTGGAAACCCCATGTAAACCGAAGACCCCGAGTCCCAAATCGTTCCATGTGTCATTGGTGGGCAACCAATTGGAAAGGCGTTATTGGATTTGGGAGCAAGTGTTAATCGATCCCATACTCAATGTACGAAACTCGGATTGGGTGAATTGAAACCCACGACGGTCACACTCCAACCGCGATAGATCGAAAGAAGACCGAGGTGTTATCGAGGATGTTTTGGTTGAATAGACAAGTTTGTCTTTCCAAAGGACTTCGTTGTCTTAGACATGGAACCACCCGCAAATCAATCAATCAAGTCCCAATTATTCTTGGACGTCTGCTTTCTCGCCATCGCCAACGCTTGCATTAATTGTCGTGACAGAGTCATGGACGCTTTTTTGGAAACATGAAAGTCGCTTAACATATTCCATGCGATGAACCATTTCCCTAATGAGGATGAGGTCGAATGTTTTACATCGATCGATGGACGAAGTGGTGGATGAAGCATTACCATCAATGCTCACCAAAGAGGAATTTGAAATCGCTTTGTTAGCCATCTATGAGGACAAAGGGCTTGAAAGGAAGCTCGAAGAGAAAAGTCAAATTCATCATGTCAAGATGATAACTTATGTGAAGTTGTGACTAAGGTAGAACCACTACTCATCGAGGTAAAGGATGTCACTCCATCAATTGAGCACCACCAATGTGGAATTGAAACAATTGCCTAAGTCCCTCAAATATGCTTTTCGACCTCGAGAAACACTTCCATGATAATTTCATCCACATTATCGGAAGAACAAGAGAATGATTTGTTGAAGGTGCCGAAGAGCACAAGGAGGCCATCGGATGGACCTTAGTCGATCTCAAGGGATTGACCCATCAAGATGTATGCATAAAATACATCCGGAGGATGAGAGTAAACCATCGAGGGAACCACAGAGGCGACTTTAATCCAACATGCAAGAAGTCGCTTTAAAGGAAATCATTAAACTCCTCGATCTGGAATCATCTATCCGATCTCGATAGTGAATGGGTTAGTCCAGATAAATCGCTCAAAAAGTCCGGAATTACAAAGTGAAAGAAACTACGGAGGAGAATTGGTGCCCACTCGTGAAACTACCGGATGGCGTGTGCATTGATTATCGAAAATTGAACAGACCACCGTAAAAGATCATTTTCCTTCCGTTCATTGATCAAATTCTTGAGAAGTTAATGGCAAGAGTTTTATTGCTTTCTTGATGGTTATTCGGATACAATCAAGTGCCCGCTTTTCCACCGTGATCAAGAGAAGACAACATTCACGTGTCCATATGGTACGCTTTGCATATCGAAGGATGCCATTCGGCTTATGTAATGCTCCGCCACGCTTTCAACGATGTATGTTGGCCATATTCTCTGACATGATCGACAAATTCATCGAAGTCTTCATGGACGACTTCGGTTTTTGGAAAACATTTAATTCTTGTTTGAATCATCTTTCATGTGTGTTGCAACGCTGTAGATTCCAAACTTGTTCTCACCGAAAAGAGCCATTTTATGGTTCAACAAGGAATTGTGTTGGGGCATATTGTTTCAACGAAAGGAATTGAAGTTGATAAGGCGAAGGTCGACTTAATTGCAATTTACCACCTCCTAAAAGTGTTCGACAAATTGATCATTTTTGGGGCATGCTGGATTTTATAGAAGATTCATTAAGGATTTTAGCAAGGTGGCTAAACCATTGTGCACTTTGCTTGGCAAAGATGTTCCTTTTGATTTTGATGAGGATTGCATAAAGGCATTCCTAAAATTGCGTGAACTCTTATCAAATGCACCAATAATCCAACCACCGGATTATTCTTTACCATTCGAACTCATGTGTGATGCATCTGATTATGCGATCGGAGTCTTAGGGCAAAGGGTGAATAAATTACCTCACGTAATTTATTATGCTAGCAAGACATTAATTGATGCCCAAATCAATTACACCACCACCGAGAAGGAATTATTAGTCAGGTGTATGCTCGACAAATTCCGCCTATTTGCTTGGATCGAAAATAGTGGTCTTTTCGCCACTACTCGCTGAAATATCTTTAGCAAAGAAGGATGCGAAACCAAGGCGATCCGCTGGATCCCGCTTCTCGAATTCAACTTTGAGATTAAAGATAAAAGGGGTTGAGAACGCGTGGGTCGATCATCCGCTCAGAATTCTCGCAAGAATCATCTATACCGAGACCATCCGTGACACATTTCGGATGAACATTTGATGGCAATTGATGTAGTGCAAAAGTTCCGTGGTTTGCTAACATCGTGAATTATCCGTCATCGCGTAATTCCCACCGAGTGGGGTAAGAATGATAAGAATCTTTTTCTCCCAAATAAAATACTATTTCGGGATGAACCATATTTGTTTAAATTCGCCGGATCGGATCATTAGAGATGCGTGCGGAAGGCGAGCAACTAAGCGTCCTAAATTTTTGCCATCTTGGGGCTGTGGAGGCCATTTGAGACGAAGACCGCACAGAAAATCCTTCAAAGCGGATTCTACTGGCCCTCAATCTTTCGTGACGCTGCTCAATACTGCAAGGAATGCCAACGGTGTCAACAGCTTGGCAATATTTCACGACGAAATATGATGCCCCTTAATCCAATTCTGATTGTTGAAATTTTCGATGTTTGGGGGATTGACTTTATGGGTCCTTTTCCACCATCCTTTGGGTATTCATATATTCGTGGTATGACTATGTCTCCAAATGGATTGAAGCTGGCAACCCGATCAAATGATCACAAGGTTGTGGTCAAATTTCCGAGAGAACATGTGTTTAACCGATTCGGGATCCCAAGAGCAATCATCGATGGCGGTTCGCATTTTGCAATAGCCATTTTGCCACTTTAATGAAGAAGTACGACGTCACTCACAAAGTCGCTTCTGCACTACCATCCACGACTAGTGGTCGTGGAAGTGTCTAACCGGAAATCAAGCGAATTCTAGAAAAGACGTGACGACCGGGATAGAAGAGATTGGTCAAACCGCTATCTCGATGCTTTGTGGGCCTATCGACGCATTCAAGACACCGATCGAATGTCTCCTTAATTGTCTACGGAAGGCATGTCATCTTCCCGCCGAATTGGAGCATAAGGCATTCGGCGATCAAACGATTTAATTTCGATATGCAAGCGTAGGTCGAATCGAAGGTTACTGATTGAGTGAATTAGAAGAGTTACGCTACGATGCGTATGAAAATTCAAAGATGTACAAGGAAAGGTACAAAAAGTTGCACGATCAATTAATTTCTAAGGAGTTTCATGTTGGCCAAAAAGTTTGGTTATTCAATTCGACTTAAGCTTCATCCGGGAAATTGAAATCTAGATGGAAGGCCCGTTTGTGTTGTTTCCATTAGTGAGCACGGTGCAATTGCAATTCAATGCCTTCAGGACAATCGAGCTTTCAAAGTGAATGGGCAAAGACTCAAACCAATGTTTGTGCCGTTGACCCAGTTTAAGATTGAGGCGATGCACCTTAGTGGTCCAGATTCTTGATCAATGAAGAGGTCGGTGCCGACACTTAAACTCGGCCTTCGGGGAGGCAACCAGTGTGTTTTATTTAGGAGTTGGACACAGGTTTAGTTTAGGATTTAGGATTTATTTCTCTTTTCGTATGTTTAGTTCTAGAATATTAGTTTTAGTTTAGTTTAGGTTATTTTTAATTTCCAAATTAGTGTAGCCACATTACCTTCAATCTATTTTTGGTCATGTTCTAATTTGATGCCCATATTCACTGCACCTGACCTTTGTGTTGAGGTACTTTTCAACAGGTTTGGGGGTACCTACTTATTTCAAACAATGAGGACATTGTCATTTTTAGGTTTGGGGGTATGTATGATTATCTATCTTTCATCACTTATTTTTGATTTTCTTTGAAAAAAAAAAAAAAAAATTTTTGGAACCATCATACATGATTTACTTTGCAATAGTTTTCAAACTTTAGTTGATGATGCATGAATTTAATTTTGAGAATATTGATGTCATATTTTGAATACTTGTATCTAGGATGATGAAGCTTAATGTGATAATTTGTGGATGACTCAAATTCATGCTTAGAATTTTGCACTTATACCAAGCTAAGACTTAGAAATCGATGAACTATTTTGAGCGTTGAATCTTAGGTTCTTAGTGGAGACTAAACCGTAGCTTTAGAGCTAATTTCCGTCATTGATGAGTGAATATATAAACTCGAGTTTTCTTTGAATACTAATTATTTTGCATAATCTCATACATTTTATTTTGGCTTGTGACTTTGCATGATATCAAATTCATATTATTGTGTTAGAACGCATCGTATATCTACTCAAGACAAATAGGCAAGGTTACCATCTTTTAGAAATGATTGAAGGCCATCTTTGGCTCGTTTGTGCTTAAAATGCCCCACCTCATATAAATTTATCCTTCTAGTACCCCTTTGAGCCTATAGAAAAATTTACTCTTATACATTCTTTGATAAGCCACGTTAACTTTAACCCTTCACAATTTAAAATTTAGCTTTACCCTTCTTATTTGAGAAATTAGGAACGAGGGATGAAAATGAGCGAAAAGAGAGTAAGTGGAGAGATAATGAGTTATGGTGTTCTTGAGAGTGTATGGCAAATATAAAAGAAAAAAGGGGAAAAAAAAAAAAAAAAAAAAAAAGGAATGAAAAATGAGGTGCTTCAAGAAAAGGAAATTCAAAAGAGAAGAAAGAATGAGAAAAGAAAATATTGAAAAAAAAAAATGGTGAGAAATTAGAAAGAAAAAAAGAAAAGAAGAGAAATAAAAAAAATAAAAAAAAAAAATCGAAGTTAGTTCCTTTTCCAATTTCTCGAAATTTTGAATCACAATTCCTTTCTTTCTTACCTTACCCGAGCCCCATTACAACCCTACAAAGACCTTCATGATCCGATCTTGCATTGGTAATCGCCTTGTGGAGAGTCAATATATAATACTTATGACACTTGATATGACATGCTTAGGATATACAAGTATCTCGTTTTATGAGATTTATTTTGTTCATTGATTGCATCGTGTTTCATTTATCATGTGAGACCTTTTTATTTGCTTTGTATTGATCTCTCACATGTGCGAAAACTTACCAATCATCTGAGTGATTTTATTTTGAGAGTATACCTAAAGTGAGGATTGAGTCAAGACAATGATCCGATGATTTCCGTTTGGACTAGTTCGAGATGGATGAATCTTGGTTTTGCATGTACACACTACACGCTTTAAGCATGAATGGATGAGTTATCTAACGATTTGGAGCATTAGACTAATTTGAATGCATATTCGTATGATTAGTATAACATTGTTATTTAAAATTGAGAATTTGCATGTTGAATTGATTATTGGTTTTGAGCTTTGAAGTTAAATATAGATTTTTTGAAAACTCAATTTTACCGATGGTTTGAAATTTTGGAAGTTTGTGGGTAACTTCACTGCAAACCCTCAGGAGACACAACTCCTCCACTAGGGATCACCTAGGGGTTTAAAGGCTTGTTGCACATGCTAAGTGCAATCGTGTTCCCTACGAAAGTGGCATTTAAATTTTAGGATGTTAGTTTGATTTGCTTTATAATTCTATCATTCTGCTCGAGACTAGCAAAGTGTAGGTTTGGGGTGTGATGAGTAGTGAAATATGATGATATTTCACCCTAAATACCTATATTTAGCCGTCCGATGAAGGCTATCTGATGAGATTTGCTAGATTTGAAGTGTTTCGTAAATACTGGTACCAAGTTTCTAAAGCAAGAATCCCGAAAATAATGTCAAAACACTGCTATTTTGGGTCATTGAGAACTTAGTGCGACTTGCAGCTCAATTTGGACCTTCAAGACGTCAGATTCAGGAAATTGCTAAAACATAAAAGTTGTAGAGCTCGTCGTCAGCTTTCCAACGCCTCAAGAATCACCTCAATCCGAGTTCGGTACAGAAAATTATGAGCAAAATACCGAGGCAGTATCTCGATGCAAAGCTAGGCGGGAATTCACGAAAATTACTCTTAGATGTCAATCGAGAGAGGTATTAGGGTTAGGCTATTATAATAAGGGAAGCCACGAGTTTCTTAGGATCATTATTATTTTTTGCAATTAGAATATTATTCATTCTTTCTTTTAGTTTTAGGCTCTTCACTTTGGGGAATATTTTCTTCATCTTTTCAAGTCTTCTTCTCCTTCTTCTAGGGTTTATTCAGGTAGATTGTACCTAGGATTTGCATTATTTTCTCTCGAGAAATTCATAGATTGTATTTAGGAAAACAATTGCAAATATCTTTTGGAAGAAATAAAAGAGGAATGACTTTGAAAGAAAAGGAGATCAAACACCAAAGATGAGCTAAATCAAGAGATCGGGAAGATGCGATCCCAGATAAGTACCTATGTTTATGATTAATACCACGTCTATTATTGTTATCATGGAATCGTTTTGCTCAAAGTTTGTGTGATTGAAAATATTTTAAATGCTTTGTTATGACCGTTGATTGCGCTGATCAACGGCCGTAATCGCTAGATCCGACCTCGCAGTCGATCTAGGTCAGAGCGATTATGTACGATTGTCGTGATCTAAATATCATGAGATACGCTTATGCTTTTTACATGACTCATAACGCAATGTTAGTGAGTCATTGTTTTTAGATAGGGTATGCCGGATTGATGATCATATTTTTATTTCAAGTCATTTTTCTAGATGAATGATGGTGTGAATGATGATTTAATGAAGCGTGGGTTTTAATGATAGAAAAGTGAATGAATGGGGTAGCATATTCCTTGATCTCATTTTAATATTGTTCGTAGATTTATCAGTAATTAATTGTTTAGATTAATTTATTTTTCTGCATTTAGGAAAAGTGCGTTAAGTTTTTGGTAAAATTGAATCTGCCCTTTGGTACTTCCTTAGGGACGTTTTTAAAATCTCTAAAAGAATTAATTAAAAATTCACGTTTCCCTGTGGGTTCGACACCCCTGTTCTTGCCATACTGCAATAGATCTTGTGCACTTGCAAGGGTTACATTCTAAATCGATCAGTTAGCACCACGCATTGTGTGGTATATCATCTAATACCATTAAATAAAATTCAAAAATCTGGGTTATTACAAAAACCCTCCTCCAGACTATCATTTTCACTAAAGTTGCACCCTAATATTTTATATTTTGTCTTTGTTCTTCTAATTTTTAAGCCTCTTGACTCTGAGCCTTTATTATTTACTTCTTTCCTTGTTTGGGCAATTAATACATCATTTGCAAATAACACACATCATGGAATCTCTGCTTGTATGTCCATTGTTAAGGCATCCATGATTAGGGCAAGTAAATAATGACCCTTGATGCAACCCAACTCCAATAGGAACTAATTCATCTCTCCACAGATAGTTCTTACGCTAGTTACTGTCCTTATCATTCTGAAAGAAATGGAGTCCCTATTTATGGAATTTCAAGACATTATATCAAGTGAGTAATCAACAATTCTTCCTCCAATGAGGGACATACAATCTTCATTGATCTTGTGCGGAGCATTAGCTTGCCCATGAAGCACACCATCGAATGACTCTAAAAGAGCACAGCAAACAACAATTTAATTGATATTTTATCACTTTGCAATAATAATACAACAACAATGCCAGTCTAGGAGGGCAATTAGCCCCTGCACAAGTGACAACAGAGCCAAAAGTGCAAAACAAACTACAAGGCCAAGTGTCTGAATTGTTGAAGAAGGAACTGATTATTCAGAAAGTTTAAGCTAATGTACAATTTCAAGACTGTTAACATGTTCAAAAGACGGTTCGTGGAGAATGTGCATCAGAAGCCGTGCTATCAACAAGCTCACAGTCAAGGATAAGTTTATGATATCTAGGTTTGAAGATTTATTAGATATGCCATCTAGAGCGCGTTTTTTCTTCAAAATCGGCCTTAGACCATCAAATTTGTTTACACTTAGGTGATAACCTTTGGGATAACGAATATACCAAGTCCCATGACCCTATGTAGGTAAGTTTGTAGTAGGTAATGTTGATGACCATATTATGTATACAGATGACCAACTCCATATCAATCTAAGAAGTTTAAATTTATGAAGGTTTGTCTTATATTCTTGGGATTTGTGCCATCCACCAATAAAATAGAGTAAGATCAACACTTACATGAATTGGTCGATTCCAATATCTATTAGGGAAGTTAAAATTTCTAATGGTTTTGGCCACTTTAAATTGAACGTTCGTAAAAAATTTGGGCATAGTCATCACTCTCATACACTAGTTGTATGAAGAATCTTTCTGGCGGGATGACAAAGCCAATAAGCACTTTCGATTGGTTAAAGCCTTAAAGACATGATGACCAAAGCGCCCATTCTTGTATTACTTAGGTTTGATGAGATATTTGAAGCAGATTCTGACACCTCACATATTGGTATAGGGTTGTTTTGAGTAAAGAACATCCCATGGCCTTCTATATCAAAAAGTTGAATGAAGGACGTTCACAACATTCTAAATATAACATGAAATAATATGTCATCGCACAAGCCCTTTAACATTAGAGTCATCATCAAATTCAACATAAACTTAGGCATTGTCATACCAAGTGAGCAACCCTACTACTACAAGAATATTCATTTGTCCTTACATATTGCACACATAACTGAGTCATGAATCCTCTAATTAAGGCGATTGTACAAATACTAAACACGTTTTAAGATGGCTGTGGGATTCGAGGTGATTAAAAACCAATATGGAAACTCTTCGTATTTTAGATCTATACAAGAATAGTGCAAGAAATGTACAAATGACTCTACTTCCAAGATTGAAAACGCCCTGATTTTCTATTCCATTGTAGTCAATTATGTATTTTGGAAAGAGCTATCAGCAGTGTTATCAAAGGCGTGCCTTGGCGCACCCTCTGTGCCAACGCCTTGCAATTTAGACCCGAGTGCAGTGAGGCGCACCTAGGCAAGCGCCTTTGAGCCTTGGCGCAAAAGCACGAAAGTGCACCTATGCACGCCTCAAGTTATTTTAATATGTAAAAAAGGTTTCAATACATTATATAACTTATAACTTGTATGGCGCAAACACAGAGGGAACAAAAGACCTTCAATGGAATTGCATGGAGGAGGTTTAGGAGGTCATTTTGGTCAATCAAAGACAATTTCCCTGGTAGAGGAACAATATCTACTGAACCTGAAGAAGGATGTAAAGAGGTACAAAAGACCTTCAATGCATCTGACATCATGCATTTATTTTTTTGAGAGGTGGCTTGCCTACATGATGTACCGAAGTTCATTAATTTGGATAAGACCATTAAATTTCCAATCTACTTTTGGAGCACAATAAAACACTAAGGGAGATTTAGTAGTGCCTATCATTCACATTCCAATGGCCAAACCAAGGTCGTCTAGAAAACTTGACAATTTATTATGATCCCTAGCAAAAACTAGCCACTAAAGGAGGTAATTCCTCCACAAGCTGAATTTCCCCACAATAGTATGATTGACCGGTTAGGGAAATTCTCCATTTGAGGTAGCTTATCGAAGAGCTCATATACATGTGCTAGAATTGGCTCCTTTGCGAAAATATAGGGAGGATTAGTGATGATGCAGATTCCCATGCTAAGCATATTTTAGATGGTCAAGAGGAGGTCCAAACTATCTGTAACCCACTCAATGAACTACATAAAAGTTATGTTGTTCTCTTCTTTGTCTCACTTCTTTGAATTTGGCCACCTCATATTTTTTAGTTCTCACTCTCCTATGTAACCAATTTCGGTGCGTTAAATAACTCTCTTCCATCTTTGTTACGCAAAAACATGCATCCATTACAACATACACTATGTTTGAAATAAGATTCAAACTTAAAAGGAGCCATCAGTTTAGAGACACACACACCCAAATATACTTAAAAGCTCAATCTGAAAAAAATGTTATAAATGTTAAAATTTAAGGTAATCTAATAAATAAAGACCCAGGTGCAACAAAGAAAATAAAGGGCCTTGAATAGAGCAACCCCCATTTAATTCAACAAACAAAATTGCTTTCTTTAATTTCTATGAAAAAAACCATAATTTAAGGAACAAAAAAAAATTCTCTACTAAAAACAATTTAAAGAAGAATAAATGAATGCGCATAAAGGAATCACAATGCACATTAAACCTTCCTTCAATATAGAGGAAATAATAGACATTTTTGAAGTAGGATTCACTCGTCAAACAATGCAATCAACAAAAAACCCAAATGAAAAAGGACTAAAGAAGATGCCCCAGTTCCTAAATATAAACCCGTCTCTCATAATTCAGATGCATTTCTTCACTTTCTATGAATAATTACCCGAAAATAAAGCAGTAATTTAAAATACCATCTAATCTAATGGTTCTTAATCCTACTCTAAGCAATTCAGCCACTTGGAAGACGACATCTAATATAACTCAGATGAAATTAAAAAGTGTTTGGGATAAAGAAGAAGAGAAAAGAACCAATTCGACTCTAGTCAATAGGGTCTACAGAAAATCCAACTGAAATATAACTGAACCTCAATGGCTAAACAAACCCATATCCGATTTGGCGTAGTCAAACATTGTGTGTCTTTAATTCCAACAAATATTAACCCTCCCAAAATTGAAAAAATAAAATAAAATAGAAAATTTCACAAAACCCACTAGAAAAAAATATTTTTTAAAAAAATTGGGAGTTAGGACGAAAAACTTACAAGGACGAATAGTAGTGAAAGGGGAAGAAGGATTGCAAAGGACGGGCTAAAAGAAGAAGCAATTCACACCCTAAAGCCAAGGGAGAAACAAAAACCCAAACTTGAAGAAGTTCTTCGCGTAGCTCAGAGACTCTTCTGTTAGAAGTTCCTATTTTGGTGGCCATCACTATGGTCAAATCCGTTGACCAGTGAATGGTATAAGATCAACCTTGAGATGTACAATTGCTATTCTGGTGAGTTTGAAGAGAATAGGCAACTGATTGTTGAGTCTTTCAGTTAAGGTATGATTGTGATTTCTAATCACACTACAATTAACAATTTCAGTCCTTAATGGGATAGGACTCTTTGGCTATAAATATAAGGGGTGCCTGGTCTCAACGATAGCTCGACATAATTCAATCCTCCCTATTGGCGAGAGCATCCCCATTGTGCTAGGAGATATTGAACGCGAGAAGATCGTTGAAGATCGGCAACCGTCAATGGCTAACGCTCAAGGTGCGCATATTTATAGTTTATATATTTATTATTTTTGATTGATCGTGCGCCTAGATCTTTAGGCTTAATTTTGGATAGTCGGATCGTTAGATCCATTTTGATCCCATCAATTGGTATCAGAGCCATGATTGGCGTTATGATCGGTCAAAGCATTATAATACGCATTTCTGTGGTGTAGAGTTTTTTTTTTTTTAATGGCTGTTTTTTAAAAAAAAGATTCTTAGGTAGGGGTTTTCAGGTCAGGATTGACCGGCAGCGGTAGAGGTCGAAAGCCGGATGGCCACCGATGTCAGGTGCAACGATGAGGGCAAGGGGGACTTTGGTGGCTACGTGCAAATCAAAAAACAAAAAATTGGTTCGATGTGGTAAGCCGGTCGGCCGGTCTGATTTCTCCGACCCGGACTAGCCCCAACCCCGGCGCCGGACGTCGGCGCACCTAATGGGTTAACAAAAAAAAAAAAAATTTTGGGAAGATGAGCGATTGCAAAGGGGTTATTTTGAATGGGATGGTCCGACCCACTCGGCTTTTTATTGGCCATGACCCTTGGCGACCGTCAGCTGTTGGAAACACTTTGGCCCACTGAACCTATTATTACGAGACCTGATGTTGGCCTTTGGAGACAACCACCCTTGAAACCCGATCACTTTGGGCCTATTGGCGACTCGGAACTTTACCTTGACCCTCTTGGCCCACCCCTTTGGGCCTATATGGCCCACCTAACCCGCTTGGGCCTACTTGGCCCACATGGCCTGGCTGGCCTATTTTGGCCCCAGCCCGACCTGCCTAGCCTTATTTGGCCCACCTGACCCGCTGGCCTATTTGGCCCACCTGACCCATTGGGCCCATCCACAGGGCCCATAGCTCACTCGGCTCTTCGGCCCCTGGCCCAGCCCGGTACTTGGCCCATTATGCCCTTTGTATTTCTTAATCTTCTCGGGCAATTTCTGGGCTATTTATAGGTTCGATTTTCGGATATTATATATGAATTTTGACTATCTCGAGCATTCTGGATCCGTTTGTTAGGTCTATTTTTGACAATGAGCTTTCTATTATGATATTTTCATGACCTGCTGTTATTTTTTCCTTTTTTTTGATTGTGTAATCAATTTTTTTAGTATCATTCATTAGAATTGGGTAGTGGAGGTTGTGCTCCACCACCATGGCTGGTACTTACACATTATAATGCTCGGTTATTGTCAATTTTGACACCTCCTCATAACACGTTTTGTGATCTTCTAAAATATTATCAAACCTAATTTGAAAACATGGCTTGGAAAGATTCTTCTGCCCAATGGTGATGATTCTTCCTAGTATCGTGATTTTTATAGTGAGGTTTAATTTTGTCCAAGACCGTGTTACAAATTCCTTGATAGTGTGTAGTGAACGTTGACGTCACAACATAAGCGGTTCTTCTGCCCAACGGTGATGAATCCCTTAATGTTATATGATGGCTGTATTTCACTATTTATTATTTTGTGTGTGTGTACTGCTAGCGTGTTGTGACTTGACCCAACGGAGGGTCATAACGACGCAATTAGTACCACAATCATTAATAAAGATTGAGGAAGCGGCTAGTGTGTTATAACTCGACCCAACGGAGGGTTATAATGACACAAATCGTTTCTCAATAAAACCACATTGGTTTTAATTTTTATATTCTTTGACATATTTTAACTTTCGCGTCACATACTATAATTATAACCTTGTGGAATTGATAGTTACTTCGATTGTATGTGGACATAATAAAGCCCTTAATTATTATGCAGCATTGAACCCATCTATCATAACTAGTATGATTGGTGGAATTAAACTTTTGAGTGGATCAAATTATAAGAAATGGAAGGAACAAGTTGCAATTGTTCTAGACTGCATGGATCTTGACTATGCTATACGATCTGATAAACCCAAGGTGCTCACCGCTGATGCCTCGGCTGAGGATCTGGCAGTGAACCATACGGATTTAGAAAAATGGGATAGATCAAATCGTATGAGTCTCATGATCATAAAGAGTTCCATTGCTGATGCAATTCGGGGAGGTATTCCTGACTCGCACACTGCAAAGGAATATATGCAAGCCATTAAGGAACAATTTCAAGGGACTTCTAAAGCCCTTGCCAGTAGTCTAATTGTTAAAATGGGAATCATGAAATATGATGGTCATAGTGGCGTCCGGGAGCACATTATGAAAATGAGTGGCATGGCAACTCAATTGAAAGAACTGGACATGAGTTTTTCTGAGGATTATCTTGTTCACTTCATTATGACTTCTCTTCCTGCACAATTTGTCCCGTTCAAGATCAATTATAACACGCAAAAAGAGAAGTGGAAGATGAACATGTGTCCAAGAAGAAGAACGACTTCGGGCTGAAAAACCTGAAAGTGCCCATTACGCCGCTCTTGGCCCATCGAAACGAAATTTCAAGCGAAAATCGAGACAATATAAAGGAAAGAACGTGAAAGCTCCTCCACCGGAAACCAAACAAGGAGAAGCTAGCACATCTACTTCTGGCATCAAGTGTCACTTCTGTAAGAAGAATGGACACATTAAGAAGAATTGTCAGAAATATAGAAATTGGTTAGTTAAGAAAGGTAATGACCTAGCTTTTGTGTGTTTTGAATCACTTTATGTTGATGCTTCACGCAATACTTGGTGGATAGATTCTGGTGCAACTATTCACATAAGTAATTCAATGCAGGGATTTCGATCCAGCAGGAAGTTAAGTAAAGGCGAACGTACCATCAAACTCGGGAATGGAGTAGAAGCAGACGTGGAGGCCATTGGGACTCTCCGTCTCATTTTAGATAGTGGTTTCATTTTGGATTTAGTTAATACTATTTATGTTCCCAGTATCACTAGAAACCTTATCTCAATTTTTAAATTGGATTCATTAGGTTTTGAATTTAAATTTGGACATAATATGTTTACTCTATTATTTAATTTCGATATTGTGGGTGGTGGCTCATTAGTGGGCCATCTTTATCAGTTGAACTTGGATTCATCTTACGCCCAATCTTTAGTTTCTATGCATGTGAATGATAAAATAAGTAAGAAACGAAAACGAGCAATCGATAACTCCTTCATTTTATGGCATAAACGTTTAGGCCATATATCTAAGGGTAGAATGAAGAGGTTAATTAAAGATGATATAATCGATGCGCTCGATTTCTCTGATTTCAATACTTGTGTTGATTGCGTTAAAGGAAAACTCACAAAGACTAATAAGAAAGGGGCTCTCAGAAGCACGAATTTGCTGGAAATAGTCTACACTGATATTTGTGGACTATTTCCAACTCCTGCTATTGGTGGTCAAAAGTATTTTATTACCTTCACTGATGATTATTCTCGTTTTGGTTATATATTTCTCATTCACGAGAAATCTGAGGCCCTGAATATGTTTAAAATCTATAAAGCCGAAGTTGAGTTACAACTCAATTCGAAGATTAAAATTGTGAGATTTGATAGAGGCGGAGAGTACTATGGTAGATACTCTGAAACAGGTCGCAATCCAGGACCCTTCGCCCTGTATCTACAAGAGCATGGCATTGTCGCTCAATACACCATGCCGGGAACACCTGAACAGAACGGTGTAGCTGAACGACGAAATCGTACTCTTATGGATATGGTGAGAAGCATGTTATGCAACTCTACGTTGCCTACGTTCTTATGGGGAGAACCCTTGAAAACAGCGGTGCATATCCTAAATCGAGTTTCTAGTAAGGCAGTTCCCAAAACTCCTTATGAGCTATGGGTAGGCAGAAAACCGACTTTAGGATATTTACACATTTGGGGCTGTTTGGCTGAAGCAAAGGTGTACAACCCACAATTAGGAAAATTGGACCCTAAAACTATAAGTTGTCATTTCATTGGTTACCCTGATAGATCAAAAGGCTACAGATTTTATTGCCCCACTCATAGTACCCGGATTGTTGAGACTAGACATGCAAAATTCTTTGAGGATCGTGAGATCAGTAGGAGTATAGAGCTTAGGAAAATCACTTTTGAGGAGAATCGGGTTATAATTCTTATCCCTTTTATCCAAGAAAAAGTGGCACCAACACCAGTTATTCAAGCCAGTGTTGATGCACCTGTGGCTATACCTATTGATACACCCCACATTGAGGAGGCTTTTGCTCCCATGGCGACTGTCAATGATCTACCATTGCGTAGATCAGAGAGAGCAAAGAAGTCTGCCATTTCTGATGACTATATAGTTTACCTCAATGAGAGTGAGTTTGATTTTGGAAAGGAATCAGATCCTGTTTCCTTTAACCAAGCCATGAAGAGCGACAAATCCACTCAATGGCTCGAAGCCATGAAAGATGAGTTGGAATCAATGAAATATAACTCGGTCTAGGATCTTTGTGAGTTACCTAATGGAGTTAAGCCTGTAGGCTGTAAATGGGTATTTAAAACCAAGAAAGACTCCAAAGGTAATATAGAAAGATACAAGGCCAGGTTAGTCGCTAAAGGTTTCACTCAAAAAGAGGGAATAGACTATAAAAAGATATTTTCTCCTATCTCTAAAAATGAATCTTTTCGGATAGTCATGACATTAGTAGCTCATTTTGACTTAGAATTGCATCAAATGGATGTTAAAATTGCTTTTCTGAATAGCGACTTGTATGAAGATGTCTTTATGACACAACCTGAAGGTTTTCAGGTTGAGGGGGAGAGTCATTTAGTTTGTAGATTCAAAAGGTTTATATATGGTTTAAAGCAAGCATCTCGATAATGGTACTTAAAATTTCACGAAGTCATTTCAAATTTTGGTTTTAAAGAAAATACTGTGGATCAATGCATATATCTTAAAATTAGTGGGAGTAAGTTTATCATCCTTGTTTTGTATGTTGATGATATCTTACTTGCGAGTAGTAATTTGTGCATGTTACATGAGACAAAGAACTTTTTATCAAAGAGTTTTGATATGAAAGATCTTGGTGAAGCTTCCTACGTGATAGGAATTGAGATTTATCGAAATAGAGCCCGTGGCATATTGGGATTGTCTCAAAGAGCTTATATTGATAAAGTTCTTAAAAGGTTTAACATGCACAATTGTTCCGCTACCGTTGCCCCTGTCATTAAGGGTGATAAATTTAGTCTACTTCAGAGTCCCAGGATCGATCTGGAGAGAAAACAGATGGAGACAATTTCCTATGCATCGGCAGTTGGGAGTCTCATGTATATGCCCGGATATAAGCGTATATAGTTGGCATGCTTGGCAGGTACCAATGTAATCCTGGTTTGGATCATTGGAAAGCAGCTAAGAAGGGTTTTCGCTATTTACAAGGGACTAAAGGACACATGCTCACATACAAAAGGTCGAATAACCTTGAAGTTGTTGGTTATTCAGATGCTGACTATGCTGGGTGTCAAGACACTCGTAGGTCCACATCGGGTTATATTTTTATGCTTGCAGGAGGACCTATATCTTGGAAGAGCGTTAAACAAACGCTGACTACTTCGTCCACTATGGAAGCAGAATTCGTTGCATGTTTTGAGGCAACATGTGAGGCGATATGGTTAAGAAATTTTCTCTCAAGACTTCGAGTTGTTGATACTATTTCAAAGCCACTGAGAATCTTTTGTGACAATTTCGCTGCGATTGCTATCTCCAATAACAACAAGATTAGTGGGGGTTCCAAATATATTGATATCAAATATCTTGTTGTAAGGGAGAAAGTTCAGAATCAAATTGTATCTGTTGAAAAGATAAGTACGACACTCATGTTGGCTAACCCTCTCACTAAAGGTTTATCTCTCACGCTCTTTTTGGAGCATGTTGCGCGCATGGGGTTAACGAATAATTTTGATAGCTTTTGAGAGTTGATATATGCGAGTGAATACATTTGTTTAATTGATTAAGAAATAAAACTTATTTATTTGCTTTTCCATTTGTATGCAAATAACTCCTTGGAACATATGGTGCCAGTAGATGGCAATAAAGTAGGACCAATATTAGATTGAGTTTACATGTAATCACCATTCAGTTTGTAAACTTACAATCTATGTGAAATCATACTAGTTGGAATCCATGTCGGTGATGACTTCCAATACAGTAACTAATGAGCGGTCATATATCGATGATATGATATATTGACTACATTGATTCTGTGTTGAAATTCTCACTGGACCAGACTGATAATAAAGACTTTAATTGAGATTGATTGTGACTTACCATTCAAAGAAAGTTAGCTAACATTGGGTAATCGGAGTTTATTGACATAGTTTGGCCAAGTGGGAGACTGTTAGAAGTTCCTATTTTGGTGGCCATCACTATGGTCAAACCCATTGACCAGTGAATGGTATAAGATCAACCTTGAGATGTACAATTGCTATTCTGGTGAGTTTGAAGAGAATAGGCAACTGATTGTTGAGTCTTTCAGTTAAGGTATGATTGTGATTTCTAATCACACTACAATTAGCAATTTCAGTCTTTAATGGGATAGGACTCTTTGGCTATAAATATAAGGGGTGCCTGGTCTCAACGATAGCTCGACATAATTCAATCCTCCCTATTGGCGAGAGCATCCCCATTGTGCTAGGAGATATTGAACACGAGAAGATCGTTGAAGATTGGCAACCGTCAATGGCTAACGCTCAAGGTGCGCATATTTATAGTTTATATATTTATTGTTTTTGATTGATCGTGCGCCTAGATCTTTAGGCTTAATTTTGGATGGTCGGATCGTTAGATCCATTTTGATCCCATCATCTTCTTCAGACAGCCCCAGGGGTTCGTCTATCGTGGGCCAATTTGATCGATTCGCTATCCTACGCATCCCCCTCCTCTCTTCTTACACTTCCGAACCCTCCCCTCTCTCCATCTCTCTCTCTCTCTCTCTCTCTCTCTCTCTCTGGCAATTGGCCAACACAGATGCTCTCAATGCTCAAAGGCTAGAGCACTATTTAGTGGAAGGTCTAAAATGCACGTCGTCACCTGTTTGCATGCTCATTAATATTTGTGGAATTCTTGAGGTTCGAACCAGTTGATGGAAAGAGATTAACTAAAGGATTTTTACATTTAGCCCCCTATATTATTACGAAATTGCACTTAGAATCCCATATTATTCATATTTACTCTTCGCCCCTTTAACTAAAGTTTAATGAACATATGACCCCTTCCGTGAACGGATCGTTAAAAAAGGGGGTTATGATGTTACGCCTTTTCACTTGACGGGATTTAAGCAGTAGAAAATACCGCTATTACCCTTCGCTGGCTTTGAGTCACATCGACGTAACAATAGAGTAACAGATAGATAGAGAGAGCTTCAGAGTAAAGGAACAGAGGAGAACGATGAGGTTTTTGGTGGTTTAGAATTCTCATACGCCAAAATTATATGAATTTGAAACCGACAAAAGGCAACGAAGAGGGTTCTCAGACGCTGACGCCATTAAAGTAAATCTATAACCTATTCCCTTGGTTTAGCTCTAAATAAACAAGTTTAGGGTTTTGGATTTTTATTTTAATTTATTTTTTTGTGCATGCAACAGATAGAGAGAGAATAACAGATATAGAGAGTTTCATAGTAGAGGAGAACGAAGTGGTTTTCAATGGTTTACGGTTGAGGTGTTGTGAATTTGAGATGGAAAGAAGACAGGATTCTCAGATGCCATTAAGGTAAATCTATAACCTATTCCCCCTTAGTTTAGCTCTAAATAAACAAGTTTAGGATTATGAATTTCCATTTTGATGCTTGTTAATTTGGTTTTTTGTGCATGCAACAGTTCGAAATTTGGTTTGTTAAAGAGCGTCAGTTTACATAACATCTTCTAGACACGTTCATCATATATAGAGGTAAAACCCTAAATTTTGATAGTTGGACTATATTTCATTTAGGGGGGTTTTTAACCCTAAACTTGTGGTTAAAAAACTCTTAAATAGGGATAAATCTGTGGTTAAACTCTAAAATCTGTAATTATATCTATGGTTTTAATGCATCAAAAATCTGTGGTTAAACTCTAAAATCTGAGATTATATAAATCCGTGGTTTTAATGTATATGTGGATCTATGAATCTATGGTTAAATCTGTAGATGATGGCTGAATATTTGTTTGTAGATGATAGGAAGCCGATTACAGTAATTTTTCTGTAACTTATTTTCTTGATTTCCTTCATCATACTAACTGTTGTTCGATTATGTGAGTATTTGATTAGTGCACATTATAGTATTGTGTAGCTATAATAAATGAACATCTGGTTACTTCAACTCACATAATTATACACTCATTGTTATGTTGTATGTTATACTATGTGATATTATATTGATCTAATTATAGAGACTGTAATAGTTTCGATAGTTGCGTATAGCCATTTGGTATTAATTTATTTTATATTGTTTGTGTTAAAAAGATGAGTCTACATAATGTGGATGGAGATTATTTGAAGTTGAGTATTCATTCGGGTGACTCTTTCATTAAATATAGGGGGCGCAATAGATACATAGTTGAAAATTTTGATGAATGTGTGATAGATAAGGTTCAAGTAGCATACATCATTTTGCTAAATGATGTGATCCCGATTTGTGGATGCCCTCGAGACTACATAACATCATTGAAGTACCAAAACCTGAGTGCAGGGGGTGTGGATGAGGTGATCCCAATCTTGAGTGACTCTGATCTGATGACGATGTTCGAGAGACACCAACACATGAAGGCAACTGACATATATGTAGATTTTGAGTTGAATCCTCAACCCCTAGACATAAGTATTAATCCTCCTTCAACAGCCCCAAATTATGAAAAAGGAAAGAGATTTGGTGAAGACAGTTCTAATTTTAGTTCTTTTGATACGAACTTTCAATCTGTGAATTCTTGAGAGGTATTTAGTGATGAAGATGAGGGGTTATTGGCTGAAGAGAATGAAGTTAGAGGACGGACTAAAGGAAGAGCATAAAGTATTCCAGGAGATCATTTATCAAATTACGAGGATCCAGAAGGTTATGAAAGTTTTTTTTTAGTTCAGATGATGAGAACGTGATTTCTAATGATAATATTGACATAGGCTTTCAACACTAATTTGTAATACAGAAGGATAAGCCAATTTTCTCCGTCGGAATGATGTATGATTCCATTTATAAATTCAAAGATGCGCTAGTACACTTTGCTATTTTACATGAATTTCAGCTCCTTTATGTGAAAAATGAAAAGGTCAGGGTAACTATAAAGTGCGTACAAATTCATTGTCCGTGGCGGATTCATGCCCCAGTGCATGAGGATAATACTATGCTTTGTGTGAAGAATTATAATAACTAACATACTTGCTCTAGGTGTAATCGACATAGGAACAAGATGGCAACTGTCCGATGGATTTATCAGCGAGTAGAAGAACAAGTTAAGATAGACCGAGAAATTTTGATAAAGAAGTTGACAAAGTTATTATTCACACAGTACGAAGTTAGAATTTCATACCATCACTTATGGGGTGGGAAGGAGCTAGCTTTAGGACACGTTTTTAGCAATTTTGAATATTCTTATAAGCTTGTGCCCTCATTTTGTTTGGCGGTACTACGGTCAAACCCAGGTAGCATAGCAAAGCATAAGCTTGGAGAGGATGGAACATTCCAGAGAGTGTTTATTTTCCTAGGTGTCTGTCGTTTAGGCCTTTTAGCTGCATATCATCATCCTTTTTTAGGGTTTGATGGGTGCCACCTTAAAAGAAAGTACAAGTGCACCCTCTTAGTAGCAACTGCATTGGATGACAATCGCGATTTATTTTCACTAGCATATGAAGTGGTCGAGTAAGAAAATGAAGATAGTTGGATATAATTTACCGAGTAATTGCAACTAGCTAGCGGGTTCCCAAACAACCTCATGTTCATGTCAGATAGGCAAAAGAGGCTGGTGAATGCAGTCCATAAAATTTATCCTAGTGCCCAACACAGGTAATATTTACTATTTTCTAATACATGGGCAGCTATATATGTTGTGTGTTTGTGTTATATATGATATGTGTTAGCGTTGCAGTCATATATGTTGTATATGTGCATATATAGCTTGAAGCAACTATATGTGGTGTATGTTTAAAGTAATTGTTATAGCTATGTACATATCGTGTTGTGTTTGAAGCAGTTGCCGCAATTATATATGCTGCATTTGTGTTGCAGTTATATACATATGTATATATTGTGTTGTGTTTGAAGCAGCTGCAGCAGCTATATATGTTGTATTTCTGTTGAAACTATATACGTATATAGCTTGAAACAACTGTATATTGTGTGGATTGAAACAGCTACTGCAGCTATGTACATATGTAATTATTGTGTTGTGTTTGAAGCACCTGTTGCAGCTATGTACATATTGTGTTGTGTTTGAAGCACCTGCTGCAGCATTGTACATATATATATATTGTGTTGCGCTTGAAGCACCTACTGCAACTATATATCTTAATGCTATTATGGTTTAAACTATGGAATGATTCACATATTATGTAACCGAATAGGTTCTGTGTCCGTCACTTATATAAGAACTTTAAGAGTCATTTTAAAGGGAAAGCATACGAGAAGCTCTTCTGGGGTGCAACTCGTGCATTTGTTAATCATGAGTTCAAAGGTTTTTTGGACAAGATTCAAGAGAAGTTTGTTGAGGCATGTAAATGGGTAGATATTGAAACTCGCAGAGTGTGGAGCAGATCACAATCTGCAGAATGGGCAAAATGCGATGTAATTACCAACAATCTTTTAGAGTCATTCAACAAAGTCGTCTCCTAATTGAGGTATATGTCGATTATTGACATAATCAATAGCATCTGATCTCTAATCATGACCCGGATGCAACAAAGACGATTGGAGGCAACTGAATGGACTACAATTACTGTACTCGCAGTGGTCACTACATTGGAGAAGTTTCATGAACTGACCAAAGATTGTTGGATTTATAACACTGACGACTTCGAGTATGAGGTGAACCACCTATTAACAAGGCATACAGTATATTTCAATAAGTGGACTTGCATTTGTCGTGTATGACAAATTTCTGACTTGCCATGTCTTCATGCAATGACATGCATTTTTCATGAGAGATTGAATCCAGAAGAGTCACTACGTGAAAATGCAAAAAAAACAATTGTCCAAAAAAATCGTTTTAAAAAAAAAAACGACGGTTTTTAACCGTCGAGTGAGCCGTCCTAGAAAAAGCAGTAGTATTTTTCAACGACATATTTAGACCGTCGTTTTTGTCATCAAAATAACGACTGTCTTCGGCAATTCGACCACAAACGACGGTTTTGAGTCGTTGTTTTTTATGTCGTTTTATTAAAAAAGACATGACGTATTCCCCACATAATCGACATATTATGGCTGTCGTTTCTCTTTAAAATAATCACATTCATGAAACAACAACGGTTTTGAGCAGTCGTATTTATTTATTTATATATTTTTAAAAATATTTAAATTTTAAAAACGACGATTTGGTAACGTCGTTTTTTTTATAATTTTCGTCTAAAATCTAACGAAATCTATAATCATCAAAATTCAAAAATTTCTAAATTCACCATAAGAAAATTCACATCTTAAAATAAATAAATGGATAATCATCTTCCTTAATTACAACTTTCAATTTTGAAATAATCATAAAAAGCATAAATCTTAAAATTCCCAAAAAAAAATTACTAAGCATCCAAATCCATTAAATGTCTATAACCAAATAAATCTAATTTATATTATACCTAACAATAATCATATAAATTGGATAAGTCCCTTTGGCCAAATAATTGTATCCCCAACTGTAATATCTGCTAATGTCCCTTCACTTGCATATAACTCGGCGTTAATATCATAAATATCATCTACTATGATGCTAAATGAATCTGTTGATATCGCCTCTCTATTAATGCGTCCTAGTGCAACAAGTTTTTTCTTGAAGTTCTTTAATAAGCAACGCATGGATGATTGATCCACTGGTGAATCAGGAAGAATCGATGAATGTCGTTGTGCCTACGAAAATAATGATAATTGATTAACATTAAAAAATTTATATCAAAAAATTATAATTTTGAAAAGGAAATTGGGCCTTCATGAGATTGAAATTTGTACCTGAAAAGAATTTGAATCTGACATATGTGTTCCTTGAGAAAGAACTTGACTTGATAATGCATTGACTTTTTCCTCAAGGGTCTTGCATGTCTTACGGTCCTCATCAGATTGTTGAATAAGTAAATCAAATTTCAATTCAATATTTTCACGTGCTCTCTTCTCCCATTAAGCGTTCTTTCTATAAGGCGCTGATGCTTGAATAGCAATCTTAGATACACCCTTACCCATGCCCCGTACACAACCTCTTCCATCACGACCACAAACCTAAGCAACAAAATATTTTAGAATTATAAATTCCTTACAAGGAAAAGAAGAAACAAAAAGGGGAGGTGAGCATCATTTACTTTAGCAACAGGGTCATTATCTAAATCCTTATCCCCTAGAAGAGGATTGTTCATAATGATTCTTCTAATATCATCCTACAAAGAATAAATATTAATTAAACATTTCAATACTAAAATTCTGATATAAAATGAACTAAAATAATAGTCTTACTAGTTAGTTGATTGCTCAAAGCGGGTAAAGGACAAGTCCCATCTTTCTTGGTATGGGAGGCTATATATATTTGTGTCCTAGTGACTCTACCATCAAAACTCTGCTTTTTCTGTACAATAAAAATTTCATGCAAAAATTATTATTTCAAATTCCTCATCTTCTCTCCCCTTTCTTGCTTTGCATTCAGAAAACTATATTGCGAATTCAAAACTGTCTGATATAGGAAAAATATGAATACCTTTATTGGAATCAGCAACAATGAAAGCCAAAAGCACATGAAGAAAGTATTATTTATAACTTTAGAATCAACAAAACACAATTATAAGTCTCAGATCAGAAAACCAAAAGATAGAAAGTAAAAAATACATTGTCCAACCATTTGAAACAGCTGGTGTAGACCCATTATGTACACTGTATCACGAGAATCGACTATGGTTGCTCAAACCCAAATCTATCAATGCCATTCTTCTTCTGTGGCTACCAAATTTAAATAAAAATGTTGGATTTGGTGAACTTAAGCATGGAATTATAAAAATAAACATGGTGAAAACCTAAGAAAAAGACGAAAATCACGAACTTGGGTGGTATAGATGGATTAATGGAATCTAGCATTTGAGATTTTGGAGGGTTTGATAGGAAGATGAAGAAGATCAAGAAGGGAAAGAGAGGGAGGCGGTTACCACATTCAGACAGTTACTGGATTCATTTGTTTGCTAGGTTTTCTTTTCTACTGAACAACAAGAAAGAAGAGATGTTTCATCCAATGGAAGCTTTTACTGAGTAATATACATAGGAATTTTGTGTGGATTTCGATCACCTGCATTGGCTGTTTGACAGGACCATCACTTTTCTGACACAGTTCCCATTCCCATTTGCTATTTCTGCACAGAATATAGTTCCAAATAAAACAATTTTTGCACAAAATATCTCCATTTGGCACATACTTCAAAGCCTGGTTGATAAATCACATAAATGTGCATAACTTTCTATAGAGACCTCATATTTCATTGTCCAAAAGTCAGACTCCTGATCTTGAGATAAACAAGATAAAACAGTATGGCTCTTTTACAATCATCTCATGTAACTTTTGTTTAAATTGCATTAAATCTATAATTTCATTAAAAATGACAACAAACATAATTCACATACAGTTACTAACGCCTATTAGGTAACGACTCACTGCTACACTCAATATATATGCATACAGAGTTTTGGCTCATGGTTGATACTCTTGTGTACTTTCAAACCATTGGTTAAGATGATACAGTCATCCTGACACTGCAGGAGGGGAGACTAGATGGTATTAGATTCATTTATATCTATGTTGCATATTTTAAACAACATGCAACTCCTCTAAATAGAGGTTATTTACAAAGTAGATGCTAGGCACCTAACCAATATCAATTGAGATGGCATGGGCATGTCCATCAGAGACATGAAACAGCCCTATACAAATCATCAAAATGATACAGGCATAACAAAGCGGGAGAAGGGGAAGACCAATAAAGACATGAGGAAGTCAATGTCAAGTAGACCACTAGTCCATTCCATGTACCATATGTTCAAGTTAAACTTTTATCAATGAATTACTTTTATTGTTATATATATATATATATATATATATATATATATATATATATATATATATATATATATATATATAGTTCAAAAGCACTATACCTCTGCTGGAGCGGAACAAAGCATGTAGAAACAGTGGTAATTTCTCTTTGGATCAGATAATTAGCAAACATGAGATCTTTCGAGCAAGTGTGTTTTGGGATAGCGATGCACGAAATCATCCTCTCGTCATAATCGAATCTCAATTTAACTTACCAAAACGACTGCACTATGCCTAACATGCAACTCAGGATGAATTATATGCAACTTAAGCAGACAGTGTGATAGAAAATCAGAAAACATAAATTGAAAATCATGTAATCCACACCTTAAATTATCGTTTCTGACAGTCTTTGCATTACCAAATGCTTCCAAAACAGGATTAGACCGATAAAACAGAAGGGGAAAAAGAGTGGGGAGGGGAGTGGGCAAAATAATATTTGAAAATAAGTAAGATATGATGTTGGTAATTCACAAATATCCAACAGAAGTAACAGAACCACACATTCCAACAACAAACTCAATGATTTCCTAAGGCTTCTTTGTCACAGACACAAAAGAAACCGATCTCACCTCAAGTACTTGCTGCTCCACAAACCTTCCCTCAGCTGCAGCTCTTCCGCCCATGTAAGCAAGATATTGCATAAGCATTTTTATACTTTCTGTTTTACGTGCTCCACTTTCACCACTTACTAGAATCTATTGGCTTATCCCTTCATTTATCATTAGTCTGCATTCACAAAAAAAAAAAAATTCCTGCTTAGATATTATGAAAAAAACCTTTTGTACTTAGATTCAGTGAATGGAGTGACAGAGATTACCTATATGCAGCAGCATCTACACCAACAAAAGGATGAGGACTTAGCTCACCAAAGGCTGCTCCTTTGTATTGTTCCATCATGTGACCGTCATATAGATGAGGCAGTCTTCTAAAGGGGTTCACAACAATCAATATTTTTCCAATATAAGTCTGGAAGCAACTTTAGATCCATTAACAACTCTATATCTAAGATGTTTGAGGAGCTAAACTGAAAACATAAGAACACACAATAAATAAGGTTCAATGGTGCATGCCAAAATGCACACACATATTCAGGAGCAAACAATATGCAAGCTATATCCACTCAGCATGCACGACCAGCTAACTAATTCTAGCCACGTTTAGAAATAAAGCAGGCATAGAACATTTAGCAGCAGTAACTTTAGATGAGCAACTTATAAAGAAAATTCACTCACATTACATAATTAAACTTCAATAAATTTTCACCTGCACAAATCAAAACTACTCTACTCCCACTTAACCCTAATCCACACTAAATTAATTTTTTAATTTTTTGAAGTAAATAAATCAGCTCTAACATAGTGATTTGGGTCGATAGTAGTGGGTTTGATGAAATTCTTCACCAGCCCACAAAACAGCCCTGGTTTACAAGTCCATAGACATCCCACCAATTCCTCCACCAAAGTGACATTAACATTGATAGAGTTCAGTACTGGGTTACTTGATTCCGATACCTCACTTGCAAGAATAGATAGGGAACGAGCAACCAGAGAAGCAGCAGCCATGATTGATGAAGGATCAATATTTGCTGCATAGCAATCATTTAAACAATTAATAAATAAAAATTGGGAAAAGTTTGCTATATAGCCTTTATAACAATGATGTTATAGATGAACCTAATATCATCTAATCCATGATCAGATAATATTAACTTCAATTATATAACTTATATAAATGCTTTATAACAGACCACTGCTTTGAGTGGAAATATTGAACTTTAATGATACCGGGACTCACATGGCTCATTGAGATGGCTGTGGTAGAACTTGTTCGTGAAAGCTGTGTCAAACTCATCCAAAACAACCCCAGAAGTTGAAGAATTCTATGGAAAGGAAATTAACTAGGATCAGTTAGTTTCAGGATATAAGATATCACGGAATCATTGGAAAAACTGAGTGGTGAGCCAAATAATTGGCACAATTACAATAAAACACAAATCATAGTTCAAAAGTAAATCAGAAAAATGATGGAGTGAAAATATGCTAGCATCAGAAAGGCCAGCCAATATCAGGGAATGAGACATCACAGACTGACTGGATTGGCAAAATCAAGAGTTAAAAACAGTCAAAAGTGGTACACTGTAGCTCTATGCGCAAATATAAAGTGAACCAAATACTGTGTTCTGGAAGATCCAAATCAATAGTTAAAAAGCAGCCAAAAGTGGCAATATGGCATGATGAACAACTTGGCACACTTCAGATGAGGATGGATGATTTCAATTGGGTTTTCTGTGTATGGCCCTAGTGAACCCACACTACGACAAAATGTGCAACAAATTAAAGTTGGCATATGAATGTTGTCTATGTAGGGACTTTAATATCATAAGGCTTTATATTTTAAAAAGAAAAGTCAGGTTGAAGTGGGGATACATCCATATTTACTCCATATTTTACAATGGTTAAAAATAATTAAAGATGATTCATGTGGTCCATGTATAAGTTAGATGCTTGAAACGATGACTTGGTTTCCAAGCGGCCAATAAAAATAGAAGGCAAATAGACTGAAGTCTTCAATGCTCAAATAAATGCCTATAAAGGAAACAGTGGTTGCACAAGATCAAGTAGTTAAAGAGGATATACAAATTCAGCCCTCGCTAGGTTGCACACACTATCAAGCACCCACCGTGCAATGTGCAAACTAGAGCCAAATTAGGCAGCGAAAATTGCTTGACAAAGAAAACTTGATGTGGGGCAAATTCCTAGATGGACTAGAGACTTCAACGGTGGAGCAAAGGGGCGAGACTAGGTTCAGAAATTACAGATTCACGGGCTGGCAAAGGAATGCAAATTTGGTTTTTAATTTAAAGACCCATTGGTCCTCAGCTCAGTGGCCTAAATGGGTTGGCTTTAAGAGTGTGTTGTTAAAGGTTCAGCAGAAATAACGGAGATAAAATAAGGGAAAGTAAAAGATTTACTGAAGTGAAATTCTCGGGTTATCTTAGTATTTTTTTTCCTGAGATTTCAGTCCTAACAAACAAGAGCTCATGGCACTTTAAAAAGTTTGGTTGGATCAGTTCAATGTGATAAATGAGTGTGCTTTGTCCCACTACAAATCCAAGGGCTTTTATGGACGGCCTGAAACTGCCGGCAAAATGTAAGTACCCACCTAAAACATTTGCTAGCGACGACCAAACTGCTGAGATTGTAGGCGTCACAGATTCCATCGTCAACGCTTTTGGCAGCAGTTCTTAACTACTGGGAATTCTTACCATACCCCAGCGTTAAAGCCTCCTGGAATATGTTGTAAAAACTCTGCCCTTGCCATATAAATTTTTCTCATGGCAGTTAAGAACCACTGGCTAATAATTAAAACTTCCCCAATGGTTTCAAACCACTGGTAAAGTATTCTTTATATATATATATATATATATATATATATATATATATATATATATATATATATATATATATAAATCAATAAAAATTTCTCTTGTCAGCAGTTCTAAACCGCTGGGTAAGTATTTTTTTGAGTGAGAGATTTGAGCGAGAGCGAATGAGAGAAGATGGGTCATTGATCGGAAAACAAGAAATATATAGGGCAGGTAGAGTGGGTCGTGAGTTAAGCGGATCTGGGTTGGCGCAATTACAGTGACTTGCTGCTAGCGGTTTTTTTAACCGCCCTGAATTTTTGTCGGCTAAAACAGGTTTTTTTGTAGTGATCAAAACCAATCTCTATAATGCGACTCAATAGCATCAACCCACAATCCCCATTCTCGCTAGCAAATTGGCTTAACTTGGCGGGTAAACCACATGTAAAGGAACTAAGGCCAAACAATGTGTAGATACTCTGCTTTCCATGAAACCATGTCTGATAGTCCTTTATATCTTGGAGTCATGATTGCCAGTCCCAAACCTCAGAACCAGTTAAATATGAGACATTATCCACCTTTAAAATCCCAAGAAAATGTCAAAGCAAAATAGAAAAGTCTAAGAAAAAAGTTATAACAAATTTTAAAAAATAAAATAAAATAGAAATTAAAAATCCTAAACCTCTAATAACAATTACCTATGGAAAAAACCTAGAATTCAGGGTCAGATGGGCATATTTTCATCTTCATATCTGAAATCTAAAAGCCAGAAATAAATAAATAAATGACCCCCATAAAAACACTAGAAATATATTAGAGTGTTATATAAAAACCCAAGAAAATGTCAAAGCAAAACAAAAAATTCTAAAAAATAAAATTATGACAAAAAAAAACTAAAAGAGAAATTAAAAAGAACTCTAATAACAATAACCTCAGAACCCAAAAACACACCTTAGAATTTAGGGTCATGAGTTTAGAATTTAAGACATTAAAGGAAAAAACCCTAACAAACTCACTCGAATCATGCACAAAATCAGGAAAAATGAAGAAGAAACATTAATTTGATCTCAAGAACTGATAAAATCGATTGATCTGAAGCAGAAAATAAGGAAATTACAAACCCTAACTTTGGCAGATTCAATCCTCCAATGATCATTAATTTAAAAGCTACAAAATCAAGGAGATCAGGAAAAATAAAGAAACCCTAGCAAACTTGGTCGAATAATGCACTAGCTCAGGAAAAACGAAGAAGAAATTGAAAAACTCACTCGAATATGAGCTTCCGTCCACCACGAGTGCGCCTTTGTCCATGTAGAAAACACCAATCGCTGAATATGAACTTCCGTCCACTGCCATTATGTCTAAACTGATCGCCGTACATGTACAAAGCACCAGCCATCGACAAAGAGAACAATTCGTTCTCCGTCTTGAAATGGATCTGCTCTTTGGAGTGGGTCGTCTCATTCTTTAGTGCAGCAATGAGGAACTAGGGTTGTAATAGAGAAAGAACGAGGAAGATAGATTAGAGTATGAGTATAGAATTAATGCCTCCATGTTTTTTTAAATTGTAGTATTTATAGGGTATATTAGTTAAAAGGGCAAGTTTGCCCTTTTAACAATTATATAATTACCCGCCTATTCTTTTCTTGAAAAATCACACTTCTAAGGTGTTAAACGACTGATTTCAGCCGTTGATGTGTTTATCACTGTTTCAGGCAGTGGTTCATTTTATACTGTTATGGTTGTTTTTTTCTCATTTTCACGTATAGAGTTTTGTTCCAATTATTACAAAGCCGATGGATACAAGAGAGCATATATATAGAGAGGTCTGTCATGCTATGACAGACAAGAGTTTTTGGCCGACAACAAAAATTGTGTGCAAACCGCCTCATGCTCACAAACCCGCAAGGAGACCAAAGAAGAATAGGGTGCATGGATATGATGAAGTACCACAAACCAATCAAGTTAGATTGCAGTCCACTAAAAGATGCGATAACTGCAACATGTGTGGACATAATCGGCGAAGGTGCAAAGAGCCTAGAGCTAAGGGTCAAGCTGGAGAGGCCTCGTCCTCAACCCAAAAAGGTGTTGCACCACGCCATCATCGAACTGCGACAGCTAATCAAGCTCCAGGTTCGGGTATAGCCCATCCACCACCAGCGCGAGGAAGAGGATCTGCTACTAGTGGAGCTAAACATGTTTTCAAATGCAACATGCCTCCGATGGGTCGCGAATCCTTTTAGATTGTTTTTAAATGATTTTTAATGTGTAATTAAATATAGTTAAACAACTTTTTCTTTTAAATTTTTGGGTGGCCAGTGTGGTCTATAACTGAATCTGATGGGGTATGCTGAATCTGTAACATATGGCTCATCAACTGATAGGTATCCTATTTTAATGGGTTTGATTGGTTTATTTTTTTGTGACCAATCAACTGAAACTGCATAGATATGCTACTTTTTTATTAGTACAGGACACTTAAGGGGTTATGTATATAGATTTATGTTGGGGTCTGAATGATAGATATATGATTTTTGTTGGGGTCTAAATGGTTCTCAGCTGAATATAATTATTTTAACAGGTTTTAGTATATGATTTTTGTTGTTTTTGTTGTTCTTAGTTGAATATGATTTTCGTAATAGGTTTTAATAAATGATTTTTATTGTTCTCAGCTGAATATGATTTTCTTAATAAGTTATAATATATGATTTTTGTTGCTCTCAACTGAATATATGACTTCTTCTCAATTGAATATATTCTCGATTGAATATAAACTTATTATATTATCATGATTTCTCATATAACAACTAATATATACCCCTTCTGTTAGTATACTATGAATGCTAATTTTAGAAAATATATTTTTATTATGAAAACAGATAATTGATATTTGCTTTGGTTGTGGTGAGAGCAGATATTAGATCAGGAAATGTTCTAAAAGGAAGGTGATTGAAATTGGTAGCACTTGTGGTTGTTGGTAAACAACCTAAGCTTCTCACGTCCTACATGTCTAAGAACTTCGGAAGAAAAATTTTCGGATGCTATACATGTAGGTATTTTAAATGGGTCGATAGTAAATCAAGTAATGCAAAGCATTATATTGATGTCAAAGCGACGGCTACACCGCGCAAAGACACAAGTTCTCTCAAAAGTTTCATGGGTGTAAAAGAGTTTAAGTTGAAGCTGACGGTGGAGATCGAAGAACTTAAAAAAAAAATAGAGGTGACTACAACCCTCAGTAGAGAGGAAGGAAAATAGGTGATTGCATCAATCGATAAACTTCATCACCTAATTTCGATCGATAGAATCAAAGTTTCAGACGTGTTTTTTGTTGAATAAGATTTTTCACTACTAAAAATTAGGATCTTGTCTTCTATATAGCCATCAAAATTATTTTAAGATTAAATATATCTGCATCCATTAAATATAGAAGGATGTTAACTTCTATTGGAGGAAGATTTGCTTTATCAAGATCAAGCAGATATGCATCCATTAAATATAGAAGGATGTTGACTTCCACGATTTTCCTATTGGATGAAGATTTGTTTCATCAAGATCAAGCAGATCTGCATATATTAAATATGGGATAAATGTTGACTTCCACGATTTCCTATTGGATAAAGATCTGCCTATATATTGCTTCAACCTATTGCAATATTGGCATTGGTGGTAACATCGTAAATATGGTATTTATAAAGGTTATTAAAAAAGTTGACGCCAACTTACCTTTTTGCATGTAGCTGGTAATGTGTTTTGCAATCAAAGTTATATATGGTATAAATCTGTAAATTATATTAGACCATAGGGCTAAGACGGTCATTGTGTCATTCTCTTAATGTTCATCTCTAACAGTCAAAGCTAGTCAACTCAACGAAAGGGATTATATGTTCATTAAACTTCAGCCAAAGAGGCGGAGAATAAATATGAATAATATGGGGGGCTAAGTGCAATTTTGTAATAACATAGGGGCTAAATGCAAAAATCTCATTAACTAATTTGTGCTCTGCCCGTAGAAATATGAAATGCGTGGAGGGAATATTAGGTAGTTGAACTTGGGCATAGAGAATAACATTCCATTCATCTATTACCACACATTAAGGTACACCTTCCAAACCGAAAGAGGTTATTTATGAGGGACTCATTACTTGCCCTCGCAACAAATTTAAAAGAAAGACGTGCAAGTTTGACAACATTTGTTATATGAAAACACCATCTAAGCCGTTTGATGAATAACGTTTCATTCATCTATTACCATATATTAAGGTACCCTTCCAAGCCGAAAGCGATTATTTACAAGGGACTCAGTACTTGCCCACGCAACGAACTTAAAAGAAAGATGTGCAAGTTTGAAAACCTCTCTTGTATAAAAACACCATCTAAATCTGAAGTGAAGTCTATGATTTAAAGATATTAAGTGCATAAGATATTAAGTGCATCACGTTGATGCGGAGAGTAAATTGGAGTTTAAATTTGAGTAATTAGTATTAGGTGCAAGACCCGTCCGCCAAAGATGATGCACAAATCAATATCTATACTTGTGGATTCTTGGTACAATGTATTTGTTGTGATCGGTATTATTCATTGCATACATTATATCTCACTATTATCTTTAACTTACTCGAACACAAATCTCGATACTATAGATGCATGCATGCATGGCCCAGAGATATTTAAGTGTACACTGCACAGATTCATTGAACCACGGTCGGTCATATCTTTTTTCCACGTGGCATCATGATAATATAATCAATAGAATAAAAACTTATTGACAGAATGACAGATAAATATAAATGACTCTTACCCGCCAATAGTCAATGCCTTTAAAACTTGGTCTTAGGCATCAGGTGACATCCCTTGTTGCCATAGCATCAAGTAATAAGTTAGTAAATAAATATAAGAAAGATATGATATCCTGAATGTGCATGCCGGTGATAAATGAATATAAAAAAAATATGATCTGTATAGATTCTTGGGGCATGTGCCTTCTGATTTTAAGTATCCCTTATGCAAAAGATTGAAATTTTAACATACGATTCAATAGTCAATTGTTTAATTAGATAGTGGCCCGTTGAGTGACATTAAAACATCTCTATGAGGGTAATTTTGTGCCAATCTTTTACACTTAAAAAATTTGTAGATAACATTTAAATCAGATGGCTTAGATAATACTTTCATATGACACAAGTCTCCAAAATATATATAAGCTACGTACAACGGCTAACTTCTTGCTTCCCTAACCTATCCTTATTTGCCCTCTTATTTATTTAAAGGGAAATTTACCTGACCGGCCCTGTCAGATACAATTTTCACGTCAGAGGCCCTGTAATTTCACCTTTACCCAAACCAATCAGCTCCAAGCCTAAGCGACCCTAAGGATAGCAAAAAGTCCAAATTACCCCCTTTCTTTAACGCACAAAAACATCATCTTCTTCCTCATTTTAATCTGGTACAGTTTTTAAAAGTCAGAGGTGGCGAAGGTGACTGCGTCTTCTCCTCAATCCAAACTATTCCGATCTGCTATTTGGATCGACCCAGATACACCTTTTTCATTAGAGACTATAGCAGATTAGAATGAGGAAGAAGAGGATACACCTATATAATTTAAAATTTTAAATATTTACATTTTTCTATATTTACGCGATGTGAAACGAGATCTATGTCGTCAGATTTGAAGACTACAATATAAAATCGATAATTCTAAAGATAGATATGAGAAAAAGGCGATATCGACTCATGCATGACGATCGTCGACATTTAAATCGCCATCGATTATATTAAAAAAAAAAAAAAAATTATGTAATCGATGACGATTACAGATTGAGTCGATGACACTCTTGCATCGAGTCATTATCGATTATAAAAAAAAATTAAAATTAAAATTAAATTTTTTTTTTTTAATCGATGACGACTCTATGTAATCGTCATCGATTACATAATTTTATTTTATTATTATTTTTTTTTTTTATATAATCGATGGCGACTAGATATAGTCGATGGCGACTACTGCAAAAGTCGATGACAACTCTTAAAATGATCAGACGGACTATGCAGTCGATATCGACCGTATGAGTCGATATCGCATTTTCTCATATTCATCTTTGGAACTATCGATTTTATATTGTCGCCTCAAATAGCAACTTAGAATAGTTTGGATCGGAATAAATCCCGTTTCACATCGCGTAAACATAGAAAAATGCAAATATTTAAAATTTTAAATTATATAGGTGTATCATCTTCTTCTTTATTCTAATCTGCTACAGTCTCTGACGAAAAAGGTGTATCTAGGTCGATCCAAATAGCAGATCGGAATAGTTTGGATTGAGGAGAAGACGCCGTCACTTTTGCCACCTCTGACTTTTAAAAATTGTATCAGACTAAAATGAGGAAGAAGATGATGTTTTTGTGCGTTAAAAAAAGGGGGTAATTTGGGCATTTTGCTAAGGATCGGCTAGGCTTGGAGCTGGTTGGTTTGAATAAAGGTGAAACTATAGGGCTTCTGACGTAAAAGGCGTATTTGACAGGGCCGATCAGGTAAATTTTCATTATTTAAATAGCATTGATGATTGGACAGAGTATTAATTGAAACATTGAAACTCAACTGCGTATTAATTGAAAAGAAATAAAAGGACTCTCAAAGTCAACCTGTAATAAGTATAGACAGCTGCACAGCCCAATATTTTATATATATATATATATTAGAAAATTTAAAGCTAAACTTCTTTCCCTCTTAATTTATTGTAACAGGGTTTTTGTCTTTTAGTAATGGACTCAATACTTTTTTTGGAGGGTTTTTTCGGGCATTTCGATTTCCTCCTAGCGTAGATGTTTTCCTTCTCTTTGGGGTCTCTTTCGTCCGCTCAGGTATCTAATCTAATTTTCTGTGGGAGGACCGAATTTTCAGATAGCAATTCCTGTGCTGTTAGCATGAGTTTTTATGGGTCTATCCGAGGCTCATATTTAGTTTTTTTATATTAATGCAAATACAAATTTCAAATTATATATATATATCCAAGGCTCATCATGCAGCCGCCTTGGGCAACCGAATTTTTGGGGCCACGTATTCTTGTGATTTTTTATGAATTATTGGTTAAAATAATTTTTTAAATATTAAGTTAGTAAATCAAGTCAATGAATTAATTAGTCGGTTAAGTTACTAGTGCCGTTATACTTTTTACCCTATATGTTAAGGGTTACCTATTCTCATGCCTCATATTTGCATTATTTTGATGGGTCTGATCGGATCTCTACCGGGTTGGCATTGGTCATGGGTCGGATCACCTCATGGGCTAGGCCGGCCTTATATATTTTGATCTAATGGATTCTTTGGCCCCATATATATATATATATATAATTTTTCTTATTAAATGACTCAACTTAAAATAAGGATCATGTGCTCATTAGAGCTTATTTTTTGGCAAATGACCAATCATTTGGATCTATTTGACGAGAGTTTTCCAATGAAACTATTTATGAAACTATTTATGAAACTTTTTGAGATTGTTAAAATGCTAAAAAATGTCACTGTGTTATTAGTTGGGTTACTTGATTCATAGGATACATTCTACTATTGGGTTAAAATCCGAAAAAATGTCACTGTGTTATTAGTTTTTCTCCTTTTGTGTTTTATTTTTCTTTGATATGTATTTTCATTAATTTATTATTTATATTTTCAAATTATAAACAGTAAAATGAAATATGCATATATTCGTAATCTAGAGTAATCATGATTACAAATTTCAATTTTGGCAATATTTCGGAAAAAATTCGAATAGTTTTAAAAAAATTTCGAGGAGTACAAAAAATATTCTATATAAATTATATTTCATATTTACAATTTTTTTATTTATTATACAAAAGCAACTAACATTAAAAGAAAATTAATTAAATATGCCTAAATTAATGAAATTTAGCAATTTCAAAGAAGTCATCAAAATTTTGTTGAAAGTTACGTCCAACTTCTGGTTTGGTAAATTTAAGTGAAATTTTGAAAAATATCAAAAAAATTTGTCACTATGAGAGAAATGAGTTTAATTTTTTTGATAAAAAAAAGTTGTGGCAATTTTTTTTTTGGATTAATATAAACGAGGCCCCCATTTAGGAACTCACCTTAGACCCCCAAAATCTCAGGGCCGGCCATATATATATATATATATATATATATATGGCAGAGCTAACGGATAAATTCTCCTCCAATTTTCGGTTCTATTACTACGGGATCAGTCCTATCACTACAGCGGCAAAAGAAGCATCTTGTTCCTTTTAGAGTTAAGAGATGGTTGACTAAGATACTGGGTTAGCACCATTTAACTGGGTAATTAACGTGCACAATCCATTAGATGCACCATGATCTAACAATCTTTGAAGTATATATATATATATATATATATATATATATATATATATATATATATATATATATATATATATATAATCGGTCTTAACTGAAACAAAAATTTTCATCAATATTTTGGTGCCTTATGATTTTTTTTGTATTATTTTTTAAGTTATCGGCTGATCATTTGCTAATCATCAAATTATCAGCCGATGTTTTGAAAGCCAATAATTTTGAGTTTTTAAAAAAAAAAAGTGGGCATCGAAATTTCGGCCCGGCCCACAAGATTTTGGCCAAAATTTCGTCTGAGATTTTCAATCGAAATCCTGAAATTTCGGTGGGGTTCAAAACCGATGCATTTTAGTCGAAATATTGAGATTTCAGTCGAAATTTTGATCCATGCTATATGGTATGACATCCTGGCCGATACCGATATATATATATATATATACCAATGTTTTTTTTTTCTTTTCTAAACTCAAAATTATCAGCTTGCAAATTATCAGCTGATATTTTGAAGGTCGAAAATCGTTCGGCTTTGCCCACAAGATTTCAGTAGAAATTTCATGCGGAATTTTCGGCTGAAATCCTGAAATTTCGGTGGGGTTTGAAACCGATGCGTTTCGGCCGAAATATTGGGATTTCGGCTAAAATTTTGATCCATGTTATGAGGTATAATACCTTGAACTAATGCACCTATGATAAAAATGTATTTTAATAAATTAAATGCGTGAGTTTGCCCAATTTAGAACGTAAAATATGCTTTTGATTTGGCGTTTGAAATTTACATTCTCCAAATTAATGACTCTCACGTGCATGGCACGTGTATGATCCACTTGAGTGTGGATAAAACTCATCACTTGTTCACAGATCAAGAAAGAAAGAAGGGAAAGAAGAAGAGGAGCTAAACATGGCATGTTCATGGTGGGATGCCTTTGGTAGAGCAGCATTCACGTTTTTCATTGCGTCCTTGGCAACATGGGTGTATAAAAATGGGAAGAAGAAGAAGGAGGAGGAGAAGTTACGATTGCCGCCGGGGCCTCGAGGGTTGCCTTTGGTGGGCAACCTCCCGTTCCTGGGCCGCGACCTCCATCGTTACTTAGCTAAATCATCTAGGACCTACGGCCCAATCATAAAGCTCCAATTGGGGCGCAGGACCTGCGTGACAGTGAACTCTGCGTCTACCGCGAAGGAAGTACTAAGAGACGAGGAGAGGATGTTCGACCCTGACCCTTTAATCTCTGCCTTGTCCTTAACATATGGTGGAAGAGACATTTCTTGGTCTCCCTACGGCCCGCACTGGCGATTGCTCCGCAAGGTGTGCGTCCAAGAGATGCTGACCAACGTCAGGATTGAGGGCAGCTACGCGGTCCGACGGCAGGAGATGCACAAGATGGTGAGCTACGTGTATGCCAATGCTGTGAGTGGGGGGACCCCTATTAATGTGAGAGACGTTATTTTTCTAAATTTGCTCAACATGATGACGAGTATGCTGTTCGGAGCCACGCTTAAGGGGGAAGAACGTGTTGAGCTTGGGAAAGCCGCCAAAGAAGTCATTCTAACTCTAAACAGCCCCAATATTTCCGATCTCTTTCCTTTTCTTGCCTACTTCGATTTACAGGGACTCAATCGCAAAGCCAAGAGGATCAACATGCGGTTTGATCGTCTACTTGATAGCATAATCGATCAACGTCTGAGAATGAATTTAGACGATAACAAAAAAGAAGAAGAAATAGATTTCCTGCACCATCTTCTCCAGGTTCAAAGCAATGGAGACCCTAAAACGCCTTTCACTATGACTGACGTCAAAAGCTTGATCATGGTAATTTTCATTTATTTATTTCTTTCTTTCTTTCTTTTAACCTTGCTTAATTTGTTCCATTACATGCATGATAAGCTAATTAACTACCCTTTTTTTTCAAAAAATAAGTATAAATAATTTAAAAAACATTATATATATATATATATATATATATATATATATATATATATATATGAAAAAAGAGAAAATGTATTCAAATGCAGAGGTGAACCCATGCATTTGAACCCAGATTACAATGTCACATGGCTCATAGCATGTGATCCAACACCCGCTTTAGAATCTTGTGTCATGTGGCATTTGAGCCATAAAATAAAAAATGAAATATTTTTGGGTGGTCAAAATTATGGTCAAAGTTTAAGTACCACCCAAACATCCTATTGCCTTGAATGTTTTCACCTTTTACCACATTTTAGATATGTGATATGCATTGGATCATGCCCAAACTTTTGAGATGGTCTTTGGTTGCCCTCGGACAAGCTTCCATGGAGTCTAATCCTTCATATGTGGACCCCACCTGATTCGAATGCATGATGTGGATTCATCATGCATTAGAACTCACATCCCCTTATATATACATTTATATAATGATCCTCTCACTTGAGTCATGGAACATTATCTCATGACTGCAGCTCTACCATTGGTTAGTTATCACGTCAAGTTGACTTAAAGTCAACCTAACGTGTCGTACAGCCAATATAACTTGAGCCATGAGCCTATGTCGCATAAGTCAAGTCACATGATGTATTGATATATATCACAAATGAATATATAATTGTAGACAATGATGACTGGCGGTACGACATCAACATCTAACCCAATAGAGTCAGCCATGGCGAAGTTGATGCAACATCCTGAGATAATGAGAAAAGTCCAACAGGAATTAGATGAAGTGGTAGGGATGGGTAACAACGTGGTAGAGGAGTCTCATTTACCTAAATTGCATTACTTGGATGCGGTGGTAAAAGAAGTCTTACGTTTGCACCCGGTGGGCCCATTCTTAATTCCTCGAAGCCCAGCCTCATCACCAGGTGTTGTGGGTGGGTATATGGTCCCCAAGGGAGCCCAACTCTTGATCAACATATGGGCAATACACAGGGACCCAGAATATTGGGAGAACCCCTCGGAGTTCCGTCCTGAAAGGTTCTTGAACACAATTGGCAATAAGTGCGATTATAAAGGTAATGATTTCAATTTTCTTCCGTTTGGATCGGGGAGGAGGATATGTGTCGGGTTGCCCATAGTAGAGAGGATGATAATGTACACGTTGGCTTCCTTGTTGCACCCATTTGAATGGCGATTGCTGGAGGAGGAGGAGGAGGAGGAGACAAAGCTTGATCTTTCAGATTACAACTCTTCAAAGAAAGCAAATCCACTTTTCGCCATCCCCACACCTAGATTAATTATGCCATCCCAAGCAAGGGATTGTCACAAGATGTCATTTTGAAGGCCTTTCTATGAAAGAAAGACAAAGATACATAATGAGGTACTATATTTTATATTTCCCTTTTCCTATAGTATATAAAATTTCTCTTTTACCGATCGATAAAAATTAGTTATATGATTAAGAGTCAATTTCCTTCCTAATTGGCTGTTCCAATGGCAATTTATTTATAAAGGAGCACAGGACTTCTTACTTTAATTTCATACATGCATGGGCCTATATGTAATTGCTGCTATTTTGTGTTTTATTTAAATTATAGAAACGATGTTTTAACCAGATGGAAATGCTCAAACTTGGGATATATCATGTTATTGAGAAGAATTTGTTGCAACTGGGTGATGACAAGTATTGAAAGTTTCTCTCTCTCTCTCTCTCTCTCTCTCTCTCTCTCTATATATATATATATATATATATATATATATATATATATATATATATATATGAAAAGGTGTCCGTCCTCCTATGGAGGAAGGTCACCGTCCTCCAAGCATCTATGTGGCAACCAAAATATTGTTTCGATGTTACGTGGACTTCGGGTGCATTGTTTAGATCATCTTTAAAAAAAATAATAATTGAAAATTCATCTCCCCCGTGTGTTTTTTGAACCGTGAAATATGAATCAATGAAATCCGTCAAACTTTGACTTGTGGGCTTAAAAAGGTTTTTTCGATTTTTTTTTTCAAAATATTGATCTAAATCGTCCACCTGTGCTCTACGTGGCACCCAAACAATGTTTTAGGTGCCACATGGAGCTCCATTTGTATCTTGGAGGACGGTCACCGTCCTCCATTGGAGGACCTATCCGGCTCCCATATATATATATATATATATAGGTAGTCGGGAAGGTACTCCAAGTGGAGTACCATCACTGTACTCAAACCTCCAAATAGAGGTCTACGTGGGAGTTAAAGCATATTTTGGGTGCATTGTGGAGCAAGATAGTGTTGTTTAGATTATTTCTGAAAAAAAAAATTCTAAAATAACATTTCTCATATATATCTTTTGGGTTGTAAAATCTAGATCCTTGAATTATTGTGAAATTTTGACTTTTAATTTTAAAATATAATTTTTAATTCATTTTTAAAAAATTGATCTATACAGATTGTTGATGTTCCATGTGGAACCAAAGCACTATTTGGGTGGCCACATGAACCACTATGCGAATATTGGAGTACGGTGAAGATACTCCTCAAAGGGAAGATAAAAAAGTATTTGGGTGGCCACATGAACCACTATGCAAATATTGGAGTATGGTTGATGCATGAATTATTGCATGATAGGCACTTCAGATAAAAAATCTGCCATTGGAAGTGTAAGCCCATGCCTTAATATCAGGTTGATCCCCACCACAGATAGGGATTTTATAGATCTCGATCGCATCGTTCGCAAGAAAAGTATTTTGAATAAAATCTTCATTCCATGTGCATTTCTAATGGTCTATTAGTTTATCAACGGTGGATAGATTAGTTTGTAGATTCGGGGAAATAATTTTAAAAGTATTTGCTCATGGTACCCATCTATCCTCCCAGATTTTGATGTTTGATCCACTGCCCACACGCCAAATGAGGCCTCGATCAAGGGTATTTCATGCGGTCAAGAAACTTCTCCATGTGAATGAAGGCTCTTTTCCGATAGGGGCCTGCATAAATGAACATTGAGGAAAATATGTAGCTTTAAGAAACTTGGATACAAAAGAGTTTGGGTTTGTCTTAATTCTCCAGCATTGTTTTGTGAGCATCGCCTCGTTAAGAGCTTCAAGGTTACGGAACCCAATTCCCCCTAGCTTTTTAGATCGACATAATTTCTCCCATGAAAGCCAATGGATCCCGGTGTCTTTTTTATTACTTCCCCACCAAAACTTAGCAATAAGGGAAGATATTTCATCACTGATTTTTTTTGGAAGTTTGAAGACACTCATAGTGTATGTGGGGATGGCTTGGACCACCGCTTTGATCATAGTTTCCTTCCTGGCTTTGGAGAGCAGTTTTTCCTTTCATCCTTGGATTTTTGCCCAAAGTATATCCTTTATATTTGTAAAAGCATTTTTCTTAGACCGGCCTATCACACATGTAAGCCCAAGGTATTTCTCATGGTTTGTGACTTCCCACACATTGAGAATTTGTTTGATGAGTCTTCGTCTGTCAAAGTGGGCATTCTTGCTAAAAGTGATGGCTAACTTTGCAAAGTTGATTTGTTGTCCCGATGCTTTCTCATACAGCTTTAGGATGTGGATAATCTCATCAATCTCTTTTGTGGTAGCTTTAGTGTAGATGAGGCGGTCATCGACAAAGAATAGATGTGAGCATTTAGGTGCTCCCCTGCATATAGAAACACTAGAAAATTTTCCTTTGTCCAAAGCATTTGTGAGAAGTGATGAGAAAATTTCGTCACATATGATTAATAGATAAGGGGATAGGGGATCTCCTTGTCTGATTCTACGAGTCGGAGAAACATTGCCCGTTACATGTCCATTGATTTTAAAAGAGTAAGAAACTAAATTAACACATCCCATAATCATATTCACCCATCTATGGGCAAAGCTCAGTTTGATAAGAGTTTTTTCAAGGAAAAGTCATTCCACTCAGTCATAGGCTTTGCTCATATCTAATTTAAGTGCACAAACCCCATTTTTTTCATATCTCTTCATTTTGAGATGGTGGGCCACCTCAAAGGCTACTAGGACATTGTCAGTAATCAATCTATCTTGGACAAAGGCACTTTGGGATTCGGAAATAATATGTGGGAGGATGTTTTTAAGTCTATTAGCAAGTGCTTTGGCAATAATTTTGTAAATTACGTTGCACAAACTAATAGGCCTAAAATCACTCATAGTTTTAGGATTGTTTTTTTTTTGGATCAACACAATATTGGTATGATTGATGTTTTCAATGGTAGCGTTGCCATTAAGGTAGGAGAGTATTGATTTAACAATAGAATTATCAAGAATATGCCAAAATGGTTAATAAAAAGAGTGCAGGCATACCATCCGGGCCAGATGCTTTAAGAGGATGCATTTGAAATAAAGTCTTGTAGATCTCATCAGAAGTAAATTCTTTGGTGAGGAAAGAGTTTTGTGCTAATGTAATTTTTGGTGCTATCTCCTCTAATGCTTCATCAATTCTAGATGGATGATTGGATATGAAGAGTTTATTGTAGTATTCCGTACAGATTTTTTCAATTTCTTCCTTAGATTCCCTCCAAATGCCCATCGAATCATTTAGGCCCTCAATCCAGTTCTTTTTTCGCCGTTGTGAAGCTCTAGCATGGAAGAAACCTGTATTGCGACGCCTTCTTTGAGCTATAAATCTCTTGACCTTTGTTTTCACATTACTTCCGATCGGTCCAATAGTTCAATGATTTCGCCTCAGATCTCTTTATCGCGGTTGTTGTTATATTCGAAGGAATCATCCTCATATAGGTGTTTTAGTTCCTCCATTTTATTTTTGAGAAGTTTCCTAACATGCCCAAATTCTGTCCTTTCCCAACGAGAGAGTTTCTGCGCTATTGCAGCCACATTTCAACAAAGGTTTTCTAGTGGGGAAGGCCCATCAATATGATTCCACCCTTGTTATATCACTTATTCACACTAGAATGAGCGAAGCCACATGGCATCAAATTTGATAGGACATGCACCTCTATCTCTCTGTGGTCGCCAACATTTGGTTGTGATTAGAATTGGTAAATGATCAGATGTGGGTGTAACAAGATGTAAAACTTTGTATGTCAGGTATAGATAAGACCATTGAGTATTGGCAAGTCCCCGATCTAGCCGCTCTTTGACTAAGTCCACTCCTTCTTGTTTGTTCGACCACATATATTTATGGCCAACAAAACCAAGGTCCTTTAGGCAACAACTGTTAAGCGAGTCTCTGAAATTGCTTATGAGAATTGGATCTCTCACAAGCCCGCCTTTCTTCTCCGAATCAGCCATTATTTCATTAAAGTTCCCAATACACAGCCATGGGGTATTGAGTAACTGATCGCTCAGCTTTTTTAGAAGCCCCCAAGAATTGTCTCTAAGTTGCGTCTGTGGTTCCAGTCACTCTCCACGTCTTTTGGGTTTCCGTATCACAGATATCAACATCTATATGAGATTGTGGAAATGAGAGTAAGGTAGTTGAGATCTCAGATTTCCAAAACAGGGCCAACCCACACGATCTTCCTTTGCAATCAACATAGATACCTCCACCAAAACCTAGCATCCATTTAAAGGTTTCCATTTTTTTCTCTTGAAGTTTAGTTTCACATAGAAAAAGGACATTAGGGTCTTCCTTCTGCACCAGTTGACGCAGGCTGCGAACTGCCTTTGGGTTCCCAAGCCCTTGGCAGTTCCAGCTTAAGAGTTTCATTGTTCTCAGTGAGGTTGCGAAGCAGACCCCACCGATAGTAAAATGTTCGAAAGATCTCCATCCGCCACAATCTCCACTGGTAAGATCTCCTCACATACATATTTTTCATCACTTTTTGCTCACTTCCCATCGTCACTTTCATTCTTTCCACATGCAGGTTGAGGGTTAAGATCAGAAATTCTTTTTCGTTTCTTGACCTTATAAAGGGATTGCAAAGGTTCTGCATTCGTGGGTATGTAGACATTTTTAGTGGCCTGAATATATGGGATTTGGGTTCCAAGGGAGATTGGGTGGGTTTTGATTTGGTCATGGTAATGGGCTTCAAGGTCCTTTGGGTGGGTTTTGATTGGGTCATGCAATGGGCTTCAAGGCCTATTGAGTGTGTTTTGATTGGGTCCCGGTATTGAACATCAAAGGGTATTGGGTGGGTTTTGATTGGATCAACCTGCAGTTTTTTTCCATCTCTACCTCCATATCGTGGGTAGTTTTTTCCATGCAACCGTTCCCACATCTTGCTCCTTTAGAATCAATGTCCGTTGGATGGTTCTGCACGGATTTTTGTGCTATTGGGGTGACGTCTGGATGACTCCTCGTATCCGCTGAGTTGACTCAGCACCATCTTCAACTTTCTTGATCCCTCATCTTCATGGTTCACCCGGTGGTTCATTTCTTTTCTAGTAGTTTTGTTTAGATTACAACGTAATGGTTGTGCACGAAGTCAACTGCCATGCTCGAGTTTCTCTTCAATGTTTTCCTCTGGCAGTTCTATAGTGCATTCCTTCTCCGAGTGGCCAATGATCCCACATCGATAGCAGAATCTTGGTAAGCGTTCATACTGAAATGCTACCCATTTTTCACCCGCTTCCTCCATCATAATTTTGGTACCTCTTCGCAGGGGCTTTGTGATATCCATTTCTACTCGGATTTAGAGAAAATGCCCCCATCCAAGTTCATCACTTTCAACATCTGTTCTTTCTACTATACCGATATGGTTATCAATTCTGCTTTCAACTTTTTTATTCATTGCTCCCAATGGCAGGTCCATAATTCTAATCCAAAACGATGTCTTATCAAACTTTATGCTTGAGATCGCCATTCCTGCTTCGAACTCCGATAGTGCAATTAGAAGATTATCAAAACACCAAGGATTCTCTTTTTCTGATAACTAGTGGTAAATTGAAAGAGGAAAGTGTGGTCACTCATCTCTTTGATTTTTAGTTCTTCCCTCAACTTCCAAGCTTGTCTGATATTCTCCTTGATAGCCACGTTGTTGAGTCGTCGTGTGGTAATTGTTGCTCATCATTGGTTAAAACCATTTTTTCCTTCCATGCCTTCGTGATGTAAGGGAATAAGAGGGAAGAAGAAGGGATGAGTGCAGACTTGGTAAGAAAAGAGATTTTTCTCTTATTGATACACTTGCCACATCGTTGTTTGCGCCAACACGTTTTTTAAAAATGCCCCGTCTTAGACCCCTCAAAAATTGTTGATTGCTTTGGATAAGATGATGGAGATCGTTTTTCACCTTGATCTTCCACACAATCGATCTTGAGATCATTGCGCACCTATCCGATGGTCAGTTCTTGATTCCGTGTGTCCCAGATCCCCAAAAGATGCCTCTTCAATTTTATGGGACCCATTATGCTCAAACGTCATTTAAGGGTCAATTTTTGGGGATTTGAGACACATGAAATCAAAATCTGACAACCTGATAGGTGCTCTATGATCTCAAGATTCATTGTGCTGAAGATCGGACTGAAACACAATCTCCATCATTTGATCCGAAGCAATAACGGTTTTGAAAAGGTTTAGAGGTACCCAATGTTATAATGTAGTTGAAGGCATTCCATCTCTTCATCACATCACAAACTTAAAGTCAGGATGGCGAGTTATGCATAGAATGAATATTGTCAGGCTTACAAACACATATCGTGATGCTTTAATAAAGACACATAAAAAAAAGGGTCTGTTTAAGTGCGCAGATCCATCGATGGGCATATATAATGGACCACTGTCAATCTCAATCACAAAATTTGCGAATAGTTCACGAATTTAGGGTTTTATATTCCTGAATTATTCACGAATTCTCGTGTTTTCAATAATTCGTGAATTATTTAAGAGGAATTCCCAAATGTTTCAATAAATCATGTTTTTTTTTATATCTTTAATTTTTTTTATTCTTTCAAATTTATGTTTTTTATTTATTTATTTTTTCTCTTCGATATTTTCTTTAAATATTTCCCGAACTTGCCAAAATTTGTGGGATTTTTCTAAATTTTAACCTTGCTAAATTAGTACCGAAACCCGACTTGGTGACAATCAGTCTGGCATCATGCAGGAATGGGACAGTGACCGTGATATCATATTTCCACTGGACAGTGAGAAGAGCGAAACTGTGAAACATGTTCAATTATTTTTCCTTCGGGTTCCGTCCTCCATGATGTTTTAGAGCTCCACGTGGCACTCAAAATATTATTTTGGGTGCCATGTGGAGCAATGGGTGATTGGTTAGATCAATTTTTTGAAGAGAAATTTTTAAAAAAAATTTAAGACTTTCGTCAAAGTTTGACTAATTTTAAAGATTTAGATTTCCAGGCTCAAAAATACATGATTAAGATAGGTTTTCAATATATATATATATATATATATATATATATATATATATATTGAAATATGATCTATATTCGTATCTTCCTTATCCTCGCTATTCATTATGAACAGGCCTTCTTACATCATCATATCACAACCTTATCTATATTTGAAGTTTTTCCCTCATTATGATCACAGTCGTATCATGTAGGACTACAACTATAATCTGGCGAAAGTTGTTGACCCTAAATAACATAGGATAGTTTACTTAGGATATTTTGAATAGGGTTGGTAGCTCTAGTTGCACGGACTAAATCTTCGAAGGACACCAATGCTGAAATTCATTGTCTGCTTTGAATTAATCAGTAGATCATTTTTTTTATACCAATCTTTCTTATATTGGATCTTGAGACCATGGGTATACCATCAAACAATCAGATTATGATTTCATGTGACACGCATCCCAAACAATAATCTGCGAACTACATTTGACCATATGATTATGATCAATTCACTTTTATTGGCATGTGGCCCACATGAAATCAGAATCTACCTCACAATAGTATATCCATGGTCTCAAAATCTATTTTCTTTTCAAAAAATAATATAAAATTCATTTTGTGAAATATTGGAAGGAAAAATAATCTCAATTGTTTGATTCTAAGGAATCAACGAGTTTCAGCATTGGTCAGTGCCCTTAGAGATTCTAGAGGTGCAAATAAAGCTTAAATAAGGAGCAACACTCTTAAGCGTATCTAATTAGATTTTTAACCTAAATATTTGAGATTGTACATGAAGCTAAATGCTTCATTCTTTAATACGCTGTCATTCTCTTTGATTCTACGAGACAACGTAATTGCCACTAAGTTTTCATGGATTGGATGGGAAAAATCAACATTAAATTGTTTTGTCAACCCCAAATTTGAGATAAGACTATGATGATAATAAATATGAACCAATTGGAGTTGCCAACCTCAAGAATCAAAATCAACTTGCATAGTTGAACCACCTCCGTTGCTTTAGTTCCGGCCACTTTTCCTCTCAAATATTTAGGAATCTCAATTGGAGTTGAGAAAATTAAAACCTCCTATTAGGACTCAGTCATCACTAAAATCCATGGTAGTCTCAATCGGTGAAAAAGTAAGATGCTGTCTAAGGGTGGTATATTAACTCTCATCCGTTCTGTCTTAGTGTCATTCTCACGTATTTTTTATCTTTCTACAAATGCCCCACTAAAGTTTGTTAAGAAATCAAAAAGACTTGAGGGGAACTTTTTGTATGACGATTTAGGAGAAAATAAAAAATTACACCTCAATTATAAGCTGGAATAAAATTAGCCAACTCAAATGTGTTGAGGACCTTGGCATCAGACCCTTTACTGCTATGAACACTGCTTCGTCTTGCACATATCGGTTTCAGAAGTCACAGGTATAATACTTTAAATATATCATATCGGTGTATTACATATATATTGGTGATGTATCATAAATACATTCGAAAAACCGATATTTTAAACCTTCGTTCTAACTAGGTTTCTCAAAACTAATTTTTAGTTAACCTAAACTGAAAAAGGGTAAGTCAAATAATAGGGGGCGAGAGTCAATTTCTAGTAATCTCACTTAATTACTGGAAATCTACTTGGTCTTCTATATTTTTGTGAGCTCACCAATCGTATTCTTTTCTATGTAGCTGCTCCAACAATTACAATTCTTAATTTTCTTTTATTCAGCCAGTCTCACAGCAACTCAAATTTTCTTTTTGACCAATCACATATTAATTAATTTTTCTCTTTCTTTTATTCTTCCAGCCAATTACAGCCTCTAAGCTCTTATACTCTCACTTATCTAATTAAAAATCCAATTAACACAATCTATATCTTTGGTGTCACATGCATGATCACTTCAAGCGATAACCTGACATCTGTCTCACTTATTTAATTAAAGGGCCTGAAGACGTTTTGAATCAGCGTGTCGACTATAATGGATATTTAAATTTTTTAAATAGTGAAAAATGATTAGATATTTAAAAGTTTTATAATTTATGTTTTTTAAAGTGGTGTATCTTTTTAAAGTGGAGTGTCTTTTTCGAAAAGATGTGTGTAACATATTTTCATAGAAAAATAGTATATTAATATATCATTTGATTTCTATTTAAGGAATCTAAAATTATTACTTTATATATTATAATAGAGTTTTTTTTTTCTCTCTTGTTATGTCTTTAAAGGTCTTTATCAGAGCGTTCTTGCAATATTTGATATTCGGATAGCATGATCAGATTTGTCCAATTTTTCACAAGAATAGACAACCGATTTATTGTATCCTGAAACTGATTTGTCGGTAACCTATTGGTGACCACTTTGTTGAAGTGGTAGGGGCAAATATCGATCTAATGACAGCGATATTTCTCATGCCTCAGACCGATTCCCTATATTATTTCGGATCAACATTTCAAATTTTTCAACACACTAATCTTTTTTTAAAGTTTTAACAGCCTTAATGAGCCTTTAATCTTAATCCAATTAATTAATAGGTCATCGGGCCTATATCGGCCTTCAAACTTATTCTTCTTATTTTTCTTTCTTTAGTCCTTTTGTAGACTCAAACATGGCTGCATCATCCTCTAGGAAAAAATTCTGACTCCAATGAAGTATCCTTGATTCTTGATCGTCTTTATGCACTTGTAGGACCACTTTCAAGAGATATGTATAATATAGAATCAAAATTTAATACGTTACCACATGTATTGCATGTACACTACCACTGATAATATTAAAACAACTTTTTAAAAAATAAAAAATAAAAAATAAGCAATTTTTTTTAAAAATTGATTGTTAAATTTCCCATAGATTACGTATATCAAACAATGAATCCTACTTCAAATAAATAATATAAGAAAGCTGGCAAATAAAAATTGCTTACAAGTGTCTACATTAATGGAATTATTAAATTAAGTGAAAGTCAACAATTGTCTACAGTAAAATAAGATTTAAAAACAAAATTAAATTAATAATAATAATAATGGAAATGAAAGCGTAAGGTACATCTTCCAACGCCACGCCAAAAAGATTCTTTCCTTCCGAGTTTCGGTCATGTACAACCGATTGGATACTAAATTGGATTCAACTAATTTTATTTATAACTGTGACATGACGTCCACTTATGAAAGTCAAAGCCAAAGTCAAAGTGCGCCACCCTCCCCCCCTCAACCCCACAATCCCACAACACACGCAAAACCAAAAACATAAATAATGAAATATGCAGCTTGTGCTGCATCTTCTAAATGAGCTATAAAATAAGAGATAATGGCTCCTCACTACATTTAAACACCAAATGTATTTTTGAATCATCTTATATTATTAAAATATCATTATTTATCTCAAATCATTGAAATATGATTTATCATTGTGTTATGTCATTTTTAAAAAATAGTTTATTAGCTCTAATTATTTAGAGCAAAAAACTATTTTTATTAACAAAAAAAACTATTAAAAATTATTAGTAGCAAAGGTATTAACAGAAATTTTTTGTTTAAAGCGGCAGTCTAATAATCTTGCTTTTTGTAGTGTCTGCACAGAGCTATGAACAATCTAAATTTCCCAAGTGCCAATCCATCGGTGAAACATGTCCCAGTCAAAAGATTATCCTTATAAGTGGATATAAACCATCTAATCAGTGAAATTTAGTATCAATAATCAAATTTAAGAACAACCATTGGTATTAGAGTGCACATATGGGATATTTCGAATCTCTCAAAAACTGTAAGTTTTGGACCCATAACCCTTCAATTGATGATATATCACATTATCACTTTGACGGTATGGATTTCCAAGATCGTAAGCCAATAAATGGTGGAAGATCGTTTAAATACTATTTGGTGTTTAAATGACGGTCTAGAGAGTCAGTCTCATAAAATAGAGATTCTCTAACTAATGCTCTTAATGAAATTGAGAGCCATTACTTGCACACGCTTTTCGAGTGATTACACCGGATTACACCGAATTTAAAAGAAAGACTTGGAGGTTTGGCGGCCTCTACTATGTGAAAACATCATCTAAGCCGTTTGATTTGAAGGCTATGATTTAAAGATATCAATTGCAAAATATTAGAATAAAATATAATTTTCAATCATTTGATTAAATGGAGTCAAAGGCTATTATATAATTCAACATTTGACTACAATAAATCATATGATAAGTACTGTGTTTTGCTCTAATTTTATGTACCGGAGATCTATTGATCATGAACTTTAAATCAGATGGCCCATATTACATTTTTACATATCAAATGTCCCTAAAAGGCTAAGTCTTTCTTTACATTTAATGCAATCACTTGAAAATCCTGTGCAAGTAATGGCTCCCAATGAAATTACGAGCTAATACAGAAAATACCCAATTAATGATGACCGATTTCGTGGTGGGCGCTAGCTTGCTTTCAATAAATGGCCAATTTCAGTAAATACGTCGCCACGTATAAAGGTTCCAAGGTTCCATTGAATTATTACAACGGCTACTTCCCCACTACTTTCCCACTAGAATCATATTTAGATCAATTAATGGGATTACTATCACATATCATCATCTCAATCATAGTTACCAAATTGGGAAAAAATATGCATTTTCTTTAAAAAATTATTCATTTTACAGCATTTTTTTTTAAATGTGATTTGACGCTTTAAACACCTTTTTCACGACAAATTCAATAATAAAGATCGAATTAAGGATTTTAGTAAACGGGTCGAGTTAATTCCTCAATTTCTTTATTCTTTTTCATATTTTTTCCTTTTTTTCGATTTTACTAATTTTTTCCCGTTATTTTCCTGATTTCCGAATTGGTAACTATGATCTCAATCAGTTTGATGAGCACACTAATGAATGAAAAAGGGAATCACAACTTACGTCAGAGGATCAAAATATCGGTAAATCGATACGTATCGTCCTAACCTCCAGGACGATACGTATCGGGTATCGGCCGATACATTCAATATATTGGCGATACATTGAATGTATCGATTTGATACATTGAATTTTTATTTTTTTTTCAATTGTCTATACAATCGATGGCGACTGTGTAGACAATCGCCATCGTTTGTGTAGACAATCGGAAAATTTAAAAAAAAATTTCTGATTGTCTACATGATTGTCTACACAATCGATGACAATTGTCTACACAGTCGCTATCGATTGTATAGACAATCAAAAAAAAAAAAAAAATCGATTGTCTACACAATCGATGGCAATTATCTACATAGTCGCCATCGATTGTGTAAACAATCGAAAAAAATATATATATACATATTATCTGATGATACATTGAAATTATCGTCCGATAATTTCAATGTATCGAATGTATTGGACGATAAGCACCGCCCAAGTCCATTGTTTTTAAGGGGGTACGATGCAATGTCTTTGTATCGTATCGCCCAAGTCCAAAACCGATACATATCGGTATCGGACGATTTTTTCATGCTCACATCTCTTAATGAAATTACTAGTGATACTCTAACTAATGCTACGCCCACACTAAATAGTAGATGCATTTTACTATAGATGCGGTGCCACTAGAAAATGATGGTGTGGAGGTGTCAGCACTCCCTTGTGAGAGTCATTACTTGCACACGCGAAAACACCTTCTTAGCCGTCTATTTTAAATGCCATGATCTAAAGATTTATGTTGGAAGTTAACTTGTATGTAAGTGCCATGTGAAAACACCTTCTAAGCCGTCTATGTTGAATGTCATGATCTAAAGATTTTTATTGGAAGTCAACTTGTAAGATGACCTTGCCAGGTCATCTTGGGTAGATGGATCCGGGCGTAGCCTTAGAGGGCTGCACTCGGGCACCAGATCGTATGCTATATGGCATGATCAATCCAAAATAACAAGCACTGTAGGGTTAATAAATCATGGGACATGTGATTTTTTAAAAAATATACTTTTTATCCTTCCTTTCATGGGTCAAAGATATAGGTGACACCCAGCTAACTTGGTGATCTTGAATTGATTTTGGGCACTTTTAATCACATATTTAATGCTGGATATGCAATTTTGAATTGTTCATGATGGATTTTATCCAAGCTGTCGTGGCACCCGAACCTCACGATGGGTGCCACATGGTTGATCATATGGTATGGATGCAGATCTGAGGTCGGCATCCGGATGCATAGTTCAGAGCCTCTATATATATATGTTTATATATTTCTGCAATATCCCAAATGACCATCCAAGCTTCTTCACTGAAAAAAAGAAAGAGGGAAACTAAGCATGGCATGTTCATGGTGGGATGCCTTTGCTAAACCCGCATTCACGTTTTTAATTGCACTCATAGCAACTTTGGCAACTTGGCTGTATAAAAATGGGAGGAAGAAGGAGGAGAATTTACAGTTGCCGCCCCGGCCACGAGGCTTGCCTTTGGTGGGCAACCTCCCATTCCTCGACCGACCACGACCTCCATCGTTACTTAACAAAATTATCTCAGACCTACGGTCCAATCATAAAGCTCAAACTGGCAGCTAGACATGCGTGGCTGTGAACTCTGTGTCGACAGCGAAGGAAGTACTAAGAGATCACGACACCATCTTCGCCAACCGTGACCCCATAATCTCTGCAGTGACCTTAACTTACAGTGGGACTGAAGTTTCTTGGTCTCCCTACGGCGCACATTGGCGAATGCTTCGCAAGGTGTGCGTTCAAGAAATGATGAGCAACGCGAGGCTAGACGGCTACGTTACGGTTAGAAGACAGGAGACACGAGAAACGGTGAGCAACATGTATACTAAGGCCAATGCCGGGACCCCTGTGAATGTCGGAGACGCCATGTTCCTACACTCACGCAAAGTGATGACGAATCTACTGTTCGGGGCCACGATGCAGGGAGAAGAGATGGAGAGTGCTCGTGCTGAGTTTGGGAACGTGGTGGCGGAAATAACGGCTCATATGATGAGACCTAATATTTCAGATCTCTTTCCTCTTCTAACCGCTTCGATTTACAAGGCATTGATCGCAAAGCGAAGAAGATCGTGCTGTTGTTTGATGGTATCCTCGAACGAATTACCACTAAAAGGGTGAGAATGGATTTGAGAGACAACAACGAGGAATCCAAAATGGATTTCCTGAATCAACTCCTTCACCTTCAAAGTAATGGAGAATTGGAGATCCTAAAACGCCATTGACTATGACTCACATCAAAGGCATGCTCGTGGTAATTTTTATTTATTTATTTGTTCAACTTTGCTTAATTAATTTCCACTAATCCCATCAAATTTCTCTCCCCCTACCCCCTACCCCCTACAAGCACAGTTACCAAGTTCGAATTTGGGGAAAATGGTAGATGCCTAAAAAGAGAAGAAAAAAATACGAGTCAATTGGGTAAAATTTGGGAATTTTTTTTGTTGGAAAAAATAGTAGTTTGGTAAGGACTAGATAACTTAACTTGCAATTGACTCTCTTGATTGCATGTTTTATATTGCTTAATTTGAAAGAAAATTTCATGTAGTTATGGTCATCTATCCATTCTTTCATTTGGCACCCGATCATGTGATTTGGTACTATATGCGGCATCAAATTAATGTGGGATATGGTAAGCCTTTTTTTTGGTAGGTAAGTTGGGCTCGAACTTGCGATATTAAGGTTACTATATTGTCAACTTTCCATTTTACTATAGCCCAAACCTTAGATCAGGTAAGTTATCTTGTCATTAGTACCAAGCTATCTTTATTTAAGAAAATATTTAAAAATAAGGAAATTTTCAAAAAATATTTGTAGAAAATGCATTTAAAAAGTAAAAATTACATTTTTCACAATCCTTGTTTTTGTTTTGAAAAAATATATTTTAAACGTGGTACCAAAGTTTTATGAAAGAAACGCATTTTAAAACGATTTTTTATATAAAACATAAAACAACAATTCTGGTGTTTGGTTAAATGGTTGTGTTTCAATATTTTATTTTTTTTAAATGATTTGCGAGAGTAAGCTTTTGAATTGCAACAATTTCCTAAATATATGTATTTTAGACATGAGATAATTAGATTTCTAAGGTTTAACAAAAAATATTAGACTTAAAAAAAGTGTGAGAGCTCTCTTTTATGGGATCCCATGGCTAATATAATTTTTAATAGAATTTGTCTATGATGAGCCGATGCTCATTGCAAACAATGAGTCCAGTTTCGTTAGCTCTCGAATTCTTTTATAGGTAATTATTGGGTTGCACTTGTGGCCTAGAGGTTGCATGTCAATATTTTTTTTCTTTGAAGGTCATCTGGGCCTGAATTGGTGACCTTGAGGTCGCTCTATATTGTACTACTGGCCCAAGCCCAATTGTCACCCTTCCGATGGGTTACCGACCCAATTAACTTTTAGCTGTGTGCAACTGTGCATTGAGTGAACCTTGGGACACACAAACTTTAAAAAGCATAAAAATTTGTGCATGTCTCAAAGTCAAAATAAATGCATAGCCGAAGAGACATTGGCTCATTGCCTAGGATTAGTCTTTAAAGAGCCTTTGGCTCACTATAGAGATTCATTTTTCAAATGAAGTAGGACTCCAAGGAGAATCAAGCAACAAAGTTTGTTTTCCAATAATAATTTGTCTTCCAAACAAATAATACAATTGCTAGGACATGATGGGTGGCGGAATCGGCTCAATGGCGACCACAGCAGAGCGGGCAATGACGGAGTTGATGCAACATTTTGAGATCATGACAAAAGTCCAAGATGAATTGGCGGAAGACGTAGGGATAGCTAATGTGGTAGAGGAATCTCATTCGCCTAAACTCCATTACTTGGGCGCAGTACTAAAAGAAGTCCTACGTTTGCACCCAGTTGGCCCGTTCTTAATTAGTACCTCAGTGCCCAAGCTCATCACGTGTGGTGGGTGGGTATATGGTCCCCAAGGGCACCCAAGTCTTGGTGAACATGTTAGAAAATAGGTTCAGATTACAAAAAAAGATAAAGATCAGAATTAAAATATACGCTAATTTGGTTCGAGGCACGTTAAATATCGTTGTCTTTAAATCGAGATTTGCCCCTACCACTATGATCTAGTGGTCACTAATAGGTTACCGGCAAATCGGTTCCAGGATACAACGAACTGGGAGCGTATCCGTGTGATCAGATTTAGTGAATCTGATCATCCAACCAGAACACCAAAAAACTAAAGCTGAACTCTGAGAAGGAAAAGCTTAAACTCGCGGAGAAGAAATTTGCGAAAATATGCAGTATCTAAAATGAGGGGTCTTGAGGCCCTTTTATAGATAAAACAGGTGTAACCAAACGGACATATCCGTTTCATATAACTGAACGGTCGGATAAGACATATCCATTTAAAAAATAACTGAATGATTTAAAATTTAAATGGGTGATTGCACACTTGTTCAAAAGTTTAATTAAATTACCGTATCGCCACGCCACGTACACGTGTCCATGCCCGTCCCGACTTGGCTCGGCTCGGTGCGCACGCGCGCGTGTGTGTGTGACTGATGGGTTGCATTGCAGTGGAAGCTACAAAATTCGATGCCCCCTGGGTGAAGGCTACAAGCCTTGAACCAAGATAATGATATATATAGGCCAAACTCAAAAAAGAGTTTACACAATGTGAGACAAATCCCAATTTCAAAACCTTATTTTAAAACCTTTAAAATATCCAGCAATCCCCCACTATTTTAAAGATTTAACATAAAAATAAAATTAAAAACTTAAAAAATAAAAAAACAAAAAAATAATAATAATCCCCCACTATTCTAAATATTTAAAATAAAGCAACGCTAGAAAAATGTGCATAAATGAAAATGTCTTACAAACTTGAATTTTCACTTTAGTGAAAATAATTCAAAATTTATCAAGATCTTTAGTGAAACTAAGTCTTGAAGTAACGATCTTATATGACAAATCGGAATTATTTTACACACATATTTTGATGTTCAATAAAAGGTTAGCACATTTAGGCCCTATGCTAGTACCCTGATTTTCGTAAGTGTTTATGAGATAAAGTCAAGTCTCATTGAAAGCGGCTCCACCTTCACACTTATATAGGCATATCTATAAGAAATGTCCTTGTAACTGTAACATCTCAACACATAGTGTTATAGGACTGTTAAGAATAATGCTCTACCTCTCCTTATCCATTACAGGTGAAACACTACCCTTCCTGGGATGTATATGAGATTTATTTTTCATTAATATAGTGTCCTTTAGCTGCCATGGATTTACGACTTGTTTTTCCCTTTGAACCTAAACATTGATTAAACAAATATTAGGTAGAGTTCCCATCATAAGTGACTGTTTAAGTTTAATGGCTTTAAATGCATCCCGATTGAAGTTTTATTAATCATATCTCTACCAAGACTTTTAGTAAACAGATCCGCCAGATTTTCTGCAGACCTGACCCCAATCACTGAGATTACTCAATCTCTAAGTAATTATTTTACATAGCTATGTCTTAGACCAATGTGTCTATTTTTTTCATTATACGTTTGACTATAAGCCTTTGATAGTGTTGCTTCACTATCACAATGTATAGAGATAGGTGGCAATAGTTTAATCATAATTGGAATTTCTAGTAGTAAATTCCTTAACCATTCTGCTTCTTTTTCACTTGCCGCTAAGGCAATGAATTCCGATTCTATAGCGGAATGTGTGATGCAAGTCTGCTTCTTTGATCCACATGAGATCGCAGCACCTCTAAAAGTAAATATCCATCTACTTGTAGATTTTGATTTTTCTGAACTAGATATCCAACTTGCATTGCTATATCCTTCTAAAACTTGAGGATATCCAGAAAATTATAAATCATAATTAATAGTACCCTTTAAATATCTAAAAACATGCAAAATAGTATTCCAATGAACAGAACTAGGGTTACTTGTAAATCTACTTAACTTACTTACTGCAAATGCGATGTCCGGTCGTGTATAATGTATTGCATACATAAGGCTACTAATAATCCTTACATATTCTAACTGTTGCACACATCGTCCATCATTTTTAATCAATTTAAGATTAATATCTAAAGGTATATTGGCAGATTTCAAATCAAAATAATTAAATCTTTTCAACATAATGAGATTGAGTTAAAGTTAATATATTTTCATTTCTTATAATTTTAATTTCCAAAATTACATCTGCCTGACTCATGTCTTTCATGTTAAAAGATGAACTTAAGAAATTTTTAGTTTCTAAAATAACTTCTAAATTAGTTTCAAAAATAAGTAAATCATCTACATAAAGATATATAATAACACTATTATTATGAGAAAATTTATAATACATACATTTGTTGGCTTCATTAGTTTTGAATCCAAAATTGGTAATAGTATTAGCAAACTTTTCATGCCACTGTTTTAGTGCTTGTTTTAGCCCATATAGAGATTTAATAAGTTTACAGACTTTATTTTCTTGTTCAGGTAGAATAAATCCTTTTGGTTGTTCCATATAGACCTATTCTTTTAAATCACCATTTAAAAAGGCAATTTTAACATCCATTTGATGGATTTGTAAGTTATGCATAGAAGCTAAGGCAATTAGAAGTCTTATAGTCGAAATTCTAGCAACGAGTGCGTAGGTGTCAAAATAATCAACACCTTTCTTTTGTCTATATTCTTTGGCAACCAATCTTGCCTTAAATTTTTCTATAGTTCCATCTGTTCTAAGTTTTCTTTTAAATATCCATCTACATCCTATGGGTTTTAGATCATTCTGATAAGTCTACTAATTTTCATGTTTTGTTTTCTATTATTGATTCAATTTCATCATTGATAGCTTCTTTTCAAAAAGCACTATCTCTATATTTTATTGCGTCGTTAAAAGTGATAGGATCATCGTGTATATTTAGACACAAATGTTTCTTAATACTTTTGACCCTATTTCCTTTAATCAAATAGATATAATAGTCTTTTGAAAGACTAGTTTCAAATCGTTGACGTTTACTTCGTCGAGGTTCAATGATGGCCTCTTCATCACTTGAAGATTCAATAACTTCTTTAGATTTAGAAGATTCTCCATCTTCATAAGTTTTACTTTCAATATTTAATTTATTAGTTAGAGTAGTGAACTTAAATTCATAGAATATAGCATCTTTAGATTCTATTATAGTATTTTTATCGATGTTATCATTAGATTCTATAACTAGAAATCTATAAGCTTTACTATTTTATGCATAACCAACAAATGCACACTCAATAGATCTAATCTCTATCTTAGGTCTTTTAGGATCTACTAATCTAACAAGTGCCCTACACTCCCACACTTTAAAATAGGTTAGATTAGGTTTTCGATTCTTCCAAAGTTCATATGGTGTAGTTAAACTTTTCTTATGCGGAATTCTATTCAAAATATGAGTAGCAGTTAACAAAGCTTCACCCCATAAATTTTTATCGGAATTAGCGTTAACTAACATAGCATTAGTCATTTCTACTAATGTTCTATATTTTCTTTCTGCAACTCCGTTTTGTTGTGGCGTATAAGGAGTCGTCGCCTCATGACGAATTCCATGAATTTCACATAAATCAGAGAATTCATTTAACATGTATTCTCCATCTCGATCAGATCTAATGAATTTTATTTTTTTATTTAATTGATTTTCTACTAAAGCTTTATAAACCTTAAATTTTTCAAAAGTCTCATTTTTAGTATTTAATAAATATATATGAGCATATTTTGAAAAATCATCTATAAAAGTAATAAAATATCGCTTTCCTCCTCTAGTAGGAACATTGTTTAAATCACAAATATCAGTGTGTATTAAATATAATAAATATGAATTTTTAATAACACTAGAAAAATATTTTATAGTGATTTTAGTCTTAGTACATATACTACAAGTACTACTATCAAAAGATTCATATTTTGGAATTAACTCTAAGTTAGTCATGCATTTCATAGACCTACAATTAGCATGTCCTAATCTATCATGCCATAAATTAGAAAGAGAGACCGAGTAAGAAGAAAGAGAGATTTTATTGATTGAATTAGTTATATTAAATTTGAACATGCCTCCCATGGCATATCTTTTTCCAACAAATTCGTCATTCTTGGATAAGATTAACTTATCCGATTTAAATACAAGTTTGAAACCATGTTTGATCAATAAACCACCCGAAACAAGATTCTTGCGGATATCGGGTATATGGAGCACATCAGTAAGTGTAACGACCTTTCCGGATGTGAAATTTAATTTCACTTTTTCATGCCCTATGATCTTTGCCGTAGATGAGTTCCCCATGAAGAGATCTTGATCATTATCAGCTTTGTCATATGTTCCAAACATGTCACGATTATTACATATATGTTTTGTGGTACCGGTGTCGATCCACCATTTATTGATGTCACCAATCAGATTGACTTCCGAAAGAACAACTACAAAGTTATTTTTCACTTCCACTGCATTCGCTTGATTCTTCAACTTCTTGAAGAGGCGACAATCCCGTTTGAAATGTCCAGGTTTTCCACAGTGGTAGCAACCACCATTTTTCGGTACCATGGTCTTATTCTCCTTGGAATGAGAATATCTTTTCTTCCTCTTCTTGGACGGTCCACTAACAAACTTAGACTCAACCAAGTGTGCTTTTGATGTTATATCGATGTGATCTTCTGTTTTATCCCTAACTCAGGATTCTGCCTCAATACGTAAATGAAGAAGATCTTCCATAGAAATCTTCTCATTATTACGCTTAAGGATTTTTCGGTAATCTTTTCATGATGGAGGCAACTTGGCGATTACCGGACCAACCAGAAAATTATCATCGAAATGAGAACTATTAGCAACCATATAATTTATAATAACTTGAAAATCATGAACTTGGCTAAGAATAGGTTTATCATCAACCATCGTAAAATTAAAAAACTGACTGATAATATAAGAATTATATCCTGCATCTTCAGTTTTATATTTCTTCTCGGGTGCATCCCAGAGCTCCTTCGAAGTGTCGTAGGTGCGGTAGACTTCGAACAAAAAATCTGACAGTGCATTCAAAATGTAGCCTTTGCAAGTGTAGTCGTCGTCTCATTTCTGCTTTTTACGGCCTTCAGCGAAGGTGGATGATTCGATAATAGTCGGACACGGAGTTGTGATAACATATACAACTTTCAGTGAGGTTAATAGAAAATGTAATTTCTGTTGCCACCGTTTCAAACTCGAACCATCAAAACTGTCTAACTTGTGGATGCTATTAGGCAGCGCTGGATGAATCTTATCATTCAGAAGAGCAAAAGTGGAGGACTAAATATGAGCCATAAATCTCTGTTTAAAATTGTTAGAAAAATAGGTTCAGGTTGCAAAAGAAGATAAAGATCGGAATTAAAATATACGCTGATCCGATTCGAGGCACGTTAAATATCGTTGTCTTTAAACCGAGATTTGCCCCTACCACTATGATCTAGTGGTCACTAATAGGTTACCGGCAAATCGGTTCCAGGATACAACGAACCGGGAGCGTATTCGTGTGATCAGATTTGGTGAATCTGATCAGGCAATCAGAATACCAAAAAACTAAAGCGGAACTCTGAGAAGGAAAAGCTTAAACTCGCGGAGAAGAAATTTGCGAAAATATGCAGTATCTAAAATGAGGGATCTTGGGGCCCTTTTATAGATAAAACAAGTGTAACCGAACGGACATATCTGTTTCATATAACTGAACGGTCGGATAAGACATATTCGTTTAAAAAATAACTGAATGATTTAAAATTTAAATGGGTGATTACACACTTGTTCAAAAGTTTAATGAAATTACCGTATCGCCACGCCACGTACACGTACACATGCCCATGCCCATGCTCATGCCCGTCCCGACCCGACTTGACTCGGCTTGGCGCGCGTGTGTGTGACTGATGGGTTGAATTACGGTGGAAGCTACAAAATTTGGTGCCCCCTGGATGAAGGCTACAAGCCTTGAGCCAAGACAATGATATATAAGCCAAATTTAAAAAAGAGTTTACACAATGTGGGACAAATCCCAATTTCAAAAGCTTATTTTAAAACCTTTAAAATATTCAACATAACCTATGGGCAATACATAGGGACCCCGAATGTTGGGAGAACCCCTTGGAGTTCCGCCCTGCAAGATTCTTGAATACAATTGATAATAAGTGGGATTACAATGACAATGATTTTTGTTATATTCCGTTCGGGTCAGGGCAGAGGATCTGTGTCGGGATGCTCATGGCGGAGAAGGTGCTAATGTGCATGTTGGCTTCACTCTTGTACTCATTTGAATGGCGATTTCCGGCGGGTCCAATGATCGATCTTTTGGAAAAGTTGGACTTCGCTCTAACGAAAGCAAGTTCGCTTCTCGTGATTACTATACCAAGATTATGTGATCCAAAGCTCTATACATAACAAAGGTAATGTTTAAAGGAGTTTAAAATATCTTATTTTGACGTGTGTTTGATATATAGCTCCAATTACTTGTATTACTTTATATTTTTATAACTTTGTCCCCTAGGCATTTGATATGTAAAAGCACGATTTTTCTTATTTTGAAATCACGATTATGATTCCAAAACTCGCGCTACAACAATTTTATTATGCGGCGAGGAAAACTTTTGTATTCATTTCGTCATTAAGGCCTTGTTTGATAACATAGAAATGTAATTTCATAGTGGAAATGAAATTTAGTTTCTAATTGTTGTTGTTTGGTAGCCATTTAAGGAGATGGAAATGAAATTAAGTCGCCCCACTTGAAAATTGAATTTCCATATGCCAAATCATTTTAGGAGGAAATCAATTCAACCATTTAAGTGGCTGAAATTGAGTTTCCTACTAACAAAATAATAAGTTTTTGCCATTGCAAATATAAAATTACTTGTAAAAAATTTAAAAGTAAAAAAAAATATTTTTTGACTATTAAAAAGTAACTTCAATTTTTATGATCATCATATCGGCACGATCACTATGACCACCACATTATCTACATCATACTTTTTTCAGTTAATATTTGACTTTGGTCAAAGTTTGAATTTTAATTAAACTTTAATTGGATTTATAAGTTACATAAAATTTTGACTTTTGATCAAACTTTAACTACTAAAATATGATAATAAGTTGTAAGTTAGTAATATATTATCAAATTTTTAGGAATCGAAGGTTGACTTAAGGTCAAACTTTGACTTTTAATTAAAATTTATTTTTTATTAAACTTAAACTCCAATAATTTGATGGCGAAAAAAGGATATTGTCGTGTTGATGTATAATTTGATACTAGATTCTCAATTGTATTAGTCAATAGTTTGACCTTTAGTCAAACTTTAACTTTAAATCAAATTTTAACTTTTACACAAATTTTATTTTTAGTCAAACTCAAAATCTGCTTATAGATAGAGTCTATTATTATATAAATTTATATCGTATGAGTACAATTTTTTCTTGGTCAAAGTTCGATTTTCTATAAAATGTTATAAATTTTTATTAGTAAAATATTATAATTAAAAATATCTATCATTATTTTAGTTTATAACCTGAAAATATATTGTCTCATTTTTATTGGTCAAAGTTTGACTTTTAGTCCAAGTTTGACTTTTATTCAAATTTTGAATTTAGTCAAAAGTTGAGAAGTGTATCTTAACAGTAGATAGTGATTATTATTGTTGTTATTTATATTTTGATAATGTAAATTTTAATCAGTCAAAGTTTGATATTTGGTCAAACTTTGACTTTTAAACACAATTTGATTTTTTTGAACTTCTGTATTCCCAATGAGATTATCATTTTATTAATTTATTACTTTCTAGTACATTACCAAATTTTATTTTCCTTTTTTTTACATTTGGTCAAAGTTTGACTTTTTTATAAGTTGATATTTAGTCAAAATTTTTACCAGTGTAACCGAGCGATGGATACGAATATTGTTATGTTAATTTGTAGGTTGGCGGTAGATTGTCAAATTTTCTATTGGTCAAATTTTAAAAAAATAGTCAAAGTTTGACTCTTTAAAAAAATTGAATTTTCTTTAAAGTTTAAAATTTTAATTTTGTTTCAATTTATAATACATACTAGCATTTATTATATAACTTTGTATTTTTGTCTTAAATTTTTTTATTAATTAAAGTTTTACATTTGATCAAAGTTTGACTTTTATTAAAAGTGGATATTTGATCAAATTTTGACTAGTGTAACCTAACGATATATATGAATATTGTTATATTAATTTACAGTTTGACTTTTATAACTTGTTGGTACATTGTAAAATTTTCTTTTAGTCAAAGTTTGACTTTTATAAAAATTTAATTTTATTTCAACATATAAAACTTACATTAGATACTAGCATTTACAACATATAAATATTATTGGTCCTTGTGTTAATGGATGGTGGTCTGATGATATTGGAGGGAACTGAAGTTTTGTAAAAGCAACATGAAGAATTCTTGTTATGTACACTCTGGCTAAACCTAATATTGTGAAAGTTAAAATGAATAATAATATTTTAGATATATATATATATATATATATATATATATATATATATATATATATATATATATATATATATATAAGAATTATATACCGGTAGAACAAAAGATTTTAAGTGAGTATTACATAGACACATACAACAATTTTGAGGTTTTAGGAACTAAATATGAATTGTTCCTGAAGATTTGAAAAGTTCTAGGTTTTTAATTCATGTAATTTGTGATTAAATAGAAACAAATATGGAACACATCCACAAATAAAACGTGGCCAAAAGGGAAAAAATTAAATGCACTAGAATATTTGAGCTGTATCCAAAGTTTGACCATTCAAAATCTTTTCTTTTCTTTTTAATTTTAATTTTATTATATAGATTACATGGCACATGATCCATATGTCATTTTCCCTAATAGAGGTTGGGATATGGGTTCAAACATATGCGCATCATGCGTTCGAACCAAGTGGGGTTCACATGACACTCATATAGGAGATTGGGTGCGACGATAACTTACACAGGGATGATTTGGTCCATTTTAAAAAAATGTACCCATCCCCCCAAAATATGGTCTCCAAATATTGGCACACGGTTTGATCTTTGGTATAGACCAAATAATGTCCCAGAGATTAGTGGTTTAATGGTACACACTACACTACTGCGCAGCTGCCAAGTGTCAGCTCCTTGTCTAAAATGAACCGTCGTGCTTTTTAGACAAATTCGAGGGGGTTGATGCACGAATAATTTTCTGCTATAGGCGTCTTCTTATTTAGGGTCAAGAAATCTGCAGAGAATGCATACCTAAGAAATAAGAGAATAAGGCCTCCGATAATGGTGCTTACCTCTCCTCTGTTATGACGATCCAAACAGGTACCTCTCTCAAAGAAATCTCATTATTATTGTTATTTTTGTTTAGTTCTAAATCGTTAGAACATCGATTTTTGTAGAAAATTTCTGATTCTAGGTCTCTCTTGGTTTGATCGAAGAAAAGATTGCATCAAAATGTGTTTTTTCGAATCGATAGAGATATTTCTTATCAATTTATTTGTCCAAACAGACCTTTCCTATCAGGCATTTGTGTGAACTGATAGAATTTCGTAATAGTGTACTTTTCGGAATGATCTTTCGTACCAGTTTATTTTTCTGAGCTAGTAGAATTTCGGTTCGTGTTTTGATGTTAGGGTTTTACTTTTTAGTGACTACGGGGTTGTGTTTATTTGGTGAGCAGTTGATGCTTGTAAGTGTTGGATGATGAGATCTTTGTTTTGTGGTTTTTATTTTTATTATCTTCAAAAAAATAAGGTTTTTATTTTTATGATCGACAACTCTTGAAAATTGCAGAAATGGCATTGGACATCTCGGACCACGGGGAGAGCAAAAAGCAGGGAAGGGATGCTTGTGTTTATTTGTTACTAGATTCATGTAGGGAGGATCTAAGAAACATTGTCTTCACAAAACCAATGCATCTGAGGATAAGATTAAAATGCGACAATGACCCAAAATCCAAAATTCCCAACGAGATCATATCTACTGACTCCTCCATACAGGTCAATGTATCCCTAGAGTAATTAGGACATTTTTCTATCTATAGATATCAAGTTATGGTTTGATGTGCGGGAATTGCATGTACCCAGGGACTTAGTTGAGCGCTCTAAGTGGTTGGATACCCTGTTATAAAAAAAGATATCAATTTATAGGTCTAGTCTATTTTTGGACACATAATTGCTTTAGATTACGTTGTGATGCTGCAAAGAAGTGAAAGCGTCCATAAAGTTAGGTACTGGGAAATTTATCCCAAATCATGATTACTTTTGATTTATGTTGGATTAAAAAAAAAATTGTATTAGTACCAAATGTATATTTCCTATAAAAAGGAATTGTGGTCATCATTTTCAATTTAATGCGGCATCCTTTTGTAATCTAATTAGATTGCATGTCCCAATATTGATTTAATTATTTCCTTTGTCTTTGGTTTATTTTATTTCTTATATATATTGGAAGCACACAAAATTGAGTGTATCAAATGTAATGTATTCAAGTTGCCATTTTATATATCATTATGAGGATGTTCTAAATCTCACACTTTGTTTATACAATAAAATATGTTTTGTATTATTGTTTTGGTTACAACAGTTAGAAGAACTGGAGGACAAGCGTTTGATCTCAAATTTGATCCCATATGCAAACAGCAAATGCAATGAGTTTTTCATGCATCCCAATAATGAGCTTTCCTTATATGAACTTTTATTGAGCGTTCCTTATATGTTCTTTTATTGGCTAAAGGCTTCTTTAGACAACACGTAAAACGTGTGTTGCATCGTTTTCCAAATGTCTCAACCCACATTCTATCGGTGCGTTAGTTTGCGGCTCTGTGCAAATGTTAAAGGTGATTTAGCTATTGATGTCTTTATGCTAAAACATTAATAGCGCCAAAAATTGGAATACCTACTCTTTTTTTGTTCAACATTCTGCACAAAGTAGGGGTGCAAGTGGGTCGGGTTTGGACCGGGTAAAAGTCAACCCAATTCCAACTCGGCACCCTTGACCTCAACCTTGATCTGACCCGACTTTACTAATGGAACCCTCAACCTAAACTAGACCTCACCCGTTAAGCGAGTACTCATGTCTTATTGGGTGAACTAGGTTAAAATGTAAGGGAGGGACTTAGGTCAAATCTGATCGAGTTTGGTTCAAGAACATTGAAGCCAAACACAAGGTCGGGAGTTTCAAGTTGACAACTTGAACCACACCCAATCTGTGGTGGGTCCGATCTCTTAAATCGACTTGTTGACCTGACCCATCTTCATGCCTAGCACGAAGTCTTTTACGAGGTAGGCATTTGCACAATGGGAAATGGTCAGGTCCAACTAGGGTGAATTGGATTTGAGTTCAATGACATCTGCAACATTTGGATATGGGAGAATCTTGACTTTCATGATTTTTACTTTTTATAGGATGACGTGCGTTCAAGATTCTCCTATTTCCAAGGGTTGCAGATATGGTTAAACTCGAAATCTTCTGATTCAAACACGTTGAACCTGCCCATTGCCTTTGCACTATTGTCCAATGACCCAAAGTTGTTGCACAAATTTCCTTCTCACCGAATGCGAGAGCAATGCTTATTTAAGATTTTGATGAATATGATAAATCTCTTAAAACCTTTTCAAATATTATTGCTCTTAAAACCTTTTCAAATATTATTGGTCCTCGTGTTAATGGATGGTGGTCTGATGATATTAGAGGGAATTGAAGTTTTGTAAAAGTAACATGAAGGATTCTTGTTATGTACACTCTGGCTAAATCTAATATTGTGAAAGTTAAAATGTATAATAATATTTTAGATGTATAAATATATATATATATATATATATATATATATATATATATATATATATATATATATATATATATATATATATATATAATAATTATATACCGGTAGAACTAAAGATTTAAAGTGAGTATTACGTAGACAGTAGACACATACAACAGTTTTGAGGTTTTAGGAACAAAACATGAATTGTTTGTGAAGATTTGAAAAGTTCTAGTGTTTTAATTCTTGTAATTTGTATAAGTAGATACAAATATGGAACACATCCACACAAAAAATGTGGCCAAAAGCGAAAAAATTAAATGCACTAGAATGTTTGAGCGGTTCCCAAACTTTGACCATCCAAAAAAAAATAAAAATAAAAAATAAAATAATATATATATATATAGGAAAAGGCCTCCGTCCTCCATGGGAGGATGGTCACCGTCCTCCAACTTTCCACGTGGAGCTCCATGTGGCACCCAAAACACTTTTTGGGTGCCACGTGGACCTTGGGTGCATTGCTTAGATCATCTTTGAAAATAAAAAAAATAAAAAAATCATCTCCACCATGTATATTTTGAATCGTGAAATGTGGACCAATGAAAATTGTCAAACTTTGACTTGTGAGTTTAAGATTTATTTTTCAATTTTTTTTTTTAATATTGATCTAAACTGTCCACCTGTACTCCACGTGACACTCAAAAAATATTTTCAGTGTCACGTGGATCTTGGAGGACGGTCACCGTCCTCCATAGGAGGACCTAACCGGCTCCCATATATATATATATATATATATATATATATATATATATATATAGAGAGAGAGAGAGAGAGAGAGAGAGAGAGAGAGAACCAAGTGGGGTTCACATGACAAGTGTCAGCTTATTGTCTACAATGAACCATTGCACATTTTAGACAAATTTAAGGGGGTTGATGCACGAATAATTTTCTGCTGCGGGCGTTTTCTTATTTAGGGTCAAGAAATCTGCAGAGAATGCATACCTAAGAAATCAGAGAAAAAGGCCTTCGATAATGGCGCTTACCTCTCGTTTGTTATCACGATCCAAACAAGTACCTCTCTCAAAAATATCTCATTATTATTGTTATTTTTGTTTAGTACTAAATCATTAGACCTTCGATTTTTGTAAAAAATTTCTGATTTTATGTCTGTCTTGGTTTGATCGAAGAAAAGATTGCGACAAAATGTGTTTTTTCAAACTGATAGAGATATTTCATATCAATTTATTTGTCCAAACAGATCTTTCTAATCGGGCATTTGTGATAATTGATAGGATTCTGTAATAGTGTAATTTTCGGAATGATCTTTCGTACCAATTTATTTTTCTGAACTGGTAGAATTTCAGTTCGGGTTTTACTTTTCAGTGATTACAGGGTTGTGATTATTCAAAGAGCAGTTGATGCTTGTAAGTGTTGGCTGATGAGATCTTTGTTTTGTGATTTTTATTTTTATTATCGAAAAAAAAATGAGATTTTTATTTTTATGATCGGCAACTCTCGAAAAATGCAGAAATGGTATTGGACATCTCTGACCACGAGGAGAGTAAAGAGCAGGGAAGGAATGCTTGTGTTCGTTTGTTACTAGATCCATGCAAGGAGGATCTAAGAAACGTTGTCTTCACAAAACCAATGCATTTGAGGATAAGGTTATAATGCGACGATCACCCGAAATCCAAAATTCCCAATGAGATCATATCTACTGATTCATCCATAGAGGTCAAAGTATCCCTAGAGTAATTAGTACATTTGTCTATCTATCGATATCAAGTTATGATTTGATGTGCGAGAATTGCATGTACCAGGGGACTTAGTCGAGTGCTCTGCTTTAAGTGGTCAAATACCTTGTTATAAAAAAAGATATCAATTTATAGTTTTAGCCTGTTTATGGACACGTAATCGATTTAGATTATGCTGGGATGCTGCAAAGAAGTGAAAGTGTCCAAAAAGTTAAGCACTATTTTATTTAAAGCGGGAAATTAATCCCAAATCATGATTACTTTTGATTTATGTAGGATTAAACAAAAAAATGTTTTAGTATCAAATGTATATTTCCTATAAAAAGGAATTGTGGTCATCATTTTCAATTTAATGCAGCATTCTTTTTGTAATCTAATTAGATTGCATGTCCAAATACTGATTTAATTATTTCCTTTGTCTTTGGTTATTTTATTTCTTATATATATTGAAAGCATACAAAATTGAGTGTATCAAATGTAATGTATTCAGGTTGCCATTTTACATAGCATTCTGAGGATGTTCTAAAGCTCACACTTTGTTCACACAATAAAATATATTTTGTATTTTTGTCATGGTTACAACTGTTAGAAGAATTGAAGGACAAGCTTTTGATCTCATATGCAAACAGTACATGCAATGAGTTTTTCATGCATCCCAATAAATGAACTTTTATTAGCTAAAGGCTTCTTTAGACCGCACGTAAAATGTGCGTTGCATCGTTTTTCAAATGTCCCAATCCACATTCTATCGCAATGTTAGTTTGAGGCTTTGCGCAAATGTTAAAGGTGATTGAGCTATTGATGTTTTTATGCTGAAACGTTAATAGCGCCAATATTTGGAATGCCTACATTTTTTTGTGTTCAACATTCTGCACAAAGTAGGGGTGTAGGTGGGTCGAGTTTGGTTGGGTCAGAGTCAATCCGATTCCAACTTGGCACCCTTGACCTCAACCTGGATCTGACCCGACTCTACTAATGGAACCCTGAACCCGAACTATACCTAACCTGTTAAGCAAGTACTCATGTCTTATTGGGTGAACTAGGTTAAAATGTAAGGGAGGGACTTAGGTTAAATCTGATCGAGTTTGGGTCAAGAACATTGAACCCAAACACGGCCCATTTAACTAATAATGGGTCGGGAATTTCAAGCTGACAACCTGAACCACACCCGACCTGTGGTCGATCCGATAGCTTGTACCGTCTCGTTGACCCGACCCATCTTCACGCCTAGCACAAAGTCTTTTACGAGATAGGCATTTGCACTATGGGCAATGGTCAAGTCCAACTAAGGTGAATTGGATTTGAGTTCAATCACATCTGCAACCTTTGGATATGGGAGAATCTTAACTTTCATGGTTTGCACTTTTTATAAGATAACATGCATTCAAGATTCTCCTATTTCCAAGGGCTACAAATATGGTTGAACTTGAAATCATCTGATTTAACCAGATTGAGCTTGCCCATTGCCCTTTGCACTACTGTCCAAAGACCCGAAGCTGTCACACAGATTTCCTTCTCACCGAATGCGAGAGTAATATCTACTTAAGATTTTGATGAATATGATAAATCTCTTAAAACCTTTTCAAATATTGTTGGTCCTTTGTCTTAATGGATGGTGATGTGATAATATTGGAGGGAATTGAAGTTTTGTAAAAGCAACATGAAGAATTCTTGTTATGTACAGTTTGGCTAAATCTAATAATGTGAAAGTTAAAATGAATAATAATATTTTAGATATATAAATATATATATATTTAAGAATTATATACCAGTAAAACTAAAGATTTAAAGTGAGTATTGCGTAGATACATTCATCAATTTTGAGGTTTTAGGAACTAAACATGAATTGTTTGTGAAGATTTGAAAAGTTCTAATTTTTTAATCTATGTAATTTGTGATTAAGTAGACACACATAGGGAACACATCCACACAAAAAATGTGGCTAGATGGGGAAAAATTACATGCAATAGAATGTTTGAGCGGTACTCAAAACTTTGACCATTCAAAATCTTTTTCTTTTTTTAATTTTTAATTTTATTATATAGATTACATGACACATGATCCATATGTCATTTTCCCTAATAGAGGGTGGGATATGGGTTCAAGCATATGCGCATCATGCGTTCGAATCAAGTAGGATTCACATGACACTCATTAGGGGATTGGGTGCGACGAGAACTTACACATGGATGATTTGGCACATTTAAAAAAAATGTACCCACCCTCCAAAATATGGTCTCCAAATATTGGCACATTGGGTGTGACGAGAACTTACACATGGATGATTTGGTACATTTAAAAAAATGTACCCACCCTCCAAAATATGGTTTCCAAATATTGGCACACGGGATGATCTTTGGTACCAAATAATGTCCCATAGATAGGAGGTCTATTGGTACACACTGCACTACTGTGCAGCTTGAGCTGTCAACGGGTTGGGCCGGGCTGAGTTTGGGCTGGGTTTTTGTACAGGCCTTTTAAAAAAAGATATAATGGGAGCTTGAACCGGCCCGATAGCTAATCAGGCCAGGCAGGGTTGAGCCCAATTTTTTAATGTTGTAGCCCGACCCCGGCCCGATAGCTATCCGGGCCAAGCCGGATTTGGGTTCGAGCCAGGTTTCAATTATTTTTGAAGAGTTTTATAAGGCCGTTGAAATACTTAAACCATTGAAACACTTATTGGGCCAGGCTGGCCCCTAATTGGGCCGAGCCGATTCATTTATTTGCTAATTTGTAGCTTGAACCCGAACCCATTTATAATTTGGGCTTAGACCGGCCCGGCCCGTTTATTAAAGAAGTTAAAATCTTGGGTCCGAACCCGGCCTGTTGACAGCCCTGAGGTCATTGTCCACAATGAACCGTCGCACATTTTTGACAATCTGGGCCCGGCCGGGCCTGTTGACGGCCCTATGGGCAGCTGAGGAGTGTAGCTCATTGTCTGCAATGAACCGTCGTATATTTTAGACAAATTCGAGGGGTTGATGCACGAATAGATTTCTCCTGCGGGCGTCTTCTTATTTAGGGTGAAGAAATATGCAGAGAACCCATACCTAAGAAATCAGAGCAAAAGGCCTCCGATAATGGCGATTACCTCTCGTCTCTTATCACGATCCAAGCAGGTACCTCTCTCAAAGAAATCTCATTATTATTGTTATTTTTGTTTAGTTCTAAATCGTTAGATCTTCGATTTTTGTAGAAAATTTCTGATTCTAGGTCTGTCTTGGTTTGATCGAAGAAAAGATCGCGTCAAAGTGTGTTTTTTCGAACTGATAGAGGTATTTCGTATCAGTTTATGTGTCCAAACAAATCTTTCGTATCGGGCATTTGTGTGAACTGATAGGATTCCGTAATAGTGTAATTTTCGGAACGATCTTTCGTACCAGTTTGTTTCTGAACGGGTAGAATTTCGGTTCGTGTTTTGATGTTAGGGTTTTACTTTTCAGTGACTACGGGGTTGTGTTTATTCCATGAGCAGTTGATGCTTGTAAGTGTTGGATGATGAGATCTTTGTTTTGTGGTTTTTATTTTTATTATCTACAAAAAAAAACGAGGTTTTTATTTTTACGGTAAAGGTAGCCTGGTACCAAGGACTAGGTAACTTACCTAGTCCTGCATTAGTTTGCTGCCCTGTGGCGCCCGCCCGATCTCGTGGTTGGGTGTCACGTGAAAATAAACTAATGTAGGACCAGGTTAGTTACCGGCTCCTTAGCACCAGGCTACCTTTATCTTCATTTTTATGGCAGTTGGCAGAGCATAGTCTCTTTTTAACCTTTAGGAAATAGTGAGTTATGAAGCAATTTGTTTAGATTTCTGGGGTATTTTTGTGTTTTGGGTATTGAGGTTTTATTAGGATGATGGGAAGCTTATGCAGTTACGTTCCAGTAGTAGATTGTACTTTTACCTCTTGTAGAATAAGGGATGTTGGGTAATTTCAATGTGATTAAAATGAACCATGAGATTTTAATTCTTTAAGGTTAGTTGATTTCTTATATCTTTGATGATAGTGTTGAATGGCTCAAATTGAAGACATCTCCATTCTTTGTACTTGCTAATTTTGTCTCTAGATTGCTAATTCTTTAAGGTTAGTAGATTTTTATATCTTTGATGATAGTGTTGAATGGCTCAAATTGAAGACATCTCCATTCTTCGTACTTGCTAATTTTGTCTCTAGATTGCTACTTGTTTTGTATTTATGCTTTGGAAAGCTCTTGATGGCTTTATTGGTGTCAGTTTCATGGATCAAAATTTTGGCTGAAATCTTCAAATTTCGGCCGAAATGCATTGGTTTCTGTGCCACCCGAAACGAAATCCCCAAAAAATTGCCCATATTATCGAGGTAGGAACTTATTGGCCGATAATTTGCTATCTTGATAAATTAAAAAAAATAAAAAATTGGTTACCAAAATTTCGGTGTGGCCCTCGAAATTTCTGTCAGCCCGAAACCGAAAACAAAATCGAAATTTTGATCCTTGGGCAGTTTCGTTTGATAAGTGCTTTTCCTGTGGGCCACTATGACTAACTACATTTTGATTGTTGGATTTTTTACAGTTGTGTCCCGGTCAGATCATTAGGCAACATGAGCATGTTGTTCCAGTACGCTTCTTTGCCAAAGAAGCCGCTCCCCTTGCACTTAAGGGTGATGGTGAGTGGATTGATGGACTTCTCATTTTTTTTAAGCTTCTCAATTCTTCCAGCTAATAAATCCTTTTTTTTTTTGTTAGAGTTTAATTTAATGTGAACGATATAAGTTATGACAATTATTTTCATTTTTTGGCTTTCAAATAATATTAAGCTGCGATGTAAGTTATTCTTGTTTGGTAGCGATCTTATGTCGGATTTCTAAGAAGTTGCGGATATAATCTACCAACATTTTTACAAATATTGTAATCCACCAGTAAATTTTTGCTGACCTATCTGAAGCACAAAGTAAAATCAACCTTAGCAAAGCTTCCAAAAATAAAACCATTAGGGGCAAATGAGATATCCATAGAGTTCTGAATTGTGTTGGAGGAGAAGATACTTTTTTGGTACCAATAATGGAAGTCATTTCACTATGTTAAGGATGTGTATGTCTCCAGGAGTCAGACTAAGTTGATGATATATTTACTATATATCACGTGTGATGGGGACATCGACCTATACAAGGTGTTTACGAAGCGCAAGAAAAAGCTCAAATAATCTAGGCCTTCTGTGGCTTGGAAGGAGATTGAAGGCCTCACGTGCGCATGTGTCATGGCATAGAAGACGCCACATTGGGAGGGTATGCACATGGGAGGCGAACTGGGAACACAAATCTGAAATTTGCATTTACGGTTGACCCTACGTAGGTCACGGTTGACTGTGAAATCTGAAGATTGCATTTTCAACTAACTGTATGTAGGTCATGGTAGACCGTACCAGAGTTCGAATTTTTGTATTGAAGATGCAATAATGCGCATGGCTAACTGTACCTACGTTCACTGCTAGCTGTACCCATATTCACGGCGAACCGTACTTACAATCATGGCCAACTGTACAATAATTTTCGCATGCAGATTTTGGGTTGCTATTTGTTTCGTTTAAGTTTTAGGTTTAGTTTTGAGGGTATTTTAGTCCTATTAGAGTAAAGTTGGTGTAGAGTTTTGCTTGTTTAATATAAATAGTTGTAAAGGCAAATTCTTGAGATTATGGATTATTGAATATTGAATGAAAGAAGGTTCTTCTTGAAGCAAGAGTGATTCTTACTCTTTCCGAGATTGGTTTGGTGTGAGGCCAAAGATTCTTCCATATCTACTTTTTTTTTTCTCTTATCATCACTTTTCTACAAGTGATCATCTATTTTAGTTTCTTGAATTTCGAATTAACTTTGTCATTTACGCTTGTTTGATCTCTCCTTAATCTAAGCTTGAGATCAATCAATCGTTCTTAAATTTTAAGTTTTTTCTCTTTGTGCTTTCGTAGTTTTAGTATCATATTTGAATCCTTTCTTCTAGTATAGTATGGAATCAAAAGAAACCACTTGTGGTGTTCGTTCGATGCCCTAAACTAGTGGAGGCCTAGTTCTTTAATTAGGCCCATGATATCTGAGATCTTGGAAAGGACCGTATTAATACTAATTGGAATCCTAATAAATTGTTTGAATGAGGCCTAGATTTTTCTATTAATTTTGCATTAAATTAGATACTTTTAATTGCTTATTAATTTGAAAATTATTCTCAGCCATTCATATTAGGGTTTATTGTTAGGTCCTGCATCAACGTGCCACATCCATTATATGAAGGCATGCAGATTTACACACCCGTTGTGTTACATTACATTTGGATAAAGAATACTGATTCAATGACATATTATTTGATATAGGTTGACCGAATTATTCTGTAGGGTATTGAGAGCAAGAAAATGTTTAAAGAATGTAGAAAGAACATAAAGTCCCACTTATACGAATATAGCGGATTTCAAAAAAATTTGGTAACTATTGAAGGAGTGAACTTATGGGCTATGTTATGAAATTATGGGAGTAGTGGAGCAACATCGAAGAAAAGAATAAAATATTTATGAGATCTAGGCTAGGAAAATCAACAAGTAGATCTATCTTCTTGTGGAGGAAAAGCTTAGCATGAGTTTGCCAAGACAGATTTTCTAGTGGATGCCAAGGAGGAAATGCATTCCGAATGAATATATGGAGATTATTGGAGATACCTATGGTGGGGCGACGACTATGTAAGAACTACGTGTGGAGAAATAGTTGAGTTCCCTGTTAGAGTTGGGCTGTATCAAGAGTCTTTTTTTGGTTGGAGTTAACAAGGCTGTCATTAAAAGAAACTTAAATACATCAAATGATGATTGACATTCCTAGTCCAAGGAGATGAAAGCCCCCCAAAAAATCTGCAACTTTAGGATTTTTGCAAGAACCCTCTTTAGGGGTATTAGCTTCGTGATTTCTAGGTTTGAGAATGTGATTGCTCTCGGCCTGCTTGGATTTTAATGCCTCTCCAATAATGTAATGTCCTTGATCTTGAGTTCTGCTTAGTTTTGTAGTTCTTTTGTTTTTCTTAAAGAAACTCTGCTATTTATCAAAATAGAAGAAGAGAGAGAGAGAGAGAGAGAGAGAGAGAGAGAGAGAGAGAGAGGAGTTTTGAGGGGACCTTCAATTTATCGTTCATTCAAGCGACAACACATTTCAAATCACATTTTATTACTATGCTATAAAGAATTCAAGATCTCTGGTGGATACTTTCGAATACTCACAATAGCAGCCCCTAGTTCAGCCTCATTACTAGTACATGACCAAAAGGTTTTGCATGCTTGTTGATGGTGGATCCATAGCATATTTTGTAGGGGCCCCCAACCACTAGCAGGTTTCGGGTTTCCTAAAGAGCAACTATCAAAACTTAATTTGTGGTGATTAGGAGGAGGTGGATGCCAAGCAACGATAACTTTCTCTTTTATTAGACCATTATACGTGATCTCGAGTTAATTCCGGTGCACATCTTCTATTAGTGTGCTATGGAAGGTTTTGTGCACCTTCATCTCAGAGTTTACACAGTTAAATTATAGTGAACAATGCAGTAGAATTCATTGAAAAACCCGCTATTGTCTCCTTCCATAAGCTCCATATTATTGTTTAAGGGATGAATAAACTTTCTCCATTACATTCGGCATGAACCGGCTAGTTTCAAACAACTGCACGAATCGGCCGCAAATGTACCCAGCCATGGGACAGTGAATAAATAGGTGATTTACATCGTTAATTTCAATCTTGCACATGGCACATGCTATAAGCTATTTGCAGCCGAGATATTATGGGATGGTGAATAAATAGGCGATTTACATTTGTGTTGACTTCCTCATGAAGGGTTTGCTTGGCGTTCTTATTTGTTTGCATTGATTGATTATGGATGACTTGATAAAGAAATACAAGATGAGATCTCATGGTGTACGTTGTTTGCAAATGTGTTGTGTTCATTGGTTAGACAAGGAAACGCGTAAATGATAATTTGGTACTTTGAAGAAAGTTTTAAAATTTGCATCATAAAGGCATAGTGCAATATTTGTAGTGCAAGTTTAGCGATCATCTGAGCACGAGAGCTGTTGAATGATTTGGTCAAATAGAAACCATTTAATTCCATTATCTCATAGATTTCGATATTTGAGGTCTACTTTACAACCTGACGGTGGGTTTATGGAGGACATCTCAAATAGTGTCAATGAAGGATGGAGAAGAGGGAACATGCAAGTGGTGTGCTATGTGATCAAGTGTCACTTTTATTGAAAAGATGTTTATATTAACAATAGTAAGACCCATATTGTATGGTGCAGAGGCCGTAGGTGGGGCCCAAGCGCAGACTTCCCTAGGAGCTAAGTGGGGCCTAGGTGAGACCCAATATTATTGTAATTTTTTATTTACTTCTTATCATAACTTGTAAAAGATTTATAATAAATTATTAATATCTAAAAAATAATTAATAATGATAAAAATGCGACTGTTTACTTTTTAATACAAAGCTTGTCCGGAGGAAAGAGCGAGTCATCCCTCGCATGAAAATGAATGATATTTGAGTAGTGTCACTTTTCATGTAAAATTATAGGTTGAACAAGTAAAATTTTTACTAACAATTAGCAAGCAATAATTGACAAATTAAAAAGACAAAAAATACCACATAAATCTATTGATCAATAATAATCAAATCTAAAGTTAATTTGATTTATTTAAAGTTTTTTGAAAAAATAAAAATACAAGATAATGATTTGATCCGCTTTTGTTAGATTTTATTTATAAAAGATTGGAAAATTTGGTTTGCCTTTACTCGAGGGGTAATGATAGAGAAGAATATTTAATAAGAGCCATGATTAATACTTTTATAGGGGAAAAATGAACCACTTGTAAAGCTTGATTTCGGTGTTTATCATCTCACTTAATACCACTGTGACGGCCCTAGGTAAGCCAACTTAAATGTCCTTCTAGTAGTTAAACATGTCTCCTTATGCGCCCAAAGGGTAAGTAGGCTATGACTATGTGCCCCCCCCCAAAGCCGAGCATAGGCACCAAAGCGGGGGCCTAGGCGAAACTGTTGACAACAGAGGTTTAGAGTGTTGGGCTATCAAGAAGCGACAAGTAGACAATCTTCATGTGGTTGAGATGCATATGCATCAAGTAACAACAAAGGATAAAAATGAGGAACAAGTGTATAAGAGGAAGCTTAGGGGGTGGCGGCGATAAAAATAAAAATAAAAATTAGAGCATTAAAAGTTTTGGGCATGTCTATCAGAGACTTGAAACCATGGTTTTAAAACACGGAAACTCGACTTGACTCGGAAATCATCTGAGTAGAGTCAACTCGGAAAATCGGTCCAACTCGACTCGCTTCGACTCGGGTATATATATATTCTTCTTTCTTTCTTTCTTTCCTTCTTTGATTCTTTCTTTCTTTCTTTGCTTTCTTTTTTTGCTTCTTTATTTCTTTGCTTTCTTTCCTTTTTTCCTTTTTTCCTTCTTTTTCTTTCTTTCTTTCTTTCCTTCTTTCCTTCTTTCTTTCTTTCTCCCTCATTTTTTCCTTATTTCCTTATTTTTCTTTCTTTCTTTCCTTCTTTATTTCTTTCTTTATTTTCCTTTCTTTCTCCCTCCCTTTTTCGTTATTTCCTTATCTTTCTTTCTTTCGTTCTTTTCCTTTCTTTCTTTTTTCCTTCTTCTTCTTCCTCTTCCTCTTCCGCTTCCTCTTCCCCTTTTCCTCTTCCTCCTCTGAGTTCCAAGTTCACTCGCCCGAGTTCTGAGTCGACTCGGAGAGTTTTAAAACAGTGCTTGAAACAATACCTTTAGGAAGGATTGAAATGATAGAAGCACAATGAAGGAGAGGAAGAATACTAATAAAGATTTGGAGAGAAGTAGTCGGCAATGACATGGATTGTGGAATAAAATGAAGTTTATTTCTCTGCATAAGTCAGTGGAGAAATAATACTTGCAAAGCTGACCTCAAATTGATATGGCACAAGGTGTGATGATGATGATTATGAACTCTAGATGTGGAATCTTGGCAATTGCTTAAATATCTCAATGTTGGTTTTTCTTTCTTAATTAAGATACAACTTGTGTTTCTTCATAAACTCTCAACTTTAGAATTTTAAATGGGCTTAATTTATGGTTTTATTTCACATAGTCAACTAGTTACATCTATCATCCTAAATTTGTTAGGACTTTCAATGTCAGGGTAGTTATTGGTCGACTTCGTAGGTTCATAGTGAGATCAATTAACAGGTGTTACCTTGAGGTTTAGCAACCTTAAGCTAAGTGATTGGGACATCGGCTCACACATGGTGCTAGGAGGTGCAAGAAAAGATTTAAGGGCGCCGAGATCTCCCATAAAGGTTTGGGAGGGCAAGTGACGACTCCATGTTCACGTGTGCACATGCTTGTCAAGGCGAGGCCATGACGAATGGCGAGACAAATCGCCATACGAACTTATATGGTGGTAATTCATATATGGTGGAGCCATGGCCGCTATTATGGGAAAAAATTATAAGTTATAAGTTATAACCTTATAAGTTATAACTTATAAATTATAAAACTTGTGACGTATAAGTTATATTTATATTATAACTTATGTTTGATAAGTTATATCCATCATATTTAGGGATTTAAGTGAAACCCTCTAGTCTCTCACACAACCCCTCTCTTAGCTCCTCTCTCTCACAACTACTCTCTCTCTTTCTCTCAACACAAGTTTGCATATTTTTTGGGGCTATTACTAACCCCCACTATATGCCAAATATACCCCATTAGGTATAACTGACCGTTGATGCTTTGAATCGGATTGACAACGATCGTTTTTCGTTCCAATCTTTCTCACAATTGATCTTGAGATGCTGAAAATATCATCAGATGGTCGTTCCAATCTTTCCCTACAGCTGATCTGCTTGATTAACTAGTTGAATTTTTTTTGTCCTCTATAAAAAATAGTAGGAAATTATTTATATATATATATATATATATATATATATGTATATATGTATGTATGTATGTATTAATGATTAAGAAATAAAAATAAAAAATATTAAAATAAATTAATATATGGCCTTGCCGTGGCCACGCCATGGCCTCGTCGTGGCAAGCCTCTTCCCCATGACGTCGCCACACCGCCTTAATTACCTTGTGTGTGCACATGTGAGAAGACCTCACACCAGGAAGACATACACATGGAGACCTAAAGGAAGAAGATTCGAAGCCCAAAATGAAGATTGGAGGCTCAAAAGAAGATCGCTGTGAAAGGAGGTCATAGACGTGGTGGTATCTACCACCCCATCCAACAAGAGACCAGGCAACTCCAGCCAGATCCATCTGATGACCAGATCGGCCGGTCCTGCACTGAAAAATCAGTAGTTATTTTCTATCAAAAGCAAGCTTCTTTGCAAAAGATGTTTAGTCTCATAAAATGTTGTCGAGATAACTCTCAGGTATCTTTGTAAGATTGCTACTAAGTATTTGTGCAACAAATCTCTATAGCAGATATAAAAAAAAAAGATCAACAGTTTGGGATGTAGCTTGAACGTAGAAGATTCTATAGGATCTTTTGAATTTAGCGTATAAGAAGAAAAAAATGATTACATTTAAGAAGGATGGCTATCAAGATTTCTTATAAAGATTGGTCATGGGATTGAGCCAACTGCGCTCTTTGATACCAATTGTTAGAAATTCTAGGATCTAGGCCTCGAGTCTCACGATCAAGTATATGTTTTATAAAAACATGCATCCCTTGATTTTATAAAAACAAATAGTCCTTGTATCACCAACAAATAGACTTCAAAAGAGCTGGTTCCACCCCATTTGTATTTAGCCCATTATTCTTGATTTTATAAAAACAAATAGTCCTTGTATCACCAACAAATAGACTTCAAAAGAGCTGGTTCCACCCCATTTGTATTTAGCCCATTATTCGACTTCTTATTCCTAATTGGCCCAGGGGGTTAATTTGATGTAAACCGCAGTTCTCTTGCAACAAAATAAAAGAGAAGTTTACAAAAACTTAACGGAAATAACTAGAGCTGCAGATGAACACTAACCCGTTTCTTCATGAAGTGTTAAAACACTATTTTTGTATAACCAACTCAATAACAATTCCAAAACCAAGGTTTACATAAATGAAGCTTTAAATAGCTTTACAATATTGAAATAAGAATCCTAGTCTAAATCAACTTCCTAGTTTAAATAAAGAAATATCCTATTGGTAATAACTATCCTAATCTAATAAGTAAAATCTTAAATAATAAAGAACTAAACAAATTTCTAATAAAAGGAATGAATCCTATTGGCTAGAATGAACATGTATATACTAATGAAAGAAATTAATCCTAATTCAACTAAAAGTCCTGAAATTCATCACTCTGTGGTGAAACCTCCAAAACTGACCATAACTTTTTTAATATTCATCAGAATTGTGTGTTTCTTGGCTTGTTGGAAAGTTATTTCGATAAACTTTCAAATAAGATCAATTTTGCACCAATATAATGCTGTTTGGTACTTGAAAATATGTAAAAAATTAAGGTGACGAGATTAGAAGGTGAACACTCCACGACCATCCAATCATCAACTTTTCTCTTCCTTGCCTTTTCACGGCTGCATTAAAATTTCTTCCATTCACACAATAGGAGCACATTTGTCTCCATAGCCATGTAAGAAGTTGAATTTTCTTCCATGTTTTCCTCCCTACAAGAGATAACTTTGGATCTCTTCACAAACTTATTGTCAATCGAACATGAAATTTTGAAGAGTGACATGTAGTATATAGTTAGGTCACAAAATCAATTTAATCCATCCAATTCTCCTCCCAAGCAAGATGTAACTCTTCTTCCATAATGCTAAATTTCTTTAAACAAGTGAAAACTAACTTAATTTATAAGAAAAAAATTACAAGCAAGGTACATACTGGGCTAAGACTAGCCCCACTTACAAGAGATGTAGTAAGCAAAGCTGTAAAGAGAAAATATCAAAGAATTATTAATACCTTTGTTCATTAAAAGAAAAATCATTAATACCTTTACGCCAACCGAAGCTCTCTGTATTGAGTTTTCCATTAGCAAGTTCATCCGCTTTCAAATTTCTTCTCTGATGGATATGGGTAAACAACTTGACATCTACAGGGTCAAGGATTTTCTCAATCTCTCTAAACATGTTTCCATGGAGGAAGAGAAGCATGATTGAACCACCACTCAGTGTGTTACTTGAGTCATGTTTCATAGTTTTAACTTTCTTTCTGACCTTACTATAATCAGAGCCCATAAGTCTGTGAGCTTTATCTGGTTGGACAGTCAGGTCTATTTGATGGATACTCCTTATTGATGATATTATTGTTACATCTTCTAATGTTATATTATAGCCGGATTTGAATCTTTATCCACCTTCTATCTACTGATTTTGTGCTTTTAGGAATTTCTTTCAGTTAATATTAGATGCATTGCGCAATATTTACTTTCTATATGTTATTGTTGACAATGAGCACATCCATGTGGGCTGACAGAGATGCTGAAGAACATCTTTTTTGAGGTTAAGAAGAAATTTGATACAGCCATTGGAATACTAAAGAAGGAAAAGATCACCATAGATCCAGAGGATCCGGCTGCGGTAGCTCAGTATGCAAAGGTTATGAAGACCGTAAGAGAAAAGTAAGTTTTCATCTAGATCAGATTCATCCTAAGCATGCAGTGAGAACTGTTTGCATCATGAGATTAAGAGTCTACAAGTTCCATGAAATGAACTACCATGCTTCGTCCAAATGTTTTTAGCCATTCATTAATTGGTGTTTTAGCTTCTTAATCATATGTTATTAGAAATCTTTTCTATATAATGGAATCAATGAATTATGTGGCACCATGTGGTGCCAAAATGATGCCATGTGTTCAAAATCAATGGCTTGTTCATTCCCGAGGGTGAACCAACTTATTACCGTACACCAACTTATTTAGAACGACTTTAAGCCTATAATCAAAATAGAGAGAGAGAAAAGTAATGTCCGAATCCCAACTTTTGCATGCTTTAAATTTAAAGAGTAGATATTGGATACCTGACTTGTACCCCACCATTGGTGCTTAAATCAATCTCTCTCCTCTAATATTGGGAAATGCCCGGATGTGAGTACCAAATAAGTGAAACGTCAAATACACTCACGTATGTGCATACTTATAAAGAGTTGTGATCCTCTCAAGTTTTAACTACTTTTATAGAAGATTGACTGGAGTATTGCCAACGGTGCTTGGGTAGGTACTTAATACCAGCTTAATTTAGATTGATTTTTTTCTGAAAAATCTAATAAAATTTTAAATTATTTACAAATCTACAAAATTATGATATTTAACAATAATATTTCTGCGGTGTTAATCTGTAGCTGAATCCTTCTTAAGCTGTTTTTCTTCTGGGGCTAATAAACCAGTGGTTGATGACTTCATCTCGACTCACTCATACTGACTTGAGATCATAAACTGATTCATTTTTATGACATTATTTTTGTTTAGAAGCTGAAAAACATCCTCATGACAGTTCCTGCTTCGTAAATTTTCTTCTTTCATTTGCTAAATTTTCATGAAGTTGACTATTTTTATGCATCATTTCTCCACCTTGCAGGGCAGACCTTTTCTCAGAATCTCAAAGAATACAGTACACCATACAAACTAGAACTCAAAATATTCCAGATGCTCGGACATACCTGTTAACGTTAAAGGAGATAAGGATCAAGTATGTGCTGTTTCCACTTAATCTGGTTTGAATTCCTTAGCTTTTAATATGATTACTGGCGTTTGGAATAGCTTTATCATGTGCTTTTCTGTTATCCCTAAGTTGATACTTTTAGAAATATTTTGTTGCCACCTAACAGGTTTTGCAATTAATACTCTTTAGAATTATAATGTGCTTCTTCTTTTTCTCCTAATTTTCTCTGGTCTTCTTTCTTGGATTTCGTAGTAGATAAAATTCTCGATTGCATCAAAGTCCTACTCTAATCAAACTTATTAATATAAATAAAGAAAAATTCTCATCCTAATTACTTTTCTAAAAATAAATAAAGATATTTTCAGTAAAAGAAACAAATCCTATTACTAAATGCGCTAGGTACACCTAGGTTATCGCGTAGACTTGTCTTTTGACTTGTCTTTTTTTAAAAAAAAAATCTCTTTCTCTCTCGCTATATATATATAATTTCCTAAAAAAATACTCATGCACATCATTTTTATGATCCGATATATTATTTAAATCAAGGTTGTCAAATAGTGTATTGTATTGTCATGGTCTAGACTATAGATGATGTTAGATGAACCATGCCCAAAGATCTAATAAACAATGCATCTCTATCATGTGCTTAAGAGCGTTCAAATGCGCAGTTATCTCCAAAAATGTTTTAGGTGCTCATTTTTATGGTGTTTGACCACTGTTAAGCACACGATAGAGATGCATTTTTAAAAAATGGAATAATGAGGTACGCCTGTATGGTTGATATAACTGCAGTCTACTTGGCATCAGGTGGTACCACTTGATGAAAAAAATTCATCCACTTATACAAAACTGAAAACTGTATCCGTCCATAGTCTAGACTATAGATGGGTTGGTTACCATATACTATCTCATCGGCAAGACCTGTGATGGTTCCCCTAATTTCAACCATGCTGCTTTGCTTCTTGGCCCAGAGAAACAACCCTAACCATACCATGGCCTTGTTTGTTATCCCAGCTTCGGTAGGATGGTCAATAGGCGCCAAACATGACTAGACTGGAATTTTTTCTCTGAGCTGCATATATACCGAACTGCTCGCATTGCCCATGTGTACATCAGTATCTAAAATTGCTTCTCCTTTTTTTTGGCACTATTTGGCTTATATTTTAGAACAGCTGACACTAGCAGTGGAGTAATCAACACCCTTCTGCTTGCTAGCTCGAATCTCGTCTCTCAGAACCTTAACCAACACTTAGTTTAATGGTTGAAACGGACTATCCTCTGATGCTGGAGGCTAGTATATACTTACCAAAGGCATAAATGTTAGTCGGTTTGATGCATAATTTATTGCACACTGTTTTTGTGTCAGTATTGCAGTCTTTGGTCAGTAATAACTTGACTATCATTGATTCTCTGGTTATTCCACCGATTTAATTGAGATCTACCAAATGTTGACAAATATATATATGTGACAAGGGATAGCTTTTTTTACTGCATGTATTAGCTTACATTTTTCGCTGGAGCTAGTGCTTTCTTGCTTTACTTCCCATCTTGCATTTTTTTGTTAAAATTAAATAAAAAGGTCAGTTCATAATTGCTTGATTATGATATTGGCATATGTATCCATATGAAACATATTTCTCTCATTTTATTGCTGTCCTCTATGTAGTATATTTCTTTTATAGGTGATCCTTTATGTAGTATAGTTCTTTTATAGGAGAGGACTCACTGATGAGCTGGGTGCTGAGGCTATGATGATGGATGCATTGGAAAAGGTCGAGAAAGAGCTCAAAAAGCCGCTTCTAAGGTCTGACAAGAAGGGAATGGCTCTTCTTTTAGCAGAATTTGATAAGGTCAATAAAAAGTAAGTATCCCCCTAAGGTAGAACCTGTATATATGTCCTTTTTGCATTCCAGCAATGGTGTTATATATATATATATATAGTAAAGAGAGGGTTATAGCCTATACAAGCTAAGTAGGAGTCAACTCTTCTGAGTCCCTGACATCCAATACAGAGAGGGTATTTGTAGTTAAACTGTTAAATCAATGTTGTGTGTGTATTTACAAATTGTCCTTTTTTCCTATCTGTAAGCATGGTCCTGTCTCATTTCAAGCATGAACATTTTAGAGGATGCGATAATTTGTTGTTATAGAAGTGCTTAATGAAGAGTTCCACAGGAGAGAGCAAACATGTTCTCTGAAAAATGTGATTGGTTATCTCGGCCACCTCTAATCCACTTTTATTTATATTAAAACAAATGTCTAATTACCTATTTATCCCTCTACATTATACTGTCTAACCTACCCCTAACTTTATCTAAAAACCCTTCTGTAACACTAACACACCACCTTAAGTTGTTGTATAGATATCTGTCATTGCCAAATGTGGATACAATTTCATTAAGTTTTGTTCCTTCACAATCTAATTGTAAAGTAGAGCTTAAATACCCTCCTAAAATTCACAACCTGCTTGGATTTATCATGCACCTGTGTTTCCCAACTGCTTTACCATATCATTAGCAATCTGTTTAAATTTATTATCTTCTTTTCTGTTCATATTTAAATGCTTTCAAAAGATTTGAACATGCATATTATTAGGAAGTGGCTCTGGTCACAGTCCACAGTACTGTAGGCAAAATATCTTCTGGAACATTTTAGCAAACATGCTTGATCCAGACCACACATCGGTTGATTATCTTTTCTATGGTTTACAATTAGAAAAATACACTGGGATCAGATGGTTCCTTCCTTTCGCTTGTATGTTGATAACTTTACAGACCATCTAAATGTTGTTGATTAGGCTATGAACCTCCTAGATGTGGTCAAGTGATGGTGATCCTGATTCTTTGGTATCTGTGCCAAAAGGCAGGAAATATAGACTTAACTATTTATAAATGACACTGGGCTATGTTCAGTACTTAGTATTATAGTCATTGCACAAAGCATTATGGTACTTAGTATTTGAAGACAGTTTCCTGACAGGAAAAGTAACTGAATTATGTTCTTGTCTACATGAATTTCATGCAGGCTTGGCATTCAAAAGGAAGATCTACCAAAGTATGAAGAAGAGTTGGAGCATAAAATTGCAAAAGCACAATTGGAAGAGCTGAAGAAGGATGCTCTGGAAGCAATGGATACTCAGAAGAAACGGTATGTTGCCAGCTCCTTGACATCTTTTACAATTAGTATAATTTGAATGAGGGGTTGGTCACAAACACTGTTGAGCCATGTTGCTCTCTGAAATGGCTGTGGCAAATTCCCCTGGTGAATCTCTCCACTTTAATGGCCAAGTTTTCAACCAACCCAGGAGAACTCTCTGCAATTAAAAGCCTTTTTTTTAGGACTTCTTGCTGAATCTGGTCTCCATCATGGTCAAATTCTGATGGAAGAATCAATCTGAGTATAGATAATTTGATTCTACCGTCAGGATTCGCCGAATCAAATATGTCAAGAATCCCATAGGAAAAAACCGTTTACATATATCAATCATATGTTAAGACTACTGTGATTGGCAATCCTCTCTTTTTCCAGGGCGATGCTATGTGACATAGTAACAAATATCGTTTTTGGCAATATTTCGGTGGGGAGTCATTTTGGTTCATTTCGGATAAATTCCGGGAAACTTTCGTGAAAATTTCAGGAATTACAAATAAATCTAAAAAATATATTTTAATTATATAACTATATTTATTAATATATTTAAAGTAAAAAAAATTAAATAAAGAATATATATATATATATATATATATATATATATATATATTCTTTATTTAATTTTTTTCACAATTGACATCAGTATATATATATATATATATACTTATGTCAATTGTGAATCACAAATTCACAATTGACATTAGTATCGACAACAACAATCATTATAATAAAAACGTCGGAATTTACAAAAGTCAAAACAACAAGCATCCATCTTTGATATTTCCATAAAATTCTTAAGTTTGTAGTTATTACATTCCAAGCTTACCAATAAAATTTGAAAAGTGTCATAACACTATACTTTCAAGTTTCAACTCTCAAACAAAAAGTAGTAAAAGAAAAAAAAATGTCACTAAATAGTAATATTTCCAACGTAGTCTCTTTCAATATCATCATAATTTAAACTTATATTTCCTTCACTGGCTATTTCTTCATTGTTATCATCTACAACTACTAGGAGATCTTGTGCAACTTCAGGAAAAGCGTCGATGTGATCTAAAATAATTGGCTTCAAAAAATCATCTTTACATGCATTCATCTTCTTTAAATGAAGGTTCACCCTAACATAGACAAGATCATTTAGAGTTTTTGGCTCTAATCTGTTTCTTTTCTTTGTATGTGCCACCTCGAACACACTCCAATTTCTTTCGCAAGCAGATGAACTGCATAGTTGACTTAGTAATTTCAACGACAACCGCTATTCCCCCACCAATCACCTTCACATGATATTTAGTAAAATACAAATGAATAAATATATACAATAAACTCATGAACTTAAAAATAAAATTAATCATAAAAATTTTAAATACAACTTACTTGGATGTTTCAAATGCACTGTTATTTTTGCAAGAGATGAAAATAAGTTGGCCTTTAAACCGATATAATCTGTAATTTGGCTGCCAAATGCTTCTCTTTCTGTTGGATTGGTAAACATCTTCATAGCTTCTGAAATTCTCACTTTCACAAATCCATCATACTTTGCAAACTTGTCATAAAAGAGGTGTTGATTGAGAAGAGCGGCCAAAGCGTGAAGAGGGTGATGCAAGTTGTGAGATCATCAATAATTTATTATGTCCTAGTAGGGGTGATATTGTTCAAATGATCCCTTGTAATATCTAGCGATTGCCACCTTTGCTCGAGTTATATCTTCATATAAATACCCCAACGTAGCCCCTTCCCCATCCACCATTCTTAGTACCTTTACAAGAGGCTCAATAACACCAACCACTTCTTTCCCATCCTCCCAAAAAGTGTTAGATTGTATGATTTCTCCAACCTATTTTCCCTCTCTTCTCTTTGTTGGTTGTATATTTCTCCACTCATTTGATGCAACTATAAAGCGTAGACCTTCCTCTTGCTTTACTATAGATTCCAACATAAAAAATTAGTTGCAAACCGAGTGATTGATGGTCTCTTTAACTCTTCCATTTGTATGATTCCTCATACAATTCAAAACATGCAAGTACTTGTAAATAAAATTTTTTATGTCTCGCACTTTCCCTATCGTATTCTTCACCTTTGGAATTTTTTCATCAATATCTTCAAGCAAAAGATCTATGCAGTGGGCTGCACAATTTGTTTTAAAGACATGAGGCATCTCGGCCTCCAAACGATATCCTGCAACTATATAATTTGGAGCATTGTCTGTTATAATTTGGACAACATTTTGTCTTCCTACATGTTCATCAATTCCGCGTAAGATAAAATCGCTTAAAAATTGAGCATCTATCTTCTTCCCTTCAGTTGATTCCGAGCATAAAAAAACAGCGCCCTTGATGGATGATGCCAACAAATTTATGTGATTCCTTTGTCTATTATCTTTCCATCCATCCGACATTATTGTGTAACCGGTCCCAGCTCATTGACATACACTCTTGTTTCATCTTTTAAGCTTGCCGACAATGTGGTCCTCATGGTTTTCACTGCTAAGCTTGCCAACAATGTGGTCCTCATGGTTTCACTGCTACGTGGGATATAACCAGGACCATGGTTGGATACAACCAACATGGTACTTATAAATTCTGAACTCCTCGCGACATTAAAGGCTATATTATTAGCAACAAAGAATTTTTCAAGTGCCAAATCGGCAACTCCCTTTTCCTTCTTTCTCAAAATAGAATTTAAAGTAGTTTGGTGTGCACCTACACCAACACTACCAATATTAGGTTCACTAGGATCACTACTTCTTTCAACAACATTCGCGGTCGACAAAGTTCCTTGAAAACTCAACCCGACCGATGAAGGAATATTCGAAGATCCACTTCGCATTAATTCAATAATACTCTTTCTTCCCTTTTTTCCTACCACCTCAGCTTTCTCTCGTGCATATTGTTGAACTGAATCGGGAGCTAAAGTACAAGGTTTGATATCCTTTCCAGATATCCTTCCCAAATGATACTTAAACCTTGTAGATGACTTATGGAACTCATCCGTACAATACATACACTTTATTTTATTATTTGGGAGCTTAATTGCATGATCCCAAATCTTATCTAGTTCTTTAGGCATTCTACACATTAAAAAAGCATTCTACACATTAAAAAAACTATATATAAATAAAATAGTATATTATATATATATATATATATTAGATGGGATGCAACTATGCAAGAAACAAATCAAGATAAGTATGCTCACAAAAAAATAAAATAATGGTTGGATCTTAGACAAGCATGCTCACAGTACATAATGAATATAGATTGTATCTAATGTATAAAACCATAAGAACCTTGAATTTCAAGGGATAGAAAAGCAGGTCTTGATATCTGTCATTGATTCATCAAACCAATGAGGACAAAAAAATACTCACATATTTGCTTGTTCATTTGCAAGACAAACTTTTAAAACCCCTAATATTAGAGTACCAATGTTTCAAAACCCATTTCAAAAACCCCTTAAATTTCACAAAACCAAACTAGTGAGGACAAAAAATGCTCACATATTTGCTTGCTCATTTACAAAACAAACTTCTAAAATCCCTAAAATTAGAGTACCAATGTTTCAAAACTCATTTCAAAAACCCCTTAAATTTCACAAAACCCCTCAAATTTCATAGAGTAGAAGAAGATTATAAAAAATCAGTGCATATTATCATTAATAATGGAAGCCTTATCCATATATATATATATATATATATATATATATATATATATATATATATATACAAGGAGAAGCAGAACTGGAGAAGAAGCAAAACAAACAAAAATGAAAAAAAAAATACTTGGGCGTGGATCCTCGGAGGATCGTCAGAGGCGCGCCGGAGGATGGTCGGCAGAGACTAGGGAGGTTAGGGAAATAATAGAAAGAGTAGCTGGAGAGGCTTTTACGTTTTGACTTTGGGAGTGGGTTTGTCATAAATGGTAAATTTTGTACTTTATTTAAGTTGGGGCTGGGGGACGCGTGTGGACTGCGGAAGCATGCAAAATGAACTGAAAAATTGGCAAAATTACGTTTTTTCCATTTTTTCACTGAAATAACCGAAATTTCTACGAAAGAGATGGTGGAACCCCATTTGGCCGAAATTTCGGCGAAATGGGCCGAAATTTGTTACATAGCTATGTGATCTGGTGATCATTAGGGGTGAAACTGGCTAGGCTGGCTTGGTAGCCCTGCCCAATATGCTGGGGCTTGGGTCTGGGTGCTAAACCATTCTGGCCTCGGCCTGATTGTCAAAAATTTTTAAACTTATTTGTCAAATAATATCTCAATGTTGACCTTTTGAAAAACATATATGAATAAACAACCTCCCCTCTCCCAAAAGAAAAAGAACCAACGCTTTTGTCAATTAAACATTCATTATTTCAGCCCTTAATGTTCAATTCACCATTAATTTTCAAACTAGGCCTAGTTATTTATTGCATGGTAATTATTGTTTGCTCAACCTGATTCCTAGGTTTCAGGCGTTTAGCCAATTTGTGTGATTATCTACGACATTAACATTCTAGATTTGCTTCCACTAAAGCTGTGCTCTATATATTCCGTTTTTGTTCTGTTACTTTTCAAGTCTCTCGACTCTTCTCCATAATTCCAGCTTATCATTTGCCTGTTTCCTTGTTTAGGGATTAGTTCTACATCATCTGCAAATAACATTCACTGTGAAATCTCTTTCTCTATGTCTATTGTTAATGGATCCGTGATAAGGACAAACAAACATGGAACAATGAATGGTTGAACCAAGTGAAGTTGGTTTTTTTACATATGTTTTGAGTGGTCAGGGCCTGGATTTGAGGTCCACTGTAAAATAGGCACTCTAAGATCTCTGCCATGTCATTGTTTATGGAAAAGCTGAGAGACCATTTTTCTTGAATTACTAAGACAATCGCATTATCCTTAGATGAATAAATCATTCAGAGGGGAAAAAAGATTTCCAAAACATAAGTTGGGTGGTGTTACTACCACACCACTTTATGTTACAGCCACTTCAACTAAACAGAAAAAACGGGTGACTGCTTTAGATCACAGACAAAACCGGGTGACTGCTTTAGATCAGTCGATGGAGATTGTTTTTCGTCTAATCTTCCACACAATATATTTTGAGATCATCTGCCTTTAATCAGATGGTCAGATGTTGATTCCACGTGGAACTCATCCCAAAAAATGAACGTGAACTGCTTCTCATGGTATGCTATAATCACGTTCACTTTTTGGGATGTGTGCCTCATGAAATCAACATCTGAACGTCTGATAGTAGGCCTATGATCTCGAGATCTTTTGTGTGGAAGATTGAGGCGAAAAACAGTCTCCATGATTTGTTCAAAACAGTCATAGATCTTGCGATCATCTGCCTTTAATCAGATGGTCAGATGTTGATTCCACGTGGAACTGATCCCAAAAAATGAACGTGAACTGCTTCTCATGGTATGCTATAATCACGTTCACTTTTTGGGATGTGTGCCTCATGAAAGCAACATCTGAACGTCTGATAGTAGGCCTATGATCTCGAGATCTTTTGTGTGGAAGATTGAGGCAAAAAACAGTCTCCATGATTTATTCAAAGCAGTCGACGGATTTTTCCTATGTTTAAGTGGCATGGCTGTAACATAAAGTGGTGTGGTAGTAACACCAGCCTATATATTTTCTTTAGAAAACTAACCCCTACACCAAGGCCCCATAAGTTTTCTTCTTCCTGTTAACTTATCTCGTTTTGTTTATTTCAGTGAGGAGTTCAAGGATGAGGAAACGGTTGATGTGAAGAGTTTGGACATTCGGAACTTTATCTGAGGATCCCTTTTGGCTCTTGCCTTTCTTGTTTCATCTTGGAACTTACCAATGTTGTTTTTGGCGTTCTGCTAGTGTTTTCTTCATTTTTTTTTTGGCCATGCCGCTCTTCACATGAGAGAAGCTGACTGTTGACAACTTTTTATTTAACGTCCAATAAGTATCATCATTGGTCAGCCAAACTGCTGGTTGTAAACACCCATTTACTTTTTGTGCAGTTCATCTGGTGTCAGAGACACAATACTGGTCTCTCGCCTTCTGTTCACCATTGATCTTAACCGGATGGTGGTTCAAAACACTAGTTCAAGTGCTTTTGTTTTCTTTGCTAGTCACTCTTAAGGTGCTGGCCTTCTAGAGGTATTCCAAAATCGTCGCTTTCAAGACATAGGTGATAAGATAACCCTCCCCGGCTCACCGCCTTCTTTTTAGAGGCCGAATTCTAGCAAAAGCTGAGAGTTACAAATATCGTGATCTCTGACATATGTGTGATCAACTTCTTACAGGAAGCTAGGCCAGGCCATCTTCAGATGTAAACAGGGAGAGGCCTCTTAAGAGCAGTAGTTTTCCCATCTCTTTTCTTGGGGTATGCAGCCAGCCTCTAATGTGAAGCCTATATTTTCATTTGCAGTAATTTGATCTATTTGCAATCAAATTTAGAGCACAGCCTGTACGCCCAACAATAGCCAATTTCCAGCACCAGCGTTTTCCTCCGATCTAGCAAGGGAAAAGGGTGGGTCCCTGGTCCCTTCACCAGAGAGAGAGACCCTATACTGGTCCAGCCTCTTCTTTGGGTGACACATAGCACTCAAAAGGTCACATGACACCTGTCACACCTACGGTTCACCTCTCCCTTGGATGTTTTTGAAAAAAAATAAACTTGGGCCTCTGTCGACGGTCTAAAAATGAGTAGTGAAAAGATATAACGTTACACCACCCATTGACCACCATTGATATGGTATTGGTTAATGTTTTTTATATTGGTCAATGCTTTTGTTTCAGATGATCTTGGATCAATCGTGCTCATGTTCATGTGGCAGCCAAAATAGTGATTGGGTAGCACATGGGCATGATCTAGCAGTCTTCACCCGATACCGACACCGACACCGGAGATCCAGTGCTCATGTAATAAAATGTAGGGCAACGACCTCGTAGAAAACCGATTGTACGACACTTACAACCCAAGCCAACAGGAGAGGCTCCTCTCCAGGGCTCATTAGCATTGGGACCGCCCCGCCCAATTGAGAAGTAATTTCTTAACCTCATCAATGATCAATAGTTGAAGCTTGAATCGACATTTCAGGATGTATGCAGTTATTATGGTCATTCCAAAATCCATATGGCCATATGAAGGATAACAACAAAGTATAAAAAATTGGCTGATGACCGGTATGTATCAGTTTTCGACGAAACTGATATGTATCGGTATCGCCGATACATATTGGGTTTCGGCCGATATGTCTCAATTTCAATTGAGACTTTTACTTTTAAAAAATAAATAAATAAACAAAATTTGGCCGATAATTGATACATATAGGCTACGGGCAAACCGATACCGCTTTTGCTACCGTGGATAACAATACAATTTTGGGGTTCTCTTCCCTGCTCCGAGACTTAGCAAGCATGTCTTTGGAGGCCCGCTCTTAAGGTCTAGATAACTTATCTAGACCTATGGTAGTTGGGTGTTACCTGGCATTCGATTATATGATCGGGGCGCTGTCACCTGGCATTCAATTATATGATCGGGGCACCCATTGAAAAAATTAAAATAAAATAAAATTGACAATCAATGGCGACAACTGCATAAAATATGGATGGTAAAATTAAATGTGATTTTATCAATTATTTTATGTGTGGTTAAGGGATGCCTGCAATAGTGATGCAGCGTTTGAAGTTTGAATGCCGCACTAAGATTATGTGACACCTGGCACATGATCTTAAAAAACAATGGTTTCCATGGGACATGTGACCTAAAAAATTCTTTTTGGCCTTATAAAAATTGCTTCAATATTGGATGATGCCCATCATAACTGGTGCTTTGAATATTTCAACTTTGACCAACAATTTATTGTTGGATAAAATATTTTCAATTTTTTATTTTGGGGATAAAAGTGATCGAAATCGCAAAAATAAAAATAAAAATAAAAAAATAAATAAAATCATCAAAACAAAGGAGAAACTGAAGTCTGCCACCTCATTCTGACGTCCTCCATTAAAGTTCATCGACCTTATTCATTAAAGCCCGATTTTGCAACTGAGCCCACGCACTCATCCATTAGATCACTTTATTCGTTCTCCATATCTCTCTATTTGTATTTGTCTCTCTCTCTCTCTCTCTCTCTCATCTCTACAGCTGAGAACAAGTATATTACAGCTCCGCGTCTCAGTGAACAATCAATCAATCAACCATCACGGCTATTTATTGTGCTTGATAGGACAATAATCAACTAACTAGCCAACACCTACACGGCTAGGTAACATTACCTACACTACGTGGCTAATCTATTTACAGTCACAAACATCAAACGCTACGTCTCAAGTTTTCAGCTAACCTAATTTGAGATTATGACTTTTAATCAAATTTACTTGAAATATATTTCATGTACACATACTCTGTTTAAATTTTAATGTCAAAGCTTCTATAGAATGAATATTTGATTAAATAATATTTTTGATTAGAAGACTAAAAGTTTTGAAGCATTAAAAAAAGAAGGAAATAAAAATTAAAAATTTTAACAGAAAAAAAAATATATATATAATAAATTTTACCTACACTCATTAACTCAGCTTTCTCCGCGTGCAACCCAATATATATATATAGGAAAATTTACCTGATCGACCCTGTCAAAAACACCTTTTACGTCAGAGGCCCTATATTTTCACCTTTACCCAAATCAACCAGCGTTTAGCCAAGCCATTTTCAGCTAGCACAAAAAGTCCGAAATACCCCTTCTTACACTTATTTTTGTTCTACATGATTTAAAATTTTAAATATTTACATTTTTCTATATTTACGCGATGTGAAATCGGATTTATGCCGTCTAATTTGAAGGCCACATAATAAAACAGATAGCGTCAAAGATAGACACAAAAAAAAGCGATATCGCCTCTTTAACAAAAAAAATAAAAAATTTAACAATTGATAGTGACTCTTAACATAGTCGGTACCTACCATTTTAAGAGTCGTCATCGACTGTGTACAAAGTCGTCATCGACTCTGTACACAATCACCATTGACTCTGTACAGAGTTTCCATCGATTGTTTAAATTTTTGTTTTATTTTATTATATTATATCATATTATTATTATTTTTATGGCGACTCTGTATAGAGTCGCCATCGACTGTATAATTTTATTTATTTATTTATTATTATTATTTTAATTTTATGGCAACTCTGTATAGAGTCGATGGCGACTCTATACATAGTCGCTATCGACTGTATAAATTATTATTATTATTATTATTATTATTTTTTATGGCGACTCTGTATAGAGTCGATAGCGACTGTGTACAGAATCGATGGCGACTCTGTAAACAGTCGTTAACGACTCTTAAAATGATCAGTATCGACTGTGTATAGAGTCGATATCGCTTTTTTTTATATCTATCTTTGATACTATCGATTTAAATTGTGGCTTTCAAATCAGATGATATAGATCTTGTTTCATATCGTGTAAATATAATAAAAAAAAACGTAAATATTTAAAAATTTAAATTATATAGGTAGGTGCATCATCTTCTTCCTCATTTTAATCTGCTACAGTCTCTGACGAAAAAAGTGTATTTGGGTCGATCAAAATAGCAGATCAGAGTAGATTGGACTGAGGAGAAGACACCGTCACGTTCGCCACCTATGACTTTTAGAAACTGTAATAGATTAAAATGAGGAAGAAGATGATGTTTTTGAGCGTTAAAGAAAGGGGATAATTTGGACTTTTTGCCATCCTTAGGGTCGGCTAGGCTCCCAGCGGATCGGTTTGAATAAAAGTGAAAATACAAGACTTTTGACGTAAAAGGTGTATCTGATAGGATCGATCAAGTAAATTTTTCATATATATATATACACTAGTGGACCCTGCATATGCGATGCAGGTGAGGACTGTTTGTATAAATCATTCAAAAGTAAATCAATAGATATAAATTAGGTAATTATTTATTTGAGGGTGTATTAGCATTTCTATTGTATTTTTCAAAAAATGAACCAATTAGATGATGCACTTTTCTCATTAAATGTATTATAAGAGCATAAAGTAGGTACCTCATCTTCTTTATTGCTATATGGAGTTGTCACCTTTGTTGCTATATATAGGTGTTGCTATATAGGAGTTGTCAACTTTGTTGCTATATAATATATATAGGTGTTGTCACCTGTGAATTGAAAAATAAAAAAAAATTAGAGAAACGAACCTGAGTTTGAAACGTTCGAGGCTATTATCTCAAAACAAAACGTTTGGGATAAAGGTTTTGAAAGTTTTAAAAGCTGTGAGATACAAATTTTGAAAGCACGTGGAAATTAAGTTGGCACGTGTGACATCTCCTGAGAGAATAGAGAGAAACTAGAGAGAAAAGCCAGAGAGAGAGAACAGAGCCAAGAACCAAGACCCATGGCGCAACTTAGCGAGATTTGTAGAGAGACGAAGTAGAGAGAGAAATCAGTGAGAGAAACTAGAGAGAGAGAGATAGAGAACAGAGCCAAGGACCAAGACCCATCATGGTGCAACTTATCACACACCACACCTTATTCCTCTCACTCATCCTCCTACTCCTCCATTGCACCGTTGATCACCAAACCCACCTCTTTATCTCTTCAATCGACACTGTCCATGCCAACCAAAATTTCGCCATAAAATTGACCCATATGCCTGAACAAGACTATGGCAGGTTTGGAAATCGTGGAAAAATTTCAACTCGGGCTGGCTGGGGTTCTCTCTCGGAGAATATTCCGATGGCATGCGGAAAAGTGGCCGCGAATTCTAATGATCGGACGATCAAATCTTTGGAAGCGCTGGCAGGGGTTCTGTCTCGGACAAGAAAGCAAAAGGGAAATCTGTCGGCTGCTGCATTAATGCTCTTTAACTATGAGGATATTTTCATTATTTCTTATATAAAGGACTTCTCACACTTGCCACAAACTTTTAATTCACATGTAATAAAAGCCACAAAAACTGTGAAATCTCCTTTATCTAAAAACTTTCAAACGAGTATAATGCTTTAAAAACTTTGGAATCCAACCCTTGTTTTCTAAAGTATCCTAAAAAAAAAAAATTATAAATAATTCCATAAAGCATGTTTAGATGATCTAAAATAAGGACTTAACAAGAGCACACCTGAAAATATCGCTTGCATAATTAAAATTATTTATTTGTTTGAGTTTTCTTATGTACATTATCCCCTACCAATTCATCTCATTTCATGTACAGATCTAGCCAATTCGATGAGATTTTTTTAAGTAACCTTTGCTGATAAAGAAAATGGGACTAATGATTCTACAAGCTCGTAATATTTCAACCAAAAATTGAAGTAACTTTCATTGATAAATAAAATTAAGCTGTCAAAATTTCCATGCATGTTGCCTTCCACATATATTATTAATTTTAAAACCTAGTCCAACACAACATTTTAAAAAAAGAAACAAAACAAATCATTCTAATAGAAGTCCACGGCCTCAACCAACCTCACAAAATCGGTTTGTAAGGTGAGGTTTGCCTAAGATATCAACACGCCCCGCACGTGTTGATGAGATTGAGCCAAGTCACGTGAATAAGAAATGGGTAATACACGGCCTAATCCAACCTCACAAAATCGGTTTGTAAGGTGAGGTTTGCCTAAGATATCAACACACCCCGCACGTGTTGACGAGATTGAGCCAACTCACGTGAACAAGAAATGAATAATGTGAGAAGAAAGAACGGCTCTGATTTTATGGGCCTAACTAAACTTCACAAAACTTGCTTGTAAAGTGAGGTTTGCCCAAGATGTCAACAGTTCCTAACCTTATAATGAAACACCTATTTCAAAATTTTCATACCTATTGCGTTCCACAACTATTATTAATATCATAACGTAGTCCAACACAAAACATTTAAGAAAAGAAACAAAACAAATTATTATTCCTACCCTTTTGATAATACACCTACTTTTTAAGGTCAATGAGGCATATATAATGAATTATAGAATGAGTGAAGGGCTTAATTTTCCTTAAAACACAAAATACAAGTGTAGCGAGGTGATTAACTAATTCGTTTTTTAGTGATTGCTAGTAATTTCTAATTCTAACATTGATGCTAGATTGAATAAAAAGATCATCTAAATGGAAGAAAAACGACACTTATATTATCAAATGAATGTAGTGTGCTTATATCATAGTAATTAATCATAAAGTTTAAAATCAAGTCACGAACTTCAACCATGAATAATTATCTATAAGCATCAATGAAACAATTATTTATTAAGTATCAAAACATATGCCAAGCCTTAATAAAAAAGAATAACAATACTGGCAATATAAATTATATGACATTAAATCATCTAAGTTAATATTAAATAAATAAGTAAATGAAAAATATAGTCAACAACATGTACAAAGAGATCATTGTGTGTTGGTTTTCTTATTGAATTGGATTGAGCTCAAGTACTCTGAATTGTTTGCTATTTTTCCTCTTGATTTGGATTGCGTCCAAGTATAATCCATTTATCATCTTTATCTTCTTCCCATTGATAGTTAGACTTGATAAAGTCAAGGACGAATGTTAAATCATTTATACAAGATCGATAAAAGAAAAAAAAATAAGTACAACCTATAAATAGTGTCTAACTTAAAAAAATAGGTCAAAAGAAAAAAAATTCAAAATATACAAAGCAAATTCAAAATAATGAAAAAACTCTCTAAAAAAATACTCTATCTCATAAAACCCCATTTAAAAACCCCAAACTCCACGATGAAAAAGAATCCACCCAAATTATTTTCTCCTCTTTAAAACCTTACATATGGGGAGATTTATTTAAAATTATTTTTCTTAATGGAATGAAAAAAATTGAGTATAATAGACCAGTAAAAATTTCATTAATTGACCATTTTGGCTAAATTTTTCTTATATTTTGTAGAAAGAGAACATTCTTATAAGGAACTCTCAAAACGAATAAAGCAATAGTTGGAACTTATATATTCTAAGGATAACTTTATTTGCATCTACATAACTTCAAACAAAATAACATGAAATAATTTAGAAGACCATGAATACAGTAGTAGAGAATATTTAGGATTGAAAGAAAGATAAACATATTATGATGTGTATCTTATGATTTAGAAAAGATTAATATTAATAAGAATTTTATGTATATTCTAGATAAATATTTTAAAAAATATTTTGAATTATTAAGATATTTTAAAATATTAATTGATTGTATTCACCTCTATTTAAAGAGCTTCCTCTATTAATAAAAAATAGAAAACTCGTCATTAAAACGTAATCTTTACATCTTATATTGTGTATCTTATCATTTAAGATATTCTCTAATATACAATAAAAGGAAGATAAAGTACAAATTTTCACATTTTTTCCATATGTAGAAATTTATTGTCTTTTAAAACCTTCTTAATATTACACGCCAAAAGTAGTTATTGGGACAATCTTAAAATCATATGACAAGCTACACAAGTAATATTTGAGCATAATCTGAACTCTTAACTAATATAGGTATATCTAAAATAAAATAAAATAAGCACATAAGAATAAAATGATACAAGTAAAAATTCAGCGATTAAGTCCATCTTTGTGGGCACATTTGATTGCAATATATGCATTATAAAAAAATAAACAATATAAAAAATCAAAATGATTCAAATCCTAAATTGGAAAGCCGAAATAGTTAAAATCATGGTTTTAAATACCAGACTTTAAGCCATTGGCCATGATTTTAATTATTGGCCATATCCGATAGATATCGATCGATGTGTACCAGGACATACCCTATCTGATACAGATATCCACCCTGATTTATGTTAGGTCAAATATGGAACTATATCTCATAGCAGGGTCATATCGGCTGATATGTATTGGTCTATCGGATACGACTAAGGTAAAATATCATAAATGCCCTTCTTGTAATTTTTTTAAAATTTGTAAATTTTTATCATTTAAAAAAATAAAAAAATGTCAAAATATCAGCGGGTTTGGCTGATATTGCATCTGATATATCAGACACGTATCGGCTTGCAAGCTATCGGATATGCTGATAAATTAGGCTTTAAATATCTGGCCATGATTTTAGTTACTTGATACATATTGGTCGATATGTATTGGGTTAGTCCCATCCAATATGAATATACAACCGGATAATATCTGACCATATTGAACCATATGTATGGGATGCGACTCAGGTAAAATATAAAAAAAGGATTTTTGCATTTACCCCCTGAGATATGGTATATTTGCTCTCCCCTCCCTCGGTGTTTCACTTATTTACATTGCAGTCCTTGCTTTGTGTTTCCTTTGTATTTTGCCCCATACAGTGATGAATCAACGATTGACTATTGTAAAACTAAACTTTCATTGCTTTGAATCAGATGATGGAGATCATTTTGTACCAAAATTTTCTACCCAATGAATCTTGAGATCAAGAGTATACCATCAGACGGTCAAATTTTGATTTACATGTCACAGATATTGAAAAGTGATCCAAGAACCATGTTTGATGTACACTCACGATCATGTTCACTTTTTGTATTGTCTATCATGTGAAATCAAAATCTGACTGTCTCATGGTAAGCTCTTGATCCGAAGATTCTTGGGTAGAATATTTGGTGAAAAATGATCATCATTTGATTCAAAGCAGTCAAAGTTTAGTTTTTTAATAGTCAACGACTGATTCGTCACTATAGGCAGTGATAAGGAAACACAAAAGCAGGGACCTAACTGTAAAGAGGTGAAACACAGGGGGGGAAGTAAATGCAAAAACCCCTATAAAAAATGTCTTTTTGCAAAAAAATTTAAATTTTTTATACCTTGTTATCCTCACTACTATATAAAAGCAAAATAGTTTCTATCAAATTTTGTTTTCACATGCATTAGGACCAATCTACCCCTAAATAAATCAGTATATATTCGTAAGCCAAACGCTTAGCTATGTTTTTTTCCTCATTTGCCCCAATAAAATAAATGATAAGAAACCAAATTATAATCCCACCAAACACATATGCTTAAATATCTCCCTAACTCCTTCGGTCGCTCTTCTATTCAAATCTCTACCAACCTCTTCTCATTAGTTTCTAAATTTCAAAGAAAACTCAGTAAAAGTGTAAAACAGTAGGGAACATTGAAGGGAAAAACAAGAATCCTAAAGAGAAGGATGAAACATTGTACACGACGATCAAGAGAAGAACACTACGCGGCAAAGATTTACCTTTTAATTCAATTTCAATAACACAACACAGATGATTGACACTCTTCTGTTGGCTGTTGTTGTAGTATATGCAACAACTATAGTATAGTTTACTAATTTTTCGCATAAATTAATTGAGAATTGGGAAGGCTTGCCATCAACACTGTTATTGGTTGTAAGGACCATAAATACCTTATGAGCAGCTTTAAATCCACTCATCGAATCTTTGAGTTCACCTATGCTAAAACACATTGACTGCGTTGAATCAGATGATCTAGATCATTTATTTTCCTAATCTTTCTCATGATGTATCTTGAGATCATTCGCGTACCATCAAACGATCAATGTTTTATTTCACGTGGCACACTTTTTGAAAAGTGACCTTAACATCACATGCACACTCAAGATTGATATTAAGGTCACTTTTTGGGGTGTGCACCACATGAATTAAAAAAATCAACCGTCTGATGGTACACCTATGATCTCAAGAACCATTGTGAGAAAGATTGAGATGATAAAGAATCTCCATCGTCTGATTCAATGTAGTCTGTGTTTTAGCGTGGGTTAACTCCAAGATTTGATGGGTGGATTTAAAGGTACTCATCCCTTACTTGATCAAGGGTATTAATGATCCAATTGAATTAAGTATTAATCATATGGTAACAGTATTTGCACCTGACACCTCAATTCACACGTGTTTTAAAAATGAAGATAATATATTTTATTTTATTATATTTTTTTATAAAAAAAATTATGACTAATTATGTTTTATTATATGCAGGATGGAGATAAAAAAATTCAAATTCACATGAAAAAATATCTCAAAAAAGAGTATTTATTTTATGTTAAAGTGCGAGATATAATTTACCAAATTCGTCTTACACGGTCGTATATATATCAAAGCATTAAACACGAGATTGCTGATAATGAAGATAATAAATTCCTCAATTCACACGTGTTTTAAAAATGAAGGTAATATATTTTATTTTATTTTATTTTCTTATAAAAAAATTATGACTAATTATATTTTATTATATGCAGGATGGAGATAAAAAATTTCAAATTCACATGAAAAAATATCTCAAAAAAGAGTATTTCTTTCATGTTAAAGTGTAAGATATAATTTACCAAAATCGTCTTACATGGTCGTATATATGTCAAAACATTAAATACGAGATTGTTGATAATGAAGACAATAAATTCCTCAAGAAAGTTAAAGTTGAGAAAGAATAAATACCCATTTTCGATTTAATTGAATTTCAAAATTATACTTATTTGTTAATTTTTTTCTTCATGCTCTATAATTGACAATATAAGTAATATTTTATTTTTTAAATTTTTATTAAATTTTTATAATTTTAAATTATACACAATGAAAACATATGAAACATAGTACTAAGCCTTTTTTTATGTTCAATAAATCATAAAATATAGTAATGAACACTTGAACTACTATAGTTTTTTTTTAATGTTCAAATCACCCAATAAATGTCTAAAAATCAAGTTCAATCATTTAAAAGTCCTAATGTCTACGTGCATTTGCGCTGTTATTTTAAAAATTAAAAAGGTTTTAAACATCAGCCTGGAATGTTGTAGTATAAACCGATGTATATCGGACTTTAAATCCGATATATATCGGACTTTAAGTCCATTTCTCTCTCTAAAATCAATTCCCAAAAAATAAAATCAAATACTAACATCCCTACAAAAAAACTATAATCCTAAAAGACTTTGAAAGCCCCGAAATGGAAACTAAAAAAAATCGTAAAACCCATGAAACAAGAATCATAAAAAAGAAAAAAGAGTCATTATTGAAGTTGGCCCTTGCACCGAATTTAAAGAAAGACTTGGTATTTTAGAGACATGTTACATGTGAAAACACAATTTGGGCCGTCTGATTTGAAGTTCTTGATCTATAGATCTTCAGTGCATAAGATTGGAGCAAAGCACGATATTTGTCATATGATCTATTGTAGTCAACAATTGAATTAGATAATAGCCTTCGACCATATTTAATCACATGGGTAAATTTTGTACTAATGTTTTTAACTTAACATATTTAAATTATGGCCTTCAAATCAAACCGCCTAGATGATATTTTCACACAAGAGAGGCCGCCAAAGTTGCAAGCCTTTTAAATTTGGTGCAAGGGCCAACTCTCCGAGTGCAACTAATGGTTCCCAAAATAAACATAACACGGATAAATAAAATGGTACCTCTATTGTCGCCCACATAATCTTTGAACGCGCCCCCGTTTGCAACCCCTTCAAAACCATTGATTGCTTTGATCAAATGATGGAGATGATATATGACACTGACCTTCCATACAATAGATCTTGAGATCACATCACACCTATTAGATGGTGAGTTTTTATTCCACATGTATCATATCCCCAAAAAATGCTCCTAAAATCATGTTTAAGTGTGATGTGTGCCATAGGATTGAAGGAGAATTTTTTGGGGATATGTGATACGTGAAATCAACATAGTCTGATAGGTGCGACTTGATCTCAAGATACATTGTGTGGACGATAGGAGTCAAAGATGATCTCTAGATGATTCTAAGCAGTCAATGATTTTGAAGGGGTTGCATACGTGGGCGCTCTCAAAGATCGTGTGGGCGCTAATAGAGGTATCCTAAATAATTAAAAACAAATATATATATATACGGAGAAAAACTACCTATTTTAAGGCAAATAGCCAAAGTATAGTTTTTTTTAAAAATTTATATTAAAAAAAAAAAAAAAACCAAGCTCAAAACCCTAAAACAGAAAGCTCAAAAATTAATTCACAAAAACATTGACAAAAACTACCAAACTCATTGTTGAACTAATCATCCCAAAAAGCATTTGAAAATGGTAAAAATATACAAAACAAAAATAGGTAGTTTGGGAAAGATTACATGAGGATATTACGAATGTGAAATGTGAAAGTAATGGGAGACAATTTCGTTGAATAGGCAAGAAAATCGCCTAGGTGAAAGTAATGGGAGACAATTTTGTTACAAATCTTATCCAACCAAGGTGTCAAAATCGGTATCGGACTCGGGTATCGATCCATGGAGGATCGATACGACTCGGTCGATACCGATACGTATCGGCCTTTTTAAAAAAAAGAAAAAGAAAATAGAGGTATCGTCCGAAATTGATATCTTATCAGCCGATACGGGCCTTGAGATACCGACTTACTAATTTGAGCTAGGGTTTTGCTAATCTAGTATCGGTCCATGAAGGACCAATACTGTGACAACCCGAATTTTCCCAACCTGAATTTTGAGACATATTTTTTTTTTTTTTTTTTTTTAAACACGAATGGGAAAACTCGGACCGTCGGGTCGTAGAACACGTTCTGAACACAGAATGCTTGGTACAAAACCTAGCATGCAGAAATCAAAGCAGATAATACATATGACATGAATAAATCTCTAATTCTAACATTTAATATTACAATAACTAACAATGGCCACCAGTGATGTACCAACGTCACCAAACAGTGGTGTATAAAATTATATACGAGTTCAAAGGGTACCAAGTCTGAACTCACCAATCTCCACAAAGTACTCAATCTACGACCTCAATATCATAGCCCTCCTCAATTCCTCAATCTGCAAGTCCGGTGTCCACGAGAAGCTATACCGTGACGATAGTCGAAGGGTGAGCTACATCCTAGCTCGAGAGGAAATTTCAATACTCATTCACATCTTATCATAAGGAAACATAGATTCAATGTCACAATTAAACCTTTTCTTATTTAAAACTAAAACTCGCTTTCAAAGGTACTTTTTCTTATCAACAAAGACGATTTCAAATCTGCTTTTCTTATCACATCGATTTCAAACCCGACTTCCTTTTCACATAAACCGATTCAAAAGTCGATTTCCTTATTATACAAAACTGATTTCAAAACTGATTTTTTTTACATACAAAAGTGATTTCAAAACATTTATTTATCCTTCAAAACTGATTTCAAAATTTTGTCCACATGGTACTTGCACTCGCCCATAGCGGTCCACGATAAGCATAATCCACAAATGTCCACATACCTATAATCCGCCCATAGCGGTCCACATACACAATATCCACCCATAGCGGTCCACTTTAATCTCACGACTTATGGTTTGATTTACGAAGTATAATCCAAAGAGTACATAAAATGCCGCAAAAGCGGTCCAAGGGTGTACATGACTACATCGAAATCCAAGGGTGTACGTAAATCCCGTAAAAACAGTATAAGGGCGTATATGACTCACAACAGTTTCCAAAGGAGTACGTAAAATCCCGCGAAAGCGGTCCAAGGGCATACATGAGCACAACGAGTCCGAGGGTGTACGTAAAATCCCGTAAAAACGGTCCAAGGGCGTACATGAGCACAACAAGTCCAAAGGTGTATGTAAAATCCCGTAAAAACGGTCCAGGGGCGTACATGAGCACAACAAGTCTAAGGGTGTACGTAGAATCCTGTAAAAACGGTCCAAGTACATAAGCACAACAAGTCCAAGGTGTACGTAAAATCCGTAAAAACGGTCCAAGGCGTAATAAGCACAACAAGTCCAAGGGTGTACGTAAAATCTCGTAAAAACGGTCCAAGTACATAAATCCCATACGGTCCAAGGGTATACATAAATCCCGGTCCAAGGGTGTACCAAATCTACAAGACTCAAAGATTTCGAGTTCACATTCTAGTTCAGATTTCTAAATCACGATCCAAAGCTCACATTCTTGCTTAAAAGGTTTTAAAACTCACCATTTAAAAAATCAAGTTTAAAAATCGAATACCATAGTACAAATTCTAGGTTAAGCTCACAGTTCAAAATTCACCATTTTCGACTCACGGATTTTAAATTTCTATTTTGCAAGGAGTTCAAGTTATAATTCAAATATCTATCAAACTAACATCAAAATACATCAAGAAAACTTATCATTTTTTTTTTTTCATATAAATACCTCAAAGAGACAATGAATCAAAGTTAAATATGCAAGTTTGTGTTGAAGTTCCCCTACACGTCCAGTTATATTCAAGCATCGATTTTAAATAACAAAACTTCAAATCACACTTATCATTTTCATTTGATTAAATCAAGGCATCTATGAATCAATTTCAAAAATATAATCAAATATTAAATTTCCCCTACACGTCCAGTTAGATTCAAGCATCGATTTTAAATAACAAAACTTCAAATCACACTTATCATTTTCATTTGATTAAATCAAGGCATCTACGAATCAATTTCAAAAATATAATCAAATATTAAATTTCTCCTACACGTCCAGTTAGATTCAAGCATCGATTTTAAATAACAAAACTTCAAATCACACTTATCATTTTCATTTGATTAAATCAAGGCATCTATGAATCAATTTCAAAAATATAATCAAATATTAAATTTCCCCTACCTTAACCTCGAAGCAAGCAAGGTCCTATCGATGGCCGTCCACCCTTAATCTACATCACAAGCACACAATGATGCATCAATGATTAACCCCAACCACTAATAACTTAGACTATTTAAGTGTTTTCTAAAAATTGAGTCGGAACGGGCAAGTTCGCGCCAACACAGAAATTGATGTAACCTTTCTCCTAAATTTTGACCTTTAAAATTTTAGATTCATAAGTTAGTCAAAACACAAACATTATAGATCTCTTTGTTATCTTTCCAACGCCTCAAGAATCGCATCAATCGGAGGTCGGAGTAGAAAGTTATGGTCAAAATACTAAAGCGGTACTGGCAACTCGAACAAACGGTACTGGCAACTCGGACAAAATCGACTAATCGATTTTCAAAATCGATTAATCGATTTTCCAAAGTCGATTGATCGATTTTATCTCGATTGATCGATTTTCAAAGAGCCAAAAATCTTTTTCACTATTTGAGACCAGTCGATTAATCGACCCAATTTCGATTAATCGAAATTCAAAAATCGATTAATCGATTTTACTCGATTAATCGGTTTCGTTTCTCGACAAAATTAGAAATTTACCTAACTTATTACTAAATTTTGACCTTTAAAATGATTGATTCACAAGTTGGTCAATTCATGAAAGTTGTAGGGCTTTCTGTCTTCTTTCCAACGCAACAAGAATCACATCAATCCGAATTCGGCACAAAAAGTTATGACTGAAATACTACGGTAGTGTCAGTAAGCCCAGGCAAACTCGATTAATCGATTTTCAAAATCGATTAATCGAATTTCAAAATCGATTAATCGAAATTCTCTTCGATTAATCGATTTCGGGGAGTTCTTCTTGAATTTCTCTCTTGTTAAAAACTCGATTAATCGAGTTTCAAAATCGATTAATCGATTTTGGCAGTTTCTAAGCACTTCTCGGGTTTGAACCTTGAAACCCATTTTTTTCATCAAAATTCAATCCTTTTGATCCTAATCTTTTGCACACATCTAACCAACATATATTTAATTAAATACATGGAAGAATTGCGTTATTTACCTCTTTAAATCGGTGATTTACTCGTAGATCGGATCGTCTTCTTCGTTAGATAAAAAGGGTTTCCAAACCCACCTTGATCATCTCCGTGCTCCAAGATCACAACCAAACCCACGAAATTAACGACAATCCTTCCACACACACTTCACACAAACTCACGCTACGATTTGCGGATCAAAACTCACGATCTCTTTGCAAGAAGAGGGTTTCAAAACCCCCAAACGGCTCCAAAACCCATAAAACCACAACCAAACGTCGAAATCGACGGCGATCTTCCCTTTAGACGATCTCACAAATGTTTTTCGTGCAAATCTAAGGCTCGGCACTCATGGATTCAACACGTTCATTTCATCTCCTCCTCTTTCTCTCTTCCTTCTCTCCTCAAAAACCCAAAACCTAAAAAAAACTTGTGCAAACCGGGTGTTAGCTCCCAAAAGAAGGAATTGCCTTCTTTAACTAAATGGGATCGGTTTCCATACAAAACACATATACTTGTCTTTGGGCGTATTAGTTCTCATCTAAGGATCTAGCTCCCGTGTGAAACGAACGTACCTATTTAGGTGTTATCTCATAACAAAATAGTTTTCTTTGATTAGGTGTGGGCCTACACACCCAAACCATCCACTAATCGGACCCGGTGTTGAGCCCATACACCAAAGCTTGGTGCATAAGAAACCACCTAATGCTCAACACACAATCTAAATCCGTCTTTTTCCACTCAAGACCAAACCCAATTTAACTTACGTAAATAATTTCATAAAATCGAGCACGTGACCAGTCGGACATGCACATCGAGGTACACTGTTCAAAGTCGGGCATACATCCCGGGATACATTATTTAAAGTCAAAATTTTCAGGCTGTTACAAATACGACTCGACAGATACGTATGAGCATTTTTTTTTTTTAAAGAAAAAAAAGAAAATAAAGGTATCGCCAAAGATTCGTTTAAAAGAAGGAAAAACATAAAAGAATCAATCAAAGAATCTAAATTATACTTTTTTTTTTATCAGACAAGAAACTAAATGGGAAATATACTAATTTGTCTTTTACCTTGCCCTTTTTATATAAAAGTATGATAAAGAGAAGTGATCGGGCATGTTTGGTTTTAAGGGAAATAAGGGGAATTAAGGGAAAACTCATATGCGGCAAATGAATTACTGAGATTCCCGTTATTTGGATGACATCCAAAGGATCAGAAATTATCTTCACATTTTCTGTCAAGAAGAAATGACAAGGGGGTCCCTCGATTTTCTATATTCCGAACCTTCAGACTTCTCATCTTACGACTCTTCTCATAATACCACAAAAATTTTTCACGGACGAAGATCATTGATTGATTTGAATAAGACGATTGAGATTATTTTTTTTTTCAATCTTCCTCATGATAGATCTTAACATAATGATGCCCCTATCAGATGGTCTGATGTTGATTCTATATGGCACACATCCCCAAAAATCAGAGGCAGAACCACGTTATGACTTGGGTGATTAATTGACTACCAAAACTTTCTAAAAATTTGTTATTAAACTTTAGAGGTCCTAATTTATATTAGTGGATTCTCATCCATCCAAAATTATCTTGACCGCCTAAAATTATCAAAAATCTTCTAACAATTTCTTTTATGGTATTTGTTTTCATAACAAATATTTCTTCTTTGAGTTTGTTTAACTAAATCCCACTCACGGACTTTTTTTTAGAGAGATTTCTCTCACAAGGTCTCTACTATGTTGTAAAACTATATACTCACATATATGGTGTATATGCTCTCTATTATATTGTAGAGCTATATACTCACATATATGGTATATATACTTTAATATAATTAATTAAAAAAAATAAACAATTTATTATATGTAAAAAGGCTTGAACCTAGAACCTAACCTTTATAAAACACCAAATCTACCATTAGAGCAATTCAGTAAAATATGTAAAGAGAAAAAAAATCTTAATACATATATAATTTTTTAGTTATTTGCCTTTTTTTTTTTTTTTTTTGAGTTAAAATATGTTATTTTCCTATAATTTTCTGCTTATATATAAGAATATTATTTTATTTTCCCACGTTTCCGTGTTTTTATCTAAACATGCCCTAAGTGAAACCGTATCAAGAAATTGAAATGGCGAGATTGTTGACAAAGGCCTGGTGGCTTTTCTTCGTCTTCAACGATGACAAGACTACAGAAGATCCCTCACCTTCTTCCTCTTCTTCTCAACAACGCCAACAGCAAACCCTTGTTCGCCGACTCTCTCGCATTCCATCGACGAAGAAGGTGGTCTCGTGGAAGGAAGGAATCGTCGATGACGAGTTTCTATATAAAAAGAGCTCCAAAAAGTGCTGTATTTTTCACAAACAGAAACCCTTTGATGAAGACGACAGCGATGACGACGATGGATCTGATGGCCCAGGGCGATCCAAGAAAGACGTCTGCCACGACGGTGCCGGCACCAGCGGCTGCTGTTCCCATGATGGGCATTGATCGATTCTTCGCCTCTACTAGTAGTTTGTAACATTTTTAATTTATCGATATGTTTTGTTGTAGAATTATTTGGCCTAGAATATTTAACTTTGACCTTTTAGGGATTTTTATTGTGCATAATATCTGCGTGTATGATTTTGATTTTGTAATTGACAGAATTCGAGGGATTTTTTGAAATTATGACAATTAAATTCAATATTTTGGTACCTGTTTATTAGATTCCATGGTTTTGAGGATTTGAAAACTGTAGATTTCTTGTGACATTGTTAGGTTATGTATGTTTTTATATGTGATATATGATTTAAGATATGAATAAGGATATAAAAAATGAGAATTAATGTGATTTAGAAAGATAGAGAAATCAGCGAGCAGTTATTCAGCATTCACCTTCACTTTGTTTTCTCTAGGATCGATAATGGAACTGTAATTAAACGGAAAGAAAGTACAGAAGCGAGGCAAGATGCATGACGACACAAACAGATAAGCCACAGGGCCCGTCAGATCAAGAACGAACAGTAAAAATAATCCCAAAAAGGAAAACTACCAAACGAACCCCGGCAGCAAATAGGTCAAGACCACCCCTCATACCAGCTAGACGGGGACTGATTCTTGATAAGGATTTCCCAGAAGCTAGAAATTCTGTGACTAGTATCCCTTTTGAACCAAACTATAGTCAATACCCAACCGGAAGGAGATCCAGAATCCTTTTCACCACCATGGGTATAGAATTATAGGAATCAGGAAAGACCCTGTCACTCCTTTCCAACTAAATGGTCCATAAAACCACAGCAGGGACCAAGTTTCAAAATAATTGCACAGGAACCAAGTCACATTAGACAATGACATAATAATTCCCTACACTTTGACAATGCCATAATAGTTCCAGACTCCTCCCACCTCCCGCACATCACACACCATTTGACTAAAATGCATTTCTGAATGATGTTGATTGCCGATAGTTATAATATTTTCCAGCGCAATTCTCATGTTAGTGTCCAATTGCTTGAATTAAGAAATCTGTGACATAACCATTTATAAAGGACCTCTCAAAGAATACCTCCTTTGGCCTACATGTCAAGATCCTTTTTGGTTCGTCTAAGAGAAGTGATCATTCATTATCATTAAGGTTCCAGCGCAGCGGAGACAAACATCCCAACACCTCCCCGACCCCCCGTATTAACCATGTTGGCATTCCTGCAATTACTGTTCACTGCTATTTTAAGTAGAGCTTCAATGGTCATCAATTCATATCTTTGAGACTTAGCATTGATGATGCTTACTCAATATGAGTTACCTTCCTTCCCAATTCTCCACAACCACTTCCCAAGGAGGGCCAAATTCATATCTTTAAGCATTCTAGTGCCACAACGACATCCTCTTTCGTCAATTGAACCTCATCTTAATGGACAGTTTGGAATTCCCGTCTCTCCCTCCCTTCCCTGCCAAAGAAAGTCTCTCCTCATTTTCTCATTTTTATTGATGGAAGCAATTGAGCATCTGACTATTGACATATAAATAGGGAAGTTTGAAAGAGTCTCCCAAATTTCTCAAATTTACATTAGTGGTTCTTGAATTCATGTTCTATTTTCATTGAATGGCCCATTTGATCTCTACTTTTATTCCAACAAGAAGAGCCGTAAGTGTACTAAGGGAGCCATTACTTGCACAAGGAAAACAGGCTCTTGCACACTATTTAAAATTTTTTTGCAGTTTCAGAGAAACCACACACAAAACTAGAAGGAAAAAAATTCATGGTTTTTTTTCATTTTCTTATTTGCAGTAGTCAAATGTTAACATGCCCCTCTTCTTCTCGAGCTGTGTAAACTCTTAGATGCCGTCCCTCTTCTCCAAAATCAACAACAACAAAATCATTGACATTGAAATGGAAGAATGAGCTTTGGAGGGCTATAATGGAGGAGGCTTCCTTGAGAGAGAGGGATTTGGCGTCCATCACCAGGAATCTAGATTCCCTGTGTTTTCGTTGTGTACATAAGACACTTGATGTTCATCATCTTCATCCTCATCCTCATCCATATCATCAAGTGGGTGGAGAATATCCAAGTGTACTAACAGTTGAGCTCCTCTCTCTCAATGACGCTTTCTATTGTGATCATATGTTACTGGATAGGTTCCTTCTCAACTTTTTTGTTGTTGTATGATGCAGCCATGGAATTGAAAAGATAGCCTAGGATGCTTCGGGAGAGAGATTGGCTTTGTCATACAAAGGTGGCAACGAGACGTACAACGATCTTGTTGCTGTATATGACATTCGGAGGACGCCACTTGTTTCAGCATCTTTGATGTTAGTTTCTCTTTATAATTTCATTTGTTTTTTTTGTCTATATGTGAAGGAGAATGACTCCATGAGCTCTCTACTAATATTGGCTTTTGCTTGAAAAAATGTAGTGGATTTATTAGAGGACCTGGAGAAGAAATGTCGAAACCACTTGCATTTTCTTTTCATGACAAATTCAAACAAGGGCCATTACTGACCGTGGTAAGAGTTTCTTGGGTGGCTGGACCAACTTTAGCAATGTAGAAAGATCACTTGATTTTGCGAAATTAAGTTATTTGTTTTTCAAATAGTGTTAGATTCATGCATATATGATTCTTGGATTCATATCTCTTGACATAACTTTTTTCCGGCTCACCCAGAAAAATAAAATAAAAGCCTTTTAGCTTGAAGAGGAAGATATTGACAGTTGCAATTTGAATGCCTTATTTACAGTGCTGGAGCAGTGGCTGGTGTTGTACTTATCCACTTATAATTCAATCGCATCTTCTTCCATAGCCCAAGGTAAAAATTCCATTCCACCTTTGAGATAAGTTTCACTTAACGAATTTTAGGGTATTTTACCACTCCCGAAAGTCATTTGTTACCCACTCTTGAGTTCTAAGCTCCACTTATACGAGAGACTGTGGTATTGAGAATCGATTGATATTGCTACTTGCCGGTCCGACAGAGAACCGATACGAGTATCTGACTAGTATAGGTCTCTGTATGGGCAATACTATTTTTTTTGTCTACTTCCTTTTTTTCATAAAAAAGAAATACTGATTCTAATACCGTATCGGAATTGGCCAATACATATCAGTCCAAGGATTGGACTGATACCGAGTTTGAACCCTTGCAACAGACACCCTATTAAGTAAAAGGATAAATGGCATCGTGACTGTCATTACCCCGTTTTTGGGCCACGAAACATATGTTTTTTAGCAATCCAGGTCGTCAAAGCTTAGCTCATTGAGTGAATTGGAGTAAGCCCAAAATATATTCACTGGGGTATTTGAACCATCTGATCTATGCACTTTAATGGACGGTTATGCATTTTTTTTCCCCAGTGGTTGATATTAAAGCACACTAATAAAATGGTTCTCATCCTTTCATAGGCGTGATTCTTTAACTGAAACATGTTTCAATGGTTAGCTGCTAGTAAGGCCGAGACGGGTTTGAACTCGATTGATCACATATGTGTACATGTGAGATCAATCTACCCAGTCATGCCCTATCTGTGTACAAGCCAACACCAGTCACTTTCTAAGTAAAAATTAAGTGGTAAAATGACTATTTTACGGCTGTAGGCTTATTGACAAGATTTATTTCTTTTCTGAAAAATAAGACTTCAAATTCCCTTGCAACTCAAGGACTCATTGATAGAAAGAGCAGAGGAATTAATTAACTTTTACTTGCATCATTGAAGCTTTATGTGGAGCGATGGCCTTAGAAATACTGCAGTCGACATTTGTAGTAGAGGTTAGGCAAAATGTTGTTGTTGTGTTGAGGTTATTAATTTTATTGGTAAAGCACCCACCCTTAGAAAAAATTTGATGATTTATATTATAATTTGTCACAAATGCTTTGGATTTTCACATGACCTGTGACATAGAATTGGCAAGATTTTCTTCTGGTGGGGCTAGCAATGGTTAGAGATGGTAATAGTTGTTTTACAACAGGATTGGGATTTTGTAAGGGTTTAGGAGGGGGAGTGTTGGTTTATACATAAAATAAGGCTGTATAAAGAAGCCTATTCTATACATTTTCAAAAGTTAAATGGGGTTGTGGTCCCCACATTGTACGAAGTTTTGGTATATGGTATAACCCGTTTCCAAGCAGGATTCAGAAAGTGCTACTGATTTAGATGCGCTATTCTTTTTAAGAAACTAGTAGATAGACATGATTAGAGGTGCAAATGGATTGGGTCTACGAAATGGGTCAATCGACCTGACCCGTAATGGGTTGGGTTTGGGTTTAGATTTTTGACATTGGATCGGGTTGAAAATCTCAACCATTGTATTTAATAAGTTGGGTTCAGGTTGAGGTTTCTTGACTTCAACCCCACCAGACCCGTCTTGATCTGACTCCCTCCCTTATATTTAAATCCAACCCGACCTAAGTTTTTTCTAAACAGGAGAGTTTGGGTTCCGATTGAGGGTTCCAATAAACGGATTGGGTCGGGTCAAGTTGATGTCTACCCAGCCCAAACTTGACCAGTTTGCGCCTCTAGACATGATACAAAGTTCCAGTGGGAATGCTTCGAAAAATATCTTCATGTGATTCAAACTGTTTAAATGCCTTTACATTAGCAGAAAAATAGAGTTGCATTTTCCAAAAATGAGCCATTCTCAATCTTGCTTGGGAAATGGTAGCAGATCTACACTAAAAGGGAGGGCCCTAAAAAAACTCAGCTCTAACCTATAGGGTATATTTCATTTCATTCTCTTTCACTCTTTCCTTGTTGAGTGAGCCCTAAATTATTACAAATGACTTTCCTTTGCTTTTCTTAACATTCAAATTGATAAATTAAGAGGAGGAATACTTGCACATTTGTATTTTTTGATACTACCGATGCTTTCTAAACAGCTATAGTGATAGATGCTTGCAAGCTTATTGAACTTGATCATCCAATAGACTCATTCAAATATCATTTTGATAAGTGAATGTGTCGCTTGGGAGATTATGGGTGAATGTTTCATTCTCTCTTTTGGTACAGTGTAAATAAAATTGTATGTTTTATTCTCTTTCATATTATAGGACATAGAGCTTCTTGGCTTCTTCATGGATGGCACTTCTCACCATGTTGAAATCTGTTCATGGGTCTAGAGGTTGTTGGAGTAGGGTTCATGGCACTTTCTATGGAGCTGGTGATGCTTCTAGTACAATGGGGAAGCACAAAAATCACTCATGCCTAAGAAAATAGCATCTAAGTATTGCTACTCTATCAATTACTCCTCGCACCATGACTCATTAGAGAAAACTTCAGCGCACCATGACTCATTAATGAAACCAGTCCCGCCCCACCACCCACATCCAACACTATCAAGTTCTTATCATTAAGACCTGTTGGTGCCTCATCTTGCATCTCCTTCGTCCAATGCACATGATTTATGATATGATCATAAAGTATTGATAAGAATCTGCGAAACATGCAGGCCTCCTATATGTTACATAGATTACATACCTAATCATTATCTTTTTAGGTGGGATGTGGATCCTCAGATTTTATCAGTTTCTGTTATATAGATTAAAACTGAAAGTGATGCTTTTTACTCACATGAGAAGAATTATCAACCTATGCAGCTATTGATCCTACAATTTGTTAATAATGCAATTACATTATATATTTTTGTGGTAGATCACTAATATACTTTGTTTTGATTTTTTGTTCTATTGCAGTTGTAATGTGGTATCTTATTTCTTGTAATCTTCTAATTTTGATGTTAGAAATTTGGCAAAAACTTGAGCTGCTGCAACCCCTCATAAATAGCGGTTATTATTGCCACTATCAATAATTCCTCGTGAAAGATAATGTTTTTAAAGGATGGCTTGTGTGAACTAAGCATTCATCATCATATTGTTCAAACATGATGGGATATATTCATTGTTGGTGAATCAATTCACCATTTTGCTTTGTGTGCTTGTGAAAAATTATCATATATGTGGAAGTTTATTCTTTTGACTCTCAATTCTATTTTTTATATGATATTTCTTTGTGTTTAGTGTTGTCAAACTCAATAATCAAATTCTGTGAAGTTATCTTTAGTCATTGAAGTTATGCTTTCAGTTTTACCATCAAGCTTTTTCTCTTTTAGGTGGAGTATGCCTTCAAAGTTGTTGATTCTATGCTGGTAAAGGGTAGTTTGGGGCTGCTGGTTGCCGAGTCGTCATTGAGGAATTTCTTAAAGGCGAGTTCTTTCTTTGCTTTGGTGGATGGTGAGAAGCTTCTTTCTTTCCAGGACTGTAAATGAATCGATGATGGTGATACAAGTCCAAATACAAGTGGAATGGGGCATATCAAAGAAGTTTTCATTGATGAAAAAAATTACAAATCTAGAATATGCCATGCATGTTTATTTTTTAATACTATAGCCAGAAAAAAGGGGAGCCGTTGTTTGTACACATAAATTTGTTGTGAATGAAATTGTATTGTTGTGAATGAAAATTTATTTTTGTGAATGAGCTTTAAGCATGTTAATGTGTTTATGCTAATGTGAATAAAAATGTGAGTATGTAAATACAGGTTATGCATTTTCATTTAAAAAAAAAAAATCCAGTTGTGGATGTTGGTGCTTGGGGCAAAAAAAAATTAAAAAATAGAAGCTATGCATTTAAAAAAAAAAATAAAAAAAATTACAATGGACAATAACTGTTGTTTTTAGAGTAAATCAACAACGATTTATTGGCGTTGTCTTCATACCACTGACTTAGGCCGTGGTTTATGATAAAAAATAACAATCATTTTTCAGTTATAAATGGCTAAAAACTGTTGTTATTTTGCAACGGTCGTTACCACGGCTCATAACCGTTGTTTATAAATTTTACAACGGCTTTGGGCCGTTATTTTTTATCGATTTTCACGTAGTGAAAGGAATACAAGGTCAATAAACATTAAATAACAATAGATATTTATCTTACAGTTTAAGAATGCACTGTAGTAATCCAAGTGAATCAGCCACCCATTTATCTAAAACATTTTTTCCAAATTATCAAAGAGGGATTCATCAACATCTCTGAAAGGATACAAAGCTAGCAATGTCATTGTTGTATCAATGATGCAATGATTTATTGTGAGCTTCATCAACTATTATTGACTAGAACATAATTGTTTCGGGATAGAGATAACATGATGAACACATGAACACTATCAATTAGAATGATAATAAATTGTAATCAACAAGGCAATAACTATATATTATTTAATTGATCAAGCTGCTAAGATGAACCAAATTTTAGAATCGAGAGACTTAATTAGTTATATATGTAAACCAGAAGAGAGAATGTACTATTGAACGTCTGATGTTGATGTGTTTCTAAGCTCTACGTCGATCAAACCTCCTCTGCATCACTTTCACCAACTTGAGCAGCAAGTGTGACCCAGTTGCCTCCATCGGGCCTTGACACTTTAAGCATGTTCAATAACAACACCGTTCTCACATTCACACTTTTCTGTTAGCAAAGACAGACTTAAATCACAAGATTTCTTTTCAAATCTGAAACTGAACCGAAGCCAACTTTTGATTCTAGTTTCAGTTTCAAAAAACTAAAAAACAAATTGAACAGAAAATTTGTATCAAGAACTAGCCAGATCCTCGAAAAATACTTAACTTTCAATAAATGCTGATATTTTTATACTAAAGTAAGTGATATTGCAAGCGAAAAGTACTGTTAGCAGAGAATTTGTATCAAGAACTAGCCAGATCCTCGGAAAAAACTAAAATTCCAATAAATGCTGATATTTTCAGTAAGCGATATTGCAAGAGGGAAGTACAATTGTAACACAAAAGCAGGCTTATATCAGCTCTAAAAAAGGAAATGATCTTATCCATTGGTTGCAAAGGGTGAAATTGAAGATGGGCCACAATATTCGGTTCTTCATAGAGGAAAGAGGAACAAAAAAAAGATATTTATGAACTAGAGAACACACCTTTTTCTTGTCATTCTTGAAGGTCATCTCTAAAATCTTTGTTTTCTTCTCACAAGAGAATGGGAAGATTTAAATCTCAAATCTAACAAGAAATCTAAGAAAAGGAAAAAAAAAAAAACCAATAATATAAACTTTTCAATATAGATATTGACATTTAGAGGAAGAAATGGAGAAGAAGAACTAGAAATATTGATGAATCAGAATCCAAAAACAACAACAAATGCAAGAAATATACCTTATTTTTGTTGTCATTCTCAAGTTTTTTGGATTTCAATTAAATGCAAACGCAGAAATGCTGCCCAAATAGATCCCTATAATCAAAGCACAAATAGAAACAAAACCCTTTCATTAAACCAAAAATAATCAATGAGGTTTTTGGAATTAACTTCTAAAAATGAAAAACGGGAGAAGAAAATCCATGAGACTCACAAGCTAGACCCTCTCTTCTACTACACCAATAGATTGAAAACAACCCATCAACCAGACCACCATTAAAAATCAGAAAGCATCACAATATATCTTGAGATACACAAAACCCATTAACCAAAAATAAAAAATTAAAAAATGGACGAAGAGGAAAAAAGGAAAAGAAAAGAAAATACTTTGGAGATTGGAGGCCTAGAACTTGGTCCACTTCCTTAAAAACATCAAGATATGCAGGAATTTATACTAAAAATCCGTGGATACTAGTTCTTTTTTCGCTGGAGGTCTTTTTGCTTTAACCAAAGGTTGTTCTTTCGATTGATTCTCTTTGGATTCGAATTCCTTGAAGCGATTCTCAATCGATTTCTTGATCGACGAGAAATGATCTTCGAGATCCTTCCATTGAAGTGTGAACGAAATGAGGGAAGGAGTGGGATTGGAGGTCTTTGAAGGTTCTTCTTTGCCGCAGTGGATTTCAGGTTTTTGGAATCGATTTTGGGGAGGCCATTTCGAAAGAGAAACCCTAGGAAGATTCTAAATAGAAACCACCCTAGAACATATACCCTAGGAGAGGGGATTTAGAGAAAATTCATCTACAGCTTGAACAACAAAGGAAAAGATTACTGAAGATGTGATAGGACTAATAATAAATCTGCATTTATTTGAAAAAATTTGCCCTCCAAAAGGGCCAAATTCATCAATTTGACAAATGTGTTCTCTTGGATAAAGTACATGTGATACCTTGTCTTTGGCCGTAAAGAAGGTTCTGGATGAAGCATCCATAGACAGAAACTTTGGCGGACAAATCCGAAGGCATAGATATGACCTAACGGCAGCATGCACTTCCAATGATTCAGAAAAGCAATACAGCAGATAGAAACAACCAAAATCAGTTTAGCATGTATGTTTTCAACCAGGCAAGAAGGTGAACGCTAGAAGGGAAATAGAATACCAAAAATTTATATTAGCATCAAGCAATTTTATAGGTAGAAATAATTCAACTTTCAATATAAATCCAGTAAATAGACAACATAAAAGATGAAATCTTTTTAAAAAAATTTGTCATTAAAAAAATTTGTTAAGCAAATCGACTTATCCAAGTTAAGGCAACTGCATGTTTATTTATAGAAAGAAATAACTAAAAAAGCTAGTAGCTAGAAAGCTAGTAGCTAGAAAGCAAAAACTCAAACAATAGATAATTATTAAGAAGAGTCCTAACTTGGGATAAGAACTCTAAAATAAAACCATATAAAATCCAAATATTAACCTAGATCCAAGTCGAGCGTCACAGTGTACCCATCGCGCCACAGGTAATTGTCATATTTTCCTATAATCATTTCTTATATGTTGTTCCTATGTGAATGAAAATTTTCAGTTTTTGAACTAGAATTCCTATATTATTCAAACATTTTGATGGGTTTAGTGTTTTACCTTAACCCACACAAAAACATAAGCTTAGGACCAGTTTGGACAACCGAATCCTAGCTTCTGGCAATTCACGTTAAAAAGATAAAAATTAAGCATTTTAAAAAATGGCGCTATGGTAAAATTGTTGATAGAGGCATCATGATCCACATTTCTATATTTAACCAAATATATAGGTTTATAAAACATAGATTGCCTTCTGAAAAAATGGCACAATCCACATTTTATGGCGTTGTCAAAGCAGGCCTTTACTTTATAGTTTTTTTTGTTTGATGCATGGTTCTCAATCATAGATTATAGTTTGTGATTTATGCCTCAGTTTGTAAGTTATGGATTCAGTATGATATTGCCAAATTCACTTTTCTCAGTTATTTTGGTTATTTACATGGTTTTAAATCTGTGTTTTGGAATGCCTCTCAGCCAGTCCCCTAAATTGAGACATTTTGTACAAAGTTATTTAGTTTGCTAGTTTGCTCGATTCGTATTCGGGTTAGCAATTTGCTCCTATCCTGATTCGCTCGGGTAGGATGAGTTTCTGAATTTCCCAATTAATTTATAATACAAACTTATAATCTTTAATTAAAGAAATGCAAATGACCATTTGGTAAGCTATAAAACTTAAAAACTGTAAGGTCTTAGGTTCAAATCCTATCTCTATGTTGTTAAAATTTGTTCTAAAACAATTTTTTTAGCATTAACCAATAAATTAGCTTGTCATTCCGAATCGGACCTAATTGAACTTTGAATTGATATGTTGTACCCAATTCGCAATTCGCTAGGCGAATGAGCAAATTATGTAGCATAGGTTTTGTAGCCCATATGGGATATGACATGATTCTAAACCTATATGGACTCATCTTGCCTGATTTTATACCCCACTCTATTCATTTATTCTATACCAAAATAGGAAATTTGGCATCTTAGATGTCTTGTTTCAGGTGAAATTTAAAGATTATTTATGATTAGTTATTCATTTTGAAAAGAATGGAAACTTTGTTAAAATAATTAAGAAGTTGAAGCTTTGCAGGCACACTCTTATTGGCCTTACATGGTGCCATGGGGTATGTAAAAAGCTGTCACCTACATCAAGGAGAAGTATGGGAACCCAACCATGATGCTAACAGAAAATGGTATACACTCTGAAGTCAGAATCCTCTGTTTTTTTGGCTTTTTTGTTTTTTTTTTTTAAATGCTATTTGATCATTGTCGTTTGAGATTCTGTTACTGTTGAATCAACAGTTAAAAGTAGGGAACAATATTTTAAAAACGAACCATGATTTATAGAAATGACCAAAAGAAGATTTGTTTATTTTCTATTAATTGACTTCGCAGTCGAGTGTCACGGTGTACCCATTGGGCCACAAGTAATTGATTTATTTTCCTATAATCATTTCTTATATGCTCTTTATTTGAAGGTTTCTTCATCCCATTGTCTATGCTGAGCACCCAAGAACAATGATGGAGATTGTTGGAGAGAGACTTCCGAAGTTCACTAGTGCTGAAATTAAGATGGTGAAAGGACCTATAGTTTTTGTGAGGATTAACCGATTAACCAATTATATACCACTTTCTACATGTATGATCCTCACCAGCCCAAGCAGAGCTAGCATATCTCAGAAGCCCACAAAAAATATCGTTTACAAATCAGAAGATGGAGATGATCACACAATTGAATTAGGAACAAGAAAGTTTCACGGAGATCACAAACTCTCATTCCATACCTTAATGAGAGTGGGAGAGATACCGTAGTCGGCGGGCGAGTGGCCGGCGTCGGATGGCCGGGAGGCCGGGAGTCGGCGCGCGAGAGGAGATAGTTAGTCGGGCGAGAGGACTTTTTTTTTGACTCTCTGGGTGAGAGTGACTTAGAGAAAGAGAGAAAAAGAGGAGAAATAGGGGATCGTGGGTAGCTAGGTTAATTATTTAAATTGGGTACTTTTGATGGCACCTATAAACTCTTGTTGGGCACTTCCGCCCATAATCAATGATCACTTTAAATTAAAAGATAGAGATCGTCTTTGCTCCAATCTTTTACGAAGGAATCTCTAATTAATAAACATATTATTTGATGATCAATTTTTTATTTCAAATGACATAGATCCCGAAAATGTGTTCTTAAAATCACTATTGCGCATGATGTGTGTCATGTGATTTTAGGGCCACTTTTTGGAATATGTGACTTGTGGAATCGAAAACTGACGTATGATAATACGTTCAGGGGATCAAGATTTGTTATTTAAAAAATTGGAGCGAAACACGATCTCCACCCTTTGATTTAAAGCAATCAATAATGCTGACTTCTATTAAAGGTACCCATTTTTTAATGAGTAAAATTCATGCATCGAATCTCTGTGAGCACCTACGCTGAAATGCATTGACTGCATTTAATTAGGTGATGTAGATTGTTTATCATCCCAATCTTTTTCAAGATCGATCTTGATATGATGAGCATATCATCCGACCGTCAGTGTTTGACATCACGGGGCACATATCCCAGAAAGGGTGAAAAAATACGAACTGACACTCATTACACTCAAACTTGATGTTTAAGGTCAATTTTTTGGGATGTGTACTGCGTGAAATAAAAAAAATGAACCGTCTGATCGTATGCGCTCATGATATAAAATTCCGTTGTGAAAAAAATTATGACGAAAAATGATCTCCATCGTCAGATTCAAAGTATGTAATTAATGAGTTTCAGAGTGAGTGAATTTAAAGTAGGGTTGTTAAAGGGTCGAGCCATGGCCCGACCCTAGCCCGAGCCACCACGGGATCAGCCCAAGGCCAGCCATGGGTAGGCAAACTCAACATAAGCTCGGCATAAGGCAGGCCGAGCTGGGCCGTGGCTCACATCGCCACGTCCCAATTTTTACAAAGCTTTCAATATCTAAGCCCGACCATGTATATGCAACTGATTTATTCCTTAAACAAGCATTTTTTTTTGGGTTGGGTTGCAGACAACTCTAATTTAAAGGCAACTTTCATGGATGTGTATCACATGAAATTAAAAAATCGACCGTCTGATGGTACGCCCATGATCTAAAGATCGATCTTATGAAATATTGAGATGATAAACAATCTCTATCGTCTAATTCAATGCAGTCGATGTATTTCAGCATGAGTGAACTCAAAGATTTTGTGGGTGGATTTAAAGGTACTCCTTTTAGAATGGTGGTAAACTATAATGATATGACTTGTAAATATAGATGAATGAAGGGCCTTTTAGAATGATGGTATTTTTAGAATATTAGTTTCATTAAGGGCAAAATAGTCGTTTCAGTCCATAAACTTATGTCTAGTTAGGAGGGTATATAAAACAGAAACACAAAAGTAAGGACTACATAATAAATACCCATAACTCAGGGCGTTTGATACAATATCGGCATATCTAAGGGGGGTATATGCAAAAAACCCTTTTGTTATTGAGAAGAATTTGTTGCAATTGGGTGATAACAAATATTGAAAGTTTATATATATATAGGTAATCGGGAAGGTACTCCCACCCTCACCATACTCGAACCTCTGAATAGAAGTCTATGTGGAAGTTAAAGCATATTTTGGGTGCATTGTGGAGCAAGATGGTATTGTTTAGATCATTTTTGAAAAAGAAAATTCTAAAACAACATTTCCCCTATATATCTTTTGGGTCGTAAAATCTAGATCCTTGAATTATTGTCAAATTTTAACTTTTAATTTTAAAATCTAATTTTTAATTCATTTTTTAAAAATTGATCTATACAGGCTGTTGAAGTTCTATGTGGCACCAAAACAGTTTTTGGGAGGCCACATGAACCCCTATGTGGATATTGGAGTATGGGGAGGGTCACTATAAAAAATAAGACTATTAGCAGCAATTTTTTGCAGCAAAAAACTGTCGCTATTAACAAAAAAATTATTAAAGATTATTAAGACTATTAGTGGCATTTTATTTGTTAATAGCGGTAATTTTTGACTGGCGCTAATAGTCTTATGTTTTGTAGTGGGTACTCCACCTAGAGTTCTCAAATTAACGAACGTTCTCACGATGAACTATCGATTTAGAACACAAAACAATAGAGTAATATAGAACAATCACACCAGAGAAAATATTTACTTGGTTCAACAATTTGTCAACGTCTACGGGCAACGATGATTTACTATATAAATGATTCCACAAGAATATAAGAACACTTACAAGCCCCGCTAAAACTCTCTACAAAGCCCTAGATAGGTTTTCTAAAACTTTACAAAATAATCTCAACCTTTTAATTTGTCTAAGAGTTTTCCCTTTATATAGAAGAATCAAAATCGGAATTCCAAACTAAGTAAAACTCCAAATTACAAAGTCTTAATACAACTAGTGGTCAGAAGTCACTCGAGCGACAACCAAACTCGCTCGAGCAAGTTTAACCCTAAAAATTGCCCTTTTTGAATTGGCCATCTAACTCGAGCGACAACCATTCTCGCTCTAGCGAGCTCCACTAGAAACGCTGAACTCTCTCTCTCTCTCTCTCTATATATATATATATAGGAGCAGCTTGCTTAGCAGATCTGATCATTTTGTTTTATTATTAACTTCTTATCTACCTTCTCACTTATCTCTTATGCATTTTAGATGTACAAGCATGTTTTTTCATATTTCGAAACAGCGCGGCTGAGTTCAGGTCTAAGTGGATGAACTTGGTTTATTTGTGATTTTCCAAATGCTTTCCACGATTCCACATTGTATATAACCATTCAAGAACTGAACAATCTCTTTGGTAATCTAACCAGAGTGAGCAATCCATGACATCAAATTCGTACTTTTATAATGAATTCAATTGGGCTAAAAATTCACACTCATTGGGTAATTTTAAACTTGAACCGTCCAAAATCTATTAGCTCAGTTGAATTAATGGGATGATTTCAATCCCCTCATATGCATGATTCTTTAGTTGAGATGTGTGAATCATAGGCTGTTAGGTGGACTACTTGGATTGATAAAAAATGTACCAGTTGCATAAAAATGGCTTGTCATGACCCTATTTGTGCAAGTGATTATCCGACTCATCGTAGGTATATATATATATATATATATGAAGCGGAGACTCTGGGTTAGCCACCTAGCGTTGAACTCTGGGTTAGCCACCTAGCGTTGAACCCTATGCAAGTGTTATAACAAAAAATAAGACTATTAACGGCAGTCAAAATTTGCCACTATTAGTCTTGTCGCTACCAAAAAACTGTCTTAATAGCAACTGCCTTAATAATCTGAAGATCAGGTGCTAAGGCAACACGCAACAAATCAATCACATCCATTCTCAAAAAATAAAATTTAAAAAAACACACTACAAAAAATAAGACTATTAGTGGCAGTCAAAAACTGCCACTATTAACAAAAAATTGTTGCCATTAGTCTTGTCGCTACCAAAAATTGCCCGTTTAAAATATGGTGAAAGTTGGCAAAATATCAATGCATCAAATATGCCGAGTGGAATTCAATATTTGATAATGTTTTTTAAGGCCAAAAAAGGTTTTTTTGAATCTGCACCCCTTCTGTGGAGCCACCCAATTTTCAAATTGATTTTAGCCAACTAGAAAGCAGAAACCCCATTGAAGAGTAATTTTAGAAAAAGATGTGTGAACAATACGAGAACCCATTAATTTTAAGAAGGTCCTCAAGACAGGTTGAAGAGGGTCAAGTTGGGTTGACCACCAAGGTAACAAAATCAGTATTGGGTATTGGTCGATATGTATTGACCTATTTTTTTATTAATAAATAAAAATAGGTATTGGTCGATGTTGGATACGTATCGGCCGATATCCAATATGTATCCGGCTATATGAGCCCCTATCGGCCGATATCCAATATGTATCAGCCTATATGAGCCCCTATACGTCGATATCCAATACCTTGATCACCGTTTATAACTCATCAACCCATTTCTTACTGTTAAGTCAGAGAAATTTGATGTCGACTTGTTTTCTCATGCAACTCAATGTGCTTTGTTTTAATCTCCCGTATCCTATATTTATGGATCGGAAGAATTAAGAAAGAAAATTTTGGATGCTTGACAAATTACGCTTGAAGAGGATCGATTATATATATATATATATATATATATATATATATATATATATATATATATAATCGGGAAGTTGCACTTTCCCCAACGAAGAACTCCTCCAATATATATTTATGGATCAGAAGATTTGAAAAAAGAAAATTTTGGATGCTTGACAAATTTGGCTTCAAGAGGATCGGTTATATATATATATATATATAATCAATCGGGACGTTGGACTTTCACCAGATAAGTGCTCCTTTAGTCCTTATCCTATATTAACGGATCAGAAGAATATTTTGGATGCTTCACAAATTACGCTTCGGGTATATATAAAATCGGGACGTTGCACTTTCCCCAACGAACTCTAGGAAGGGTGCATGTTGTCCATGTGGCACCCTCAAACCTTAATTTAGTCGTTTTTATAACGATACGTTAGGTCGAAAGAATCAGATAGACCGAGGTGATATAATTTTTATATAAATATTTTTCCAACCTCATAACTGGAGTTGTTATATGAGTCCTAGATTAGATTTAGAAGAACCCGAATCAAGGTTTCTTAGGACAGCTCTATTCGCACTGATGGAATTATTGAGGGCACCTACCTTGGAAATCATTGATTGCTTTGAATAATTGAAGTACAATCTATGCATGTTTATGGTGCACAAATTTATGTGACATTTAAAATCTGTCCATGTTTAAGGTGTACTCATTGTACAACTGGAAAGACTCAACTCATGGTGTGCAATGAGTTGTTTCCTCACTATAGAGGTTTTCAAGGGGTCTGAGACGTTGGCGCTTTTCAGAGAATGTGTGGGCGCGCGAAGAGCTAGAGTTACCTTTAATGTTATAGGGTACCTCTGTTTGCACCCACGTGTTTCTTAAAAATGCCTACGTCCTAGACCCCTCAAAAATCATTGATTGCTTTACATCAGATGATGGAGATCGTTTTTCATCCCGATCTTCCACACAATCGATCTTGAGATCATAGCGCACCTATCCGACGGTCGGTTTTTGATTCCGTGTGTCCCAGACCCCCAAAAGATGCCTCTGCAATCTTGTAGCACCCATTATGCTCAAACATCATTCCAAGGTCATTTTTTGGGGATATGAGACACATGGAATTAAAATCTGACCACCTGGTAGGTGCTCCATGATCTCAAGGTTTGATTGATTTTAACGATTTAGATTTCAAGGCTCAAAAATACATGATTGAGATAGGTTTTCAATATGTATATATATATATTGAAATATGATCCTATATTCCTATCTTCCTATCTTCCCTATCCTCGCCATTCATTAGGAACAAGCCTTCTTACATCATCATCCCAATCATATCTATGTTTGGGGTCAAAAGTTTTTCCCTCAACATGATCAATCACAATTGTTTCATGTAGGACTATAACGTCTGCTTTGAATTAGATGATAGAGATTTTTTTTTTAATTCCAATCTTTCTTATGTTGGATATTGAGATCATGGACAAACCATCATACGATCAGATTATGATTCCATATTACTCACATCCCAAACAATTAATGAGAACTACATTTGATCAGATGATTATGATCAATTCACTTTTATTGGCATGTGGCCCACATGAAATTAAAATCTAACCCGTTATAGTATACCCATGGTCTTAAAGTAAAAAATAAGCTAAATTTTTTATATTGGTAGTTTAATATCCGATAGATAACGTATATGAAACAATGAATCCTACTTCAGAAAATATATATTAGAAAATTTGGCAAATAAAAAATGTTTACAGTTGTCTACATTAATGGAATTATTGAATTAAGTGAAAGTCAACAATTGTCTGCAATAATATAAGATTTAAAAAATAAAAAAATAAAAAAATGAAAGAGTAGATTTAAAAAATAAAAAAATAAAAAAATGAAAGAGTAAGGTACACCTTCCAACGCCAAAAAGATTCTTTCCCGTCCAGGTTTCGGTCATGTCCAAACGATTTGATGCTAAATTGGATTCAACTAATTTTGGGAAATTTATCCGAACGACCTTGTCATATGTACCTTTTACTACAGAGACCCTATAATTTTACCTTTACCCAAATCGATCAGCTCCAACCCTAGCCACAGTAAAGAGTTAAAATTACCCCTTTTTTTTAACGCATAAAAGCATCATCTTCTTTCTCATTGTAATCTGCCCAAAGATCTTTCTCAGCATAGAGATTCAACAGGAAGCTTTATTTCTAAGATACACCAATATCTAAATCGTCAAAAAAAAAAAAAAGAGGATACACCTAGATTTAAGTCATCTGATATTTGTATTTTTTCTTCTTCTTTCTAAGGTATTTATTTTGAAATTATTTTTTTTCGATGCTAAAATCACAATTGACATCGACTGTGAAAACAATCGACATCGACTGTTTACACAATCGATGGCGACTGTATATATAGTCTCCATCGACTATATAAAAAAAGATTTTTTTTTTTTTTTTTTACAATCGGCATCGACTATTTACACAATCGATGGCGACTATGTATACAATCGCCATCGACTGTAAAAAATAAAATAAAATAAAATAATTTTTTTTTTTACAGTCGACATCGACTGTTTACATAATCGATGGCGACTGTCTATATAGTCGCCATCGACTATATAAAAAAACAAAAAACAAATTTTTTATTATTTATTTATTTTTATTTTACAGTCGGCATCGACTGTTTACACAATCGATGGCGACGCCATCGACTATATAAAAAAAATAAAATAATAAATAAATAAATAAATAAATAAATTTTACAGTCGACATCGACTGTTTACACAATCGATGGCGACTGTGTATACAGTCGATATAATTTTTTTTTTTTTTCTTTATACAGTCGACATTGACTGTTTACACAATCGATGGCGACTGTATACACAGTCGCCATCGATTGTATAAACATTCGACGTCGATTGTGTTAAGAGTCGCCATCGATTGTATAAACATTCGACGTCGATTGTGTTAAGAGTCGCCATCGATTATTTTAAGAGTCGGCATCGACTTTGTTAAGAGTCGGCATCGACTGTTAAAATTATTATTATTATTTTTTTAAGAGGCGATATCGCCTTACACAGGTGTATCTGGGTCGATCCAAATAGCAGATCGGAATAGATTGGATTGAGGAGAAGACGCCGTCACATCTGATTTTTAAAAATTATAACAGATTAAAATGAGGAAGAAGATGATATTTTTCTGCGTTAAAGAAAGGGGATAATTTGGACTTTTTGCTATCCTTAGGGTCGATTAGGCTTCCAGCTGGTCGATTTGGGTAAAGGTGAAACTATAGGGTCTCTGCAGTAAAAGGTATATCTGACAGGGTCGGTCACATAAATTTCCCGTTATAACTGTTACATTGCATCCTCTTATGAAAGTCAAAGTCAAAGTCAAAGTTAAGAATATATACCTATGATCTGATTACATTAATATCAGTAGAACCCCATTAGAGTTCAAAAACAAAAAATAATAAAATATTTAGCTTGTGCTGCATCTTCTAAGTGAGCTATAAAATAAGCGATAATGGTTCAGACATTTAAACACCAAATGTGTTTTTAAATGATCTTACACCACTAAAATATCATTATTTATCTCAGACCATTGAAATGTGATTTATCATTATATCATATGCACACAATTATGATTAATCTAAAATTTTCAAGTGACAATTCATCGTTCGAACATGTCCCAGCCAAAAAATCACACTTATAAGTAGATATAAATCATTTGATCAGCGAACTTTAGTATCAACTGTCAAATTTAAGAAAAACCATTGGTATTAGAGTGCACATATCGGATGATTCGAATCTCTCAAAACCTGTAATTTTTGGACCCATAGCCCTTCAATTGATGATATATCACATTATCACTTTGACGGTATAGATTTCCAAGATCGTAAGCCAATAAATGTGGAAGATCGTTTAAACACTAATTTGTGTTTAAATCAAGGATCAAAATTTCGCTCAGAATTTCGATTTCAGGCATGGCCGAAATTGAAAATTTGGACCGAAATTTCAGCCGAAAATTGATAATTTAGCCTAAATTTCAGCCGATAATTTGAATCCCATACAAAATATGACCGAAGTTTCGGTCATTTCGACCAAAATTTTGATCCTTGGTTTAAATGACAGCCAGGAGAGTCAATCCCATAAAATAGAGATTCTCTAACTAATGCTCTTGATGAAATTACTAGCTATTAAGGAAAATACCCAATTAATGATGACCTATTTTGTGGTGGGCGCTAGCTCGCTTTCAATAAATGGGCGATTTCAGTAATTAGGTTTCATTTGAATTATTACAACGGCTACTTCCACACTAGAATCATATTTAGATCAATTAATTTTTGAAAATTTGTTCCTTTCACGATTAAAATGCGTTCTTTTTCTTTTTTTAAATGTGATTTTTACGCTTTAAACACCTTTTTCACTATAAATTCAATAATAAGGATCGAATTAAGGGTTTCAGTATCGTGTTCATCCCTCAATTCTTTATTTTACTAATTTTTTCCCATTATTTTCCTGATTTCCGACTTGATAACTATGATATCAATCAGTTTGATGCACACACTAATTAATGAAAAAGGAAATCACACCTTACATCTCTTAATGAAATTACTAGTGATACTCTAAGTAATGCTACGCCCACACCAAATAGTAGATGCATTTTTCCATAGAAGTTGTGCCACCAGAAAATGATGGTGCGGAGGTTTCACCACTCTCTTGTGACAGTCATTACTTGCATACGAGAAAACACCTTCTAAGCCGTCTATTTTAAATGAATATTTCTGTTGTCTATGTTAAATGCCATGATCTAAAGATTTCTATTCAAGTCAACTTGTAAGATGACGTTGCCAGGTCATCTTGGGTAGATGGGTCCGGCGGTAGCCTTAGAGGGCTGGAGTGGGGCACCAGTGCATATGCTACATGACATGATCAATCCAAAATAACACTCGTTGTGGGGTTAATAAATCATGGGACTTGTGATTTGAAAAAAAATGTACTTTTTATCCATCCTTTCATGGGTCAATGACGCTCAACTAACTTGGTGAATTAATTTTAGGCACTTTTAACCACATATTTAATGCTTGATATGCATTTTTGGATAGTTCATGATGGATCTTATCCAAATTGTCGTGGCACCTATTTCTCATGATGGGTGCCACACGATTGCTCAAATGGTCTGGATGCAGATCTAAGGCGGGCATCGAGATGCATATTCCAGAACCTCTATATATATATGTTTATATATTACTGCAATATCCCAAATATCCATCTAAGCTTTTCAGTGAGAGAGAGAAAGAGAGAAACCAAGCATGGCATGTTCACGGTGGGATGCCTTTGCTAAACCCGCATTCACGTTTTTCATTGCACTCATAGCAACTTTGGCAACTTGGCTGTATAAAAATGGGAGGAAGAAGGAGGAGAATTTACAGTTGCCACCCGGGCCACGAGGCTTGCCTTTGGTGGGCAACCTCCCATTCCTCGACCGCGACCTCCATCGTTACTTAACAAAATTATCTCAGACCTACGGTCCAATCATCAAGCTCAAACTAGGCAGCAAGACCTGCGTGGCGGTGAACTCCGGGGCGATAGCGAAGGAAGTACTAAGAGACCACGACACCATCTTCGCCGACCGTGATCCCATAATCTCTGCAGTGACTTTAACTTATGGTGGGACTGACGTTTCTTGGTCTCCCTACGGCGCACATTGGCGAATGCTTCGCAAGGTGTGCGTTCAAGAAATGATGAGCAACACGAGGCTAGACGACTACGCTACGGTTAGAAGACAGGAGACACGAGAAACGGTGAGCAACATGTATACTAAGGCCAAGGCTGGGACCCCTGTGAATGTCGGAGACGCCATGTTCCTACACTCACGCAACGTGATGACGAGTCTACTGTTCGGGGCCACGCTGCAGGGAGAAGAGATGGAGAGTGCTCGTGCTGAGTTTGGGAACGTGGTGGCTGAAATAACAGCTCATATGATGAGACCCAATATTTCAGATCTCTTTCCTCTTCTAGCCCGCTTCGATTTACAAGGCATTGCTCGCAAAGCGAAGAAGATCGTGCTGTTGTTTGATGGTATCCTCGATCGAATTATCGCTAAAAGGGTGAGAATGGATGTGGAAGACAACAAAGAGGAATCCAAAATGGATTTCCTGAATCAACTCCTCCACCTTCAAAGTAATGGAGATCCTAAAATGCCATTGACTATGACTCACATCAAAGGCTTGCTCATGGTAATTTTTATTTATATTTTTGTTCAATTTTGCTTAATTAATTTCCACTAATCCCATCAAATTTCTCTTCCCCTAGCTCCCTACAAGCACGGTTACCAAGTTTGAATTTGGGAAAAATGGGAAACGCTTAAAAAAAAGAAGAAAAAAATGCGAGACAATTGGGTAAAATTTGGGATTTTTTTTCGTGGGAAAAAACAGTAATGAAAATAGGATAAAGGTTTTTCTCAAAAAAAGAAATAAGATAAAGGTTGTTTAGTAAGGACTAGATAACTTAGTTGGTCTCACTTTAGTTTAATGTCCCGCGACACCCAATCACATGATTGTGCCATATAAAGGAGCCGCTCAATATTCATAACTAATGTAAAAAAATAATATATAGAATTGTATAGCGGTGTCAACCTTATTAAAAATTGAAAGGTAAAACCAAATGTACGTAGTTTTATCATTCATTTTAGGGATAATTAGAAAAACAACCTTGAAAAAGAAACGTTTTAGCAAAACAACCCCAAACTTTATGTTTTAAAAAAACGGTGCTTTCACGATTTTCGGAACTTCAAAATCTATAAAAACACCGTTTTTTAATTTATTTGAAAAAAAATGGTGCTTTCACGGGTTTTTGAAGTTTTGAAAACCATGAAAGCACTGTTTTTTTATAACGTTTAAGTTCGGGATTGTTTTACTAAAACGTTTGTTTTTTAAGGTTGTTTTTCTAAAGTGCCCTTCATTTTATTTGCAATTGACTCTCTTGATTGCATGTTTTATATTGCTTAATTTGAAAGAAAAAAAATTCATATAGTTATTGTCATTGATCCACTCCTTCATTTGGCATCCGATCATGTGATTAGGTATTATGTGACATCAAATTAATGTGGGATATGATAAGCCCTTTTTTTGGTAGGTAAGCCAGGTTTGAACTTGCGATCTTAAGGTTACTATATTGTCAACTTTCCATTTTACTATAGCCCAAACCTTGGATAAGGTAAGTTATCTTGTCCTTTACCAAGCTATCTATATTCAAGAAAATATTAAAAAATAAGGAAATTTTCAAAAAAATTTTGTAGAAAATGCATTTAAAAAGTAAAAATTACATTTTTCAAAATCCCTTTTTTTTTGTTTTGAAAAAATATATTTTAAACGTGGTACCAAAGTTTTATGAAAGAAACGCATTTTAAAACGATTTTTTATATAAAAACATAAAGCAACAATTCTGGTGTTGGGTTGAATAGTTGAATTTCAATATTTTATTTTTTTTAAATGATTTGCAAGAGTAAGCTTTTGAATTGCAATAATTTCCTAAATATATGTATTTTAGACATGAGAAAATTAGACTTCTAAGGTTTAACAAAAAATATTTGACTTAAAGAAGTGTGAGATCTCTCTTTTATGGAATCCCATGGCTAATATAAATTTTAATAGAATTTGTCTACACTGAGCCGATGTTCATTGCAAACAATGACTCCAGTTTTGTTAGCTTTCGATTTCTTTTATTGGTAAATTAGGATTGAACTTGTTAGCTGTGTGCAACTGTGTATTGAGTAAACCTTGGGACACAAATTTTAAAGTCTTGTTTGATAATATGGAAATATAATTTTATTGTGGAAATAAAATTTAGTTTTCAATTGTTGTTGTTTGATAGCTATTTAAGAAGATGGAAAAGACATTAAATCGCCTCGCATTGAAATTGAATTTCCATACACCAAATCATTTTAGGAAGAAATCATTTCAACCTTTTAAGTGGCTGAAATTGAGTTTCCACTAACAAAATAATTATTTTTTGTTATTACAAATCTAAAATTACTTTTAAAAAATCTAAAAGCAAAAAAAATTATTTTTTGATTATTAAAAAGTAACTTCAATTTCTATGACTATCATACCAGCAATCACTCTTTTTACCTAATATTTGACTTTGGTCAAAGTTTGAATTTAATCAAACTTTAATTGAATTTATAAGCTATATAAAGTTTTGACTTTTGATCAAACTTTGACTACTGAAACATGATAATAAGTTGTAAGTTAGTAATATATTATCAAATTTTTAGGGGGTCAAAGGTTGATTTTAAGGTCAAACTTTGACTTTTAATTAAAATTTTATTTTTTATTAAACTTTGACTCTAATAATTTGATGGTAAAAAAAAGATATTACCGTGTTGATGTATATTTTGATACTATATTCTCAATTGTATTATTAATAGTTTGACCTTTAGTCAAACTTTGACTTTTACACAAAATTTAGTTTTAGTCAAACTCGAAACCTACTTATAAATAGAGTCTACTACTACGTAAATTTAAACCGTATTAGTGTAATGTTTTCTTGGTCAAAGTTTGACTTTTGATCAAAGCTTGATTTTCTATAAAATATTATAAATTTTTATTAGTGAAATATTATAATTAAAAATATCTAACATTATTTTAATTTATAACTTGAAAATATATTGCCTCATTTTTATTGATCTAAGCTTGACTTTTAGTCAAAGTTTGATTGTAGTCAAAATTTGAAAAGTGTATTTTGACAGTAGATAGTGATTATTATTATTGTTATTGATATTTTGGTAATGTAAATTTTTATTGGTCAAAGTTTGATATTTAATCAAACTTTGACTTTTAAACACAATTTAATTGTTTTGAACTTTTGTATCCCCAATGAGATTATTATTTTTTTAATTTATTACTTTTTAGTAAATTATCAATTTTTATTTTATTTTTTTTTACATTTGATCAAAGTTTGACTTTTTAAAAAGTTGATGTTTAGTCAAATTTTTTACTAGTGTAATCTAGCGATAGATATGAATACTATTATATTAATTTGTAAGTTGACAGTAGATTGTCGAATTTTTTATTGATCAAAGTTTGACTTTTTTTAAAATTTAAATTTTCTTTGAAGTTTAAAAATTTAATTTTGTTTCAACATGTAACCTTATAGTGCATACTAGTAATAACTATATAACTTTATTTGTACTTTGGTCTTAAAAATTTTTATTAGTCAAAGTTTTACGTTTGATCAAAGTTTGACTTTTCTTAAAAGTAGATATTTGATCAAATTTTGACTATTGTAACCTAACGATGTATATGAATATTGTTATATTAATTTGCAGTTGGACTTTTGTAACTTGTCGGTACATTGCAAAATTTTCTCTTGGTCAAAAATTAATTTTTATAAAAATTTAATTTCATTTCAATGTATAAATTTAAATTAGATACTAGCATTTACAACTTTATTATTTAACTTTACATATTTTTTTTTTATCAAAATTTTAAGTTTGATCAAAGTTTGACTTTTTATTTGAGTTTGATTATTCAAACTCTAATTTATGTAACTTAATAATAAATAGTGATTACTATGATATTAATTTATAACGTAATAGAATATCATTAAAAAAATTATTGGTTAATATTTGACTTTAATTATGATTTTAATAATAAATGATCAAAACTTAAAAACTCATTTTTAAAGATACTAATCAAACAAGAAAAATCAATTTCCAATGAAATTCAATTTTCAAACACACTAATTAAACTGTGAAAAATTCATTTATAGAGGAAATCATTTCCCAGGAAATCAACTAAGAAATTGATTTCATTTCCTCTTTGGAGTTTCATTGTTATCAAACAGGGCCTAAAAAGCATAAAAATTTGTGCACGTCTCAAAGTCAAAATAAACGCATAGCCGACAAGACATTGGCTCATTGTCTAAGATTAGTCTTTAAAGAGCCCTCGGCTCACTGGAGAGAAATTCATTTTTCAAATGAAGTAGGACTCCAAGGAGAATCAAACAACAAAGTTTGTTTTCCAACAATAATTTGTGCGTCTTCCAAACAAAAAATACAATTGCTAGGACATGATGGGTGGCGGAATCGGCTCAACGGCGACCACAGCAGAGTGGGCAATGACAGAGTTGATGCAACATCCTGAGATCATGAGAAAAGTCCAAGATGAATTGGTGGAAATCGTAGGGATCGCTAATGTGGTAGAGGAGTCTCATTTGCCTAAACTCTATTACTTGGGTGCAGTAGTAAAAGAAGTCCTACGCTTGCACCCAGTCGGCCCGTTCTTAGTACCTCGGTGCCCACGCTCGTCATGTGTGGTGGGTAGGTATATGGTCCCCAAGGGCGCCCAGGTCTTGGTGAACATATGGGCAATACATAGGGACCCTGAATGTTGGGAGAACCCCTTGGAGTTCCGTCCTGAAAGGTTCTTGAATACAACTGATAATAAGTGGGATTACAATGGCAATGATTTTTGTTATATTCCGTTCGGGTCGGGGCGGAGGATCTGTGTCGGGATGCCCGTGGCGGAGAAGGTGCTAATGTACATGTTGGCTTCGCTCTTGTACTCGTTTGAATGGCGATTGCCGGCGGGTGCAGCGATCGATCTTTTGGAAAAGTTAGACTTCGCTCTAAAGAAAGCAAATCCACTTCTCGTGATTGCTATACCAAGATTATGTGATCCAAAGCTCTACACTTAACAAAGGCAATGTATAAAGGAGCTTGAAATATTTTTTCTTGGCACATGGGTCAATAGGGTAGTAGTAGCTTGTGCGTGCGTTTGATATATAGCTCCGATTACTTGTATTACTTTATATTTTTATTGCTTGTTTCGCATTTGATATGTAAAAGCACGGCTTTTGTTATTTTGAAATCACGATTAAGATTCCAAAACTCGCGCTACAACAATTTTGTTATGTGGCGAGGAAAACTTTTGTCGTAATTTGCGATCATTTCGTCACTAAAACACTAATGCGAGAAAAAAATTTCGTCTCCAGAAAGTCATCACTAAAGGTTATTGCCTCTGAATACATCTTCCCAAAACCGATCTGGATTGCTGAACCAAATTTATTTATATTTTTATGAATTGCAAAACTCATTTAAAAAGGAAAGACATGGGAGATCCGAGCAAGGCGCTGAGAGCAGCCCCAAACAACCCGAAAAAGATACAACCATACAGGCAAAAGAAAAGTCAATCTATACCAGAATGGCCGAGCCAAATGTATTGGCCGATTTGGTTGACAAAACAGTAAAAATTAATAAAAAAGAAAAAATCGGCAAGAATTAAAAAAATAGGAAAAACATGGACTCATAATCTTGAACTTTATCTCATGAGGTGCAATTTTGAATTTTTTTCAAAGGTGTCTATTCAAGCTCAAGATTGAATTTTGAGTGTTATAATGACTTCACATATATCTGTTATAATTATAAAAAAAAAAGAGACAAAGGGACTGTTATATTTATTTATTATTTTAGAATATAATAAATAATTTAATTAATTTCAAAGAAAATATATATATTTTTAAATTTCTTAATTTAGTAGGTTGGTTTTTAAGCAATAAAAGTTCTCATTTTTTATATGCAAATAATTCCTCATTAATAAATATCAAAAGTGGTTCATACTATATATAAAACCTTTCACCTTCTATTATTATTTGACAATAATAATTTAATGTGTGCCTAATCGCTAGCAGCCGCATTGCGCATGCGTGGAGATTGACGTTTAGGTGCACACACTTCACACGTGTGTATCGCAAGGTGCTCACCATAAATTTAACTTTTTGATCGAATAGATCCAACAATCAAATTATTTATGGGCCGAGTCGAATCTACTCTTGCAAAGTAAAGGAAGGTACAACTCACCAATTTCTACGTTTAAGTTATCGAATTGGCTCACTTTTATAAAATTGAAAATTGAGCTCGCCATGTGGGTTGCCAAGCAGAGAACTCAACTAAGCCTTGAAGTAATCAATTAGGGCATTGTCAGCTTGACTTATGGCAATCCTCCCATATTACACCAAAAAATACAACTGCACTTAGTTCAGTTCATTTCAATCAAACAATTAAAGCCTATCATCTGATTCAACACAATTAAAGCTTATCAAGTGATTCAATAGTTGTCAGTGTAGAACCATATAATAGAGATTGTGTTTTGGGCCAATCTTTAGCACCAAAGATTTTTACACCATAGTCTTCAAAACAGATTGCTTTGGGCCACTTTTTGGGGATTTGCGACACATAGAATCAAACACTAACTGTCTGATAAGTGATCAGTGATTTCAAGACCTATTGTTGGAAAGATCGGGATAAAATACTATCTCTATCATCTGATCCAAAGTAATCAACGATTTTCAAGAGGTTTGATATGTAGGTGCTTTCAGAGAACACGTGGGGCGCAAATAGAGCTACCCAAAATGAAATTACAAGGGTACTTTGTTCGTGCCCACATAATCTCCGAGGGCACTTACATTCAAAACCCCTGCATTGCTTTATATCAAATGATATAGATTGCTTCCACACAATGGATCTTGAGATCATGAATGTACCGGTCTATTTTTTATTTCATTTGATACAGATCTCTAAAAAAAGTCATTTGAGCATGATGTGTGTCATGTTGAATCACATCTCGTGCGCAAGTAGTTGCTCAAAAAATTAATCATTTAATGGTATATTCATGATCTAAAGATGAATCGTATGGAAGAATGAGGTGAAAAGCGTTCTAGATCGTCCGAATATAAAATCAAACGTAGGTGCCTTGAGAGATTGCATTTGGGAGAACAAATAGTATGAAAAACGCTCTGCTGACTAGTCGACATAATCTGGTCTCCTATTTATTTCAGTCCCATTCATGACTGAAGAACACTCAATCCTGCCAAACCAAACGGTCACCGTCACAGTCAAAGATACCCAGAAGGTCAACTACATCCTCCTCGAACCCCTCAATCCAACGGTCTACGCCCGCCAATCCATCAAGTTCCTCGACCTCTCCCTCTTGGGCTGCGACACCATTCCTCCCTTCACCTCCACCATCACCCAGAGATTGTTCGATTATGCTGGCTTCACTTTGGGAACGTCTTAGAAGCCGGTCACCTTTTTCAATTGTAGTGCACCACCTGTAGACCACGCCCTGCTCTCAACTCTAAATGCAGCTCCTTGTTTGGAGTGTGGTGAAACTAGTAACTCCTGCTATTTCTATGACGTCTTAGATTTTTCACTTTTACCTTTCAACCCATCCTTTTCCCTTAATTATGTCTATGTCCAAATCGCTTTGTAGCCTTCAAGTGCCTTATCCTAGCCCACTAACTCCCCAAAATCTGTCAATCGAGCATTTGAGACTTGCTGAAACCCAGCTCAGATCACCACAGGGTTTCCCTTAGAATTTCTTAACCTTGTGGCTTATATCATCCCATTTTAAAATTTAATAATAAAGTTATGTGGCCCTATATTAGTTTTATGGTATAAATTTAAAGATATATATTAAAATAATATTGCATCTTAATCTCAGCAAACTCATTGGTGCTTGTTGGTTAGAAGTTATGCGTTAGGTGAGAGTAGTTAATAGGTTTTGAGTTCAAATCACCTCCACAGCGTGTAATTTTAATAAAAAAATTAAAAAGATGACCACCGGTTCATGTTGAACTGGACGTAACTGGGCACTATATTCCAAAAAATCAGGCGGTTCAACAAGAAAAAACCGAAAGTTCCGGTTCTTATGTGAACCAGACCGTCTGACCCACTGGTTCCGGTCGAACCGGCCGGCCCGGTCCTGTTTTTAAAACACTGATCCCAACTACGATCTACCAAAGATGTATTTCCCTTGTTCGTCTAGTTGCTTCACTCTGTAATAGATTATGAAGAAGGATAGGTTGGTTGTACGCATTCACATTCTTTCTTTGAAGCTTCTTGATTGCCTCCTAACTATAAATCAGATCTACGAATGAGAAACTACGATCCATATTTCTTCTAAGTTGTCGAACTTACCCACCTAGGGATTTGTTGGTTTGAAGTTTGTAAGTTGTGTTGGGGGAAATCTACATAAGCTAGGCAGATAGATGGAGTTCTCTTCTGCTGTAAAGGGAGAGCAAGAAACAATCAAATACTTGTTTTTAACTAGCACCCAATTGGGTTGTTACTATTTTACTATCATATCCTTTGATTCCAATTTGATAAGCAGACGAGTCTATTTTTTGGTAACAAAAATAACAAATTACTTAGTTGAAGGCTTTTGGCAGGTTTGACTTTACTTGAAATCCTAATCGTCTTCATAATTTTGCATGGACTTGTTGGATCTTAAAGGTATAGCAATTGAAATTGGTGGCTCAAGTCATAGTCTACGTTCTAAGGGTGGAATGATTGGAGGTGAGTTGTTATATTAATTCTGTCAATTATTTATTTAAGTTAGATATTGGTGGATATTGCACCTTCCAAGAGAGTAACTAACCTTCTGTTTTGTTTGGTGTTGGTTCCCCTTTATATTCATTTATTTGAATATATATATATATATATATGATGCATTTTTTTGTCTATATAAATAATAAATAGAAAATCAATGCATAAGAATTACTAATCTTGTGTAGTTGCACATTGAGCGCCTATAAAAAATACTGCATAGTATGCAGTATATGGCATAGCACTTCAATTTTAAGCCTCGTAGTTACGACTTATCGACTTTTATTGTTTTCCTTATAGGGATTATTCTTGGGTTGACATTTGCATTCTTCATTGTCTGCTATAATTTCATCCAAAGGAGACGTATGATGCGGAAAAAAATGGAGCAGAGAGGACAGGATGAAAAAACATTGAGGCACCATTTGGGTACAAACAGGGATACCGTTTCAGTCGAAGCTTTCATGCGGAACTATACATCAGTCATGCCCACCAGGTATTCTTACAAGCTAATAGAAAAATATAGCAACAATTTTAGTGATAAACTAGGCCAAGGTGGCTTCGGGTCCATTTTCAAAGCCAAACTCCCCAACGGTTGCTTCATTGCTGTCAAAGTTCTTGACGAAACCGAGCAGAGCGAGACCCAATTCCTCAATGAGGTCCGAACTGTGGGCCAAATCCACCATAAGCACCTGGTCCAACTTTTGGGTTACTGCTTTGAGAATTCAAGAAGAATCCTGGTTTATGAACACATGGTAAATGTGATATTATAGGGTCATTGACGGAAAAGGATAAAATGACAGGGTCAATCCTGAAAATTTCCCTCTCAAAACGATCTTGATCGTATGATTTAAAGCAAACCCATGTATACTTTTCTTGTACTCGTATTTTTTCCTTCCTTTTTAACTACTTTCTGTTTTATATTATTTTTTCTAGATTTTTCTGTTGCTGTTTTATTCCATGCTGCTGTCTTGGTGACTACAGTAACGAGAGTCAACCCCTCTAAATTATTATGGGCAGGTGGGGTTCAATTAATGTAAAGTTTATGGAGACAAAGTCCATGTAACTGTGGCGCGTGTAATTGGTTGCAAGTGCCGTACCCGCTGGACTTTGTCCTCAATAAATCTCTACCATCCATAAATGATTTTTCAAATTTCCACAAGAGCTGTTTCTTATTTTTTTTATATATATTTTATTTTTATAGCCTAGGTATCCGAGCTTCTTAGAGCACCTATTTAATCCCAGGGGCACATGTGTACCCTAAATTCAACACATGTTGGGTCAGCACAAGATATAAATCGCTAGGGTGGCCTCAAAAGAGGGAAGTCTCCTTCTTTTGGAAGCAAGTACATGACCAATGAAGTGAATTTTAATTGTAATGTTTTACTCGCAAGCGCACAAATCATATTGTATATAGTAGGTGCGAAGTACGAGATCGTTGACTATTTTGAAAGATCTAAAAAGACGAGATAGTAACTCCAAAAATCTACTGAAATTCAACAGTAACCTACCAATATTACTATTTAAGCGATTTTATTAGATGATAATTACTGACTACAAATTAAAATATAATTGATAATTCAAAAATAAAGGTAAAGATGAAGATATTAAATCCTCTCATCTTTGGTTTGTTCTTCCCGTAATACAAATCTAAGGATTAAACTATGAGATATACCATTGAAGAGAAACATTTTTTATGGAAGATAAATAGTCAAAACCCGGATAGGTTCCACGTTGCATCCCTGCACTCAGGACTTAATTTCAGAGATAATTTCTATATATAGATCTGGGATCAAGGGCATGGCTCGACACACTTGATCTCAAATTTTAAATAAAAATCATTCCCAAAGTGGGTAAAAATTTCAACAAGAATACCACCATAGATCTGAGAGCAAGGGCATGACTCGACATACTTGATTTCAGAATAGGGAGTAATTAAGATAAAATTACCATTACAGATCCAAGATCCAGGGTATGACTCGGCACACTCGATCTTGGATCATAATCGTAAGTAGATTCACACGATGAAAGCAAAAAGACCATATAACAATGATTGTGGTAAAATTACCGTCACAAATATGAGATTTAGGGCATGGCTCAGTACACTCGATCCCAGTTAGTGGCGAAAATTTCATCCGTTCGTGATAACATAACAACCATAAAATAAGATCTCATATTTTGATCCTAGATTTATATTATTAGAGGTACATCCCTTGGATGGGAATCATTAGATCCCCATCTCTAAGAAATTAGCGACACATGTTGTAATTAAATGACATAAACAAATAATAATTGAGAAATAACATTAATCTAATTAATTAAAAATACCTCAACCTTCAATAGAAATTCTTTGATCCAAGCTTAATCCACAAGTACGATGATCTTTAGAAACGAATTAGAAATGCTCTCTACTAATTTCTAAATTTAAACTAGGAATTGATTGAACAAAAATAAATCTTGAAGAAAAGAATGCTAAAAAGGTTAAAGGAACAAAGCTCTCCAAAAAAGAATAAAATTCTCTATATCTCCGTCTCTCTCTAAAAACCTCTTATAATAATAATAATTTATCCCTTCAAAACTCGTAGTTTCCTTTTTATATGGTCGAACAAACCCTAACCCTAATAACCTCAACCGATTGAGAATTAAATCTCAATTGATTGACTTTTAAGTAGGGACAAAGTTGTCTTCTCTTGTCAATCGATTGACTCTTAGTCCTGAATCGATTGACATCTAAAAGCATTTTCCGTGAACTCCCGCACAACTTTGCATCAGATACTGCCTCAATATTTTGGCCATAACTTTCTGTCCCAAACTTGGATTGAGGCAATTTTTATGGCGTTGGAAAAAAAATAATGAGCTCTACAACTTTTGTGTTTTAGCAATTTCCTGAATCTTACGTCCTGAAGGTCCAAATGGAATTACAAGTCACACTAAGTTCTCGATGACCCAAAATTACAGTGTTTTGATATTATTTTCGAAATTCTTGGCCTGTTTTATGCACTTGGATTGTATTTACTTGAAACACTTCAAATATAATAATTCTCATCAGATAACCTTCATCGGAAGGCTAAATGTAGGTATTTAGGGGTGAAATAACATCATATTTCACTACTCATCAGCCAATTCACCTAACCCCTTGAGGTTGACAAGAGTTGTTTCTTATTGTCATCAATTAATGAAGTCATTCATCACACATAAATTAATGTAACATGCACACCAATTATTGAAAAAAAAAAAATGCCTTATATCTAAAGAAAGGGATAAATATAAGAAAATTAAAAGAAGATAAAAAGATATAATAGATAAATTTTCATAAACGATTACATTGTTTACCGTACATTTTAATTCTATGATAAGAAAGTGTATAAATAAGATTACAAATATAATCGTCAGCGATTATCTAGAAGTGGGAATGAAATGGGTAAGTGAATAATTATCTAAAAGTGAGAATGATATGGTGTTGAGCATTATTATCTAATAATTCCGTCATTCACTCACCTACCTATTAATGAATAAGATCAAACCACCTTTCAAAAAAAAAATGAAGCCAATTGGGTAAAGATGAGTAAACCAACCTATTTTGGGCCCAAACCTAACCCCCAATTGTCTTCAACTCTCATAGCTATAAAAAGATACATCAAATCTAAATACATTTGGTACAAATCTGACACATTAAAATGAAAGAAAATTTATCTGATCAACCCTGTCAGATACACCTTTTACGTCAGAGGTCCTGTATTTTTACTTTTACCTAAATCGACTAGCTTTTAGCCAAGCCATTTTTATCTAGCACAAAAAGTTCGAAATACCCCTTCTTACACTTTTTTTTATTCTATATGATTTAAAAATTTAAATATTTAAATATTTCTATATTTACGCGATATGAAATCAGATCTATGCCATCTGATTTGAAGGCCACATAATAAAATAGATTGCGCCATAGATAGACACGAAAAAAGGCGATATCGCCTATTTGAAAAAAAAAGAAGAAAATTTTAACAATTGATGGCGACTTTTAAAACAATCGATAGCGACTCTTAATATAGTTGGTACCGACCATTTTAAGAGTCATCATCGATTGTGTATAAAGTCGTTATCGACTCTGTACAGAGTTGCCATCAATTGTATAATTTTTTTTTTTTTTTTTATAGTCGATGGCGACTCTATATACAGTCGTTAACGACTCTTAAAATGGTCGGTACCGACTATGTACACAGTCGATATCGCCTTTTTTTCATATCTATCTTTGGCACTATCGATTTTATGTTGTGACTTTCAAATCAGACGACATAGATTTCGTTTCACATCGTGTAAATATAGAAAAATATAAATATTTAAAATTTTAAATTATATAGGTGTATCTTCTTCTTCCTCACTTTAATCTGTTACAGTCTCTAACGAAAAAGGCATATTTTAGTCAATCCAAATAGCAGTTCGAAATAGATTGGACTGAGGAGAAGACACCGTCACCTTCGCCACCTCTGACTTTTAGAAACTGTAGCAGATTAAAATAAGGAAGAAGATAATGTTTTTGAGCGTTAAAGAAAAGGGGTAATTTGGACTTTTTGTTATCCTTAGGGTCGGGGATCGATTTAAATGTAACCCTTGCAAGTGCACAAGATCTATTGCAGTATGGTAAGAACAAAGGTGTCGAACCCACAGGGAAACGTGAATTTTAATTAATTCTTTTAGAGATTTAAAAACATCCCCAAGGAAGTACCAAAGGGCAGATTCAGTTTATCAAAAATTTAACATACTTTTCCTAAATACAAGAAAAATAAATTAATCTAAATAACTAATTACCAATGAATCTAAGAATAATATTTAAATGTGATCAAAGAATATGCTACCCCAGATTTGTACATTTTTTTTACCATTAAAAACTCACAGTTTCATTAAAGCATCATTCACACCATCATTCATCTATAAAAATGATTCGAAATAAAATATGATCATCAATTCAACATACCCTATCTAAAAATAATGACTCAGCCTATCATCGCGGTATGAGTCATGTAAAAAGCATAGCGTATCTCATGATGTTTAGATCATGACAGTAAACACATAATCGCTCTACAGCCTAGATCAATCTGCAGGTCCAGATTTAGCGATTACGGCCGTTGATACGCGCAATCAACGGTCATAACAAGCATTCAACATATTTTCAATAACACAAACTTTGAGTAAAACGATTCCATGATGACAATAATTAGACTATGGTATTAATCATAAATATGAGTATTTATCTGGGGATCGCATCTTCCCCGATCTATTGATTTAGCCGCTCATCTTTGGTGTATGATCTTCTTCTTCATTCAAAGCCATTCCACCTCTCATTTCTTCCAAAGATCTTTTTACAATTGTTTTTCTTAAATACAATCTATGCTTTCATCAACGTAAAGAAAAAATAATGCAAATCTTAGGTACAATCTACCTAGATGAAACCCTAGAAGAAGAAGAAAAGAAGACCCTTGAAAAGATGAAAAGAAGTTCCCAAAATTCTCAAAGTAAAGAGCCTAAACTTGCAAAAATAATAAAATCGTAAAAAAATTCTTCCCCCCTTTTCTAAAGTCGTAGCCTCCCTTTTATAATGGCCGAACACTCCTAACCCTAATTGCCTCAATCGATTGAAACTTAAATCTCAATCGATTGACTTTTAAGTAGGGAAAAAGCTGTATTCATGTGTCAATCGATTGACACTTAATTCTTAATCGATTGACATCTAAGAGCAATTTTCGTAAACTCCCGTCCAACTTTACATTAGATACTGTCTCGGTATTTTAGCCATAACTTTCTATTCAGAATTCGGATTGAGGCGATTCTTACGGCGTTGGAAAGCTGACGACGAGCTCTACAACGTTTATGTTTTAGCAATTTCCTGAATCTGACGTTTTGAAGGTTCAAATGGAGCTGCAAGTCGCATCAAGTTCTTGATGACCCAAAATTGCAGTGTTTTGACATTATTTTCGAAATTCTTTGGCTTTTTTAGAAACTTGGATTGTATTTACCTGAAACATTTCAAATCTAATAAATCTCATCAGATAGCCTTCATCGGACGACTAAATGTAGATATTTAGGAGTGAAATATCATTATATTTTACTACTCATCAGCCGGCTAGGCTCTCAGCTGGTCGATTTGGGTAAAGGTGAAAGCACAGGGCCTCTAATGTAAAAGGTGTATCTGACATAGCCGATCAGATAAATTTTCCTAAAATTTAACAAGTAGTCTTAGCGTCATATCTGTTCAATTTTACTGCAGTTTAAGATACTTAATTGCTACTAGTTTTAATTCAATTTAGGAATCCCAACCAAACCGAAAAAAGATTCATGTCAAAGATTCTATGTACCGCAACCGAAACTTAATTCTTTTTGGCTCGATATCAGTATGAGCCGAGGCGTACTGACCTCGAAAAAATCGGGTTTGATTCGATTCAACACACCTAAGTTGCGTTATGTGAAAGAAGCAGCACTCCTAATTGCTGCGGATTAACTTTTTTGATTCATTTCGCCCAATATCTGCATGCCAAGCGTACTTAACACTGGCTGACCACTCAACATAACCATTATTTTATTTCATTGACTACTCAACATGACCACATTTGTACTCATTTCTCTTTCATTGACTGGTCAACATAATCTTAATGGCCATATGATAGACAGTTGAAGTCAAACTTTGAATTGACTGATTGGTCGGGGCTTCTTCAATTCAAAGTTTGAGTTCACCTGTTTATCATTTGGTAGGGATGCAGGTTCGGTGTATTAAATCGAACTTAATTTTTTCCGTGTTCGATTCGGTACACTTCAAGCTGAAAGCGAACCGAAACCCATTTGATTCGGTTCAGTTTATTTTATTTTTTTTAATTCGAAATCGATCCGGTTTGATTTAGGTAAAAAACTTATTTTTAGGGTTTTTTTTTTCAATTTTTTTCAATTTTTACAATTTTTTTCAGATTTTTTTTTATTCACTCAGCGTACTCTCTCAATTTTTGATTTCAAGCCATCTAAACCGAAATTAAACTGAATTGGAGTTTGGTTCAATTTGTGTCGGATTTCAGTATGGTTCGGTCCAATTCGATTCTCTCAATTTTCAGTTTGATTTCGGTGTTCAGTTCAAGACTTGCATCCCTACCAACCACTATATATTTATCCCGGAACCCGAAGACCCTCTATTACTTCCTAAATTGAGAAAAAGAAGAAAGAGAGAGACAGAGACATGGAGAAAGCATAACATGGTCATCATCTGTTGAAGTCAACTTAATTCAGATCACCATCTCCTTAACTCTGTTGACTCTATACTCTTTTATCACCATCTCCTTAACTCAGATCTCCGTCTCCTCCAACCACAGTGAGAGATGCAATTTTTCCAAATCCTCCATTTCTTCCCAATTACACTACTTCTCCTCTTCTCATCAGCCGCCCGCACACCCTCCTACTACTACGACCTCTGCGCCCCATCCACATGCGGCGATTCCCTCCTCCACTTCCCTTTCTCCCTCAACCCCTCATGCCGAACTCCCTACATGACAGTCTCCTGCCAAAACCAAACCGTCACCGTCACAGTCGAAGATACCCAGAAGGTCAACTACATCCTCCTCGAACCCCTCAATCCAACGGTCTACGCCCGCCAATCCATCAAGTTCCTCGACCTCTCTCTCTTGGGCTGCGACCCCATTCCTCCCTTCACCTCCACCATCACCCAGAGATTGTTCGACTATGCTGGCTTCACTTTGGGAACGTCTTACAAGCCGGTCACCTTTTTCAATTGTAGTGCACCACCTGTAGACCACGCCCTGCTCTCAACTCTAAATGCAGCTCCTTGTTTGGAATGTGGTGAAACTAGTAACTCCTGTTATTTCTATGACGGGTATAGAGATCAAATACCCAATTGTATATCGTATAGGCTCTATTTTGAGAACCGTTTGCTTAGCAATTTTACTAGTGTGAAGAATCTGAGGAGGGTTCTTGCTGGGGGCTTTACTGCTACTTGGGAGAAATCTAATTGCGATGATTCTTGCGGGGGCGCGAGCGGTGGTGGACGGTGTGGATTCGTTGATGAAGAAAGGGCCGTGGGGACTGAATTATGTCTCTGTCCGACCAGTGTTCATAGGCACAATTGCTCTGATGGTATCTTCTTCTTCTCCGAATAATTTGGGGCTAATTTTTTATGTTACATGTACAGATGCCTTACCAAAAAAAAAAAAAATGTACAGATGCAAGTTTGACTAGAAAACCGGCCAATTGAACCCGATCGAATCCGAAACTGAATTGATTCCGGTTCAGTTCGGTTCAGTGTCGGTTTGATAGTGACAAAAGTCTCTAACTTTTAAAAAATTGTCCGAAAATCTCCGATTTCTTCCCATCCAATTACATCTCCTATTAAATGTCCAAGTCTTCAAATTTTCGATTAATTTGGGATTTTTTCCAATTTTCTCCAACCTTCTCTACTTTTTCAGAGTTAATTATTTTTTTGTTAAATATAATTGACGATTTATGTCATTATATGCATCTTTGTCTAGGGATAGGTGAATAATGACTTGATATATTTTTTCGACACATGATATATTTCAATCTTATTGCCTAAATGCACAAATACTCGTCTAGAACTTTTCTCATACATTTTTATAATTTTTTTTAATAATTCCCGATTTTTCTTCGAGTTCTTCCAACTTTTTCCGGACTTAACTGCATTTTTCCGAATTTTCATCTCGCCGATTGATTCCCGAAGGGCTTCTTTGGCCACCACTGTTTCTGTTTTGTATTTTCTTTCCTTTGTTTTTAGTTGCCCTGCTGCTACGCACCTTGCTTAGCTTGATCTTGTAATTTCATAACTTTTAATGAAATTATATTTATCGACCAAAAAAAAACATTGTGATGTGTCTGTTACTGTTAGAATCAACCCTCACATCAGAAAGAGTGACACCAATCCTTGGTATTAATCACATTCGATCTGTTTGTTCTGTTTTTCAGGTTTATAAACCATTCTAAAACCAGATTAAAAAGGATCCAAAATAATCTAACCTCTTAAAGACTTAGATTTTTCACTTTTACCTTGCCCTTAATTATGTCTATGTCCAAATCACTTTGTAGCCTTCAAGTACCTTATCCTAGCCCACTAACTCTCCAAAATCTGTCAATCAAGCATTTGAGACTTGCTGAAACCCAGCTGAGATCACCAGAGGGTTTCCCTTTGAATTTCTTAACCTTGTGGCTTATATCATCCTATTTTAAAATTTAATAATAAAGTTATGTGACTCTATATTAGTTTTATGATATAAATTTAAAGATATATTAAAATAATATTGCATCTTAATGTCAGCAAACTCATTGGTTCTTGTTGGTTAGAAGTTATGTGTTAGGTGAGAGTATTTAATAGGTTTTGAGTTCAAATCACCTCCACAACATGTAATTTTAATAAAAAAATTAAAAAGATGACCGGGCCGGTTCATGTTGAACTGGGCATAACTGGGCAGTTTATTCCACAAAACTGGGCGGTTCAACAAGAAAAAACCGAAAGTTCCGTTCTTATGTGAACCAGACTGTCTGACCCACCGGTTCCAGCCGGTCCAGTCCTGTTTTTAAAACACTGATCCCAACTACGATCTACCAAAGATGTATTTCCCTTGTTCGTCTAGTTGCTTCACTCTGTAATAGATTATAAAGAAGGATAGGTTAGTTGTACGCATTCACATTCTTTCTTTGAAGCTTCTTGATTGCCTTCTAACTATAAATCAGATCTACGAATGAGAAACTACGATCCATATTTCTTCTAAGTTGTCAAACTTACCCACCTAGGGATTTGTTGGCTTGAAGTTTGTAAGTTGTGTTGGGGGAAATCTACATAAGCTAGGCAGATAGATGGAGTTCTCTTCTGCTGTTAAGGGAGAGCAAGAAACAATCAAATGCTTGTTTTTAACTAGCACCCAATTGGGTTGTTACTATTTTACTATGATATCCTTTGATTCCAATTTGATAAGTAGACAAGTCTATTTTTTTGTAACAAAAATAACAAATTACTTAGTTGAAGGCTTTTGGCAGGTTAGACTTTACTTGAAATCCTAATCGTCTTCATAATTTTGCATGGACTTATTGGATCTTAAAGGTATAGCAATTGAAATTGGTGGCTCAAGTCACAGTCTACGTTCTAAGGGTGGAATGATTGGAGGTGAGTTGTTATATCAATTCTGTCAGTTATTTATTTAAATTAGATATTGGTGGATTTTGCACCTTCCAAGAGAGTAATTAACCTTCTGTTTTGTTTGGTGTTGGTTCCCCTTTATATTCATTTATTTGAATATATATATATATATATATATATATATATATATATATATGATGCATTTTTTTTTTCTATATAAATAATAAATAGAAAATCAATGCATAAGAATTACTAATCTTGTGTAGTTGCACATTGAGCGCCTATAAAAAATACTGCATAGTATGCATTATATGGCATAGCACTTCAATTTTAAGCCTCGTAGTTACGACTTCTCAACTTTTATTGTTGTCCTTACAGGGATTATTCTTGGGTTGGCATTTGCATTCTTCATTGTCTGCTATATTTTCATCCAAAGGAGACGTATGATGATGAAAAAAATGGAGCAGAGAGGACACGATGAAAAAACATTGAGGCACCATTTGGGTACAAACAGGGATACCGTTTCAGTCGAAGCTTTCTTGCAGAACTATACATCAGTCATGCCCACCAGGTATTCTTACAAGCAAATAAAAAAATATAGCAACAATTTTAGTGATAAACTAGGCCAAGGTGGCTTCGGGTCCGTTTTCAAAGCCAAACTCCCCAACGGTTGCTTCATTGCTGTCAAAGTTCTTGACGAAACTGAGCAGAGCGAGACCCAATTCCTCAACGAGGTTCGAACTGTGGGCCAAATCCACCATAACCACCTGGTCCAACTTTTGGGTTACTGCTTTGAGAATTCAAGAAGAATCCTGGTTTATGAACACATGGTAAATGGATCATTGGAAAAATATATCCATGCAAAAAACCCGGACTCCCTAGAGAAGCTAACTTGGAGTCAACTTTACGAAATTGCTCTAGGTACGGCAAGGGGGATCACTTATCTTCATGAGGAATGCCGAAGTAGAATACTGCATTGTGATATTAAGCCCCATAACATCCTTCTTGATTCCAAATTTATGCCGAAGGTGTCGGATTTCGGGCTAGCATGGGTGGTGAACAAAGACACTAGTCATATTAGTTTGACAAGTGGGAGGGGGACCCCTGGCTACGCACCTCCAGAAATGTGGTGGAAGAACTATGGTCCGGTGACCGAGAAATCCGATGTGTATAGTTTCGGTATGGTATTGTTAGAGATGGTTGGGAAGAGAAAGAACTTTGAAGGAGACATGAGCCGGTCTAGTGAGATGTATTTCCCCGAGTGGGTTTTTTCGCACCATGTGGAGCAGGTTGGTCATGGTGGCGGCTCGAAATGGCATGCATGTGCTGACGGAGAAGAGGAGAACACGGCGAGGAGGATGGAATTGGTGGGTCTCTGGTGCATTCAATTATTGCCTACTCGGCGACCTTCTATGCGGAAGGTCATTGAGATGCTGGAGGGAACCACGGTCATTGACGCCCCTCCAGTTCCTTTTAATGCGGCATCATCACACCATGTGTTTAGGGAAGAACCAGTGAGAGGGAATATTATATAGCTTACAGTTGGGTCATTGTGCAACTTATTGTTGAGCTGCAGGACCTGGTTTAATCAACGACATCTTCGACTCACTTTTGACTTACTACACAAACCCCATCGAGACTTTGTTAAGGGAATCCCTATGCTCTAATTTCTTAGAGTTGGGCCTGTGTAAAGATTTTGGTCCAACAGATGATGTTTGGCTTCAGGCTCAATTTGTAAATGGGGTTGCTGGGCCTAACTATAAGGCCTGATTGTTGATTCATCCAACACTCGCCACTTTTTTATTTAAAGATTTTATAAGAAAATACCCCGGGCACGTGAGAAGTTTAGCTTTTGCTCTCAAAGGGGAAGCAACAAGGCCCCTCCGGGGGGGGGGGGCAGAACCTTCCGATGCGACTGGCGATCTGGGCCGAGCCCAGAAGGGCCACCTTCCCTGACCCTATCTCTCGGTCTAATCAAAGGACTCGGATGGTGACTCCATATTTAGTTAGTTGCACCTAAGCCCGTCCTGGGTTGGGTAGCTACAAAGCCTACAATTGTAGATGCATGAACGATTGGAGATGGGAATAACAACAGTTTTATTGTTATTGTATAATTATATGACATTGTAGTATAATGATCTGCTGGAAGCCTATTTTTATTAAATAGTATAATTAGGCAGCTGATCCCAAGTCAAACGAGCAAAGAGGTCCATAGTCATTGCCTTGACCCACGTATTTGGCAATCAGATGCTAAACCTTCTTTTTTTAGTGTTTTTTTTTTTGCTTAGAATAAATTTGAGTGATACATATGGGAAATGCTAATGTCTCCCTCTTCATAATGAGGTTTGCATCATCCCATGACTAAAATACCCTTATTCAATCGTCATTTCATAATTAAATGAAGGGCAAATATGCCTTTCCCTCTTTCACAGTGGCAAACTTCTTATTATTTATTTGCTCTTCATTTATTACAAATTTGCCACTGGAAAAGCAAAAAGGTATATTTGGTCTTAATTTATTTGTCACAATGTCATTGCATGAGGGCACTTTGGTCCGGAAATGATGCTAACCCTACAATGATGAGGGTGACATTAGCATTCCCGGCGCGCGTATGTGTGTGTGTGTGGTGTTGGAATTGTTATACATTTATTTATTAGTTTAGAATATAATAAAATATATTACATAATTTGAAAGAAAATAAAATTTCCTTTTGATTTCTTTTTTAGTTTTGTGAGTCAATTTTTAAACAATAGATGTTCTCATTTTTGTATGCAAATGAATAGTTTCACATTGGTAAAAGTAAAAAGTGTCTAGGCTATATATAGAATCTTTTGTCTGCTATTATTGTTTGACAATAAGAAGAGAAGAGTGTGCCTAACGGCGAGCCGCCACGTTCGCGTGACGATTGACGTTTAGGCGCATTGGCGTTTTAGGCGCGCACGCACTTTGCACGTGCGCATCGTCGGAAGGAGAGGTTTGACGGTTGAAACCAACCATTTCATAACCGCTTATAAAGGTATGCAACCGTTCGAATTTAAATTCGAAAAGTTGCAACGTTTCATACAGCTATTGGATAAAGCGGTTGAGATCTTTGAAAGATCTGAGTCATCCAAAATACGACTGTTGGTCCAACAGTCATATTGAAAATTCTATATAAGGAGGCCTTATGATATAGATTTGAATACTCTGAAATCCATCGGATTCCTTGCATAAAACTTGAAAATTTCTCTTGTTTTTTTCTTTTGGTGGTACTTCATCGGATTGAGTTTTCTGCGGTGATCCTCTACTGTTGCAAAGTAATGGATCGCATCCAATAGATTGAGCTCGTTGTATCCTGGAAACGTCTCGGTAGAACCCTTTTGCAAACTCGAGAATTTACTCGAGTAAGGAGCGAATAGCATTTTAAAGACAATGATTACATGTCTCGAGTCCAATTCTCTTGCCAATTTCATCATTTTCAGATTTCTATTCCTAATTTTTTCTACCAGGAATTAGGTGCAATACTGATTGGTGAGCATATCAAGGTGTTGAAATTAGGTGCCATACTAATTGGTGAGCATAACAATCTCAGCTCGCCCAAATATCTAAAACTTTGCTGAAGCTATAAGGAGCTTAATGAACAGAAAATTATGACTCACAAAGTTGACCCCAATCTTTCCTTGTTAGGAAGATTGGGACGATGGAGATGAGCATTGAAATCAAAAGGATCTCCTTATCCAAAAAAAAAAAAAAAGGATCTCCATTGTACGATTCAAAGCAATTTCAGCATTGGTGCCTTAGATATTCATTAGGTGCAACGGGAGCTTCCCTTACTTTATTAGGGCTTTGCAGTTGATTCTGGCCGGTGCAAATGGAGCTACCACTATTTTATTAGGGCTTGGCGGCCATTCTTAGCGGTGTGAGGTCTAACAAACCTATATTAAAGTATACATTAAATATTAAAAATATAAATACTTTTGAATAAGAAAATTATACTCTTCTAAAGCTATGGGGAGCTCAACGAATAGATAAATATGACTCATAAAGTTGACCCCAATCTTTCATTGCAAGGAAGATTCGACAATGGAGATGAACAATGAAATTAAAACGATTCCCATTGTCTGATTCAAAGCATTCAATGATTTTTAGCATTAGCGTGCCTTTAGACAATCAATACGTGCAAATGGAGCTACCCTTATTATATTAGGGCTTGGCAACCGTTCTTGGCGTGTGCAAATGGAGCTGCCCTTATTTTATTAGGTCTTGGCAGCCATTCTTGGCGGTGCAATGCGATATATATTATTCTAACAAACTCATGTTAAAGTATTTATTAAATATTAAAAATATATGAATAAAATAAGAAAAAATTTAATTCCTAAGGGTATTTTTGATATCATGCCTGATTATGGATGCATATCGGCCGTATTATGAACTCAACTGATATAAGCCAATAATTATACCCAAAATACTCATATATATTATTTATCATTTTTTTTTATCATTGATATATATATATATATATATATATATATATATATATATATATATATATATATATATATATATATATATATATATATATATATATATATATATTTAATAGGTATTTATATTATATATTATCACCATATATATTCCCTCTAGCATTCATTTAATGTTAACAAAATATAAATAAAAGAAAAACTACTACATGTGATGTGTAGGGGAGACGTAGTCCGGTGCTCTAAGAGGCATGGATACCCGTCATAATAAATAAATAATAATGATAATAAGTAAAAAATAAATTTGGCTAATTCACTTTTATGATTGAGAATATCATTATTTCTAAACACTTGGAACCATTGTGGTGCCACACAACATGGTTGACAAGTCCATCATATAGATCAAATTTAACATGATGACTGTATTAAAAAAAGTGTATTTTGCTATTAATACCATAAAGACCCACAAACTTTTATTTTTTATTTTTTATCGATAATCAGTAACCTTTATTATACTGAGAAAATAATATAAATCAGAAAAAGTCAGCAAGATGTCAGCAAACCTAAAAAAAGTTATCCATCACTCGAAAAAACCTCACTCTCAAGTCAGCGGATCTGCCAAATCTACAAGAAAGTACAATCATACATAAAAGTAAAAGACTACATGCACATGCTATCTCATTCATGAATAAAGTCTACATTTTCGTCATGCGTTAAACAATATCCAATCTTGATCCAATTTAAAACCAAATCTCGAACATCCTTAAGAATCATAGAAACAAACTTTCTTTTTCTATTAAAAATTTGACTATTTCTCTCAGTCCAAAGCGCCCGCATAATAGCAAGATCCATAAAATTCTAAAATTTCCCCTTAATTTCTTCAAATCCAACCCCAATCCAAGTAGCTAAAACATCCGAACATGATTCCGGAAATACCCATAAAACTCCAAATTGCTGGAGGACCACATTCCAAACTTTTTTAGCAATCTAACAATGAATGAGAAGATGATTTGCAGATTCTTCTCCCTGAAGGCACCTAACACATCTATTTCTCAAATTTATCTCCCTTCGATTGAGCTGATCGATGATAATGATTCTACCTCAACCAACATTCCATCCAAAAAATTTGATTTTGGAAGGAGTCTTTTTCTTCCAGATCTTTATCCAATTCATATTCTGCCTTGACTGCTGATGAAGATTTGAATAGAAAGATTTCACAGAAAAAATACCTTTAGAATGTGGAATCCAGATCCTGAGATCCCGATTGGCTACATTTCTGTGACAATTATTTAAAACATGGAGCAGCCTAATCATACTCAACTCTTTCCCAATATTCATATTTCTACGAACATGTACATCCCAGATACTATGAACATTGATAATCTCACTCATATCATTCACATACGTATCTTTATTTAACACGATACTTAAAATAGTCGGAAATCTATCTTTCAAAGGAGAATCACCAATCCACACATCATCCCAAAACTTTATTCTATCATCACGACCAATTGAATCTGACCCTCTTTCTAAACTTTTCATTGACCAAGCAAATACTTTTCCACCATCCCGACCCTCTACTAACTGAACTTCTGAAGATATTCTCATATTCTGGATTCCCAAACTTGGCTCTAATTACCTTCCACCAAAGATGATTTTGTTCATTTTTATCGCCCATCCTTCACAATCATTTTCTTAATAATGTCATATTAGTTAGTCCCAACCTCTTAATGCCTAACCTTTCATCTTTCTTTGAAAGACAACATGTCTCCCACTTTATCAGATAAAATTTTTTATCTTCTTTTCCCTCTTCTCATAAAAAATTCATAATAATTTTCTCCATTAGCTTGATAATTTCTTCTGGAGCTCTAAACATGGATAAATAGAATAAAGGAATGAAAGATAAAGTAGATTAGATCAAAGTGAGTATTCCTCTCACTACTAAGCATTTTACTTTTCCAAACTGCTAGTTTTTTCTCAAATTTACTTATGACAGGATCCCACAACTTTGCCTTTAGCTTACCAACTCCTAATGGGAGCCCCAAGGAGGTAATAGGAAACTAGTCCACTTGACACCCAACACTATCAGCTAGAGCTATCAAACCCAACTTCTCCATTCTTATACCAGAAATTTTAGATATAGGAAATATTAAATGTTAAAATTAAAGAGGCGAATTCTAAATGAGAATATCTGAGAAGATGCGATCGCCAGCTGTAGATATTTATCGACGCTGCAACACGTCACTGATCACACTTTAAGGATGAGCGAGAGCTTGCAGGTTGAACTCTTTTACTGAATCGTCCGTCAGCGAACGTCAACAGCTGTGGGTTGTCTTTAGTTTAAATGGTGTGATTTTCCTATTCCTACTGAGATTTTATTTAACTTGGTCTCCTAATCCTACTGGGAGTCTAATTGATTTCGATATCTTAATCCTGTTAGAAATCTAATTAATTAAGTCTCATAATCCTACTAGAAGTCTTATTACTTTAACTATACTAATTTCAATTAGAAATTGAATTAATTAAAAAAAGATTTTGGGCCCGCTATGCTAAGGAGGATTGGCCCCATTCTCAGGTATCCTCCTTAAGCTCCTTTGGTCAAATCGGGTGGCTAAAATTGAGAGAGGCTGAATTTGAATTATAACATAATATTTTTTTGTGAAAGATTGATGATTGATATTTAAAGGTTAAAATTTTAGGGCTAAAAAAAGAATTAAGAACTGAAGCTATAAAGCAAATTTTAAGATTTTGAATTATGAGAAATTAAGACTAAAGCTAAAATCTAAGGACCAAAATCGAGATCGAAATTAGAAAATTTTGGACCGTGAGATTAAGAACCAATTATAAAACCTAAGAACTAGGGCCTAAAAAATAAAGACTGGTTCTAGAACCTAAGGACTAGAATAAGAAAATTAGAAATTTGGATTAAAACCTAAGGTCTAGAATTTAAGAACTAGAGGGCTAAAACCTAAATCTAGAACTATAATATATAAAAAGGGAAATTGATTCTATAACCTAAAAGCTAGAACCAGAAAATTAAGGACTAAGAAATTACTTGAAGAATCGTTTAAATCATGTAGAAGGAAATTGTATAGAGGGAAATTGTGTAGAGGGGAAAATTGTATAGAGGAGAATCGTGTATATAGGGATGGCTAGAGGGTAAAGGTCTTATTTATAGGCTTTTATCATAAATCCTATTTTCTAAAATAATATAATAAAGATATTAATCCTAATTCAACTAGGAGTTTTGAAAAACGTCACTTTTTGTGTAGCAATCCAAAACTGACCGTAACTTCTTCGATACTTGTCAGAATTGTATATTTTTTGGCTCGTTCGAAAGCTACTTCGATAAGCTTTCCAACGTGACTAATTTTGCCTCAATCCAACTTCGTTTGATACCTGAAAATAAGACAAACATAAACGTGACGGAATTGACAATTGATAAAAGGTTGGGGAGACCTAGTTGCCTCTAGACTAAGGATTTGGGCAGGGATTTCCTAAGGACTGAATTCTAAAACTTAGGAATTAAGAATTAGAATCTAAAGATTAGAACTATAAGAAATTAGAAATTAAAACTAAACGCTAAAAAAATCTAAGGACTGAATTCGTGACCGAAATCAGAAAATCAGACCGTATGATTAAGGACTGGTTCTAGATACAAAGAACTAGAACCAGAGATTAATAATAGGACTGGAGATTGAGATTTCAGAATAAAATTAAAGTTTAGAGTCTGGGATTAGGCAGTCTGATTAAGGACTGGTCGTAGATTATGAGAACTGAAATCAGATATTAAAAATTACTGTCTAAAAAAAAAAGGGTACTACGGTCTAAGACTGAAAATTTAATACTAATAGTTAAAACAAAAAAATCTAAATCTAAGAATTAAAACTAGGATCGAAACTAAAAGTCAAAATAAAAATTTACCTAAGACCGGGGTCGCGGAGAGGAATCTCGAATTCCTAAGCTTGGAGACGAAGAACTCGAAACTCGAATCTCAAAGTTGTGGGGGCCAGAGTTTGGGTCGTAATGGAAAGGTCTTTTTATAGGTATTTTATTAATTGCGCGCCCTATGGGGTGCACTTAATTTTCAATTACACGCACTGTTTCAGGCGTTTAATCGAATTGCATGCCGATTTTTCGGTGTTTAATCGCTTTAAGTCGGTCACCGACTTAGTGAGCGACCGACTGACTGGGTCAGCTGAGTTCCCTAGTTCTAACCATGTTAAGACTAATTGCGCACCTACTTTGTAGTGCGCAATCCTATTAAGTACTTCGTTAAAAGCGCTTAATCGAGGAATCTTAGGGGTTAAGGAGTGTGGGACTAAGTCGGGCGTAGGCCAATTGTGCGTCGCTGATGGGGTGCTCAATCCGATCGCACTTTTCGTGTGAGGCACGTGATCGAGTCTCGAGGTGGTCTGGGGAAGGAAGTCTAGTATAGAATGGGGACTGATTACACGCGTGTGGTTTGGCGTGTAATCGAATTGCACGCATGATTTTAGGCGCGTAATTCGGGGTTGTCCGGGTCCGGGTCGAGTCTGAAATGCCAGAGTATTGTTTCGGCCTGCATTTCGACTATATACTATTATTTCAGTATATAGTCTCCCTACGTCAGGACCTAAGCCATAAAGCTATTGTTTTAGCCTGTGTTCAGCCATGTACTATTGTTTCAGTGCATGGTCCCCGCGTTAGGGTTATGGGGCCTGAGCTACATAGCTATGGTTTCAGCCTGTGTCCAACCATACACTATTGTTTCAATATATGGTCCTACATTAGAGTAAAGGGTATGAAATGTAAAATTATTATTTCAGTCCGCATTCTGACTATATACTATTGTTTCAGTTTATAGTCTCCCAATGCTGGGACTTAAGTCACAGAGTTATTATTTCAGCTTGTGTTCAGTCATGTACTATTTTTTCAATTAATGGTTCCAATTAGGGTTATGAGGTCAAAGGTGGTTGACCGAACAGATTTGCATATTCCGATAGGACAAAATGGGGGTGTCTACAATGGTATCCCTTAGTATCATGATTTTTAATCTTGAAAATCTGAGATGTATCGGGCAATGCCTGATACACCATCTCAGTGATATGGTGTGATACGAAAAATACTGTTTAAATGTGTTTGATCTTAATTAAAGTATATTTCACTGTCATGCCGCATAAACATATTTGTGATCCATCTAAACAATCCAAATTGATGTGAGTATTGGCGCATATGTCAGTTAAAGAATCCATATATAAGATGATGTACACCGTCTAATTACTGAGTTTCAACATTAGCTCTTAAAAAATGAGAACAATGGCTGATATTAGAGTGCACAGGTTTGAACAAAGCATGATAGTTGGGGTTATCACATAGATTGGATACAGGCTAGAATTATAGCAAAATAGTGCACACGGTGAGTCAAATTGTGCACATCCAAAGGCATCCAAGGAAAAGTGCCATTCACAAATTGCTCAGGGTTTGTTATCTCTATTTCACTACTGTACTTTCAGTATATTTATGGCATCCTTATTGATTATGATGCCATGGGAGCTTTAGTTTCTCATCTTTTCTATTGATGTCCTCTTATTTTTGTATGCATTCCTTTGTAAGTGTTTATTATTACTGGTAGATGATTTTTATGGACTTATCTTGTTAGGGATAACGATTTACATCGGCGAATTTTCATGTCAAATGGTCTACCAGATGGAACTCAGTTGACATACTATTCGAAGGGATAGGTTGTAGAATTGATTCATCATGATTTTGACTGGCCACGTTTTTGGAAGATGTCTGTTTCTTGAAATCTATTGACTATATATTTTTTTTTCTTGTAGAGTTTGCTTGAAGGATATAAGCAAGGAGATTGTATATTCTATATCTGCTGTAACAGTGTGGTAAGTTTATGAACCTATTATGAATAATATGCAGGCATGGGCATTTTTGCATGGAGGAATTTCACCGACTCTTTTGTGAACAAATTAGCCCCTCAGTTTGAAGCTCGTTCTTGATGGACTAGAAAATTAGTCCAAAAACTAAACACCAACTGCATACTCAAATAATAGTGAAAAGACGTAAATCAAGGTGGAATGCTAAGCTAGATGTAATTGCCATTGATGAAAATTTTTGTTGCCCATTAACTTCTTTTTACGTAGTAAGATGCAGATAGTCAAAAATGAAGATGAAAATTTTCATCGATCTGTCCAAGATATTTTGTACAATAGCAATATTTTGTTTCATATTTTGTAAAACGAACTATGGGAATCTATGACACTGTTTCCCATCTACAGATAGTCTATGTTTGATTCCTCACTTATCACTAGCGTTAAATTGAAAATTTGAGTATTTTCTATAAGTCAATGTGTTTTATCAGATATATTTATTAGGATCATATACTTTTTTCTGCACTCATTCTTGATTCATAGGTTTAATTGAATTTTCAGTTTTGGATCCCAACCTGTTATCCACTTTTGGACCCCGACCTGTTATTCACTTTTGAACCTGACCTGAATCTGTTAAAAAAATGATATACCTATATATTGTGTAGCAAATAGGTACCAGGTTGGGTTCGGGTCAGATTTCGGCTAACTTAAATACAACTTATTTATATAACAGGTAAATATTTTCAACCTGGCCTATTAGATGGCGACTTCTTAGATGGAAGTCATCAATATCTCAGTTTAATGATGCTCTCCTTTTGATTTTAGGCGAAACTTTTCGATTTGAAGCTCACCTCAAACGGATCACTAGGGGGTGGGGACACTTGGCAGGAAAAGCGAAGCAAATTTATTTATTTTTTCTTTTATTTTGAAAATGGGCCATGGGGTCCTTAAATTGTTGACTCTCTTTCTTTTCTTCTTCTTTTTATTTGAATAAAATGATTGGGCATGTAGAGTTTAAAATGTTTGGTTGATTTGAAAGGTTGGATCATAAGTTGAAATGCAACCTTTTGTTTGAATAAAAGAATTGGACATCTATTTTTTTTATTAATGACATTGAATGATTTGCATTTGAGTTGAATCGATGTGTTAAAATATGAAATCGATAGCTTTTTTTCTTTAAATGATTCTTTTTTAAAGCATTAAAAAAATATTATTTTAAAAACAATTGCATAAAAAATCGTTGACGTAAATTTTTTTTGAAAAAAATAGTATTTGTTTCTAAAAAAATTGCATAAAAAAATCACTGCCAAAAGGAGTAGTATTTTTTCTATGATTGTTAAGAGCAATCGTTGTTGAAGCTCATAAACCACTGTCGTGTACAGTAATAAAAAAAAAACCACTAATTTTTTTACAACTGGTTGGGGCAGTGATTTTTTTGAAAAAGATACAGTCAAAGATAGTCGTTTTTTGAAAAAATCATTGTTTAAGGCAGTGATTTTTTTGGCTTTTCACGTAGTGTGTTGTCAAAACACCATGGTCCCGATCAAATTACCCGCTTCATTTTGGCCTCATCAGTGAATTGAAAGAGAAATATATTGTCACCCAACTTGTTGATTTTTAACTCGGATTTCAATCCTCACATTCTTCTGATGGCTATTTTGAAGGCCTCACCATTGATACGTCGAGGAAAGTGTATCTTATCCATTAGATAGTGATTATATGTATCGATTATATCATCTAAGTCTGTTGTGATCTCCAGACTTTCCTCAGAAGATAGTATGAGTTTCTTGTTGATCTCCACAAACAGATCTTCCATGGGGCTACACAAAAAGCTCTCATGCTTGAAAAAAAATATAAGAGAGAGAAAAAGTGAGAAATACTCACAGGGGCTCACACCAACGGTGAGAAAGAGAGAGAGAGAGGGAGAGTCACCTAAACACTTGCTGCAAATTATAAATGTACCCAAAACCAATTGCTATAGAAACAAGCATACTACCGTTGCACTATGCACCATGCTGTGAAATTGATAAGAACACTTTGTGTATATATTGTGACATAAAAATTAGCGATACAATATTAGAGCGAAGATTATTTGTTATTAGAGCGTTGACGATTTGTTTTTTTTTTTTTGATAACCTGGGTATCCGGGCCTCTTAGAGCACCCGTCTAATCCCAAGGGCACATGTGCACGCCAAATTCAGCACATGCCGGGTCAGCACAGGATAAAAATCCCTAGGGTGGCCTCAAGGGAGGGAGGGGATTCGAACTCAAGTCTCTTGCTTTTGGAAGCAGGTACCTGGCCAACTCACCTAACCCCTTGAGGTTCAGCGTTGACGATTTGCTATAAGAGCAGTGGCGATTCATTAGTCGAGCGATGACAATTCGTTATTTGTGCGGTTCATTATTGAATCACTTTTAATTCATTAGTTGAGCGATGCCAATTTGTTATTCGATCGGTGACGATTCATTAGTTGAGCCTATTGTCAAATTTGATAGTTGATTATGTTGAATTAAATGGTAGAGCAATTAAGTGTCATGCTGATCTTCAATACCTATGATCTTTACATTGTACCTTTCAAATCGAACAAGTTAGGTGGTGGATGCATTGAATCACATGATGGAGATCATTTTTCAACCCAATTTTCTACATGATAGAGATCCGCTTTTTGGGATGTATCACGTGATTCAATTGGCTTTCGATTTTTTTATTTCACATTGCACACATTCCTAAGAAGTAACCTAAAAGCCAAATGGCGCACACATAAGATCACGTTGGGATTGATTGATTCGAAGCAGTCAATAGCATAACATCGTTAAGCGTGGGGTGCGAAAGAATGATTTCGTAGTGTGTTTAGAGCTGCTCAAATAAAAAACCCTTAATTTTACTACCTTTTATAGGCTCTCGGAGTACTTTTGTCATTTTAAAATTTTGGGTGATGGCTCAGCTTGGAGCCGGTTGGTAAGGTGAAAGGTGATTACTATAGGGTCTTTGACGGAAAAAGATAAAATAACAGGGTCAATCTTGAAAATTGTCCTCCCATGCTGTCGGTCTTGATGACTAGGGTAAGGAGAGTCAACCCCTCTAAATTATTATGTGCTGGTGGGGTTCAATTAATGTAAAGTTTAAGCAGACAAAATCCATATAACTGTGGCACGATGTAATTGGTTGCAAGTGCCGTAGCCGCCTGCACTTTGTCATCAATAAATCTCTATTATCCATAAATGAATTTTTAAATTTCTACAAGAGCTGTTTCTTATAGTCATCAGTTAATGAAGTCATTCATCACACATAAATTAATGTAACATGCACACCAATTATTTTAAAAAAAATAATGCCTTATACATTCATCCATTCACCTACCTATTAATTAATAAGATCAAACAACCTTTCAAAAAAAAAAAAATGATACCAGTTTGGTAAAGATGAATAAACCAACCTATTTTGGGCCCAAACCTTACCTCCACTTGTCTTCAACTCTCATAGATATAAAAAGATACAATCTAAGTACATTTGGAACAAATCTGACACATTAAAATTTAACAACTACAGTCTTAGGGTCAGATCTTGTACAAATGTACTACAGTTTTAAGATACTTAATTGCTACTAGTTTTAGTTCAATTTAGGAATCCCAATCAAATCGAAAAAAGATTCATGTCAAAGATTCTATATACCGCAACCGAAACTGATTCATTTTGGTTTGATATCAATATGAGCCTATGAGGCGTACTGACTTTGAAAAAATGGGTTTCGATTCGATTCAACACACCTAAGTAGCGTTATGTGAAAGAAGTAGCACTCCTAATTGCTGCGGAATAACTTTTTTGATTCATTTCACCCAATATCTGCATGCCAAGCGGACTTAACACTGGCTGACCAATCAACATAATAATTATTTTATTTCATTGACTACTCAACATGACCTCATTTGAACTCATTTCTCTTTCATTGACTGGTCAACATAATCTTAATAGCCAGATGATAGACAGTTGAAGTCAAACTTTGAATTGACTGGTTGGTTGGGGCTTCTTCAATTTAAAGTTTGAGTTCGCCTGTTTATCATCTGGAAGGGATGCAGGTTCGGTGTATCAAACCGAACTCAATTTTTTCCATGTTCGGTTCGGTACACCTCAAACTGAAATCGAACCGAAACCCATTTGATTCAGTTCGGTTTATTTTTTATTTTTGAATCCGAAACCGATCTGGTTCGGTTTAGGTAAAAAACATATTTTTAGGTTTTTTTTTTTCAATTTTTACGAATTTTTCCATATTTTTTTCGATTTACTCAGCCTACTCTCTTGATTTTCGATTTCAAGCCATCTAAACCGAAACCGAACTGAATTGGAGTTTGGTTCAGTTTGTGTCGGGTTTCGATACGGTTCGGTCCGATTCGGTTCTCTCAATTTTCAGTTTGATTTCGGTGTTCAGTTCAAGACTTGCATCCCTACCAACCACTATATATTTATCCCGGAACCCAAAGACCCTCTATCACTTCCTTCTTTGAGAAAAAGAAGAAAGAAAGAGACAGAGGCATGGAGAAAGCATGGCATGGTCATCATGGGATGCTTTTGTTAAAGCAGCATTCACCTCATAGCCACATGGGTTTACCAAAATGGGAGGAAGAAGGAGAATTTAGGGTTGTTGCCTCGGCCACGGGGCTTGCCTTTGCTGAGAAACCTCCCGACAAAAGATTATTTACCTTGCTCATGATAAATAATCAGTCATCATTTGAACTGAACTCAACCCAAAAATAAAGAAATTCAAATCATTCCATCATAGAACTTTAATGTGGACAGTAGTTCATATCTTGCCTAGCTAGGGTCCATATTAAAGTGCTATTATTAGATGATATGAATTCTTCTAATGGTCATCATTTTTTGATTGATCAGTTCAATTCAAAGGATAATATAACATTGGGATGATCGACTTGGATTGGTAAAATGTGCACACATGGCCTAAAAGGGATTATGAAAATGTTGTCTTTTAACAATGTGGAAGATTTATTTACATCAACAAAATATTCGACCTTGATAACTGTGAAAGTCTTCTTCTTACAAATGATTACCATGATTTCTAGGACATGATGGGCGGCGGGGTCACTTCAACATCATAGAGTGGGCAATGGCAGAGATGTTGCAACATCCTAAGATCATGAGAAAAGTCCAAGAGGAGTTAGAGGAAGTTGTAGGAATCACTAATGTGGTAGAGGAGTCTCATTTGCCTAAACTCCATTACTTGGATGCAGTAGTGAAGGAAATCCTACGGTTACACCCAGTGGGTCCATTCTTAGTACTGCAGTATGCAAGCTCGTCGGGTGTTGTGGGTGGGTATATGGTCCCCAAGGGCGGGCGCCCAAATCTTGGTGAACATATGGGCAATACATAGGGACTCGGAATGTTGGGAGAACCTGTTGGAGTTCCGTCCTAAAAGGTTCTTGAACGCTACTGTGAATAAGTGGAAGTATAATGGTAACGATTTCCGTTATATTCCGTTTGGATCAGGGCGGAGGATGTGTGTCGGGTTGCCCATAGCAGAGAGGATGCTATGTTATTTGGAGCTCTAACTTGTTTGGTTGCTCGAGCGGGAACCAAATTCGCTCGAGTGAGATGTGCACTCCTCAAGAGCGAACTTACGAGTTGAAGTCGCTCGACCGAGTCTGGTTCTCGCTAGAGCGACCGGCGTACGATTAAAAGGGAAAAGTTTCTGGTTTTAGTCGCTCGAGCGATTTTAGTTCTCGCTCGAACGACTCACGACGTCAAGTTACGTGCTGACTCCGTTTTTAGGAAATTTCTCTTGGGTTAGAAGTAGCATTCAGGACTTCTATATAAAGGGAAAGTTCATGTATGAATTAAGAGTCATTGTAAAGCTTTGAAAAACCTATCTAGGATTTTGAGAAGAGCTTTGATGAGGTTTGAGTGTTTTTGTATTCTTGTGTGATCATCAATATAGTGGATTATCGTTGCTCGTGGACGTAGACATATTGCCGAGCCACGTAAATATTGTCTCTTGTGTGTTGTGGTTGATTTTATTCTATTTTTGCGTTCTTATTTGATTATTTATCGTGAGATCGTTGGTTAATTTGAAGGCTTCCACGCAATAAATTGGTATAAGAGTTATTAGATTTATGTTCTACGATTGGAGATGACATTGAAGTTCGCAAGGGTTTCGAACATAAGGTTCGAGGTTGAGAAATTTGACAGAAAGATCAATTTCGGCTTGTGACAAGTACAAGTCCAGGATATCTTGACTCAATAAGGACTGCACAAGGCATTGAAAGGGCTTTCGGATAAGCCGGCAGATATATCCGATGGTAATTAGAAAGAATTCGAACTTCAGGCGTGTAGTGCGATTCGACTATTTCTAGCAAAGGAGATTACGTATAATATGATGCGGGAGAACTCGGCGGCCTCGCTGTGGGCCAAATTAGATAGTCTGTATATGATGAAATTTTTGACGAGTCATTTATATCTCAAAAGGCAACTATACAAGTTGCACATGAAAGCAAGTACTTTTCTCAACGAACATTTTAATGAATTAATAGAATAATATATGAATTATTAAATGTTGGAGAAGGGGTTAAGGATGAAGACAAAACATTATTACTATCGCATATCATAATCTCGATCATAGTTACCAAAATCAGTGATTTTTTTTTTATAATTTTTTTTACATTGTTCAGTTCATGATTAAAATGCATTCTTTTTTTTTTTTAAATGCGATTTTGTGCTTCAAAAGCCTTTTTCACGATAAATTTAACAACAAGGATCGAATTAAGGGTTTCAATAAATGGGTCGAGTTGATCCTTAATTTCTTTTTTTGTTTCATTATTTTTTCCCCTTTGTTTCGATTTTACTAATTTTTTCCTGTTATTTTCCCGATTTTCGACTTGGTAACTATGATCTTAATCAGTTTGATGCGCACACTAATTAATGAAAAAAGAAATCACACCTCACATCTCTTAATGAAATTACTAGTGATACTCTAACCAATGCTAAGCCCACACCAAATAGTAGACGCAATTTCTATAGATGTGCCACCACAAAATGATAGTGTGGAGGTATCACCACTCCCTTGTGGGAGTCATTACTTGCACATGAGAAGTAAGCCCTTAAGACTTGATATTTTGGGTACAATGTAAGTGTCATGTGAAAACACATTCTAAGCCGTCTAATTTAAATGCCATGATCTAAAGATTTCTATTGGAAGTCAACTTGTAAGAAGTTGGGTAGATGCGTTCGGACGTAACCTTGGAGGGCTGCACCCGGGCACCAGATATATCATATGCTACATGACATAATCAATCCAAAATAACAATCGTTGTGGGGTTAATAAATCATGGGACATGTGTGACTTTTTATGCTGCATTCCATGGGTCAAAGATTAATGTGACGCCCAATTATCTTGGTGAATTTATTTTGGGCACCTTTAACTACATATTTAATGCTCGATATGCAATTTTGAATAATTCATAATCGATTTTATCCAAGTTTTAGTGGCACCTGATCCTCGTAATGCCACATGATTGCTCAAATGGTCTGGATGCTGATATAATTACGCCGGCATCCGAATGCATAGTCCATAGCCTCTATATATATGTTTATATATTTCTGCAATCACTACAAAAATGTGTGTTTTAGCCGGCAGAATTCTTGCTGGTGGTTTTGAACTGCCGGGGAAGTAATACTTTGCCGGCGATTAAGAACTGCCGGCGAAGGTATAGAAATTTTTTGCGGCAATTTGAAATTGCAGACACATTTAATTAAACAGTCATTTTAGGATTTAGGTTAGAACATATTCCCGGCGATTATAACTGCCGGGGTATATTGAGAAGAATCACCAACGATTATAAACCGCTGACAAAACTGCCAGAGATTCAATCACCAACACCGACTTTCTCGATAGTTTGAATATGCCGACGATTTTTTACCGACATCTTCGGAATTACTACCGGCAGCTTTTGGCCGTTGGTAAAGCTCCATATATTTGTAGTGAATATCCCAAATAACCATCCAAAAAAAAAATGTAAAAAAAAAAAAAAAAAAAAAAAAATTAAAAATACTAAAAAGCTAAAAACAAAAAGAGTGATGTGTGACAGTAGGCACCCATCATCCGATGTGATAACTTGACAATAGACGCCTACCATCAAATATAAAATATTGACAATAGGTGGTCACTCCCAATTTTTTACAACTAACAGTGAATACCCTCCTGTCTTCAATTATTTTTTATAGCTTTTTTTAGATGTTGGTAGTTCGGTTGTTGCGAGTCAAAGGAATTGAAGAAGAAGAAGGTGCTTCGGTGGCATCATCGTGGCAGAAGAAAAAGGGTGTTGGAGCTTCCGTGATGTTGTCAAGCGGTGGTCGAAGCTTTCGGAGAACATGTGGGCACGTTTAGAGGTACCATATATATATATAAAGGATTTAGTCAAAGAAATCTGATTTGATCAAAATTAGGCTAGAGACTCGGTCAATACATATGGCCGGCCTGTTCCAGTGAGGCCAGCGACCCAACCAATGACCAACACCGATCCGGCCGAGACCCATTAAAAAAAATATGCAAATATGAGACCTAAAAATATGCAAATATGAGACCTGAGAAGAGTTGAACCCACAACTTGTTGGTAAAAAGTAAAACAACAACAATTATTTAACCAACTAAACATTTAGATTGATTCACTATTGTTATACATTAAAAGTTTTATTAAGCAACTAGATGGTAAAAACTTTCAGGATTTGGGGGCCTCCAAAAATTCGGGAGCTCGAGGCGGCCGCCTCTTGAGCCTTGGCTCAGGGCCAATTCTATGCTCACTGTCAGTTTTTTACAACTAACAGTGAATACCCTCCCGTCTTCAATTATTTTTTAAAGTTTTTTTTAGATGTAATTGGTAGTTTTGTTGTTGCGAATCAAAGGAGTTGAAGAAGAAGAAGGTGCTTCGATGGCATCATCATGGCAGGAGAGAAGGGTGGCCGGAGCTTCCATGATGTTGTTGAGCAGTGGCCGGAGAAAAGGTTGACCAGAGAAGAATACTGGTCAAGAAGGACAATAGGTGCTTGCAGGTAGGGTAAAAAGAATAAAGTGGGCGCCAATTAGTAATTTTGGACAATATAACTGAGAGCTTTCAGTAATGGGGTAGTTGCGAAAAGAGGTACCCATTTTTATTGGAAAATTATGTTCGTGGGCTTTAATTAAATAGGTGGGCGCAAATAGACGTTCTCTATTTTATATTGATTATATTTTAAAGGAAGCCATTACTTGCACACGGGTTTTATTCCCCCAAGCGCTGAGGTATTTTGGAAAAATTAAGCAGGATATTCTGGGGTTTAGGAATGGTTCTATATGTTGGTTGGTGACAATGGGCAGATGTGATTTGGTAATGGCGTGCAAATGTGAGGTTTGGCGATACTTAAAGCATTTAAATAGGGTTTTAACAAACCTCATGGTAGGTTTTAACAATCCTATTGATTGCTTTGAGTCAAACCCATATGCTTATCATCAGACGGTCAATTTTTTCTTCTTGCAAAGTGGCCCTAAAATTATATAACATACATCACGCTCAAATATGATTTTAGTGCATTTTTTGAGATATGTAACATGTGTAACAAAAAACTTGACCGGCTGTGCCATATAAGAACACCATCTAACCCGTTCGATTTGAAGGGCGTGACATAAAGATTTTTGGTGCAAAAGATTAGCACCAAACACTATCACTATCAAATTATTTAATCACAGTTTCCCAGTTTCCCAGTCAAAGGTCATCATTTGATTAAATGATTGACTGCTTTGAATCATATTATTGAGATCATTTTTCAGGTTAATCTTTTGCATCAAATACCTTTAAGTTATGACCTTCAAATCAAACGGCTTTGATAGTGTGCTTAGGCCAAATTTATGTGTGCAAGCAATTAATCATTTAAAAAGGGATTGCTAGTAACCCCACAAAATACTGAATATCCCCCGCTAACTATAGCTGAAAACAATTGGAGATCATTTTTCATTCTAATTGTTCAAGCAACTGATCTTGAGATCATGGGCATATCATCAAACGGTCAGCTTTTTATTTCATGTGATACATCCCAAAAAAGTGACCCAACGTCGATTAAAAACATGACCTTGACCGGCAAATGATATTCACATGATCTCAAGATCAGTTGTGTGTAAGATTGGAAGGAAAAAGGATCTCCATCATCAGATTCAAAGCAGTTGACGGTTTTCGGCTATAGTTGACGATGGATATTTAATATTTGGTGCACTACCAACAAAGGACCCTACGCAGACGGCTGCTAGCTATCGGCGTAGGATAAATTAGTTGTCACCGTAGCTTACGCCAATGGCTAGGACCATATCGCTAACAGTTGGAAGACGTCAGCAATAAACTCGTCGGCGAAAGCCTACGCCGACAGTTGGAGCCATCGGCATAGGTTGGATATCCAATGTTGACGGCAGTAGCCGTCGGCGTAGATGTTATTTATTTTTATTTTTTGTTTTAAATCTACGCTGATGGCTACAACCGTCGGCATAGGTTTGATATGGATTTTATTTTTTTTGTTTTTAAATCTGCGCCGATGGCTTCAATCGTTGGCGTAGGTGTTTTATTTATTTTTAATTTCTTCCCCGACCTTCTGCACAGTCCAACCCCAACCCTCAAATAAGCCTACGGTTCCTTGAAAACCGTCCGGTCCCGACGGTTCAACCCCAACCATCAAATAGCCCTACGGTTCCTCGAAAACCGTCCAGCCGTGTAAGGGAGAATGCGGGCGTGCCTGCACTGACTTGAAAAAATAAAAATAAAAATAATTGCTCTATTTTAGAAAGAAAGTTAGCAAAAAAATCTCCTGAAAGCGCCCACGTCCTAGATCCCTTGAAGACCATTGATTGCTTTAGATTAACGATGGAGATCATGTTTCAGCCCAACATTCCACATAATAGATCTTGAGATCATGTTGTACCTATCAGACGGTAAATTTTTTATTCCATGTGCCATTGATCCCTAAAAAATGGTCCTAAATTGATTTTTGGGCATGATGTCTAACATATAAATCAAAGACCATTTTTTGGGATCTGTGACACCTGAAATAAAAATTGACCGTCTGATAGGTGTGTCATGTTCTCAAGATCTATTGTGTGGAATATCTGGATGAAACATGACCATCATCTGATCTAGCTTAATCAATGGTTATCAAGGAATCTAGGACGTGGTGCCAACAAAGGTACTATTATGCTTTTCTTCTAGAATAAAATATTTCTATTTGACAATAATGTGGGGTCCGCTTTCTTGAACTTTTCTTAAGATAGGATCGAATAAAATCTTTTTATGTAAAATTTAGATGATTTTTTTTTCTTCCCCACCGGTGGAGCTAAAATTTGAAGGGACTAATTTATTTGCAATCCTTAAAATTTGAGATTTGTTTTTCTCAAACTCAAGTTTCACATGCCACAACCATTTGACTATTTTGAATTTGAAGATGAAGATAGGTTTTAAGCCTAATTTTTGACAAAATAGATCTTGAGACCATGGACTTGCCATCAATCGCTAGTTTTCTCTACGTGGCACACCCCCCAAAACGTAGCCCTAGTTTAGTGTGATATGTGCCTAATGGCTTTTTAGTCACTTTATTGAGATTTGTGCCACTTAAAATAAAAAATTGACCTTAAGTGTGACATGCTCATAGTCTCAAGATCCTTTGTGTGAAAGATTAGAGTGAAAAATAATCTCCATTGTCTAAGTCAAATCAATTAATTGTCGATAATCAAAAGATCCTATGAAAAAAATAAAAAGCGATGATAAAAAGATCATCTTAGCCATCAAATTTGAAACCCATGATCAAAAGATCCTATGTTGAAAAAATTGACACGAAACACGATTTTTATGATGATATATATTTTAAATATGATATTATATATTTTAATATCTTTTAAAATTATAATTTTATATTTTTTTTAATCCCAACAATTTTTTCGAAAGTTATTTTGAAATGAATCGAAATTAAATCTAATTCATCTTAGGCCCTGCCTAGATGAAAATTCTGGTTACGCCACTGCGTATAGTTCACGGTTTAACCGTCCAGTTTCACAATTTGAGGCAATTTTCCTAATGAACTGCAGTTTTTACCTGACTGAACCACTTGTAGTTGCGGTTCTAGTCTGATTTGCAAAACACTAATCCCTATAAGAGAGGAAAAAAATATTACCATGAAAGTGAATGTTGATGACTTCATTTATATCAGCCAATAACAACGTTACAATATAAAAATGGGAATATTTAAATCATACATACTAAACATAAAAATTATAAATTATACATCCTCACCCAAACATACAACTATATGCCATTGCCACCCCTTGAAGCAAGAAAACCTTTGTTTCTTAACAACCAAATAGAGCCCAAACATTTTTCACCTGATTCCATTTCAGTATCTCTATCACCACCAAATAGAGACCAAGTACTTGTTCTACCCAACCCACCACACCCCCTACCTATTAATTATCTATTTATTTTTATACAAAATAAAATGAACATCCCAACTATAGATTCTGATGTAATGTCGGGTCTATATATAATCATACAAATCTTCCGATTTGTGACTACTGGAGTTGATAAATAGCAATGCCAATGATTAGTCAGAAGCACGCTTAAATGGTGGTATACTTGTTAATCAAGTTCTTGGTTGAAGGCAAACCAGCAGCCACGTCCTCTTCAATCCTACATTCATTTGTCCGTCTCCTAATCTTGAAGTAGCCTTCCTGCCACAATCCAATATAAAATTACTTGACGCTTAAAACATGATAAATAACTACAAAACAACAGAAATAGCAACAGTATCTTCTTTTGCACGAATCAGCTTTAAGTGAAATCGGGTCCTTAATTAGGAGTGCTGCCAATTAAACAGGGCCAAAGGAAATGACTACTAGTATAATTAAGCACTACAAAAAACGGTAAGACCATGCAGATAGCAACAAACTTACAGTTTTTCGGTGAAAGTCAACTTTCCTAAAATAGGAGGAATGGGTCCACTTAGAAGATTCAACTCATCAGGTCTCTGCATTAGGAACACAAAAGAAAGGGTTTCTTGCATACAACTCCCCTGTTATGCTAATATTATAAGAAATTTCTTGCTGTTAACTAACAGTAAGTTTATGGAGGGCAAGTCTATTTTGCCCTTAATGAAATCAATATTTTAAAAATATTACCATTCTAAAAAGGCCTTTCATTCATCTATATTTACAAGTTATGTCATTAAAGTTTATCACAATTCTAAAAGACCTTCATTCACCTTTAGTTTCAAGTCATGTCATTATAATTTGCCACTACTCTAAAAGGAGTACCTTTAAATCCACCCACAAAATCTTTTAGTTCACCCACGCTGAAACACATCGACTGCACTGAATCAAACGATAGAGATTGTTTATTGTCCCAATATTTCATGAGATCGATCTTTAGATCATGGGTGTACCATCATATGGTCTATTTTTTATTTCATGTGGTACGCACCCATAAAAGTGACATTAATATCAATTTTAAGCATGCACGTGATGTTAAGGTCACTTTTCTGAGATGTGTGTCACGTGAAATAAAACACTGACCGTCTGATGGTACGATCATGATCTCAAGATCTATCGTGTGAAAGATTGGGAGGATAAATGATCTCCATCGTTCGATTCAATTCAAATAACATATTTCAGCGTGGGCGAACTTAAAGATTTAGTGGGTGGATTTAAAGATACTCTTCTAAAAGGCCTTTCATTCACCCATCAGATTCAAGACTCATCAAATGCCAACGTTTGGAGGAATACTCAACTAATGGAGGGTTTGTGGCAAACAATGCAATTATTCTTTAAAAGAAAACCTTCAATTTATATGTTCCACTCAAAATACCCATCCCTCCAATTTACTATATGATTCAAGACCCATCAAATGAAAGACCAATTGGTATTGGCTGATACTTACCGATATAATTTTTTTTCTCGGTATTGGTTGATCCTTAGAACCTAAGTTGCCAAACGTACAAGGCCGATTTTATCGGTTTATCCTCCAGCTTTATTGTATCAAAGTGGAGTTTATTAAAAGTGACATCATAACTCATAATGCAGATTGGATATTTTCATTGTTGGGCCATTATTGGCATCATCGACATCAAGAGAATATCAAGCTTATGAAGAGCCTATTGTATCGAAAACTTACTCCTTCAACTATCAAGATCCTAAAAATCAGTAAAGACTAGATTGTCAATGGGTCGGGGCATGCCAAAATTTTGATAGCCGACCGGACTCGAATCCCTACTTCATCTGACCTGATCCAGTTCAAAACCTCCTTATTTCCTAGATTATATATAAAATATCGTGTCCATTCAACCTTTTAGTCTACCCCACAGAACCCGAGCTTTGAGGCCCGGTTATGGATTAGAAAATTTCCAAATTCGATTGATTGCTACCATTTGATGAATCACTGGTTATACAATTGATCGGATTCACTACCATATCATCGTTGGTATAATGGTAACCATTATATAATAATGATGTAGTGCTTCATATTATCATTCTGTACAAAAAAATTATCTTTTTATTTTATTTTAGGAATTGGATTGCCTAACCGCTTCTGCTTTCATCCACCGAATCTTTGAGTTCACCCATACTAAAACACATTGATTGCATTGAATCAGACGATCGAGATCGTTTAGGCATACTATTAGACGATCAGTGTTTTATTTCATGGCACACATATCAGAAAAGTGACCTTAACATCACGTACATGATTAAAATTAATTTTAAGGTCTTTTTTTTTTGTGTGTACCACATGAAATAAAAAACCAATCGTCTGATGGTGCCACCATGATCTCAAGATCCATCGTGTGAAAGGTTGGGACGATAAACAATCTCCATCATCCGATTCAATGCAGTCAACCGTCTGATGGTGCCACCATGATCTCAAGATCCATCGTGTGAAAGGTTGGGACGATAAACCACCTCCATTGTCCAATTCAATGCAATCAACTGTCTGATGGTGCCACCATAATCTCAAGATACATCGTGTGAAAGGTTGGAACTATAAATGATCTCCATCATCTGATTGAATGCAGTCAACCGTCTAATGGTACCTTCGTGATCTCAAGATCCATCGTGTGAATGGTTGGAATGATAAACGATCTCCATTGTCCGATTAAATGCAGTCAATGTTTTTCAATGTCGGTGAACTCAAAGATTTGGTGGCTGGATTTAAAACTATTCTTTTCTCTAAGTAGAGGGTCGCAAATTCTAATCACGTATAAAAGGTGGCAATTTAGTAATTTAATTTAAAAAATGATAAATATAGTATTTAGGTTATTCTTTAACGATTGGTTAATCATTTAAAGTTGCATTCATTAAAAAGGGTGTTTTATGAATACCAAAATACTAACTAGAAGGTTTAGAGCAAATAACTATAATTGAGGGGTTATTTATAATATCAGCATAACTGAGGAGGGTATTTGCAAAAGAAATGTGATCAGATTCGAATGTCAGCAATTATTTATCGTTCATGTTACATAAATGAAGATAACTATAATTCAGTGGAATTTGCCCCGATAGCTGATTTAAAAAGAGTTTAAAAAACACATACAGCGTCGCCACTTGCAGCACACCCCTTTAAAAATACGGCTGCTAGCCTTTAATATGACCGATCCACCCTCATATTTAAAATGACATTTATGAATCAGCAGGTTGGATAGGATCATGCATATTTAAAATAATAAATAGAAAACCCATTTATGAATCAACCAGCAGTGACACAAGTTATCTAGAATGGTAGCTTTAAATGTACTCACCGAATCTTGTTGGGCACCTACTCTACAGTTTATTGATGACTTTAAATCAGACGATGGAGATCGTTGTTTGCTCAAATTTTTCACACAAGGGAACTGGATATCATGGCACACTTAAAACGGCAATCAGCTTTCGATTCTATATGACACAAATCTCAAAAAATTAGCCCTAAAATTACTTAACATACATCACGCTCAAACGTAACTCTAGAGAAATGATTTTGGCATCTAGGCTATGTGGAATAAAAAATTGACTATCGTACAGTTGTGTCATGATCTCAAGATGGGAAATTTCATTGACCTTGTCATTTTACTTCTGCCAAAGACCTGATAATTTTAACTTTCTCATAGCCGACTAGCTTGAAATCAAGTCAGTTCCAGTTAATGTAAAAAGTCTGAAATACCCCTTATACCTTTTACGGCTCCACATACTTTAAAAATAAAAAATCTGCTATTTTCAATCTTTTTGCAAAGTGAAACACCATATATGCCATCTAATTTGAAGGCCAAAATATAAAAATCAAATGCGCCAAAGATCAGCATAAAACATGCTCTCTAGTATCTGTTTTTTCATAATCGACTATCAAATTTAATGATAGGCTCAACTAATGAATTATCACCGATCAAATAATGAGACGTTATCGCTCGACTAACAAATATCAAATCATCTTCGATATGATAACAAATTGTCACCGCTCATATAAAAAGAAGTATTTGAATCTAAAATTATTGTTTATTTTAGGTTGTATGCTCTAGTTGAGTTGGCTAAAATATTGTGGTACAATTGGAGAGACTTAGAGTTTGATTCTTGTTACAGCCTCCCTTTTGCACGAACTAAAAATAGCTATAGAAACAAACACACAACCGTTGCACTATGCATCATGCTCTGTCTCTTATAAGAATATTTTTTGTATATATTGTGACATACAAATTAGCGATACAATGTCAGAGCGATGACGAATTGATATCAGAGCGGTGGCGATTTATTATCAGAGTGATGACGATTTTTTATCAGAGCGGTGGTGATTCATTAGTCGAGCGACGACGATTCATTATTAGACCATTTTCAATTCATTAGTTGAGCGATGACGATCTGTTATTCGATCGATGACTATTCATTAGTTGAACCTATCGTCAAACTTGATAGCTGACTGTGTTGAATCAAATGGTAGATAGTAAGTGTCATGCTAATCTTCGGCACCTATGATCTTTACGTTATGCCTTTCAAATCGAACGAGTTAGATAGTGGATGCATTGAATCACACGATTTTCAACCCAATTTTCTAAATGATGGAGATTGGCTTTTTAGGATGTATCACGTGGTTCAATTGGCTTTCGATTTTTTTATTTCACATTGCACACATTCCTAAGAAATAACTTGAAAGCCATATGGTGCACACGTAAGACCATGTTGGGAACTTTATCAAGTTATTCGAAGCAGTCAATAGCATAGCAGCATTAAGGGTGAGGTGCCAAAGGATGATTTCGTAGTGTGTTTGAATTACTGAAATGAAAACCCCTTGATTTTATAACCTTTTATAGGCTTTGGGGGTACTTTTGCCATTTTAAATTTTTGGGTGCCGGCTTGGCATGAAGCCCATCGATTAGGTGAAAGGAGATACGGTAGGGTCTCTAGCGAAAAAGGATAAAATGACAGGGTCAATCTTAAAAAAATTTCTCTCAAAATGCGTTGTGTGAAAGATTGAGTGAAAAAAGATCTTCATCATATGATTTAAAGCAAACCCTTGCATACTTTTCTTGGACTCCAATTTTTACCTTCTGTTTTAACTACTTTCTAATTTATATTATTATTTTTAGATTGTTTTGGTGCTGTTTTATCCCATACTACCTTGATGACTAGGTTGATCGAAAGTAAAAAACCTTCTAAATTTTTATGGACAGGTGGGGTTTAAATTAAGTAGGGAGGATAATTTTATGCAGGCCAAATACAGGTAACTGATGTGACACAATATAATTGGCTGCAAGTGTAATATGTCAGTGCAATCAGTCATATCGCATAAAGTCAGCAGCCTGCACTTTGTCCCCTCAATAAATTTGTCCTCCGTATATGAATTTTCAAATTATTAAAGATGCCTTCTACCGTCATCCACTTATTAATGAATAAGATGATCAAACCGGTTTGGTAAGAGGAGTAAACCTACCTATTTTGGGCCAATATGCCAAGCATACGAAACACTAGCTGACCATGATTTGAATTGAACCGTATTTGAACTCCTTTCTCTTTCATTGACTAGTCAACTTAATCTTAATAGCCAAATAATAAACAAAACTTTGTGAATTGAAGAAGCCCCGACCAACCACTATATATTTATCCCGGAACCCAAAAGGCCCTCCACCACTTCCTTCATTGAGAAAAAGAAGAAAGAGAGAGAGAGAGAGAAAGCATGGCATGGTCATCTTGGGATGCCTTTGTTAAAGCAGCATTCACTTTCTTCATAGCACTCATAGCCACATGGGTTTACCAAAATGGGAGGAGGAGGAGGAGGAGGAAGGAGGAGAATTTAGAGTTGCCGCCTGGGCCACGAGGCTTGCCTTTGCTGGGAAACCTCCCGTTTCTCGAACGCGACTTCCATCGTTACTTAACAAAATTATCTCGTACCTATGGCCCCATCATAAAGCTCCAATTGGGCAGCAAGACCTGCGTGGCCGTGAACTCAGCGTCCACAGCAAAAGAAGTGCTAAGAGGCCATGAAACCACCTTCGCCGACCGTGACCCTATGGTCGCTGCCCTGACCATAACTTATGGTGGCACAGACATTTCTTGGTCACCTAACGGCCCCCATTGGCGAATGCTCCGAAAGGTGTGTGTCCAAGAGATGATGACCAACGTCAGGCTCGAGAGCTGCTACGCTGTCCGACGGCAGGAGATGGGCCAAACGGTAAGCGACGTGTACTCTAAGGCTGGGATCCCTGTGAGTATCCGAGACTTAACGTTTCAAAATTCGCTCAACGTGATGACGAGTCTGCTGTTTGGAGCCACGCTCAAGGGGGAAGAGATGGCGAGGACTCGTGTCGAGTTTGGGAAAGTTGTGGAAGAAATCATGGTTACTATAACCAGACCCAATATTTCTGATCTCTTTCCTCTTTTAGCCCGCTTCGATTTACAGGGAGTAAATCGCAAAGCCAAGAGGATAGTCTTGTGGTTTGATCATATGCTTGATACTATAATTGATCGACGGGTAAGAATGAATTTAGAATACAACAATAACAAGGATTTCCTGCACCATCTTCTCAAGCTTCAAACCAATGGAGACCCTAAAACTTCTTTGACCATGACTCACGTCAAAGGCTTGCTCATGGTAATTTTTATTCATTCACCTTGCTTTTGATACTAGCAAGGGTAGCTCTGTTTTCCTTTTCTATTCATTTACCTAGCTCATGCTAAATAGTCTGTCATCATTTGAACTGAATTCAACCCAAAAATCAGGGAATTCAAACCATTCCATCATAGGACTTTAATGTGGACAGTAGTTCATATCTTGCCTAGTTAGGGTCCACATTAAAGTGCTATTATTTGATGAAATGAATTCCTCTAATGGTCATCATTTTTGGATTGATAAAATGAGCACAGATGGCCTAAGAGGGATTATGAAAATGTTATGCCTTTTAGCAATGTGGAAGATTTATTTACTTAGACAAAATATTCGACCTTGATAACTATGAAAGTCCTCTTACAAATGATTACCATGATTTCCAGGACATGATGGGCGGCGGGGTTACTTCAACATCCACAACAACAGAGTGGGCAATGTCGGAGCTGTTGCAACATCCTAAGATCATGAGAAAAGTCCAAGAGGAATTAGAGGAAGTGGTAGGAATCACTAATGTGGTAGAGGAATCTCATTTGCCTAAACTCCATTACTTGGATGCAGTAGTGAAGGAAATCCTACGGTTACACCCAGTGGGCCCATTCTTAGTACCACGGTACGCAAGCTCGCCGGGTGTTGTGGGTGGGTATATGGTCCCCAAGGGAGCTCAAATCTTGGTGAACATATGGGCAATACATAGGGACCCAGAATGTTGGGAGAACCCATTGGAGTTCCGTCCTGAAAGGTTCTTGAATGCTACTGAGAATAAATGGAATTATAATGGTAACGATTTCCGTTATATTCCATTTGGATCAGGGCGGAGGATGTGTGTCGGGTTGCCCATAGCAGAGAGGGTGCTAATGTACACGTTGGCTTCGCTCTTGCACTCATTTGATTGGCGATTGCCGGAGGGGACAACGCTCGATCTCTTGGAAAAATTCGACTTCGCTTTAAAGAAAGAAAATCCACTTGTTGCGATCCCCACACCAAGATTAAGCCATCAAAAGCATTATGCATAAAAAAGGACAGCACTATTTTGAATACATACTAACTTTTTTTGGTTTAATTACGTGTGTTTTCAATAAGACACCCAAGTGGATGATTAATTTATTTCATACTAGAAATAATCGTTGGAATAACGCTGATTCTTATTTCTCAATGATATTCCACGATCGAAAAAATTGGCTGAATCCGGAAGTTTGGTGTCATTTGGCGTGTTGCAGATCAATAGATGTGAGTCACTTTCCTACTTGGCATCTCCAATAGCAATGTATAAAAGAGCTTGAGATTTCTTATTTTTATATGTGGATCTATATGTAAAAACAGCTCGTGTGTTTGATGGATCCAATTATTTAAGGTGTGTTTGAATGCACATTTGAATTAGATTACATAAACGATGCCGCAGTTGGGTTGAAATATCTAATTTTTTTTGTTGTAATAACTCATTTTAACTTTGTCGCATTGTATTTTTTGAAATTTAAATCGTTTGTTCGTTGAAACATAATCTTAGAGAATATATATATATATATATATATATATATATATATATAGAGAGAGAGAGAGAGAGAGAGAGAGAGAGAGAGAGTGGGGCCCGGGATGCTACCTATAAAGGCAGCACTTGGATGATACGTACCTTCGAGCTTGCTAGGCGCAACTTGCTTGGTAGCCAACCCGAGATGGGGTGGCCAAGATAACTTGCCTAAAGACGATCAAGTAACTTCTGAAAATAAATTTAAAACGATTGTTTCTCTAAGGATGAATATTGGGTCACAGTTAAAAAAAATTAATGCAATATGTTTGAACATCAAACTATGATATTTGACCTATAGTTTGAGGCGTGAAAAAGTTGACAAAGAAATATGTTTTAGGGATAATTAGAGAAACATGCTTCAAAAACAAACTTTTTGGCAAAAAAATAACGTTTGAGAAAAATAATGCTTTTACGGATTTTGGAACTTCAAAATACCGTGAAAGCACTGTTTTTTCTAGAAATTTTTTAGAAAAAACAGTGCTTTCACGGTATTTTGAAGTTCCAAAATTCGTGAAAGTATTGTTTTTCTAAAATGTTTGAAGTTGGGTATTTTTTGCTAAAAAGTTTATTTTTGAGGTATTATTTTCTAAAGTGCCCTATCTTTTACACCTTAGGGAAATACACTATAAAGAACAAGGCTATTAGCGGCAGCCAGACTGCCGCTATTAACAAAAAACTGCCGCTATTACCCTTGCCGCTAATAGTCTTTAATAGTTCTTTGTTAATAGCGGCAATTATTTGTTCTAAAAAATTGCCGCTAATAATTTTTTTTTTTGTAGTAATAGTTAGAAGTGGTGTAAATTGCAATCACCCGTCATGTGACATGTGATCTAGCACTCGAAAGTAGCATGAGAATGCTACCTAGCTTACCTTTGTAGGTACTGTCTTTTCTCATATATATATATACAAAAAATAAGACTATTAGCGACAGTTTTTGGCTGTAAAAAATTATCGCTATTAACAAGAAAGTTATTAAAATTATTAGTGGCAAGGGTATTAGCGACAGCTTTTTTTATTAATAGCGGCAGTTTATGACTACCGCTAATAGTCTTATTTTTTGTAGTATATATATATATATATATATATATAGAGAGAGAGAGAGAGAGAGAGAGAGAGAGGGGGGGAGGGAGGGGGCGCCACGACAACTTGTCTAAGGACGATCAGGTATCTTCTAAAAAAAATTAAAAAGGTTGTTTCTCTAGTGGTGAATATTGGGTCACAATTAAAAAAATACTTAATGCAATATGTTTTGACATGAAACTATGATATTTGACCTATAGTTTGAGGGTGAAAAAAAAATGTTCAAAAAAAAATATTTTTTAAACCTTAGGGAAATACTTGAACCTTAGAAGAAGTGGTGTGATTCGAAATCACCCGCCCCATCGCATGGTCTAACGCTTGAAAGTGGCATGAGAACACTACCTTTGTATTCTTTCTCATATATATATATATATATATATATATATATATATATATATATATATATATAATCGTCTTTATCATTAGCGTCGTAACTTTATCCATTCTGTTTAAGATTGGCTCTACGAGTCCTATATCTCTACTCGTATCAATGCTAAGCTATTCCTAACTTTTCAATCTTTTGTCCTATCTCACTTCTTCCGAGGTCCTCTCTCATGACTTATTTTATTGATATTATTTTTTATGCTTATTTATGTTCCCTCTAACTCTTAACAGGTTAAGTTGATGTGTACTTGTCCGAGAGTGTTTTTCTTATTTTGAAACCAGGGACCATGTTCAAGTTAAACTAGATGAAATTTAGATCCAATTAGTTTTATAATACTTTTATATAAGGTTTGGCATTGATGCCATTTGTAAAACTATTGTTTAGTCTTAAATCTTAATATATATTATCCTCTGTCTGTTATTCATCAAATTTCAACTTTTTATGGCTATTAAATCCATTATCTTAAATGGTTAAAAAAGTGTTTGTCCATGGTGGGGGGTCCACTCATAGATGAACTCTTTACAAATACTGTCAATGACTCGGCATTAATTTAGATTCTTATATTGAAGGAGTTTAAAACTAGAGTCAATCTCATTTCTCTATTGAAAATTTTGGCTATAATTTTAGTCAATGCAGATGATAGAGGTTTCACTACTCACAATTGTCACTCACTATAAAAAATAAAACTATTAGCGACAACCAAAAATTATCGCTATTAACAAAACTGTCGCTATTAACAAATACCCGCCGCTAATACTCTTCCCATAAATAATCTTAATAGCTTTTTTTATTAGTAGCGACAGTTTTTTGCTCCAAAAATAGTAATGTTTCAGACATTAGATCTTAAAATCACGGCCCATAGATTAGTCGTTTCTCATCCTAATGTTTCAGACATTAGATCTTAAAATCACGGCCCATAGATTAGACGGTAAGATATTGATTACATGTGGCACACAACCATGATGACAATGCACCATGGTCACAATGCAGATAATAGAGGTTTCAATGCTCACATTGTTGGTTTTACTGCTCACACTGTTAATTGCCTTGAATCAGATGACAGAAGTCATTTTTCATCCTAATCTTTTACATATATTAGATCTTAAGATATCATGGCCCACATATCAAACAGTAAGGTATTGATTACACGTGCCACACAACTGTGATCATAGTGCACCATGGTACACCACAATGTATGATCTCGCAGCTGGAGTCACGGTGTGGCTGAGTCAAAGGATATATATATATATATATATATATATATATATATATATATATATATATATATATATATATATATATATATATATATATATATGTGTGTGTGTGTGTGCCAACGCTTCAATTAATTATATATATTGAAGCGCTGACACCCCTAAAATGAAGCGTCGGCGCCCCTAAAACGAAGCGCCGGCGCCTCAACGTTGGCACCCTGACGCCGGGGTGCCAGCGTCTCGCTATCCAGGTGTCGGCACCTCGTTTTCGGAGTGTCGACGCTTCGCTGCTGAGGTGCTAGCGTTTCGCTATCGAGAGGTCACACTTTTTTATTAAAATATACCTTAAAAAATATGTTAGACACTTTTTTAAAAAAATGAAGAAAATTAGAAAGAGACATTAAAGAAGTCACCAATAACGTCTGAAAGGATACTAAAATATTTTAAAAGTATAACTCTAATTAATAAAGTGGTTCTCGTGTCACTTATCACTTCACAAAAAGGACGCAACATGTTGCGCCCATATCAATTGATTTAGACATATATCTGCATCCGATCGCATATTCCCGAGCCTTTTAAGCTCATATATACCACAAAATGTTCAAACTTATTTTAAATAAAAATTAATATAATAATATAAAAAAGCTCATATATACCACAAAATGTTCAAACTTATTTTAAATAAAAATTAATATAATAATAAAAAAAGGAGGGTTAGCATATGATTGACAGCTAGTAGTTATAAAATTCACATGCCTGCGATCCTAAGCTCACATAGAAACGACGAATGTTAGCTTCAGGCTTAAGAACCCTGTCAAATTCCAACCAAATACGTGGGTCAAGGCAATGACCATGGATCTCTTCACTGGTTTGACTTGGGACCAAGGTGTCAAATCGGATATGGGAATCGAGTATTGGTCCATGGAGGACCGATACGAATTGGCCGATATCAATACATATCGGCCAATTTTTTTAAAAAAAGAAAGAAAACAAAACAAAAAACTCGATTGAAATCGAGACGTGTCGGCCGATATGTATCCGATTGAAATCGAGACGTATCGACCGATACCCGATACGTATTGGCCGATATGAGCCCGTACGTATCGGCCAATATATATCAGCGATACTGATACCGATACCGATACGGGACCAATACGTATCAGTATCGGCCTATATTTGATACCATGCTTGGGACCCAACAAGTCTAATTATTCAATTAATACATTAAGTATTAGCTAATCAACAAGTCAATTAATACATAAGAGAATAAAAATATGCCTCAATTATTTACTTAAAAATAGGCTTCCACCTGATCATTATATTACAATATTATATAATTATACAATAATAACACTAAGCTTTTGTTATTCCCAGCTCCACTCCTAATAGTTAGATCCCAAGATGTAGAATGCTAAAATATTTAGGCCCAGCTTCACCGTTTACAAATTGAGCCTGAGCCGAGCCCAAGCCCCTTAACAAAGTCTCCAATTGGACCAGGTGCACGATGACACAACCTTAAGGTCCAAGGGTCAACCCCAGCTTATGTAACGAAGAAAAAAATACATTGGTAATATATATATATATATATATATATATATATATATATATATATATATATATGAAAAGGCTTCCATCTTCCAAGATCGGGGAAAACCTTAAATTGGCGGCGGGACACTAAATTTATGACATAGAGTACGGGTGCATTGCTTGAATTATATTTAAGAAGAAAAAAACCCCGAAAAACTCATCTCCACTACGTATATTTTGAGCCTTGAAATCTGAACCCTTGAAATCAGTCAAACTTTGATGAAAGCCTTAAAATAAAGTTTTTGAATTCTTTTTGTTTTTAAATTGATCTAACCCACCCCGGTACTCCACGTGGCACCCAAAATAACCAAACAGTATTTTGGTTGCCATGTGAAACTCCACATCTTGGAGGATGCTTGAATCCTATCTTAGAGGAAGGAACCGGCTCTCTCTCTCTCTCTCTCTCTCTCTCTCTCTCTCTCTCTATATATATATATATATATATATATATATATATATATATATATATATATATATATATATATAATCTCTCCCTCTCTCTCTCTCTCTCTCTATATATATATATATATATATATAGGTAAGCTGGACTTGAACCTGCGACCTTGAGAGCTATAACAGCCCTCACATTAGTTCTTCCCTGAAAACAAGGCGTGAGAATGCCGCATCAAAAGGAACGGGAGGGTTGTCAATGAGCACAATTCCCTCCAGCATCTCGATAACCTTCCTCATAGAAGGACGCCGAGTAGGCAATAATTGAATGCACCAGAGAGCCACCAATTCCATCCTCCTCGCTGTGTTCTCCTCTTCTTCGCCGTCACATGCATGCCATTTCGATCCACCACCATGATCAACCTGCTCCACATGGTGCGAAAACACCCACTCCGGGAAATACATCTCACTTGACCTGCTCACGTCTCCTTCAAAGTTCTTTCTCTTCCCAACCATCTCTAACAACACCATACCATAACTGTACACATCCGATTTGTCAGTCACCGGACCATAGTTCTGCCACCACATTTCCGGAGGGGCATAGCCAGGGGTCCCCCTACCACATGTCAAACTAATATGGCTATTTTCTCGATTCACCATCCGTGCTAGCCCAAAATCCGACACCTTCGGCATGAATTTGGCATCGAGAAGGATGTTATGGGGTTTAATATCACAATGCAAAATTCTACTTCGGCATTCCTCGTGAAGATAAGCGATTCCCCTTGCTGTACCTAGAGCAATCTCGTGAAGTTGACTCCAAGTTAGCTTCTCTCGGGAGTCTGGGTTTCTTGCATGAATATATTTCTCCAACGATCCATTTACCATGTATTCGTAAACCAGGATTCTTTTTGCATTCTCAAAGCAGTAACCTAAAAGTTGGACCAGGTGGTTATGGTTGATTTGGCCAACAGTTCGGACCTCGTTGAGGAATTGGGTATCGCTCTGCTCAGTTTCATCAAGAACTTTGATCGCAATGAAGCAACCATTGGGGAGTTTGGCTTTGAAAACAGACCCGAAGCCACCCTGGCCCAATTTATCACTAAAATTGTCGCTATATTTCTTGATTTGCTTGTAAGAATACCTTGTAGGCATGACTGATTTATAGTTCTGCAGGAAAGCTTCAACAGAAATGGTATCACCGCCTGCACCCAAATGGTGCCTCAATGCTTGCTCATCTTGCCCTTTCTGCTCCGGGTCTTTCCTCATCATACGTCTCCTTCGGATGAATATGTAGCAGACAATTAAGAACACAAATGTCAACCCAAGAGTGATCCCTATAAGGAGAACAATAAAATCCAATAAGTCATAAATACAAGGTTTAAATTTGAAGCGCCACACTATATGGTGCTAAGTACGCACTCTTTTATGGGTGCTCCAATGTGCAACTACACAAGATTCATAGTTCTTATGCCTTGATTTTGTATTTATTATTTTTAAAGGAAAGTAAATGCATCATATGAAACCTCGATATATATATATATATATATATATATATATATATATATATATATATATATCACACAAAAATAACATGATTTTTTTCCAGCTGTATAATTGAGTAAGGATTACATCAAAGCTAGAAATATGTATTAAGTACTCCCGTATTGTAAAACTCCAAAAAGATGCCAAGCAATTAAGATGGTGCTCAGAGAATTCAATAAAAAAACAATCCATAATTTGTGGATTGTAAAAATCAAATTAAAAAAATTAACTAATACTAATCTTCAAATATAATCTCATTACAATACTGTCTTGGAAAGGTCGAATATTCAGTAATATCTAATTTAAATAAATAAAATGACAGAATTGACATAACAGCTTACCTCCAATCATTCCACCTTTCGAACGTAGACCACGACCTGAGCCACCAATTTCAATTGCCACACCTTTACGATCCAATAAGTCCATGCAAAATTACAAAGATGATTAGAATTTTAAGCAAAGTCTAGATTGCCAAAAGCCTTCAACTAAGTAGTTTGTTATCTTGTTATGAAAAAATAGACTTGTCTAATTATTGAAAAGAGTAGACTTGTTATCTTTTAACTCAAAGGGATAGTTCAGTTGGTCAGGCCTTGGATTTGCTTCCCAATGGTCACCAGTTCGAGTCCCCCCACGGGCCACTGGAGTATTACCTGGTCGTTAGCTCCAGGGCCCTGTGGGATTAATCGAGGTGCGGATAAACTGGCCCAGACACCTACGGTTATCAAAAAAAAAAAAAAATTATTGAAAAGAAATCAAAGGTTATCATAGTAAAATAGTAAGATCCCAGTTGGGTGACAACAACAAAGGAGAGAACATATTAATCACCTGTGGTCACAAGGGGAAGCGCAACCTCTCAATTTTTACTTAACAGCAGCTCAAAATGGGCATCGACATTTAGCCATTCGCTATTGCTCCAATCTCCATGTTAGAATTATAAGCTAGACCGACCCATCTGGCCCATTTTGTCTTTTGGGTCATTGGCCCATTTGGAGTTATATTGGTCAATCTTGGAATTATTTTTTGTCATAGGAAATTGGTATAATTAATGTGGTGTCTTGAGAATATGAAATATACTTTGAGAATGTAATTTTCTATCTTTTTCTAGGCTAAGTTGTTTCTTTGGAAGTGTATGCTTATTTATTCTCGGATTTGCATTTTGAGCTATATTTATAATTCATGTATTTTCATTTTACAAGTCATATGAATGAAATTTGAAATGTTCTACGTAGTATATTACTTTAGTCTTCATTTTTGGTATTTTTTTACACAAGAGAACAACTTTCTTCTTTTTAGAGTGCCATCTTCTTCCAATTCTAGTTAGTGTAATCCAACAAAGTGTATCAGAGCTTGAGATTCATGGCTTCCAATATGTTGCAATCTCAACTTCCTCGTTTCACCAGTAAGAACTACAATCAATGGAGTATTCAAATGAAGGTTTTATATGGGTCTCAAGATTTGTGGGATATTGTTGAGACTGGAAATGTAGAACTGGAGGATCAAGTGGCTCTCACACAAGTTCAACTCAATGAGTTGAAAGAAAATCGCAAGAAGGACAAGAAGGCTCTGTTCTTCATCTATCAAGCTGTGAATGAAGTTATCTTTGAAAGAATTTCATCGGCGTCATCGGCAGAGCAAGCATGGGATACTCTCTATGCTTCATACAAAGGTGAAGATAAAGTCAAATTGGTGCCGATCCAAACTCTTCGAAGTGAGTTTGATTCTATAAGAATGAAGGATTTGGAAGTGGTTGAAGATTTTTTCAATCGGGTAATTTTTAATCAATTAAGGATTAATGGTCAAAATCTTCAAGATCAAAGAATTGTAGAAAAAATTCTTAGAAGCTTGACTCGTAAGTTTGAATATATTGTTGTTGCAATTGAAGAATATAAGGATTTATCTACTTTGTCTTGGGAAAGTTTATTGGGATCGCTTCAATCTCATGAACTTCGTATGAAGCAATTTGAATCTTCTCCTCTAGAGCAAGCTTTTCAAACTCAAATTTCCTTTAAGTAAAGTTCTAGAGGTGGAAGAGGAAGGCATTCTAATCACGGACGAGGAAGGCATAATGAAGGAAGATATCAAGCAAAAGAAAGAGATGAAGATGAGTCATCTTTGTCATCAAGAGAAAGAGCTTAAGAGGAAGAGGTCGATCTTCTCTTTCTAATTTTCAATGTTATCATTGTCAAAAGCATGGTCACACTATAAAATTTTATAGAAAAAGATTGGCGGAAGAAGAAAAAAATGAATCAAATTTTGTTCAAGAGAACAATCAAAGTAAGGAAGATGACATTCTCTTTCTTTGTTGCAATGTTCAAGAAGTTGCATTCAATGAATATTGGTATCTTGATAGTGGTTGTAGTAACCACATGACGAGAAACAAAGGCGTATTTGTCACTTTGGATGAATCTATTCAAAGTGAAGTAAGGACCAGTGATGATAAACGACTTTCTGTAAAGGGAAGAGGTGATATTCTTGTTCAATCAAAGAAAGGCATCAAACGCATCTCAAATGTTTTTTATGTACCCGGTCTCAAGCACAATCTTTTAAGTGTTGGACAACTCCTTTTGAAATGACACAATATTTATTTCAAAGGAGATGCATGTGAAATCAAGGATATGAACAATGCTCTCATTGCCAAAGTAAAGATGACTCCAAACAAGATGTTTTCACTTGAGTTTCAAAATAAAGTTCTTCCTTGTTTCAATTCCATCATCTAAGACAA